>CM065397.1:31470000-32070000 GCA_033060915.1 Euryodendron excelsum
TCTCATAGTTGCAACCTCATTTAGATGACTTTTACAAGACATGGAAGCTCACCTTGAAAATTTGAAGATGTCTTGCAAGAATGGAAGAAGAAGAGACTCACTTAAAGTTATGGAAGCTTTCTTAAAAGTCTAGAACATATCTTGAAAGTATTGATAAGAAATCACAAGAGTTGGAAGCTTCATTGAAGATTATGTTGAAGTCTTGGAAGAAATTATAGAAGAAATCAAATTGATGAAGACCAAACAAAGAAATTGAAGAAATTCAAATAAGCATGAAAGATCAATTGAAGAAAAGAGATCTCAAGTCTTGAAAGCTCTCTTGAAGATTTTAAAGAAGATTTAGATCAATGGAAGGAGCGATGTTGATTGAAGAACTCTAAATGTAATTAAAAGTGAATTGATTTTATCTTGAAGAGTTGAAGGTGTTCTTGAAGTCAACATACCTTGAAGAAGTCTTTTCAAGCCTTAGAAACCTTATTTGGATGATCCTTAAAGAGCTTGAAGATATTGAAGAAGATTAAAGAAATATTGCAAAAGTTAAGGATTTTCCTAAAAAGAGTCGACCCATCAAGAAAAAGAGTCGACTCATTCGAATAAAGGCTGAAAATTCTGATGGAGATCAAAAGAGTCGACCCCTAACTCTAAAAGAGTCAACTCATTCCAACAGAGAGTTGATTTTGCAGTGTCAGACAAAAAGAGTCGACTCCTGGAAAAAAAGAGTCGACTCATTTGGACAGAACCTTGAAAAATCTGCTGAAACACAAAAAGAGTCGACTCCTGCAGCAAATAAGTTGACTCCCGACACCAACGGCTATATTTTCTGACAGGAGTAATGGTGCGATCTGCCACCAAAACCACTCTCATACTTTTCCAACGGCTAAAATCGATCCAAGACTATATATACAAGATTCCCAACACATATTGGTGTAAGAAGAACATGAGAAGAACACAAGATTAAGAGCTACAAGTGAGATTTCATCTCCTACATCTTATACACTGTTTTTATTTATTTGGGGAGTTCTTGAGAGAGCTGAAAAATTGTTTATCTACTCTTTGAGAGAAAGTTACTCATTGTACAGCCTTCATCTACTGTTGGGTGGGTTTGTAAACTTGTGAGTTTGAGTGTTCTTGAGAAAAACACTTGTGAGTTTGGGTGTAGCTTGGGAAAAACGCTTGTAAATTTGAGTGAAGCTTGGACAAAATCTTTTGGGTTTTGAGAGCTTGGGGAAGAGCTCTTGTAAGAGTGAGCTGAGCACTTGGAGCAAAACCAGCAGCTGTGTAAGGAAAATTTACATAGTGAAATACCTTCGAGAGGATCGAGGAAGAGAGGACGTAGGCAAGGTTTAGCCGAACCTCTATAAATCTGGTGTTCTTCATCTCTTTGTTCATATTACTTCATTGTATTGCATCTTATTATTTGCTTGCTTGGTTATTAGTTTGATTGCTCACTGCTACATTGCTTAAATTGTTTTTAGTTGCATTGTTTGATATAAATTTTATAAAACCCAATTCACCCCCACTTTTGGGTTGCCTACTTGGGCCAACAGATGTGGCATTTGGGAGATGCTAAAAACAAACTTCCTAGGTTAAGAAATCCTTCCTGAAATATATTGGTGTTCAATGGGCTCCTTGACAAGGACTTTAAGAGAGAGCCCATGTGCCAAAAGTCCCATCATCGAGAAGCAGGAGTCTCATCACTTTTCAAGCATATTCTCCTGAAGCTGGCCAGTGACTGTAAGTGAACTAAAGTGCAATTTATACCTATTATTGCACACACGACACACATATTACCCTATATGATTATATCTATGTTGGAATAACCTGATTTACCCCCATTCAAAGAGGACTGATTATTGCAGCTCTCTGAGTGGATCTACAGGAGCTCTGAGGAGGCAATCACTGATTTCTCATCTTCCACTGCTCATGGTCCTCTTTTCCCTTTTTCTTCATCTTTCTCTCCTCCATTGTGTTTATTGTTCAACCCATTTTATTTAAATAATAGCAAACACTTCAACTTTGTCTCTCTCTGTCTCTGGTTAATTCATGACCAAAATCTCTTACACCTTTGAATATATGAATTTTAAAACTTAGGTGCCAAGATGGCTTGGAAAGGAAGAAGTAATCACAGCAACATGGAAAAGAAGTGGACAAAAAGATTATTGGTAATCGAGGAAGAGACAGAGAGAAAAGACTTATTCAATTGAGTGTTCATTTATTCTTTGTAGGATGTATGGCTATACAAGCTAAGCAGCAAGTATGCAGACATGCAACATAGACATGACACGACATGGACACGCCAACGTAGCGATTTTCCAAAAATGCAGAACGCAACACGGCGGGACTTAGAAAAAATATAAATTTTTATAGGGGGGCGGGGGCGGGGGGGGGGCCCGCGGGGGGGGACTTGGGCGGGGACTGGGGACCTCTTATCTCTCTTTACTTAGGAAAAAAATAAAAAAAAATATAAATCATAATATATATAAATATTTTACTCAAAGATAATGAAAAATTGCAAGATAAGACTAATTGAAAGTAAAAATCATATATTCCATAGCTTAGCCGTCAACCCACTATTTTTATTATGTTTTCAAACTTGCAACATGTTTTATGTGTGTCCAAGTGACGGACGTGTGTGTTCGAAATGTGCCCAGTTTTAAAGAAAATGAAAAAAAGGGCACTTTTGGACATGTGTCCAATATATGTCAACATACATTATGCTTACATAATTAACTTTTTGGTCATCCAAACAGTCTGGATAAATCTAGAAAGCCAACAATTAGCTCCATAATTTTGTGCCGTCCGGACAAAGTAATTTTATTTTCGACTCAATTCCTATTCTGGAAGTTAGAATTGGAATTGCACCTATAGAATCCTCCGATACCACATCTAATCAGACCCTCAGTAGTATATGCAAAAGAATACATCTAGGTCAGAAAGCTAACTTAGATCCTTGCGCTTAACATTCATCTTGTCCACCAATTGCAACATCGTTGCTCTCTGATCATTCTCTTGCAAATCTTGCAGTGAGGATATCATAATCTTAGCAGGTCCTGCAAATCACGCCATATAAAGCTATTTATTACTCTTAATGCTCAATCCACAAAATTAAAATGACATAGCATTCATAAAAGGATGTCTCACAAAAACCAAGAAAAATTTCATCATTAAAAAGTCTGGTCAAAATACAATCAAATGGAAGATAAATGAGCTCATTACTAATGTACAGAAGTTACAGTTGTAGTACAACAATTCTGTCCTGATATAGGTGCAGGTACATAAGCCATTTAGAGGCTATTGCTTACTACAACATTTAAAGCTTAAAATGACAAGGGTGATAAACACAGGCTTGAGCCCAAAAGTATCCAATTTGTGCACATAAAGTCAATACTTAGCTCTGTATCTAGCCTACCCTTCCAGCCACAAATTGATGGGACCATACTGAGTAGGGAGTAATGACCCAAGAACAATGATCCTCAGACAATGATGATAGGAATCCTTCAACGAGCTCAAACTCTACCTGCTCTAGGCCATGTTCTTTTTCATGGTAAGAATATTAAGAATAATTTACGCACGAGCATGAGAGTTTTGCACCGGACAGGCTAAACTAAGACATTCAAAATGGGGAATCATACCAGAATCCAGCATCGATTTTGTAAACAACAACAATGGTGCTGCCATCTTCACCATCAAGAAAAAAAACAGCAAATTTACAAAATTTCCCCTGGTTTAATATAACAACCATGTGGCTGAAAACCATGGCATCCCAGACTATTGGTCTACACATGGTTGAAGTAAGGTATTTGGGTTTTTATTTATGGGTCTTATTTGGTTTTAGCAAGGCTTTAACTTTCTCTTTCCTCGTTATTATCTTGTTTCAAACACAAAACTAGATAAGATCTAACTCTCTCCCTATATATATATACACAGTTTATGCATTTTATTTCATAATTATATTTTACCTCTTTTTATAGAAAAGTTGGTTTGCAATTCTTGTCTGCTAATATGTCGTCAAAGGCATCTCTATTAAATTTGTGGAAGTAGTTGACCTACAATCTACACATATAGATAAACTTCGGTGATGGATCCTCAATGCAGTGGCTTGCTATTTTGCAATTACTAGTTTTAGGCCTGTGCAATGCAGGGGATTAGAGTACCTCTTTAGATCCATTGTTTGACAATAATAGTTTCTGTTAGAGTATGTTATGTTATGTTTAGTCCCACATTGGTTAAACAACTGGTAAAAGGTTTATGCCTAATATAAATAAACCTTACATGTGTTAGGGTAAAAATACACCCTACATACACTTTATTCACACAAACAACATGGTATCAAAGCCTGGTCTAGATCCTCTATAACTGCCATTATCAATCACCACCAGCTACTGCCGAAACCCTAACTTGACCCCAATCTCTCCCTCAAAACCCTAACTCGACACCCAGAACACGTTGGAGTAGACTGATCATCGACCGTACGATGACGTCATGCTGACGTCAGCCCTAGCTGATCGTCCGAAGTTCGGGATGCTCCACTCCAACTCATTTTCACCTTCTGGATATTATGGCGATTTTTTCGAAATTTTTTGGAGCCATTTGACGTGAGTTTTCTATTTTTGAAATTTTTTGGTCCAATTTTTTGATCTCCTGTTTGCGCGATTATTCAGGCTTTTGGCTGCTTGAATCTTGTTCTATGGGTGCCGATTTACTATTCTAGAGGCTTCCTTGGTGTTTTCTTGCTCGTTTGTTGGTTCGGTGGGCTATTTTTGGCTCTTTTCCATCGACGGCTTTGCCTGTGGAACTGATTTGGGCTTGTTTTCTTCCTTCCCTGCACTTCTTGGGGCTGCTATCATGCTCTAGATGATCTCCGAAGTTGGTACATGATTCTTCTTTTCTGGGATTACTCTAGTATTTTGTTGATAGTTCCTTCAACCCTTGTTTTTGGCTTTATGCTCCTCCATTATTATTTGAGATGACTACTAGTCCTGTTTCCAGTATTTCTAGTTCTCCTACTCCTGCTGTTTCTCACCACGGTCCCCCAACATGTTGTCCATTACTGCTATTCATTTGAATGGAAAGAACTATGCTATTTAGGCTAAATCTGTTGAGACATATTTTTTGCGCTCCAAGCAACATGATTTTCTCACTGATGATCCTCCTTTTGACACTACTACACTTGCCCATTAGAATATTGAGGATGCCCAAATTCGCCTTAAATTGTGGAATAGTATGGAGCCTGATATTAGTGGTGCACTAATGTTTTTGGACACCACTAAACAGGTTTGGCAACGAACTCAGAAGTTATATTTTGGGGTTAATAATCTATGTCGGACTTTTGATTTGTATCAGGACTATTTTTCCCTGGATCTTGGTGACTCTTCTTTGGAGACATATTATGCTAAGTTCAATCGTATTTGTGAGGAGCTCAATATTTGTTAGCCTCTTTCTACTGATATTAAGATTATGCGTCGACAGCGTGAGTCTCTTCATGTAACTCGCTTCTTGAATGGTTTGCCTAAGTCTTATGTCCGATTCGTTCTCAATTGCTAGGAGGTCAGGAGTTACCTTCCCTCAATGAAGTGTTCAGCCGCCTTCGCCAGGCCTCTATGTTTGATACTTGTTCTGTGTCTTCATTGCCTTTTGATCAGTCTGCTTTCGTTGCTTTGGTTCCTAGTGGTCCTCATTTCCGTGGTTTTGGGCGTGGTGGTCGCGAGTCTAGAGGAGGGGCACGTGATAGTTTTGGTCGTGACTCTAGTCAAGGTGGCCGTGTTTCTGTTGGTCTCGGTCATAATTCTGGGCGTACGGGTCAGCGGTCAGGAGTTACTGGCCGTGATCGGGGTCGTGTTCCTCGGTTTTGTACTTACTGTAAGGGGACTAATCATCCAGTTGATCGTTGTTGGCAACTTAATGGCCACCCTTCTGCACATCAGGCTACTGTTTCTGAGCATGATGGGCTTCAGTTCACCGAGTCACCTAGCTCCGCTCTGCGTGTGGTTACTATTTCACAGGATGAATACCACCGTCTCACGCCTCTACAGCCATCTCCTTTGCCATCCTCTACTGCTACCTTTGTACAGACAGGTTCTTCCTTTGCTGGCCTTGCTTCCCATTCTCAATGGATCATTGATTCTGGTGCTAATAATCATATGACTAGTGCTTCCGCTATTTTGTCTGGCTCTCGTCCTATTGGCCAGTTTTCTCATGTTACCTTAGCTGATGGTTCCACTTCTCACATAGCCGGTTTAGGTTCCGTTACTTTAAATTTATCACTTTCTTTGGACTCTGTTTTTCATGTTCCTCGTTTTCCATATAGTCTCCTGTCTATAAGCTTACTAAATCCTTAAATTGTTTCGTCACATTCTTTCCTGGTTACTGTGTTTTTCAGGATCTCACAACGGGAAGGAAGATCAGTGGGGGTACTGCGTTGGGTGGTCTCTATTACTTTACTGATGACGAGCTCCCGCTTTCTGTTGCCCTCCAGTCCTCAGTTTCTGCATACCAGCATCATTGCTGCCTTGGTCATCCGTCTCTCCAGAATCTTAAACACTTAGTTCCGTCTTGTAGTCGTGTTACTGATTTACCTTGTGAAGTCTGTCAATTTAGTAAGCATCACCGTGTTTCTTTTTCTTCTAAAGTCGAGAGTCGTGTGTCGCATCCTTTTCATTTAGTTCATTCTGATATTTGGGCTCCTTTCCATGTTCCGTCACGCTCCGGATTTTAGTATTTTGTTATTTTTGTGGATGATTATTCCCGTCTTACTTATGTTTATCTTATGAAAGCACGTTCTGAGTTGTATGCCATTTTTAAATCTTTTTATCAAGAAGTAAAAACTCAGTTTGATGTTCCTATTCAGATTCTCCGTACTGATAATGCTGCAGAATATTTTCGTACTCTTTTATCTGTTTTTCTTGATGACCATGGTATTATTCATCAATCTTCATGTTCTTGCACTCCCCAATAAAATGGGGTTGCTGAACGTAAGTTGCGTCATATGCTAGATGTCACCCGTGCCCTTTTATTTCAGCACCAAGTTCCTAAATCTTTTTGGAGCGATGTTGTTCTTACTGCCAGGTATCTCATTAATCGCATGCCTTTCTCGGTCTTAGGGGGTCAAATTCCATATGACGTTTTGTATCCTGGTCACTCTCTGTTTTCTCTGCCTCTTAAGGTTTTTGGTTGCACATGTTATGTTCATGCTCTTGGTCCTGGGCGGGATAAACTGCATCCCCTATCCATTAAATGTGTCTTTCTTGGGTACTCTCGGATCCAGAAGGGATATCGGTGTTATTCTCCGTCTCTCCGGCATGAGTTTGTGTGTGCTGATATCACCTTCAATGAGTCCTTACCTTTTTTCCCGTCTTCTATCCCACTGGATCCGTCTCATTATATCCTCACCTCAGTTCCTTCTCCGCCCGCTCCTCCGCTTCCACTGCAGATATATACTCGTTGGTCAAAGGTTCCTTTTGCACCACCTCTGCCCCCACCCGTCTCGACCACCTTGTTGTGAGATCCTGAGCCATCGCCCGATTCGGAACCAATGTCACCACCTTCTCCTACTTCACTTTCTATTGCTCTTCGCAAAGATACTCGTGCTTGCACTTCTCATCCTATTGCTCGTTATGTCTCTTATGCACACTTATCTCTCTCCCTTCGTGCATTTGCCACATCTGTTTCGTCCATATTTGTTCCTAATACTGTCCAAAAAGCCTTATCTATTTTCAAGTGACGGATGGCTATGGAAGATGAGATGTTGCCCTTCACCATAATGGCACTTGGGACTTGGTATCTCTTCTGTCTGATAAAACTACCGTCGGGTGTCGCTGGGTGTTCACTGTAAAATACCATCCGGATAGGTCTATTGTGCGCTATAAGGCCCGTCTTGTTGCTAAAGGTTATACTCAGACTTATGGTGTTGATTATGCTGAGACTTTCTCTCCCGTTGCCAAGCATGGGTCTGTTCGTATTCTTCTGTCTCTTGCTGCAAATCTTGGCTGGCCTTTATTCCAATTGGATGTCAAAAATGCCTTCCTGCATGGTGACCTTCGTGAGGAAGTTTGCATGGAGCAACTACCAGGGTTTGTTGCTCAGGAGGAGCGTAATCAGGTATGTCGCCTCCGTAAAGCATTGTATGGCCTTAAGCAATCTCCTAGAGCTTAGTTTGGCAAGTTTAGTGATGCTGTTCTGAGGTTTGGCATGTGTCGTAGTGAGTCAGATCATTCTGTTTTTTCTCTCACGTCGGCAAAGGGAAAAGTATTGTTAATTGTCTATGTGAATGACATTATTATAACTGCTGATGATCAGAAAGGTATTGATGAGTTGAAATCCTTCCTACAGCAGCAGTTCTATACCAAGGACTTGGAAAAATTACGATATTTCTTAGGTGTTGAGGTGGCACGATCTAAAGATGGTATTAGCTTGTCTCAAAGAAAGTATGTGTTGAATATTTTGCAAGAGACTGGACTATTGGGAAGTAAACTTGTTGAGACCCCCATAGATCTTAATGTGAAACTATGTGTTGACCAGGGAGAGTTACTCCCTAATCCATATCAATATCGCCACTTGGTTGGTAAGTTAAACTATGTTACAATCACACGTCCTGATATTTCCTTTGCAGTCAGTATGGTGAGCCAGTTTATGTCTGCACCTCGTCTTCCACATTGGGAAGCAGTACTCAGACTTGTGAGGTATCTTAAGGCTCATCCAAAGCGTGGCCTATTTTATCGGGCAAGTGGATACTTACGTGTTGAGGCGTTCACAGATTCTGATTAGGCAGGGTCTCCATCTAATAGGTGATCTACCACAGGATATTGTGTCTTTCTAGGTGAAAATCTTGTCAATTGGAAGAGTAAGAAACAGACTGTTATGGCTCGATCTAGTGCAGAAACCGAATATCAAGCCATGGCTCATACTACTTGTGAGATTGTGTGGGTGCGCTCTTTGTTTGAGGAAATAGGATTCAATGTGCAACTGACTATGAATCAATTTTGTGATAATCAAGAAGCAATCCACATTGCATCTAATCCAGTTTTTCATGAGAGGACTAAGCATATGGAGGTTGATTGTCATTTGGTTCGCGAGAAGCTGATAGTTGGTGTGATTGCTACTCCCTTTGTGTCTACCAGGGCTCAGTTAGCTGATATGTTAACTAAACATTTGTTTAAGCCACGATTAGAATTATTGTGTAACAAGCTGGGAGTTATTGACATTTATTCTCCAGCTTGAGGGGGAGTGTTAGAGTATGTTATGTTATGTTTAGACCCACATTGGTTAAACACAACTGGTAAAAGGCTTATGCCTAATATAAATAAACCTTACGTGTGTTAGGGTAAAAATAACACCCTACATACACTTTATTCACACAAACGACAGTTTCAAACAAAACAAAATATAATTTATTTGGTCATATTTTTAATTTTATATTGTTTAACTATATGTAATCTATATTTGTCTATCCGTATGTGGTAGATGAAATGCATATTCACTTTCTCCTCAATTGTTTAAGTTTTAAATGCAACAATCTATCAATTTATAATGGCATGACTTTTTACTTAGTTTGATTAAAAAATATATGAATGAAACATTATAAGTATAAAGAATACATTTATTTAAAGGTAATAATTGATGAAACTAAGAAGCTAGTCCAATTGATTTGAAGAATTTGTATTGAACTCAGATGTTCAATTTATATAAAATTTCATATATAAAACAATATTATAAATAAAAGGATCTTGCTCTATTAAGTATGCATTGTTTGATTGTAAAAAGTGTTAAAAGTTGTGAAAAATGTGAGCCCCCACTTTGTACAACCAAAGAATGTATGCTTAACATGTGCCTTAGCATTTATCTAAGTAAAAGAAAAAGAATTTATTTGAATTAATAGTTGAAGAAATTAAAAAAATAGTCAATTGACTCTTAGAATTCTTATTGAATATAGATACGATCTTATTTTCAAAATACATGTAATCTAAGTAATAGTTAGCAAACTAAGAAAATAATCAATTAGACTTTTGTAATTTTTATTAAATGAGGATGCATTTCATTTGAGAATGAATTTTAAAAAGGCCTAAAGAAATAATAACTTTAGATAATTACACATTAGTTTCACAAGGAAGAGAACCTAGATAAATTAAAAAATAACAGATAAAAAAGGAGCCACTCAAAGTGAGTCACTTGTAGCAAATCATAATCACAATGACCAATTCACCGGATTTGTTTTTTAATTTTAAGGTCTCATTTTGTTGTAGTGATTTAACATTTTTTTTATTTTGTATGTTTTGTTTGCGTAGGGAAGAGAATCTAGATAAATTAAAAAAAAAAAAGTAAAAAAAAGAGGCACTTCAAGTTAGCCACTTGTGACAATAGCCAATGCATAATATTTATTTTTAATTTTTATGTGTTATATTTTATTATTGTGATTTTACATATACGTAAATTAATTGGTTATTCATCTAACTATTATGTTTAACTCATCTAACCATTTATGTAAATTGACTGTATATTTACTAACTATTTATGTTCAATTGTGTATTCATCTAAGTAAATAAATATATTAATACTAATTTTTCTTTAATTTATGTATGTTTATGTAATAATATATACATTTACATTAATGTAGTGTATGTTCAAGAACATAACATACATAAACCAACACAAATACAATGAATCATATGTTCGTGTACTAATCATTATATGTACATGAACCTAAAATACATATACTAACATATATGTAAACATAAATACAATGAAACAATGTACCAACATATATAAATAAATTAACCAAGATAAAATGCAAGCAGCCACAAAAAAATATATATATATATATAACAATTACAAAGTATAGTAAAAAAAAATTCACAGTGAGCCATGAGTCACAAAGATGAATTGCTACTATCCTTCATCTAAACAAACACCATAAATAAACGAATTAAATAAATATCTTTAATAATAAATACAATGAATCATTGTTCAACAAAATAAATATATGTATAGTAAACCAAAGAGCTAACCAAATAATTATTTATCATTATTACATTGAATAATAAGTAAAGTGGATTATAATCCAAAAAATAAGTACATGTACATTCAATCAAAGAGACAATTAAATAATTATTTTCAAACGAAAAACTATTTAAACAAAACTTTAGAGCCACTCAAAATGAGCCACTTGTCGCAACCACGACAATAGTGGCCTCCTTTTCTATGTTGTATAGATTTTATGTAAATAAGAGCTACCATGGTGATCTTATTTAGCCAAGTAATATGCATTATACACGTATACGTATAGTGCAGTGTATTATTTACGCTTTGTTTGGCTTTGTGTCAAGGGTTACCCTTCTGCCTAAGGCCAACACCTTGCATTCATGTATATAGTAGCTATGGCTATTCAGAGTTCATTTGATTTGCTTAACAGTGCTCAAGAAAGTTTGGAACAAGTGTCAGGTGAAGCCCCAAGGAAGCCCACATAGCATGCCAAGTGCCAAGTTTGACAGCCAAACGCGCGCCATTTAACCTCTACAGCGCGAAGAGTAAGGCCTAACATAACGTCACCAGTGCCTATGTCAACGCCCAATAGCCATGCACACGCCCAGCAGCCGTGCTGCGCACCCAGACAGCTCCCTAAGCGCATGCACGCGCGCCTGCCCAGATTGGGGCTGTTTAACATCACCTTAGCCTATGCCCCCGCGTGCGCCCCATTGTCAGCGCCGACCAGATTTTCACACATTGACACCTTTTTCCGGATTTTCAGCGAGGCATAACTTGGTGCTCCAGAAGGCTTTTAGGGCTAGGTTTTTTTTGTTAGAAAGCTTATAACATGTACTTTCACGTTATGAAAACTTTCTATTTGCTAAGTCTTGTAGAATAAATGAGCGTCCATTATGACTCCTTGGAGGCACACTATGTTCCCTCATGCCAGTTCTAAGAATGCTAAAAAGGCATATATAAGGGGGATGAGTACGGTAAGCTCTCAGACAACCTTGTTTAATTTTCTACCCCTTGCTTTGGCATATTTAGGCACTTATTATAGCATACTTTTAAGCTTGTAATTGCCATATTATGTCAATGAAATGCCCCGTTTTGTAGCCATTAACGCGTTGCATGTTGTCTTACGTTTTGCCCACAGTATTCTAATTTTTGAGTTTGTTGTGCATACAAACACCTCGAGGGTTGCTTGACGAAGCTTGCAAGGGTCTTGCAAGTGCCACACATAGCCGTAACCTATTCCACAGGCCAGCGTGTGACAGTTGGTATCAGAGCAAAGATTAGCTTGGAACTTGGAACATTAGGAACGCCTACTATGGCTTTCGATGCAATCAACTTTCAATATGCCTACACAGAGGGAAATGTTGGATCTCTTGAGAGGAGAAAGTGGCTCGGATGAATGTCATCTCGGGAGCTTTGGCACACCTTGAGGAACGGATGCATAACTTGGAGCAAGCTCGTGGCATTGCTCAGGGACATGACCTTGAGGAGACGTGACAGACTTTCAACTTGAAATAGACAAGCTTCATGGCAGAGTGAATACTAACTTGAGCATTCGGGAATGCAACACAAGTGCTCCTAGATTCCACGTGCCGGAACCTCATGCCTATGGGGGAGCCCATGGCGCCAAGAAGCTCGACAACTTCCTGTTTGATATGGAGCAATATTTCAAGGCTGTAAGGGTAGTTACGGAGAAGACCAAAGTGACCATAGCCACTATGTACTTGTAGGCCGATACCAAGTTGTGGTGGAGGACGAAGCATGATGAGACGCAAAGGGGCATATGTGTTATAGAAACATGTGAGCAATTGAAACAGGAGTTGAAGCTACAATTCTTCCCAGAGAATATCGAATATAATGCACATCGTGCTTTGCGAGATTTAAAGGACACTAGCACTATCAAAGACTATGTCAAGCAGTTTTTTGGCCTCATGCTTAACATCCATGACATGTCAACAAAGGATAAGTTGTTCTTTTCTTTGAAGGCTTGAAGCTTTGAGAATAAGTTGAACTACACAAGCAAGGAGTGCAAAATTTGGCCCATGCTTAGGCCGCAGCTGAATGTCTTGTGAACTATGCATTTGAACCGAAGCAAAGGGATAATTCTCCACGCAAGAGTAAGGGTGGTGGTAAGTCACAAAGGCATGGTCAATCCAAGAGTGAGGGAAACGATGACATATCCTCATCCAAGAGCAATTCGGATGGAAGGCATGCACACGAGAACTACAAACCTTACAATCATGATAAAGGAAATGCCCAAAACAACCAACAGGGCAGGGGTAAAGGCCTAATTTCGTGCTACCTATGCAATGGACCGCACCGGATAGCCGAATGCCCACAGAAGAGAGTCTTGAATGCATTTGTTTCAGTGACTGATCACACGTCACAAGCAGCTTATAGTGACAATGAAGAAGACGACCGCAAGTCTAGGCAAAGTTCTAGGAGTGAAAGAAACTCCAGGGTATCTCGAGTTGGGGCTTTCCACATGAATGTTGTTGCCAATAAGGGTGACAAGGCGAAGACTCATACCAAGAGATGTGGCAATATTGTTGATTGGTAGAAGTTTGTGAAGCAGCTGATCGTGCCTAATGACAATGGCAACAACAGGAAGAAGACGCTCGATGACAAGGGTAAGATGCCTGTTGAGAAGGTTGAGACCGACACAGTTGGCACAGAGGCCAAAGAGAAGAGAGTGTCCACCAAAGTGTTAACGTTTGTTGACGTCAAGATTAATAACAAGCCCATTCATGCATTGATTGAAACGGTGCCACCCATAACTTTGTTACTGGGACCGAGGTGGAAAGGGTGAGGTTGTCTTTGAAGAAGGACTCTAGCAAGATTAAAGTCACAAACTCGGCAGTGAAACCCATCTATGGTGTTGCACGAGCTTGCCTATGAAGGTAAGCTCATGGGAGGGCAAAGCCAACTTCACTGCAATGCCAATGGATGACTTTCAAGCCATTCTAAGGTTTGAGTTTTTAAGGAATACGAAGACGACAATGATGCCATATTCGAATTCAATGTGTGTGAAGGGTGACACGCCAGATTGGGGCGACTTAACCTTTCTTTGGCAAATGTCCCCGCGCGTGCGCCCTAGTGTCAGTGCCCACTAGATTTTCACACAGTGACACCTTTTTTCAGATTTTCAGCGAGGCATAACTTGGTGCTCTTCGGAAAGACCTTCTTATTAGATCTACTATTTTATTGCTCAATTATTCAAATGGCTTTCCTAGATCTAACAAAGCATTTTTGACTATTATTACTTTGGCTTTATGTTAATATTTTTCCGTTATCTCTCATCTCGTATAGCCCGAAGAAAAAGTGTGATGATCCTTGATATTTTCATCAAGATAAGCCCCACCAAAAGCATGAATAATGGTAATATAATTCTCTTCCTTCCCCAATACAGCCGTGGGATGAGTGCGAATGCCACACTAAAAAGCTGTTGTGGGATGTCCAAGCCACGGATAAAGACCAGCTGCTGCCCAGATGTGAAGAAGCGCAAGTCTCGCGTGAAAAAACTTCATGTCGAAGAACTAGGTGCCAAAGCTACACTAAACACACGCCGCAGGAGTCCAGCAACCTAGCTTATGTCGCCAACGTCATGTTAAGAGCTCAAGCGCCGAACGAATGCTACAGATGGGCTCTCCTCAGATCAAGCTACTGGCTCATGGACGTAGCCGCCGTGGGTGGACTCTCCCCCTCTTCAGATCCGGCTCTCGTCAAGAGAAGCTCCCTCTCTCCTCCCTCAATCTCCCTCTGTCTCTCCTTTGCAGATCTGTAATACAAAAAAAAGGGGCAGGACTTCTATAAAAGCTGACAACAAACAATATCTATATATATATTTATATATAGCAACAAACAGCCCCACAACCAAGCCCCCACCTTGCCAGTAGCAACACCGCCTCCCCCTCTTCCCGCAAACCACTCTTACTCCATCTCTACACCTCGTGACAACACACCCACTCTACCCAATGCCATTACACCTTCCATGATGCCTATGGATCCCTCATTGAAATTATAAAAAAAGAGGCTACTGTTGGGAATTTATACTAAAAGATATGATTTGTGTAATGGCTTTAGTATGTATTAATAAATTAGTTATTCTATTTTAATGAGAATCTGTGTGAGAAATGTTTGCATTGCGTTATTTATTTAATGATTATGCATGTGTCTCTTATTCTATATAGTAGATGATTTGGTATGTAGAGTACGACTTACACACGGAAGATCAAATCATCGGTTCTTATGGAATATAAGTTTATCGTTCACATTTTTAGATGGAAATAGACACACCATCAGTAGGACTGTAGTACAAGGTTTTAATATGTCTGTCTCGACTATGGGGAACGGTATAGTTCAAACTCATTACACTAGTATACTTTATATGTATTGAACAGGACCGTGTTGATGTAATTGTTTTTATACTGACTGTATAAAACAATTAATACATTATGATTATTATGAATGTTTATGCTCTTAATCCTAGTATAATAAATAGACACATGCATGTAGTATTTATTGTTTTGATTCACAGAAGAGTGAGATTCTTTGTGAGTCGATAAACTCAGTGAGTTGAACAATAACATTACGTTTATGGTGAATATTTAGTATTGATGGAATCCACGTCCTCGTATAGAGATTGATGATACCCCCTTGAGGAAGTTTATAAGTTTTGATTATGTCAAACCCTGTAGGTAGATTATGAATATGACATATCAAATAAGTTAAGTAGAAGGTCTCAAGGAATTAAATAAGTCTATTAAATTTAATTTTCAGTAATTTAATTTAATAGACGGGTATCTATAATCTTAACGTGGGGAGATAAATAAGCATTTAATAATATAGAGCTTGAAATATAATTTCTAGTATAACAGAGAGTACAATTATAATTCGTTAGTGATATAAATTATAGTTTACGTAAATAAGGATTAATCCTAGTTGGATTAGGAGTCCTTATTTGCGTAGGAAGTCCTAGTTATACTAATCCTATGGTCCCTGTTGTAACCTATATATATACGCGCTCTAAGAGCTACTAGTGTTACACTCTGCATATAGTTGAGAGATATACGTTTTTGTGAGGAAGAGAAACCCAGTAGCGGCGAGTCCATTCTCTGTAGAGCAAGGCGTGTACGAGGAATACAGCAGAAGTCCAAAAGTTGAGTTCGAGCGGTTGCTTCGTGCTTAGTGCTGATTCTTGTTATTCGAGATCAAACCAGAGAGATTTCGAAGGTATGATTCTAATCACGTAGATTAAGCTATGCTAATCATATCAGAATTTTTAATAGTATGCGTATACATTATAGCCAAGTCGTGAAAAATTCCGCAATCCCCAACACACGCCACCTCCTCCATCAACCACTTAAGTTGACAAGGCATCGCCATATCGTATCGGGTTAGGCAAACGTAAGCAGTGCCTTAGCCCTGAATCCGTCTAAAGGCAAGCTCCAAAGCCTCTAGAGTAGGGGCACTTGGCCCTTGGCCTAGCCAAGGGACCCTTCTCAAGGACTCCTTCCATGGAACTAAGGAATCTCCATCTTAACCTTGGACACCCTCTTAGGGTGCACTCTCCTACTACGAGGCTACCTCCATTCCTTGGGTCTTGAGCAGAGAGCCCAAGGACTCACCCCCTTGTGATGTCATACAATCATAACATCTCTAGCCAGCCATGACCCCAAATGGTACCATCAAGGACTTGTGGTCTGGAGGCCAGTATTACAAGGTGCTAGTTCTTCCCTCTTACAGGGACGTCCTTGACCTACCACGACGAAAGAAAGATATCCACCTGCATGAAGTTACACGAAGACAAAGACACTATGAAATAGAAGACAAAAGGCATTTAAGGGTATATAATGTAAGTTCAACATGGCTTCCTAAGCATATTCAAATCTCGGATGCAGAGCTAAGCCCTCTGAGGCTAAGAGGGACAGACCACCACACCCATCACGAGTTGACTCTCCCTCTCACACCCTATTGCCTATATAAAGGGCCTCCCTCTAGCGTAAAAACCATGGAAAGCACTCCAAACCAAACAGAGCAGCAATGCCAGCATCCTCAACCTTTAGCTCTTCCCTATATATATATATATATATATATGTATATAAGTGTGTGTACATATATGTTGTTTCCTACCTTATGTTGTAGACAAGTGCACCGATGACAATTCGGTTGTCCCACATCGAGTGAGTAAAAAAGTCCTGCTTCCATGACTTCATAAAAGGAGATTATCTCCAATACATGTTAGTATGCACTCATGAGTTGGGCATTAACCTGTGAGGCTAGGCCTTTCAATTGTTCTGTTGGGTTGGGTAAGGCAAAGAATTAACAACTAAATGTCACAGTTTTTACCCACGGTTTAGTACTGAACCGAACTGAAAGGCATTAACCCTACCAAACTGACCCATGTGCACTCCAACATGGAGTGCTACATGGATCCGTTTCAAGGAGCTGGCACATTCAAAGCCATAACATAAGCTAAAGGGCAGAGAAACAATAACAGAGGTGAGATCAGTTTCTTGTAAAATTGTTTCACTCTTATAGGCTAGTAGAGATAGTTGTGAGAGATTGGGATGGCTAAACAATTAATGTCACCAGCCAGCAGTGGAATAATGCAATGGAAAGTTTAACAAGAATATAGAATAACAAGGAAAAAGATAAAACAAAGATACCTCCAGGTTTTTCTTTTCTCTTTCTTATTCTTCATACTTGTTTGGACACCAAGTATGAAGTAATATAACATCTTCTGAGGCATATACAGGAAGAACAGAATAAAAGAACATCTGATTAGAATGCACAAGACAAGTATTCTCATGTGTTCAATCTTAATGACGATCTCCTCAAAGTGATGCATTTAGCTATTCCGGCACAAAGTACAAATCAATCCGACAATTTGTGGATAAACTGAAAAGCACAGAGAAGCTTCATTTCTTTTTTTTCTTTTCTTTTCTTTTCTGTCTTTTATTACTAACAGAAAACCGATCACAGAAGCATAAACAAATTAACAAACTTCCATATATTAGAGTCTGAGTAATATACCAGAGACATCCATTTCCTTGATCTCACTTGAATATGAACAGTTGTCGCACATCCCTGAGACAAGATAAATTTAAAATTGACTGCCATTTTCTCAAGTTTATACCACTAATAAATAAGAGAAACAATTAGTGATAGTAGAACCTAACAAATGGTACCATTGCAATCTTGTAATGGCTCAGCAAAATGTCGGAAGAAAGCACTTCGACGGCATTCTCTTTTAGACTGGAAGAAGAAGACATAACAGTTTTGAGCCAACAACTAAAGTATTTGCCAATTAATGAGCACTAATTCATATGGTAAAATTTCAAGTGCCTTGCAGGTCTAAGGGCAAGCACTATTTCAAAATCTTGACCAGAACTACTGGTTTTATAGTGAATAAGGGGGTGCTCAAAGTTTTGTTTGCTTACAAGAACTCATGCCGACAATCGATGACTAATGGCAACAATAATTAGAGAAAGAGTGTAGAGTAGACTTCAAACAATAAAACCAGTTCAACAGTAAGCCAAACACATAAACCCAATTAGTCCACTCGTTTGAGCATGCTGAGGTCAAATTAGATTTGCATCGACCAGATTTTTGCTTTATTTCGATATTGTTACTGAGATGTTATCTAGAAGTGTGTAATACAAAGCAGAGTTCCTGTAGTCAACCTTAAATACATGCAAAGGAGCTCAGATGTCAGTACCTATCACTTTTTGAGTGAAATTCCCACGTCAAGACAGAATAGTGAGACTAACTGTTTTCCCCAGCCTGTTTAACGAAGGGCATTAATTTTAGACATTAAGATCTACTTCCCAGCGCTCACGTCCATAGTTATCAATCTCGTACCGGTCAAGGTACCGCTTTTGCTATTGGTACAGTATGTACCGGTACCAATGTATGGGGTAGCGTCTCAGAATTATCGCCATAAATATTATATGCTATAAAAATTTATATATTTAAAATGTCAAAGGCTTTAATATAATGTAAACGTGTTAACCAGCCCAAATATGTATTTAATAATACTTAAAAAGACATTATTGTCTAGTATATGCCTAAAATAAATTTAATTGACAATTATCATCAAAAGAGAATAAAATTAAATTATTTTAAAATAAATTACACAAACCGGTACCGTCCGATACCACTGGTATTGCGCGGTATCACCGATATTATCTGGTATTTGTCGGTAACTTAGCCGGTACGATACCACCATTTATTTGTACCGGATGAAGGCCGGTATGGTACGTACCGGCCGGTATTCCCGGTACTGGTACGAGATTCATTACTATGCTCACGTCAAAAACTTATCTTTCGGTTGAATACCAGATTATGTGCATTCTTACTCACAAGGTTGAAAATGAAACTAAAAAGAAGGAAGAATGAATAAAAACTTGAGGAAGATATCAAGTGATCAAAATTATTCAATCAAATCAATCTTCTAATCACACATTGATCCTGAAGCCCTTTTGCATGGCTAACACTTGGGAAAAGGTGAGACATATTTCTTCTATTTCATGAAATTTATGTGATGATTTGATGATCTGCAAAACTATCAAAGCATTTATGATTTGTTCAGGAAGATGAAGTACTATACCTGGCAATACTGTACTATGTCATACAGATTTTGCAATCCAGAATTCTCATAGAAGACCATCGAGCTCTGCTCAGAGAAGTGTAATATTCAGAAGTAATACTGGGTGAACAAATATCATAACCATGGATTCCCAAACCGTTATTTTACCTGCCTTGGAGCATCACCAGGCCTAAAATAAAGTAGGCATTCAGAAGGAAGTCCATCTCGTCCAGCACGACCACTTTCCTGCAATGAGAAAAGTTACAGAAAGGAAGAGAGTAAAATGTTAAGCTTATTAGGAGGGGGTAAAAACCTGGTAGTAGGTCTCCATTGACTTGCTTAGGCTGTGATGGATGACAAACCTGACTACAGGCAACAACTACTAGTTATAAAACATATGCAAATTTGTAAATCTCAAACAAATGCGGGAGCTATTACTAAAATTCATAAGCAAATTAGAACTCATCAAAATATCGAAATGGACATATTCAGCCACCCATCTAGCTCACAACAAAAACAGCTGCACAATATCAGAGCCAACATGAGAAGGGTTTAAGATTCTAAGAATTTAGGGCACATCTCGGTCTGGATTCGATCAGTACATGTCCAACATAACACCAAACTGTCCTAAGTCATCTATAAAATTGCAACCCAAGACTGAAACAACGGATGCACAAACAGAGCAAATCCAAAAAATTCAGTTGCAAGGACCATTCTATGTTTTCATAATTATTCCCATATAACTATGGGTGATTAGCGTTATTCATCTGGGCCAGCCTATGAAAGGCAACCAGCTTACCATGCCCAGTTGTCAGGTTATGGAAGGGGGAGAACAGTAATGAAGAGATAAGCAAACTTGCGCCCATTTTCTATGGGACAACATTCACACAATTACACAACATTATGTGGGTACAAAACTGCTATCTCTCAAACTAATTTTTTTGTTCATGTTTCACATAATATTTCCCTGATTGCAATATTTGTAATTCTAATGGTGTGTACCCAAGTTGTGACCAGGCATATCATATACCCCAAATGTCTAATATACCAGTGACATGCCAACTGAAGCAGTTATGATTACATGCAACACCGTTTCTCAGGTTGGTCCAGGTAAATCGACCAACCAACCCAGAAGTGAATCTAAGCATAGGACCGTTCTAAATAAGGCCAACCCATGTTGGCAGAAAAACAAACATTCATGCCTAACCCATCCATGGGGTTGGCTCTGTTCGGTTCGGTTCTAAGATTGCATTGACCAAGTTGCCACCGTATTTAATATCTAACCAATCGTTCACCAAGATACCAAATACTAATTTGATCACCAGTTGAACATATCATAAACATATAACTAACAATCATAGATGGATTTAAAAACAAAAGCCTTACACAAACTGAAGGAATCAGGATTATAAATAAAACTAAAAATTAAGGATGCCTATATGGATAATATCATTGAAAAAAGTATATAACAAACTTACTTAAATGATTTAAACTACAAATTGTACCTCAAATTTCGAAAGTTATTTTTTTCTTCTTTACTCTGAATTTGACTTAGTATCAGAGCACGATCCGTACTTCTGTTTGTCGCTTTTTCCAAAGTAATAAAAGAAAAAACAAATTCAAAAAAATCCCAAATTTTCCCAATATGTTCGACTAGGGCAGGAGGATTCCCAGAAATTTTTTAGTTCATTTGATGTAGTTTTCTATTTTTCTTTGATTTCAAAAAAAAGGGGGAGGGGGGGGCCTCTTTTTTCGAAATTGTCGATTGGGGCTGATTTGGAGCAAATGAATGCTTGGAACTGCCTCTATGCGTGCCAACCAAACCTGAGGAAGTCTCTTCCGGCCTTTATTCCAAGATTTGGATGGTCTTTTTGCAAGAAAAGGGTGCGGCTAGGTTATTCTATGTTTAACAGTGAGGTATATTGGCTTGATTTTCAGCTATTGCAGAGTATTCTCAGCTTGATGTGTTTGGCCTCTATTTGTTGGGTAACCTCTGCTCTTTAAAAGATCATTGTGTTGGGTTGAATTTTGAGCTAGTCTTTGGTTAGTTGAATTGTGCTATTCTCGTTGCGGACATAGCAGAATGTAGTAGGACTTCCATTAGCAGTACGGGGAATGGGTTGGGTCGTGTTGAGACTCTTGGAGATAACCCATCCCTCCAGTTAAGTTGGATAGCAAGAACTATTTGATATGGTTGTGGTTGGGACCATGTGCCTTGGCTATTATTGCTCATGGATTGATTGGTTACATCACAGGAGTAACCAAGGACCCAATGATTGATGGACCAGCATGTGTGCAATGGCAGTCCAAGAAAGCTCTTCCTATGACATGGCTGATAATTCAATGCAGTTCGCTATCAGTTGTACCTTTGTATTGATGGATACAACACACCAGATTTGGTCTACCTCAACACAAAAATACTCTCAAAGAGGTAATGATGCCCAGGCTTATGAATTGAGGAAGAAGATCCGTGGATTAGATCAGAAGATAGATCTCTTGCTGAGTATTACACTAAGTTAAGTAGCCTGACTAGTATCAGAGCATTCAGGCGGTTTGTTCCCAGGATGCAGCCACATTTTAGCAAATAATAGAGAAGAGCGAATTTATGATTTTCTTGCTAGCCTCAACATGGAATAGGATCAGATTTGGGTTCAAGTCTTAGGTCGATATCTTTTCCCACCATGAGAGAGGCTTACACATTTGTTCAGCAAGAGAAGAGTAGACGTAGTGCTATGGTGCACACTCCTAATTAGGATGGCTTTGCTTTAGTTGTTACCTCCACTCCACGGGATGGAAAACCGAATCAGTCCAAGTATGGTGGGAAGGATAAGGTTGTTGATCGTGATCAACTAAAGTGTGATTATTTTGGGAAAGATCACCATGAGGGGGAGCACTACTAGAAGTTGATTGGATGCCCTAACCAGGGGAGTGGGATTGGCTGAGGTGATACTATACGTTCCCAGGACCATATATTTGAGATGTCCATGAACACTTCCGGTGATACTAGTCCTCTTTCTCAGGATGAGATGTAGACTCTGGGGGTCTAATGACTAGACTTCATACTTCGTCTACCATAGCCTCTTCCTCTGCACATACTTCCTAGTCTGAATTTGCTCACATAAGCATTCTGCTAGCGCCCTTAGTGCTTCTTCCACAATACTGATCATATGATAGGCTCTTCCAATCTGTTTCATTCTTACTCTCCTTGTTCTAGTAACGATGAAGTTAAGAGTTGCACATGGTTATTTTATTTGTTGTATCAAGGAACGGTTCTATACATTACTCTTCTTTTATTTCTCTTTCATATGTTTTTCATGTTCCAAAGTTCTCAAATAATTTATTTTCCATTAGTAGTCTTACTAATTCCTTTAATCGACCAGTGACCTTTTTTCCTACACATTGTGTCTTTCAGGAACTGGCATTGGGGAGAACAATTGGTTCTGGTAGAGCACATGGTGATCTATATTTTTTAGATGCTGTTCCTTTCTCTCCAAAGTTGGCATCTCGTCAGGCTCTTCCAATCGTTACTGGTTCATCTCTTCCACTTTTGAATCAGTGGCACTGGTGTTTAGGACATCCTTCTTTTGGTGTTCTTGAAAAAAATTTCGTACTTTCAGTGACTAGTGTAATATGAGTAGTTTTGTTTGTGATTCTTGTGAATTGACTAAGCATAAACGCTATTCTTATCCTCTAGTTAATAAAGAAGTACTTTTCCCATTATGATTATTCATTCTCATGTGCGAGGACCTTCTCGTGTTAGTGTTTATTTCTGGTTAACGTTGGTTTGTCACTATCATTGATTGTTATTCCAGTGTTGCTTGGGTTTATTTGGTTCAGACCCATAGTGAGTTTTTTTCTTGCTTTAAAACTTTTTAACGATTTGATACCTTATCAAATACTCCAGAGTAATAATAGGACGGAATATGTTGACAGAGAGTTTCAGACATATCTTGAGCAGAATGGTATTCTTTATCAAAAAAATTATGCTAGCACTCTTGAACAAAATGGAGTTGCCGAGCACAAAAATCGCCACCTTCTTGCCCATGCTCTTATGTTTACTATGAATGTCCTTAAATCCTTTTGGAGTGATATTGTTCTTATTGCTACCTACCTTACTAATAGGATGCCACTAGGTGTTATCTAGTTTAAGATTCCTATCAAGCTTTTTCTTGGGAATTGTTCTCCTTCCTCCCAAGAATTTTGATTATGTTTGCTTTATTCATGCTCCTCAAAACACTCGTGAAAAACTTGATCCCAGAGCTGTAAAATGTGCCTTTATTGGTTACTCAGCTACTCAATCTCGCAGAGTGTATGTCACCATAGATGTCAGCTTTAGTGAATATGAGTCCTCCTTTGGTTTCTCTCCAACATCTCTTCAAGGGAACCTAGTACTGAGGAAGAGATATTGACATATGGTCGTCAGCAGGAGCTCTCTTTTTTTTCCTCCTACTCCGAGAGCTACGACTTGTGGTGAGGAGAAGGAAAGGTGTACTGAGGAAGAACGTGACATTGGTGAGCATTTGGACAGTGAGCTTAAGACCTATTCACGACGTCTGAAAAAATAGATTACTCATGTGCCACCAAGCCAATCACCATCCTCGACTAGAGTGCCAGATTCCCTTACAAATTCTTTAGGTAACAAGCCCCTTATTGTTGTAGAAGTCGATGATTCTGACCTTCCTATTGTTCTTAGAAAGGGAGTTAGGACTTGCACTCAACATCCCATATTTAAGATTGTTTCATGTAACTAATTGTCTTCAGGATATCGTGCCTTGTTTCATCTCTGTCTTCTATTAAGTCACCACTTGACCTAAAAATTTAAACTTTAAGTAAGGACCCCCACAATGCATATCAAGTTTTCTAACACTCTTCCTCTCATGCAAACTCGCCTTGCACATGGAGATGCTACATACAACGATAGAGAAAAACAAATACAATCGGAGAACAAACGCCAAAGGAGAGACTTAAACCCAAGCTCTCCTCCCAACCGGAGCTCTGATACCATATTAATTCACCACTTGACTTAAAAGCTTAAGCTGTTAAGTAAGGGTCCCAACAATGTATATCAAGCTTTCCAACATCTTCTTTTGTGTCTATACTACAGGTTTGGAAGGAAGCTCATATTGATTCTAAGTGGAAAAAGGCTATGATAGAGGAGATGAGAGCCTTGAGCAAGAATAACGCTTGTGAGTTAGTTTTTCTTCCCAGAAGAAACCAGTGGGGTATGAGTGGGTTTTCACTATCAAACAGAATGCAAATGGGATAGTGAGCGATACAAGGTAAGCCTTGTTGCCAAAGAATTTACTCAAACCTATGGCATTGACTATTAGGAGATGTTTGCTCCAGTGGCAAAGATAAATTCTATTCATACTCTTCTTTCTTATGTTGTTAACCTCTACAATAACTTGGTATGAAAAATGCATATCTTCATAGTGATTTAGAGGAAGAAGTATATATGCTCCTCTCACGCTACCGTGGGGAAGGTTTGCCTATTAAAATTTGAAAAATGCCCTTTACGGATTAAAACAGTCTCCTAAAGCTTGGATACAAGTAGAGTCAAGCTGACCATATTATGTTCATCAAATGGGGCAGTGACAAAATCACCATTTTATTTGTGTATCTGGATGACATAGTTAGAGGTTTCTTTTTTTTTCTTTTTATGCTGTGTAAAAGGACAGTAGGGGCAACCAATGTAGTTTTCCAGCCCAGGCATGACTAATGCAACCCCTACCATGCTGGGCTCTCTGGGAAGGAGTAAGTCATAGCTAAACCCAGCTCCACTAGAGGCACCCCACACACAGCGTTTGGTTTACAACGACTACTACTGCATGCGGGTTCGAACACGTGACCACATGAAAGGAGTAAGGAGTTTCACACCATTTGCCAACTCCAACTAAACTACCAAGGAAATGTCTCATCTCAAAGCACAACTAGCCAAGGAATTTGAGACCAAGACTTAAGCTCTTTGAGGTAGTTTCTAGGGACTGAGGTTGTCAGATCAAATAAGGCATCTTTATCTCATAGAGGAAATACAATCTGGATCTATTTTGGAAACACGCATTGCCGGTAGTAGACTAGCAGATTCTCCAATTGAGACTAATCATAGACACGACAGTGGTGTAGGTGAGCACAAGGACAAATAGAGGTATGAGAGACTTGTGGAAAGGTTGATCGATCTCCCTCATACTTGGTCAGATATTGTATATGCAGTGGAATTTATTAGTCAATTTATGCATAACTCTCCTACATTACTTCTAGATGTTGTCTATTGGATTCTCAAGTATCTTAAGTCTATTCCAGGAAAGGGATTTTGTTCTCAAATCATGATCACTTGAGGGTGGAAGCATTTACTAATACAGATTGGGCAGGTTTAATTGATGATAGACAGTCTACTTCTGGCTGCTATACTTTTGCAAAAGGGAATTTGGTCACATGGAGAAGAAAAACACAAACAGTGGTGGCCAGATCCAGTGTAGAGGTAGAGTACAAAGCCATGGCTTATGATGCATGCAAACTTATGTGGCTTCAGACTCTATTAGGAGACTTGCAGATATCTAATGATGGAACCATGAAGCTGTATTGTGACAATAAAGCTATGATAGATATTGCTCATAATCCAGTTCAACATGACAGAACTAAACACATTGAGATCGACAAATACTTCATCAAGGAAAAGCTGAGTAAGTGGTTAAATTACATGTCCTTTGTGAGATCAGAAGAACAATTGGCTGATGTAGGATTCCTTGCTTCAGTCTGCTAGGCTGGATTACAGGCTTGCGATTAAAGGACTTAATTGTAAAATTTTTCCTCCTATTATTAGCAAGTTCGGTGTGAAAGATATATATGCACCACCTTGAGGGGGGGTGTTATGTTATATATTAGAAGGGTACTTGTGTACTTTTTGCTCCATTAAAATAAATACATAAGGATAAGGGAGAGAACCCTAATTTTTTCTCTCATTAGCCGTACGTTTCTCTTTTGCTTTGCTCTTTTTTTATTCTTCATTTTCATCTTTTCATTACTCTGAATTTAACTATTGCCAATTTAGGCTAATCATGGACTCAACAATGGTGAAGGTGGTCATGTGGACAAGGAAAGGTATCAGAGACTTGTAGGAAGACTGATTTATTTTTCTCAAACTCAGCCAGATATTGTATATGCAATGAGAGCTGTTAGTTAGTTCATGTATGACTCATGTACAATGCATATAGATGCTTTATATCGGATTCTAGGGTATCTTCACAGAAGGATTATCCAGCCGGGGTGGAAACCTTCAATTTCGTGAAAGAATTCAATGGTAACAGGGTGGGTTTGCATCTTTTGGAGCGAGGCAAAGGAGTTTAGAAGCATATCACACCATGGGGGTATGAGATCCGCTGGGTGGGAGATGTGCAATGATTTTGGGCAATCTTAGAGGGGGTGTTAGGGTTGTGGAATGGCATCTTCGGATTAACAGGGAAGTGCGTTTTTTGGAGATCAGTATTTGGGTCTTGGGAAGACGTGAACTGATTAGGGTTCCAAAGTTACAATCCATGGGGGGATGGGGAACTATGGCTGATATCCTTAAAGGTTTCGAGGTCTCTTCTGAGCCAAGTCGACGCAGGGGGACAAATACTTCAGCAAGACAGTTGCAAGCAAGCTGGGCTCCTTTGAAAGACAAATCAAAGGTGTGAGACGTTGAGCTTGATCCATTATTGTGTTTGGCAGCCACGGATTCACTGAAAAGATGTTTGGTTGAGAGGCTACTAGGGTTCAACGAAGCAGTTCCAGATACAAAGACAGTCCAAGAATGGGTCGATCGACTGTGGGGAAGAGAGGCAGGAGTTACGGTTTATGATTCTGCTGGGGCTTTCTACCTGTTTCTCTTTCCTTCCCCTCATGATGCAGACTTAAAGTTGGGAAAAGTGTGGTAATTCGATGGACATCCTCTGGCTTTGGAGCGGCGGAGAAACAGTACAAATACCCCAAAGGAATTGGAATTATGGATTCAAATGTTATGGTTTCCGCTTCAATAATGGGATCTCTCAACTTTCAAGGCCATTGGAGATTTTTGTGGGGGTTTCATCAGAGTGGATACAGAGACGGCAGAGCAGCATCATGCACGATCGGTAAGGGTAAAGATTCAAGGAAACGGTAGCTCTATTCCATGAGGGTCTCGGTTGGAGTAGGAGAAGAGGTGTATTCCTCGCCCATCTGGGTTGAGTCTGGCCCAAGATTGCTGCACATAGGAGATTTTTATAATACGGTCCGTCAACAAGAGTTGTAGGAGGCAAGGCAGAAGGCAGCACGTGTGGATGAAGCTGTCAAGAAGCATTGTGATAGATGGATTCCTAATCTGAATCGGGGGCAACGTGGAAGGCAAAAATTGTGGGATACCGATTTAAGAAGGCAATGAAGGACAGCTAGTATTCAGGCTAAAAGGGAGGTGGAGAACAGGCCACGTGTGTGACACCCCAGACCTTCACATTCCTTTTTATGCATTTGAATATGTGTTATATGTGTTTAATTATGCTTAGGTTATAATTAACTATGTCTTGATAGTTGAGTTGAAATTGCATGAGTGCATATATATTTAATGAGGGATTTTTCATAACCGGCTAGAATTGGATTTTGATACGATAGACATGTTCAAACAATCTAATTAAGAAGTGTAATTAGCTTCATTTAAAGTTAATTGTATTCTAGTACATTTTTGTAAAAAGTGCTTTTTGATTAATTAAACTTAATTGTGATTAATTAGTCCAATCGGAGATTAGTAAGCTTAAGCATAATTAACTTAAGCAAAGATTAATTAGTTTAAACCTTGATTAATTAGTCCTTAATCATGCTTAATTGGAAGATTGAGTGTTAGTTTGGCAGAGTGACACCTCATTAGGAGGAACCTCCTCTCTATTTATGTAAGGGACATGTGTCCCATTTAGCCATGTTGTCTTACAATTCACAAGACGTGTATGTTTTGTGTGTGGGTGTGGGTGTGTCATGCTTCTAACACGAGAGAGAGAGAGAGAAGGCGCTGCTTGTACATAATTTGTGTTTGGAGAGAAGGAAAGTGAGAGAAAGTGAAGGAAAATAAGATGGAAAAGAGGAGAAAATCAAAGGGAAATCGCATAAGACTCAAAACTAAGGTATAATCTCATATTCTATACTTGATTTCTTCATTTGAGTTAGAATAAAACACAGCTAAGAAAATATTTGCATGTAGCTTTGATGAAAATTGGAGAAAAACCTTTCGATGACTTGACATGATGTTATTGAAAGATTTATGTGAATAAGATTAATGCTTTTAAAGGCTTTCCATGAGACCTTCTAGGACTCTAATGTAAATTTTTTTACCTAAATTAGAGGTCTAGTGTGGCTTTTATGCAAAATTGAACTAATAGTCTAAAATTCAGAATTAACCAGCTTGTACTATTCTAGTCATATCTCTTTCAATACTTTGAATTTTGTAATAAAACCAAAACCATTAGAAACTAGACTTCCATACCTTTCCAATGATAGGTTGTGGACTAAAATCCAAGTTTGTATGAGAAAGATATGCCCATTTGAAATTGGGTCACCAAATCTGCCCAGGCTGAATTAGTGCATTTGAATCGAGTTAAATGCAAACCAATTATTGTATACTCGAAAATAACCTTAGAAGTAATAATGGTGCACACTAATTTGTGATGTTTGATTACATTACATGTTCTAATTGTGTAGGACTAACATAAAAAGAGGGATTCTAAGTGTTAAAGACTTGAGGGGAGTATTGTGGATGCTTGGAGCTATTCATTTCAACTTGATTTACCTACAAATGATATGCTTCTGATTGAAATGCTATATTTTGTAATGAGATTTGAATTCCATAGACTTTGTTGCTTATGAAATGTTTAAAGATGTGTTTTAAATGTGTTATGTGCCACACTCGAAGGTCCTAACTCAGGGGACTTAAAATAAGCCGTTGTATGTATTTGGAGAGACGTCCCCTAAGGGCCACATGGTTCTTTGTGGGTTCTACACGTGTGAGAATGAAATTATGAGTTTCGGCTTGTTGTGCTCAAGAAGTGTGAATACATTATAAATTGTGAAGCTTATTTTGAAATATGAAAAGCTATTATTCTTATATTATGCTTTTTGAGTAGCAATGTTTTATAAATTGTCCATGGTTTAACTGGAAATATTCCTTGTATCTATATCCTTCACTAGGCTTTGGCTCATACTATTGGTTAAAATTTCAAAAAATGAGGAATAGGACCATGCACGTAGATGTTTTGAAAGGATGCTTGAATATTATGTCGTGAAAACCAATGCTTTGCTTTGTGAAGAAAAGTGTTCTATATTTCAAGCTACTGACTTTATGTGGATAATTGAGAGATAAAGTCTTATACATATCTGTTTGGTATGGCCTTGGGATAGTACAAACCCTATGTGTATGGTTTTGACTTAAGATGTGTTGGAAACATAGGCACTTACTCTGAAACTGGTTTGAATGCATAAGAATTATTTTATGTTTCTGCTATTATCTATGCTATGGATGAATACACAGGTGATCAACCTATTTCACGTGTTAGGCCTGTGGTAACTACGCTACTAGGGTTATGGCCATTAATCCGTATAAGATGGGTTTGGGTCGTGAAAAAATGGTATCAGAGCAACTGGTTGACACCTTAGGACTTAGTGTTGTCTAGATAGAAGTCTTATATGACCTCTATGACTTTATATATGTGCTAACGTGCTTCTCCTTTGTGAAAGTATGTTTATTTACATAATACTATGTGTACATGTGTATAGTATACCATGCTAATTGATGCATACACTTCCATGACTTTATATATGAGCTAACATGCTTCTCTTTTGTGAAAGTACGTGTATTTACATAATACTATGTGTACATGTATAAAGTATACCATGCTAATTGATGCATACACATGAGAATACTATAGTTGTTTGAATAATTTGTTTGCATACATATAGTTGAGAAATGGTGAAGGGTAAAGCAAGACCATCTATGGAGCACATTAAAAGAATAGAAAGGGCTCTTGAACGATTGATTCATGTAGTAGAAGAAGTTCGACTGAACAACAACAATGTAAATAACATTTCATCTGCACCACTTGTACAACAAGAAGCAAGAAGAATGGCAACTATTAAATAGTTTCAGCAATTGAAACCGGCATCCTTTAAGGGGAGACCCGATCCTATGATTGTTGAGGCTGTAAACCCACAAAACCTGGCACGATGCAAATGGAAGTGGAAAAAATTTTCAAAGTCTTACCTTGCACAGATGAACAGAAAGTCAATTTTGTTACATTAACATTCCAAGGTGAGGCACGAATGTGGTGGCTAACAAAGGAAGTAAAAGGACCTCAAATGACATGGGAGCGGTTTCTTACAATCTTCAATGATCAGTACTCCCCTGATTCAGTAAAAGAAAAGAAGACTAGAGAGTTCGTGACGCTATCAAGGCAATATGACTATAGCATAATATGAGGCAAAATTTGTTCAATTGTCAAGATTTGCTCCACACATGGTGTCTTCCGAGGCAAGAAAGGCAAGGAAATTTGCGAGTGATTTGAGATGGAACATTCGGAACCGAGTTGACATATTAAGGCTTCCTACATACTTGGAAGTGATGGTATGAGCCAAAATTGCTAAGAGTTCTAATGAAGAAATAATGAAAAGTAGAGAGATTTCAGAAAAGACAAAGCATTGATCAAAGGCAAAACTCGAATTTCAAAAGGCAAAACATTGGAGCAATTGTGAGTTCTAATCCACGGGAAGGTGGAATGAGTCAAGCAAGCTGAGGAACTAATGATATCCCCCAGTGTTCTACTTGTCAAAAATGGCATAAGGGCCCTTGTTATTTTGCAACTAAAGCTTGTTTTGGGTGTGGTCAAATGGGACATCAAGTGAAGGATTGCCCAAGTGTTTCAAAAAGTTCAACACTAAGTACTTCAGCTTTAGCATATGTCCAAAAAACCAGCACCTAGGAAAGAGGAACCAAAGAGACAAGGTCGGACATTTGCAATTATTCCAGGAGACATCCCAACTAGTGACTCTCTAGTGTCAGGTACACTTCCAATTTGTGGTCATCCTAAATATTCTTATTGATTTAGGTTCTACTCATTTGTTTGTGTCATGTCTCTTTGCACATAACTTCCATAAACTTCCTGAACATTGAGCTATGTCCTATCCGTTTCTTTACCATCCAGAGATTCTATAATTTGTGATGTGGTGTATAAATCTTGTGACATTCTTGTAAATGGTGTACTGTTGATGGTTAACCTTATGCCTCTTAACATGCATGGGTTTGATGTCATTCTAGGAATGGAGAGGTTGTCTTCTCATTGTGCTACCATTAATTGTGTGCTTAAGAAAGTCCTATTCTTAATTCCCAATCATCCTAGACTCAACTTTGAGGGAGTTGGTGTAGTACCTCCTCCATATCTTATCTCCTTTATAAAAGCATGACGCTTGCTAACGAAAGGAAATCATGGCTTCTTATGTAATGTCATTGATACAAAAGTTTCCTCTCCATCCTTGGAAGTATTCCAATTGTAGAGATTTTCTTGATGTATTTCCCAAAGAGTTGACTAGTTCATTAGTAAACTGGGAGATCGAGTTTACCAATATATATCCAGATACACAACCCATCTCCAAAACTCTTTACCGCATGTCTCCACTTGAGTTGAAAGAGTTGAAAATTCAACTTCAAGACTTATTAGACAAAGGCTTCATTCGGCCTAGTGTCTCACCATGGGACGCGCCTGTTTTATTAGTGAAAAAGAAAGATGGAACTATGAGACTTTGTATTGACTACCGGGAATTGAATAAAGTGAGTATCAAGAACAGATATCTACTGCCGAGGATTGATGACTTGTTTGACCAACTTCATAGTGCACAAGTATTCTCAAAAATTGATTTAAGATCAGGTTGCCACAACTAAAAGTTAGCTAAGAATGTAAAGTAAACAGCCTTTAGAACAAGATGTGGTCACTATGAGTTCTTGGTAATACCATTTGGAGTCACAAATGCACCATTAGCATTTATGGACATGATGAATCGAGTATTCAAACCATAAGTTGTGAAGCTTATTTTGAAGTATAAAAAGCTATTATTCTTATATTATGCTTTTTGAGTAGCAATATTTTATAAATTGTCCATGGTTTAACTGGGAATATTCCTTATATCTACATCCTTCAAGCTCATACTGTTGGTTAACATTTCAGGGAATGAGAATTGGACCATGCATCGAGATGTTTTTGAAAGGATGGTTGAATATGATGTCGTGAAGACCAATGCTTTGTTTTGTGAAGAAAAGCGTTCTCTATTTCAAGCTACTGACCTTATGTGGATAGTTGAGAGACAAAGTCTTGTATATATTTGTTTTGTATGGCCTTGGGATAGACCTAATGGTTTGCATAAACCATATGTGTATGGTTTTCACTTCAAATGTGTTGGAAACATACACACTTGCTCTGAATGCACAAGAACTATTTTATGCTTCCGTTATTATCAATGTTATGGATGAATTCACAGGTGATCAACCTATTTCATATGTTAGGTCTTTGGTAGCTATGCTACTAACCGGTTATGGCCCTTAATTCGCATAGGATGAGGTTTGGGTCACGACAAAGTGGTGGTTTGCTGGGTGTGGATCCAAAGCGGCTAATTTGGAAGTGGACGCTGGGCTGAATAAGTATTGGGTATCTGAAGGCTTTTTAAGCCCATCCTCTTCTCTTTCTCGTCAGCCCATGGTGTATCAAAGGAGGAAAGGGATTCAGGGAAAGGAGGTACAGCTGTTGGGCGACCAGAAGGAAACTTCGAAGGACGCAGAGGGTGTATCTGTGGAGAGGGTTTGCAACTTTAGTGATGAGGGTATAGTAAACTGAACTACAATGCATGATCTAGAGAAGCATTATGAGGATTTTGAGGCGGGAGTTTCTCAAAGGGGTTTGATAGTGAAAACAGATGGTGATATCTTTCGGATAGCGAGGGAGAGGCACAAACAGAGGACAGAGATACTTTCAAATGCTCTAATCATAAGATGGGAGACAACAATGGGTCAGTTTTTCCAGATTATGAGGATAAAGGGAATCCAAATTGAGTTATCAACTGTTTACCGCTGGCTGTTCTGGGTCCAGGGGAATCAATGATTACCAGTGATGAGGTTTTGTGTCTGTAAAATGGGAAATCAGATTGGTGAGAATGGGTTGAAGATAAATTGGAAAGCTTTAGTACCTTCTTGGGTTTTTCCTATGAGGGTTTTGAGCATGAAGCTTTTAAATTCCTGTCTTCAATAGAACTTAGATGGAGAGAACAAACGAAGTTGGCAAAGTGCCAACGAAGAGGGGAAACAACATCCCAAAAGGACAGGGAAGTGAAGAAACTGCATTGTTCTGTTAATTATGATGTATTGCAGGAAGGAGGTAGGGGAGGTGAACGACCAGTTAGGAGAAGCAGGGACATCGTTTTTGTTATCTTAATGCAGTTAAAAATTTCAAGCTAGAATGTGAGGGGTGTCAATGATCCGGAGAAAAGGAAGATTATTAAAGCCATGATGTCAAAGTGGAAGGTGGGACTTGGTGTGTCTGCAGGAAACTAAAATGGAATCAATGTCTTTAGAAGTGGTGCATTCTTTGTGGACTGGTCTTCTTTGGATTCTTCAGGGGCTGCAGGAGGGATTGTGGTTTTGTGGCATAACCGTTTGCTGAGGAAAAGGGACGAAGTAATAGGTGCTTATTCAGTATCTGTTCTTTTTGAAGCTGTGGAAGATGGTTTTTTGTGGGGTTTCTCAGGAGTTTACAGTCCTAATTCTGATTCTGTAAGAAGAGCTCTTTGGGAGGAATTGATCTCAGTAAAGCACAGATGGCTATGCCCAGGCATATAGGAGGTGATTTTAATGTAGTCAGGTACCCTGTGAAGAGGAATGGGTGTCTGCAGATTTCTGCAGCTATGCGTGAGTCCTCTGATTTTATCGAAGGTAATGAACTAATGGATTTACCTATGGAAGGTGTCAGATTCACCTTTTGCAACAACAGAGATATGCTTGCTCCATCTAGGATTGACAGATTGGGAGGAGCATTTTTCAACAGTTCTGCAGTCTGCTTACCCTCGTCCAATTTCAGACCATATTCCCATTGTATTGGATTGTAGAGGTCTTCACAGTGGCAAAAGTCCATTTCGGTTCGAAAATATGTGGCTGATGGAACAAGGTTTTATTGATTTAGTACATCTGTGGTGGAGATCTAATCAGGTGTCGGGTTATCCAGGTTTTGTGGTGGCAAAGAAACTTAAATTGCTTAGCGAGGATCAAAAGAAGTGGAGTGCTGAAGTGTTTGGAAGAGTTAATGTCAGAAAGGATAGATGTCTGCAAGCTATAAAGGACATGATGGAAGGGATTAGGCCTCTATTAGATGCGGAAATCCTTCAACGGGAAGAAGCTAAATGTGAATTGGGGAGACTTGTTTTGATGGAGGAAGTTAGTTGGAGACAAAAGGCCAGGTTGTTGTGGTTTAAAAAGGGTGACAATAATACAACTTTCTTTCATAGAATGCAAATGCTCACCGTAGGAAAAATCATATTGGGTGCTTGCGAGTAGATGGGATAGAGCTTAGAAAAGAGGAGGAGATTAGAGACGAGGTGGTGGGTTTTTATCATCACTTGTATTCTAAAACTTGTAATTGTAGACCTAGATTGGATGGTTTGGAGTTCTCTAAGTTATCGGAGGAAGACAGTGGTATGTTGGAGGTTCCTTTCAGTGAGGAGGAAGTATTATCAGCTTTGAAGGATTCTAATGGGGATAAAGCACCGGGTCCTGATGGTTTTTCCATGGCATTTTTGTTAGCTGGATGGAATGTTGTAAGAGAAGATATCATGGGAATGATGCAATATTTTTATGAACATGGTTCTTTTGAGAAAAGCCTAAACGCAACTTTTATTGTCCTTACTCCTAAAAAGGGTGGGGCTATTAAGCTTAAGGACTTCGTCCAATTAGCCTTGTGGGCAGTATATATAAATTAGTGGCAAACGTTTTGGCACTCGAACTTAAGAAAGTGATCAGTAATGTGAGTTCTGAGTCTCAAAATGCTGTTGTGGGGGGTCATCAAATTCTGGATGCAGTTCTTGTTGCTAATGAGGCAGTGGATTCGAGATTGAGAAGTGCGATTCCATAGCTAGCTTGTAAGCTAGATATTGAGAAGGTGTATGATCAAGTTTCCTGGGAGTTTTACTTGATGGAGAGAATGGGGTTTTGAATCCAATGGAAGGAAGTGATTTCTTTTTGTGTTTCTTCAATCAAATTTTCTGTTTTAGTGAATGGTGTCCCAACAGGTTTCTTTGGTAGCTCCAGGGGCTTGAGGCAAGGGGATCCCTTATCTCCATATTTATTTATTATTGTTACGGAAGCATTTAGCAGAATGATGAAGAAAACTGTGGATGGGGGTATGATTGGATCTTTTCAAGTGGGCAGGCATGGGGCAGTAGGGGTTTCTGTCTCGCATTTTCTTTTTGCCAATGACACCCTTCTTTTCTGCGATACTAGTGAGGAGCTGCTTAGACATCTTCGATGTGTCTTTATTTGTTTTGAAGCTGTCTCGGGTTTGAAAGGAATGTAGGCAAAAGTGGACTGATTCTTGTGGGTGATGGGGGGAATATAGGGGTTTTAGCAGACTCTAGGTTTCAATGTGGGAAAGCTTCCATCGGTTTAATTCGGGCTACCTTTGGGTTCTTAGTTTAAAGATAAGGGAGTTTGGGATGGTATTATTGAGCGGACAAAAAGAAGGCTTGCTACTTGGAAGCGTCAGTACCTACCTAAAGGAGGCAAGTTGACTTTGATCAAGAGCACTTTGTCTAGTCTGCCCACATATTTTATGTCTCTTCTCACTATTCCGGTTTCGGTGGCAGATAGGCTGGAGAAACTATAGCGAGATTTTCTATGGGGTTGTATGGGAGAGGAGTTCAAGTACCATCATGTGGCTTGGGATAAAGCTTGTTCTCCTTTAAAGTACGGTGGTCAGGGTGTGAGAAAGCTTCCAATTTTTAATCAAGCTCTATTGGGTAAGTGGTTGTGGAAATTTATGATTAAGGATGGGCATTTGTGGAAATTGGTGATTCATAGCAAATATGGGTTAGAAGAAGGTGGTTGGATGTCAGGTCAGAATCGTGATTCATATGGGTGTAGTTTGTGGAAGGGAATTAGGCAAGGTTGGAGGGATTTCTTTCGGCTTGTCAGATTTGTTATAGGAGATGGTAGAAGGGTTAAGTTTTGGAATGACATATGGTGTAAGGATGTTTTGCTTTCGGTAGCCTTTCCTAATCTATATGCTATTGCAAGAGATAAAAAAGCTTTAGTGGCAGATTATATGAAGATTACCAATGAGAAAGTTGCATCGGATCCGGTGTTCATTAGGAAAGTGCAGGATTGGGAGTTAGAGGAGGTTGCTGATTTTTTTGGGTCATTATATGAATCGAAGATTGCTTGGCGAGGTATGGATCGTATGATTTGGAATGGAAACAAAGGACGTTTTTCTGTACGCTCTTTTTATTCTTTGCTATGTAATAGGTCTGTCAGACCGTTCCATGGCAGGCTATTTGGAAAGCCAGAGCCCCGGTTAAAGTGGCGTTCTTTGTATGGACGGCAGCCTTAGATACTATTCTTCCCTCTGATAATCTAGGGAAGAGGGGGAAGATGCTCCCTAATTGGTGTTGTATGTGTTATTAAGTGAAGGAAACAATGGATCATTTGATGATTCATTGTGATGTGGCATGGCAACTTTGGAGCATGTTATTTTCAGTGTTTGGTATATCTTGCGTAATGTCTGCTTCGATGGCTGCTTTATGTGCCACATGGCTGTCAAGTTGTAAGTTTCGTTCTACAAAGATGGCGTGGAAGGTGGCTCCTTTGTGTGTTACGGGGTGCATATGGAAAGAACGGAATAGACGAACTTTTGAGGATTCTGTTTTACCAGTTCAGAGAATTAAGGCAACATTATTGCATATTTTTGCTTTTTGGTTATCTGGGAAGTTTTGTGAGTCTTCTTCTGCTTTGTTAGATTTTATAGGGGATCTTGTCTTGAAGGGGAGTAGTTAGTGTTCTGGGTATACTTCTTGTGTACTAAGGTGTCTCTTTTTTGGTTTTTGTTTCAATAAATTTATTACTTATCAAAAAAAAAAAAAAAAAAAGGTTGGAGGCATTTACTGATGCAGATTAGGCAGGTTCGCTTGGTGATAAGAGGTCTTTTTCTGGCTACTACATCTTTATTGGAGAGAATATGGTTACTTGGCAAAACAAGAAACAAACAGTAGTAACCAAGTCTGGTACAAAGACAGTATAGGGCTATCTCAAGGTATTTGTGAGCATATGTGACTTTAGACTCTACCGAGCAATTTGGGGATATCTGGTGATGGACCTATGGAAAAATATTATGACAATAAAATTGCAATTGATATAACGTATAACCCTGTTCGTCATGACAAAACTAAGCACACTGAGATCCATATACATTTTGCCAAGGAAGAGTTGAATAAGTGATTAACTTGCATGCCTTTTGTGAGATCAGAAAATAAATTAGTTGATATTTTTACTAAAAGGCTTAGAAAGGTTTTTCATCCCATTGTTTGCAAGTTGAGCATGAGAGATATCTATACACCAACTTGAGGGGGAGTGTTAAGAATTGGTATTATTATTTTATAAGAATACTTTTGTACTTTAAGTTATATTTATGTAACTACATGGTGTTAAGAGAGAGCCCTAATTTTTAGGCTTTCCTTTATTAGTTGCATTCTTTTCTCTCCTCTTGCTCTCTTATTCTCGTTTCTTGTTATTTCTTTTGTTATAAATTTAACTCCAACTATGATCACTTGATGTTAGAGGCATTTGCTGATGCAGATTTGGCAGGTTCAATGGATGATAGGCGGTCTACATATGGCTATTGTGCCTTTATACTTGGCGAAACATGAAACAAGCAAGGGTGGTTAGATCCAGTGCAGAGGCAAAGTATAGGCTATGGCTCATGATAGTTGTTAGCTTATTTGGCTTCAAACTCTACAGGAAGACCTAGGAATATCTGCTGATGGACTTATGAAGTATTGTGACAATAAAGCTGCTATTGATATTACTCGTAACTAAGTTCAGCATGACAGAACTAAGCACATTGAGACTGAGAGACATTTCATCAAGGAAAAGATGAATAAGGGATTAATTTGCATGCACCATTTGTGAAATTGGAGAATCTATTTTTTACTAAAGGGCCTAGTAGTAAGGTTTTTCATCCAATTGTTTGCAAGTTGAGCATAAGAGATATTTATGCACCAATTTGAAGGTGAGTGTTAATTATTATTACTACATTGTTATAAGGGTATTTTTGGACTTTGAGTAGTATTAATATCTATCTATCTATATGCTATATAGAAAAAGAGGCCGTTATCGCCGTGTTTGTGACAAGTGGCTCATTTTGAGTGACTCTAAAGTTTTGACTAAAAAGTTTTTTTTGTTTTTTAAGGATAAAAATGATAAATAATTGTTTGATTGTCTCTTTGATTCATTGTACATGTATTTATGCCACTATACTATGATTCATTGTACTTATTATTCAATATACTTAATTAGTTCATGTATTTATGGTGTTTGTGTAGATGAAGAAATATGATACTTTATTTTTCATGATTATTTATTGTTGGTAAGAAATTTATGCCACTATACACTGTATTTATGAAATTCAAATGAAAAGAAACATTATCTCCCTCAGCCATTTCAATTATTATCTATTATGTTAAGAATTTGTCTTGGTGACACATGACTCACTATGGGGTTTTATTTATTTATTGTATTTTGTAATTTTTATATTTTTTTGCAGTTGATTGCATTTGGTTTGGTTCATGTATTCATACATGTTGGTGTGTTTCATTGTATTTATGTCTGTATCTATGTTGGTACATATATTTTAAATTCATGTACATATATAGATTAGTACGTGAGCATAAGATTCATTGTATTTGTGTTGGTTCATGTGTGTTATGTTCATGAGCATACATAGATGACAACATTCATTTAAGTATATAGATTACTACATAAACATACATAGATTAAAGAAAATTTATTACAGATATACTTATTTATTTAGATGAATACATATTTGAACTTAAATAGTTAGATATATATACAATTGGATTTTATAAACGATACGAATTAAACATAAATAGTTAGATGAATACACAATTAAATTGAATAAAATAAATTATTTTAAATACTAAATAAATACAAAAATATTTATTTTGAATTAAAAATCACTAGAATGCTTATCGAAAAAAAATGTGAAATCACTACAACATAATAATAGACCTAAAAATTGCCTCTCTTTTACCTTTATTTTTTTTAATTTATCTAGGTTGTCTTCCTTATACAAACAACACTTACAAAAAAAATGTTAGATTACCACAACTAAATAAGACTAAAAATGAATCTTGTGCATTAGTCATTGTCATTGTAATTGTGACAAGTGACTCACTTTGAGTGGATCTTTTATATCCTTTGTTTTCTAATTTACCTAAGTTCTCGTTCCTGTGCAAACTAATAAGTAATTATCTAAAGATATTATATCTTTAGACCTTTTCAAATGAAAAGCATCCTCATGTAATAAAAATTGCAAAAGTCAAATTGAATATTTTCTCAGTTTCCCAACAATTACTTTAAGTACATGCATTCTAAAAAATTAAGATTGCATCTACATTTAATAAGAACTATTCTAGTCAATTGACTATTTTCTCCATTATTACTTCAAATATATTTATTTTTTACTTGGGCAAATGCTAAGGCGGATGTTAAGCATGCACTGTTTGGTTGTTCTTAGTGTGAGGCCCACATTTTTCATAACTTCCAACGCTTTAAACAACCAAACAATACATTCCTAACATAGCAAGACGCTTTTATTTATGATATTGTTATATATAAATAATTTTTGTTCAAATTGAACATTTGAGTTCAATAAGGATTCTAAAAAATTGGACTGTCTTCTTAATTTCTTCAATTATTACCTTCAAACAAATGCCTTCTTGATACTTATAATAGATAATGGATCAATGCATGTATGAATCCTAAAAAAATCTCGAAAGGTCTAGTTTAGAAAAAACCCGGATTGTATCATATATGTATTTTTTTAAACAAACTAAGTAAAAACTTATGCCATTATACACTGTATTCACTAAATTCAGATGAAATGCATACTCACTATCTCCTCAATTATTTAATTGATCAATGGATCTATTTTTTTTGTGGTTGATTGTTTTTTTTTTGTGGTTGATTGTTTTTTTTTTGGTTCATGTATTTTATACCTATGGTTTAGTTTCTCATTGGATTTGTATTGGTTCATGTATCACATAGACTACTAAATGAATATGGGATTCATCATATTTGTGTTGGTTCATGTATGTTAGATTCATGTACGTACTACATAAATGACTATATTCATGTAGGTACATAGATTACTAAATTTATGTACATAGAGGTTATTACCTTTTTTTGTGTGGCTAACTGCATTTGTTTTGATGCATGTATGTACATGTGATTCACTGTATATGATTCATGTATTTCATTTGAAATGTTTTACGAGTTTTGCTGTTGGAATGTTGAAATGTTATTAATTGTGATAATCCATCTCATGGGCTTGAAACCTTTTATACATCCAGAATTCTAGACATAGAATTAAGGAATTCATACCTGTGACTTAGAGGTGGATAGAACTGACAGTAAAAGGGGAGGCTTCATGGGGCATCCTATGTCTGTATTTTCCAGATCCACATGTCTACTGAACACTCAACCTATCATATATGCCAAAGGTGAGATATTGAGTTTCTAATTAAAACTACATCTTTGGATTTTCATTGAAACTACATCTTCTTAGCTTCTTCAACTATGATGATTTGGAGGTATGACATTTTTTAATTATCTTACATGACTTGTTCAAGTCCCAAATTATCTGTATGAACAAATCCAGTCACTTCCATGGAGAGCATTTTTTATGTGAAGATGGGCCTGTATTGCTACAACATTTATTGTCTTTCAAACTGAAACTAAAGTGAAGGTCACTTCTTAAAGCCTGTGTGGTGAATAGTAGGCAAATATGTTTCTTTTTCTCTTTTTACCCATATTCAATTAAGTTAGTGCATGTTATTCAGCATCATGTGGCTAATATATCATTGTGTAGTTATTAATCTATGTACTATATGTGTGACCATTACTTTTTTAAGTTTTTGCAAAACTTCACCTGGGGATCATAGGCTGTCTAATCTTCTTTTTAGTAGAGAACACAAAACATAATACACAAATCCGTGCATCGCACAAGCCTAAAACTATTAAATACATGATGCTAAGGGAAATAAACCTAGTTTTTGGTTTTCTGTCATTAGCCAGAGTTATCTTCTTTTTCTTTTCATCTTTTATAATTGTAAGTTTAATGCCATCACACACTTTTTCCACCTTGGGGAGGCTTCTGTTATTCTCTTCTTCTTTTCTTCTTTTCTTACTCTAAATTTAACTCCATCACACTCTTTTTCCACCCTGGGGAGGGGGGAGGGGGGATTCTGAATAGGTCACTGAAGGTCCGTGGGTTTTTGAGATATTTTGTTCAGTTTTTCAAATAGGCAGGTTAAGTTAAAGATCGTGGAAGAAATAAATATTTTCCTTTTAGTCAAAGCAGCAAACTTATGTTTAACCACTAATTAGGCACTTAGACACTTTTAAGAAGGCCTTTGTAAGATTTACTTATAAAAAGAAAAAAGAAAAAAAAAAAGGAAGGTCTTTAGAAGATTTATTAATTGGTCTTCAAATTTACAGGTGCTTTTTGTTTTTGTCTGTTGTAACAGGTAAGTTGGGCTCTTCGACATATGAAAACTAGTCATTAAATTATTAAACACGAAACCAATAAAGATACTCTGTTATGAGGCAGACTCAAGGCCATTTCAAATAATTTTCTTCCTAAATTTTCATTCCTCCGATGTATAGTGTGGGCCTCCTCTCTACCATAGCACAATAACAAGAATCAATAGTGCTAAGAACTATGGAGGGAGTACACCCTCTTCCACACATGAATGCATGATTTCAAGTGAGAAGCAATAAATCCAAAGATTAGAACAGGTAATAACCGAAACTGACCATCCGGTTTGTTGATTCCCATACCAAATGCCACCTGTAAAAGAAGTATATGATTCAAAAATGGAAGACTACGTTCAAATAAATTTAGAAGCAAAACAGAGCCAATCATACATACCGTACCAACAATAACCTGCAACTTGCTATTGCTCCAACTGTGCCATAAACACAAATAAGAAACTCCAAAAAGCCAAACATGCAATGACTGACATAGTAACTAATAACTCAGGTTTCTACAATCATAATTGTCATCAACATGAATAATCAAGAAGTCTGCAGGAGCAAACCAGCTTTGTAAATCTCAACCAATATCATGTAATGAGTGAACACTATGACTGGGAAGAGAATACTGGTGATGCACTCCCAATCACATAATTGGTTCCTGTTAATTGGAGAGCATTTTCATAAACGCTACTTCAAGTCTTCAACCAAGTTACTTGGGTGATTACTTGGGTAGCAAGTCACTTAGTCCCATAGAAAATGCTCTCCCAATCACATCGATTCTAGACGTTAAGGAAACTAATGCTCAAACAAAATGCACTAATAACTAGTAACATACTCAGCAAAAAAAAACAATAACTACTAACATGGTTGATGTAATATAGGGAAATTATTTTACATTCTTATTGCAAGAAGATAACATTGTAAATATTTGTCACTGAAAAAAACCTTCAGAATCTAGAAGCCTTGGGATAAAGGAGGACTAATGTAGGGATGTAACCTAGTAATACAAGGAATAAAAGAGAGAAATATGAAGCCAATAGCAAGAGAAAACCTAATGTACATCACTTCCGTCGTCTTTTACGTCGTCTTTTACGAAATAGGCATGAAGGGAAGAGATTGAAGAGGACATTCCCCGCACTACTGAAGAGTGATGAAGAAAGTGAATAAGCACTTCTTTAGTTTCATCTAATTGTTAAATAAAAATTAATTCAAATTAATCTTTTACAAGATGACTTGAAGCTGGCTATGCTTCATGCTAGAGAATGCTAAGCAGTCGATCATAAAAAAAAAAAATGCAGATACGGTGATTTTGATGGATCAGTGACAAGTCGAGCAAAAGTATAAAATTTACATTGAGTGAATTCCTAATAAGGTAACGGAACCTCTGATACGGCGAGTAAAAATATCTATTGTGGTTGAGTAACTTCTTGTGAAGGCTAATAATAGCCCATTAAGAATTTAGAATTTTATTCAAGTTAAAGAAGGCCAATGGACATAATTTAACACAACAGCAAATGAGTCTATCCAAGTGGCCTATCATGTACAGGAACATATGGGCATCTTCTCCTTCCACCTAAAAATCCAAGCCTATTTCAACCATTTTCATTGGCAAATCTTAATACCTTTAACTTTCAAACACTCATCATGTCAAATTCCAATAACATAAGCCATACTAGTAATACAAACATTGGCAATATTACTCAGAACTAAGAAGCACAGACACTTCTAAGAAGATGCTATATCCAACGACATTTTTTTTAATGTTTAAGAATTGAAAACGCTTCAAACACTTGGACAAGCGTGTCCATCACTAGACACATATGAAATATGTTACAAGTTTCGAAAAAATAAGTTAGGATCAATGATAAAATAAATGTGGATTCATACCTATCATATTATTATCTTTTAAATTGTAAACTTGTTTTCATCTTGTTTTATGCTAATGATGTTTGAATTATGGATTGAATAGTGTTTTCATATTGAGTTAATGATATTTTTCAGTATTTTTATTGATTTGTGGATGTTACATTTATATAAGAACTATATTTTGTAGTATTCCCGCCGTATCCGTATCTTATTTTTTGAAAAACTTTGTGTCATGTGTCCTTACTTGTGTCCATATATGTGCCTCTCAGACTTGCAACCCACAATGCATATAAATTGAGAAACAAAACCAGCGAAAGAAATGAAAAAGATAAAGGAAAGAGATTTCACTCAATTAATAGAGCAAGAGAATGATAAACAAGGAAAATAGAAGATGCCAATGGTTTGATCTCCATCAAAATAAGCCCGTGAAAACCTGACCAACCAAAATATCAGTAAAAAAAATTTAGTTATACACCAAGATAGTAGATGTATTTCTGCTGACAAACATTAGTGGTATAATGCATGTGGGTACATGTAATGTAGAACAGCTTAGGGGACTCAAACTAAGGCTGCCTACAATTGCACTCAAGCTGGCTTTAGGTTTAGGGTTAGGTAAGTTCTAGGGCTAGGTTTCTAAGAGGGACAACAAACAATTTAGGGTATTGAGTGGGAAAGGGTTGAAATTTGGCTTGATTTCCAAAATTCCAAGTTGCAGAATTTTCCAATTTGGCACAATTCAAAGGCTTGAACAGCATATAAATTAGGGTTTTAGGGCTTAATTGAGGCTTAATAGGCACCAAAAAGGGTTAGGGTTGATTTAGGCATGATTGGGGTATGGTTTTGCGGGCTGAAAAGGGCACCTTTTGGAGCCTGTGGACAGTAAGCTGAGAAAAATAGAGGAACAGAAGAACAAGAAGAAGAAGAGGAGGAGAAGGAGAAGAAAGTCACAGAATTCCATCTTCAATACCTTATGAACAATGTCCTCAGCTAAGGTTGCACAAAGCTTCAACAGCTCCATACAAATTCTCTAAACTCCAATCCCCAAAATAAAGGAACTAGAATTACATAGATGATTAAGGTTTGTTGGGTTCTTGTAATTCTGCTAGAGCTACGACTTGAAATTAGGAAAATTCTGCAACATGGAATTTTGGAAATCAAGCCAAATTTTTTAGACTATTGTGCAGTCATCTGGGCCATGTCTTTTGTTGTGTTGTTTAAATTAGCTCCCTAAGGGGCCCCTCTCTGATAAGGAAGGAAACGAAATAATCTCAATTTTACAATAAACCGGTCCAATGGTGTTCTCCACTAACCAGAAGGATAATAATGAGTGCAACAAACCATCAATCCAAGTATCTCCTTGTTTTCAACTTTCGCCCCATATATATTGTACAAGGTATATTAATAATATGTATTTAGTTTTATTATACCACCAGTCGAACCAATGAACCGTGAACCAGCATCTTCACCGATTCGATGTTTGGTTCAGTTCTGATAACTATGCCTAGAATAGACAAGCTTCTTGTAAATATGCTTCTGAATGTGCACGTGTACCCAGTCTAAATGAATTAATAGACTTTTGGATCTATTTGTTTTCTTTTTTCAATTTTGGGAGGTAAAATCAAGTCATAGCCTTTTTCAGTGATCATTAATAGTCAATTTTTTTAATATGTAGGATTACTCATTTATTAAAATTTGTAAACTATTTAAGTGATAAATACGTACATACTTTTGTTGTAGCCCCGCTATGTCTGAGTCCTGATTTTTCTAAAAATTGCAATGTTAGTTTATCTATGTCCCATGTCTGTACGTGCTTAGTAGGCAACGTTTTACAATAGCGTCTTTAGCCAGGTCCTGCATACCTGTCTTCAAGTATGGCTGCGTGGGTGTATAGGCCTCCAAAATATTAAATCGATTATCATCATCCACATCTTTAAATCCAAATAATTTAGTGCTTCAAGTTTTTCTATGTCCCAAATTATTTCTTTATCTTTGTGATTTTCAACAAATTACCCCAATTTGTTTTCCATACAATTCAATCCACAAGCTAAATAAGACACCCAAAAACAATATCCAATACTTTGGTAATAATAAAGTAATAATAGAATTCATTATGAGTGTTCCATACTAATCCACAAAAGGTATATGTCAATCTCTGCAATCACTGCAGAGCAAAAGCAACTACAAGCATAAGAAAAGTGAATTTACCGCATATGTACTTGCTCACGAGCATTTACATCCATATCTGCATGATAATAATCAGCTGAAATTCCTCTCTCACGAAGTTCCTTTGCAACCTACGTTGCTTGATAGAATAAGAAATACTAACCATTATTGTAGGAAGTACACTAATAACGATATGGATTAGCAAAATAAGTCAGAGAATGTAGATCATGAACCTTTTTTTTTACAAGAAAAACTAATATGTTGGCAATTAATGCAAGTCACAGAAGGTGATACACACCATTATTGCTCCACATTGAACTGCTAGCTCTTGGGTAGACACAGGAACAATGTGGAAGGTGAAAAGAACTGAACCATAGGTAATTGAAATAAGTGGCTTCCCAAACATCGATATGTCAACAATGCTTACAGGTTTCCACTATTTTTCTAACTTAGAAGAGGCATATGTGGCTTTCATAAAGCTAATGAAAGCAAACACATTCCAGCATGCACTCACAAATGGAATAGGTCTTGCATTTATTGACTCAAACTTCTCTCACATCTTGTTTTTCTTCCAATGTGGGATAAAAGTGCTTGTTGCAATTTTCTAAAACAAAGAACATAGACTCCAACCTTTCCATTTCCTATCTATCAAATGCTTCCCACATGGAAAATCAACAACCACCTGGCATGTAAGTACTGAACATCAATTACATTGACAAAGAGTGTGTGGCTGTAGACGTGGCACTTAAAAGACAAAAGTGAAATAAAAATAATGATTGTGGTCTTTAAAATTGAAGGTATGTCCAGGGCGGGGCGGGTTTCCGTAGATCCCCCATCACCACACCCGACTCGAGACCAAATTGGATGTTCTTGTTTATTCCTAAACCCAGTTCAAACTCATTTAGCTGCATCCCAATCCCATCCCATTAGGATCAAGATAGAGCGAGTACCTAAATTAGTGAAATGAAAGGTATTACCACTGCCAATCATTCTCCTAGTTCCCAATTTCTAAAAGGCACAATGTATAGAAAAAAATGTCGCACAGTAATTTAAAGTAGTAAGACTGCTGACAAAAAGTAAATTAGTGAAATTGTGGAACATCTGAAAAACATATGAGAGATTGATGGATGAAGAGCACTAAATAGAACCTTTCAATAATACAGAGGACAAGGAACCGTCAACTACAGTTACCTTATCCTTAACCAAACAAGGACAGATAGAATTAAAAAGACTGGAAGAACCTGTCCTCTGATTAGTAAGCTCCAAAGTTGAGGATCCAAGGAGAGGAGGAAGAGGCATTAAGAGCACTAGCAAGGATACATGTGGAATCGAAGTTGGAAGGAGTGAAGGCCAAAGTTGTGTTAGTCGAGGTATCAAGTCGAGCCATCAGACGCCGAGGGTTTGCATCTCATCCTGAGAAAGGGCATCAATGTCACTGAACGTGCCAACAGAGACCTATGAGCAAGGGAATGAACAGTACCACTTCGGCCACCACCATGCCCGCGGTTGGGACAACCGATTGACCAGCTTCCGATAGTCCTGCCTAGTATGTCGATCTTTCCTATAGTAACCACACTTGAGTTGATCATGTCCAACAGAACTACCCTTACCACCAAACCTAGATTGACTAGATTTACCACCCCGTAGTGTAAATGTAATAGTCAAAGCAGAATGGTCCTGGCTGGAGTTAGGCACCATAGCACTGCGACTGCTCTCCTCCTGCTAAACAACTGCCTATGCTTCTCTCGCTGTGGGAAAACTATCTTGACCTAATACCTGAACCCAAATCTGGTCATACTCTATATTAAGGCCAGCAGGAAAATCATAGACTTGCTCTTTCTCTACCATCTGTTGAAACATGGCCGAATCCTTAGAGCAAACAGCCTGAAAGCTCGGATAATAACCAAGCTCATGCTACAAGCTTAACATAAACATAGAAAGGGGCCTCTCCTTCTAATCCAATCCACAAATTTGCCTCATCAACTTATAAGCATGTGCATCAGCTGTAAAGAGTAAATTAACCAAATCATGACTAAGGCATTCCCTGAAAGCCACTTATCACAAGCTGATCCATCTTCAAAGGGATCTTTAAATGCTCCTATAATGTAACCAGTTAGGCCACAAATAGTTATAGCCAGACTGCAAGAACATGAGTAAATCAAATAGTTGTGCCATCTAACTTAACAGAACTAATCCGAAGAGATGGGTTATCACCAAGAGTCCCAACACAACTCAATCCACTCTCTGCATTACCTGTGGAAGCCTTACTACTTTCCGCCATGTCCATAAGAAGAATGGCACAACACAACTAGCTTAATGGCTCACAAGCCCAACAATCCTCAAAGAATCCTCATAGGAGCAGTAGTTACTCAACAAGAATATTGATTATGTCAAACCAATTCAAAAAAGCAACAACTGAAGACGTGACAAACAACTCAATGTTATACTGCAAAACAAAAAACTTAGTTGTGCCTCTTTAAGGGCAAAAACCCATCAAAAAACTGAAGTAACAGGTCGGGAAGCTTAACATCCTGAATTTTTGTGCATTATAATATTTTCAATATCTTGGGTTGACAATTAAATTACGAGTGGACAAATATCATATAAAATTCCAACGGATGGAAATTGATTTAGCATGAACTAAAATTGAGCTGAGAAATACAAGTTAGCATAAAATAATGAACTTAAGTGTTTTTAAAATAAATGGGAGGGCATAATTGAAAGAAGGATTAAGGACAATAAAAAAAATGATTAAGAAAAGAGGGGTTATAGTGTGATTAAGGGATCATTACGTATTAGAATAATAAATAAGGGTTATTGAAAGGAAACCCAAAGAGAAAATAAAACTACAACTTAGTCTTATGATGACAAGTGTTGTACAAGTGTCACCCCCACAAGCCAAACTTTGGCTATAAAAGCCAAGGCCATTCGGCCCTCAAGCCTCACACCAACTCATATAGATTTAAGGTATACTAAAGAGTGAAGAAAAGAGGGGAGATTCTGTCGGAGGAAGGGAGAGCCATCAGAGAAGTGAAAAAAAAATAAAGAAAGGGAAGAATGTTTGGCAGAAGAGAAAATGAGGGGAAATAGGAAGAAAGTGAGAGCAAGAAAAGAAGGGAAAAGAAAATATGGGGGAAACTATACCAATTTGGTTTTAATTTATGCAAAATAATTTGGGTTGCGTGGTGATCTCAACAAAATCGTGGAAAACCTTTGAGGTAAACCGGTTGTATATAATATGCTCCTTCTTGAATCTCTTTGCAAAGAGTGCATTCCTATCATTCCAGAATTATATTCCTTTTGAATATTCGTGCTCAATGTTTAATTCCATGATTATATTTATTTTTGGATCTATTGAATTTTTTCGATAGATCCTTGAATATCGTGTTCATTCATAAATTCACTCATAAAATTATTTTTGAAACTGTTGAATTTTGTTATGGCTAATGTTCTATGAAACTGATTAGTACATGTACAAACACACCTTTTGGCCTGTTATTAAAAATGGTTACGAAAGGGTGACCCGACGAGATATTGGTTATTGAATTTGGTATTTTTAAGTGGCAAGAGTGGCATTTGACATGGTACTGAAAAGAGCCAGGTATTGGGCCTAATGAAAATATTGGAATAATTAAAACAACGTGACTTTCTATAATTTTGACTGGCTCTTTCATTACCAATTTTTTTAATCTGATTTCTTGAAGTGACTTATTTGTTGAGTTTCGCTTTGGTTGTCCATTAAGCATTTGTACTCTTGTCGCATTGTATACTTGCCGATTTAATTTTATTTTTCAGGTGGAAGCGAATGAGGTGCCAGTGCAATAGTTAGAGCAAATAGAATTATTATTTTGAACCATGTGAAGAATTTTGGGAGTTAATTATACTACGTTGCTTTGATTATTATTCTTTTTTTTATCGTGAGGAGACATATTTATCATTCTTGAACATGCACTTTAGGAGTTCATTTTCTTTGACAACAAAAATATCATTTGCGGTCATGTGGGTCACTTATCCTATTTATTAACAGTCCAAAAATTCAGGTCGTTACAGGAAGAGTCTCCAATAGTCTAGTCGGCACCCATAGGCTTGAATCTAAGCAACCATTTGGCCTAAAGTAGCCCCTATCGACAATTTCAAACAAAAAAAAAAAAATAGGCCCTTTATTCAAAAAATTAAAGAAAAATAGAAAAATAATCAAATATACTTAAAAATATATTGAAAATTTTTGTAGGAATCCTCCTACCCTAGTCGAACATGTTAGGTAAATTTGAAAATTTTCTTCTTTTTTTACAAGATTTTGTAAATGAGAAGCAACGACCAAAGTATGGATTGTACTTTAATAATATTTTGTCACAACCCAGGATTCACATGATATAATATTGTCCACTTTGGACTTCAGCACGCGTGTTGTACCGAGTAGAGACTTAAGCTTACATATATAGCACTTTGCTTTTCCTCACCCAGATGATATAGGATTCAACTTATGGCAATACCTCACCCCACTTAAGAGTCTTTTAGCCCTTGGTTGTTATAGTCCCCCACCACCCCCCCACCCCCCACCCCCTCCCCTCCCCTCCTCCTCCTCCTCCTCCTCCTCCTCCTCTGGCGAGCCACACAATCTCATTTGGGGTTGAGTCCACACACTTCCGGTTGGTCTAGGCTCTGATCACAAGCTAAATTTCATTGTCGCTAGCATTGTCCAAATAGGTGAGCTCGTCTTCATTTTATGGATGGCCTCGTGTCGAAGAGGATATATAAATATAGAAAAGAACATAATTTCAAATAAATATTGAATTATAAAACATACAATTAATATAGTGATACAATCTATTGCAATATAGAATCTTGATTTGTAGTAGAGCAAACAAAAGAGAAAAAATTTATATTGCTATTGAGACAAAACCAAAATTAGGGTTCTCTCCCTTAGACACATATATTTATATCAATGTGGTTCAAAATAGATAAGTACCCCTCTGACTAATAAGGAACTAAAGAAAGCATAACTATTACACTTTATAGCTACAAAGGAATTTTTTGTGGTAGGCATTGTGATCATATTAAGTATCAATCAGTTGAGTGAGACAAAATGTGCTCACCAAGATAGGTTCAAAAATTTTAATCTTTCAAAAACAAGGACGGAGCAGTCTTTTAAGTCAAAGGGCATGACGGTCCAATGATAATGATGGTTGGGGATACAGAAAGGTGTCTGTGGCCTATCTTCAGGGTGAATTCCAAGCTACCCGCTTTAATTCAAACTTGGAATATATAATATAAGGGTTTGTGAACGAAAGGTTGAAGGGGATCAATTAGGCACAACTAGGGATAACGGTAATGGATGTTTGCTTGGACAGAGACAATCTTTGGTTTAGGGCAGTGGATAGGTAGTTTACAGCGAAGACCCTGGTTAGTTCTCCAAGGAGGTGACATCTCATGTGGTATTTTTTAGACGGGTATCATGAGTGAGAGGACTTTTCTAAGCATGCGAGCTTTGTTTTTGGGAATTAGATTGTAACACAATCTTTGGTTTGGTGGTATACCTTTGAAATATTTATTCTTGTTATGTTATGTATTAGAAGGGTATTTTTGTACTTTGTGCTAGATTACTATAAATACATGAGGACAAGGGAAGGAACATTAATTTTGGTTCTCTCTCATTAGCCGTATAACTTTTTCTCCTTCGGTTTGCTCTACTCTTCTTTTCTTCTTCTTCTTCTTCTTCTCTCACTGTGAAATTTAACTATTGTCAAACCTATTCAGGATAGAAACAAAGGTGGAAGCCGCTGTCTCTGAGAATATCTTCTCATCAACTTCTAGAGTGGTTCACATATCCTATTTTACACTTTGCAACTGGAATCTACACATTCCTTTATGGAGTTGCTACGTTCTAATTCTGGTACAAGATAGGCAGAGGATGTCATGTGTCAGAAGAAGTCTTAAAACTAGGGCTTTTTGTATCAGAGCATATTATGATGCACTTAGTGTAGAAGAGGCAAAGACCTTTTCTCAATGGAAGGGGTGTGCTATACAAAGGCACCTTTGAATGCTGCCTTTTTGTACAGACAGCATCCATCAGCAGAATTGGTGCTGTATATGCAGCGAATGATAACAAGAAAAGGGGCAGATCCAGGATTTAAAATGGGGAATGTTTTTGGACTTTGTCTAACAAACTTTTGGGTTGAATTTGAGCCTCTTTTTTTTTTTTTGGGTGATCTAACGTACTTGTCTCATGTGGGGTTGAGTTATATTATTAGATCATTCCATGTGGCTTTTATTAGGTTTAGAATGTTCTTAGCCATCAATATTTTCTTATTTTGAATCTCAGATCTAGTTAAAGTAGACAAAATCTAGCAGCCTGTAAGTACATTCATTTTTTTCTTATAAATAGCCTCTACGTACATTCAAAATGATTCTATTTAATGGAGTTGAGTTTGTGATAGCATGCTTATGTGATTTTGCTAAACCTTGTAGAATGAAGCTTCTCCTTCTCTTCCACAAGAACCAGCAAGGTTGCTCGCATGCTCCTATCCACAACCTCCAATGGCCTCTATTTCAGCCCTAAAATCTAACCAATCAAGCATAAATTAATCATAAACACTTTCTCTACTCTTGGCCCTAAATTTACCCCAAATCTCTTAACATGGTTTCTGTGCAAAGATTTTCAGCAGCTAGTTTCAGCAAATCGACAACCAAACCAGTTCCAGCCTCTTTCCATCTTCAACCACATGGACCTTCTCTACCATTTAGAACTATAACCTAACAAGCTTCTTGGACCTAAACCCACCGCAAGAAAAAATAGTCCAATGATTAGATAGTACTGAGTGCTCGGTTCCCTATCAAATGGTAATACATGGTGTGTGAATACATTAGTAACCTGAATTTGTGGTGTATTGGTGAGACTTTTAAGGAAACATCCTATCAGATTTTGTCATGTTATATTTTTCCTTAAAAGTCTCTCCACTACATCACACATTCAAGTTGTTGATGTATTCACATACCACGTGTCACCATCTATTAGGAATTACAACCGAGTACTCAGTACTATCTAACCACTAGACTTTTTTTCCACCACAAGACTTTCAGGACTGGAAGCATATTCCAAGTTACCCAAAGCAAAACATACATCACGAAACCGTTTCCTACTGCAAGGCAGTACATGTAGGGACTAGGGAGTTGTGTGGTCTTCTTGTCTCGTCACTGGTGATAGCTCAGGCAATGCCTCTTTCAGTCATGTTGCAAGCTATACAGAGATGTACAGCAGTAAAGTGAGAAAGCTGTGGTTGGCAACTCCATTGTGCCATATGTTGAGTGTTTGGAATGCAAGGCATAAGCATAATTTGATGGAACAGTGTTTTCAATCAACAAGTACAGGTATCTTTTCTTGAGTTCATCATTTATTTAGATTTATTTATTAATTTGTGGGCCTTGGCTACTTTCATGTATGTAGATTCTTCTATAGAGGTTTTTGGGTATTGTTCGTCTTTTTTTTTTCGTCTTTATTTTTATGTCTTCTTATATGCTCCAAGCATATAAGAGTTAGGCCCCCTTCTTTGGCCTCTTCAAAAGGATTTTTCTAAGATAGGTAAAGGCAGATTCTTTATTGTGCGTCCAAACAGCTCACTGAAATAGCAGAAACAGGTGCCACATTAACAACTGGATAAGACGCCAATAGTTAATACTGGAGAAGAGTCCTCCCTGCAAATGCACAGCAGTCCAGAAAGTAATTTCTTATCTTATTGTATTTTGTATATTTACAGCATAGTTGGTATATGTTGACCTCACAAAAGTTGTAAGCTAATTAGAAGATTATTATGAGGTGAAATTAGAAATGCCACCAAGTGTGATCCTATCTGCAGAAGCATTTGGTTTGTATCTTGTTCTTCTATAATTTAAACATCAAATCCCCATCACCATATACCAGCAAAATTAATAGACTTATGGAGGAACTAGATGACACATGAAAGTTTAAAAATAAAAATAAAAAACTCATTCTGTAATACATAGCATTTGAGATGCGATCTGTTTTTTATCACTTACATTACTCAGTCCCTATCACTTGTTTAATATAATGACAACATTCCACATGCCCAATTTGAAAGACAAATGCAACCGCCAACATAATCAATTAAGTTCTCTCTGCGGCATCCAAATGTATAGTAACACGACTTCAACCAAGCAAGTAGGGTACTATCTCAATAATCACATCCCTAAGATAACTTTTAAGTACAAAATTCTTTATCCCCGTTGAGATAACAGATTGCAGAATGAAGATATTTAAGATCAGAAATAATGAATGCTATGCATACCTGTTCACACTCTTTCCTTGAGAAGCAATATACTATCCCAGATTCATTATTTGGATACGAACTTTGTATAAATTCAACAATTTCATCAATAACCATCTTTCCAACAGATGATTTTTCTCGTACCTGCAATGTAGGATATAGTTCTACCTCTTAGAATGTTTAGCAGAATCTATTAGGAATTTAAATACAACTTTTTTTTAGTAATAATACCATATAAAAAAGATTTGGCCTGTTCACTGTGCTAACAAATTTAACGCATTTCGGAATGTGTAGCATCTCTATCAGATCTGTTTGGACTTTCTTAGTAGCCGTTGCCTGCGTAATGAACAACAAATCAGACTCTTATAGTTACCAATCATTGCAACAATAGGAGGTACTCTACTACTACTACAAATAAGAATGTGTGTATATAAATATATACACACAAGAGTTAAAGAACATACAGTCAAAGCAACCACAGGAACATTTGGAAACTGTGTCTTTAAGATACCAAGATTCTTATAATCTGGACGAAAATCATGGCCCCACTGACTGCAACAATGTGCCTCCTGCAAAGCACAAAAAATGTCTCACAACTCTCTGGAAAGACATGGTTAGAGTCAACAGAGATTGGGATTTGAGCCTTTGACATAATTTGATGAATTATAACTATTAAATAATGCAACATTTTGGATATCAATTCATGCAGTGCTGTAGCTTATGCATCAAGTACAAGGAATTGACAGGTGCCTGCACAAGCATGTGTTTCAACTCAACTCAAACAACAGAAACTCATTATGGCTAGAAATGCCAAGAACCGTCTAAGAAAGAGTTGTTTGCTTTGGGTACGCAGACATTGGTGGTGCATGTTTCACCTAATGCCATAAGTTATAGACTTGTAGGATTAAGTCACACACCAAGCTAAAGCCTCGTGCTGCTGCAACACTGAGGTTGTACCCTAAACAAACTATGGGTGATGAGCAAAAGGGGGTGAAAAATTAAATCAAGTCATTCCCATCCCACAATCAACTACACAACAAATGGCAAAGAAAAAGGATGGCAAACCAGTGAGAAGACAGCACCAATAACCCAAATGCAGGTTTTGACTGCAGGTTGTAACTCAACTACATGAAGCCAGAATCATGACGAATTGCCAACCAGCAATTTAGCAATGAATTTTTACTGGGCCTTCTATAGATTGCCTATTACACATAAAAACAGATTAAAGGTATCAGCACCTTAGAGTATATCTTTGAAAAAGGAAAAGAAAGGAGAAAATCCACATGGGTCCTACCAATGGGCTGATGGGTTCAACTATAACTGTCACATGATTGGAGACTATTGTAGATGAGTTTGGTTGAACTCACATGATTCCGATTCCTTTGAGACAGAAAAGAGAGATACCATCCTACTATTGATTGTGCAGATAAGGTTATCTTTAGTAGTTTCTCTTTGTTGATGTCAGTGTTACTAGGCATTTCCATGTTTGGAATAACTGGTCTTAATGAATTAGGAAATCCTTTATCCAGTTGGAGATTTTAAATTACAAAGTTCATATTTTGTTTGCCTATGTTCTAAAGCAAACGTTGCATGTACAAACTAAAAGTTCTATCAGGAAGAGTTCTGTTTAAGGATTTTTTTTTTCGATGGTGACGCTACATTTATTTCTTCAAAGTGACTCCAAATGGGCCTTATGAAGATGCTAAGGTTGATTTTCCTTTTTTCCTCCTCCTAGTACTATTCTTAATTCTTTTCTAATTCCAACACTGCCTCACACATTTAATAAACCACACTAGTCCCCACAGTTTTATCCCCCAAATCTTAGCCCTTTGATCTTTAAACCCTAGCCTTAATTTGCCCTACATTCTAATCGTAGAAATTAGATTTTTCCCTTACTGCCCAGAATTCCAGCAAGTTTTTCCTTCTTATTATAAAGTAGAATTAGCCTTAAACCTCAACTAGTAGCCTTAAACCCCAACTAGCTCAATCCTTATCCCATGCTCCGATGTTATCTTCACTACTGCAAACTTACATATGATGTTATTCCAGCAAGTAGTTTCCATCTTATAGCTTTGTTTAGTAGACTAATGCTATTCCAGTTTCAACAAAAAATATTCCCATGCAAGGTCTGCTTGAAAGTGGTACGTGTCTGTTGAGGGACGTTTATTACCTTGTTGCAATAAGAATCAATTCCAATTTATGAAAATTCAAAATGACCTCTCTTACCCAGACTTATGGCTTTCTCTATAATGTCAAGTTAAGTTCTAATTTGTGTCTAAAGAGCTTGTCTTAATCAAATTCAAGTCCAAGTTATAAATCATATATGAATTCTTCACCCGACTTTCTTTATTTAATCTTCTTTACCTGGTATTTGTTCCTCTATAATGTCAATCTAAATTCTAATTTGTTACACAAAAGTTCATAGATGCTGCACCTGTAGAAATGGTGGGCTATGGCAAGAAGGTAGGTTTCATATCACACGAGGTCACCATCTGTTTATAATAATAAAAAATATGTTATATCACTGTTAGCCCCATGATGGTTGAAGTTCTTAATAGTTTTGTATAAAAGATAAAAACACAGAGCACATCAGGTACAGCTTGATATATGTAGCACTTATAAAGCATTTATGCATGCAGCATGGTTATTTGCTACATTGCTGAAGAACATTTCAGAACACTCTATATACAAATGAAGCAAACATGTTAGTGAAATCATAATTCCAAGTGCAGCATATTAGTAGAAAAAACATGATAAAGCAAGAAAACGGACGCAAAGAATGCAAATCCTTTCATGTTAAGCCAAGCATGAATCATATATATTGCACTAAATTTCCATACAAAATATAATTCATACTATTGCATGTATCAGTCTATATCTATCATTATTAGTTGGCTTGAGGAGACTCAACACCAAAGGCCGCTCTGAACAAAAACCATGATTCATTGATTGATCAATATAAAGAAAACAATAACTGCCCTTATTAGTCTAAAATCAAGTCAAGCCGGTATCAATTGGGGCAGTCCAGGGATTGGAATGCACATTCTGCTCGGTACAGGCCTTGCTCTCACATGGAAATTGCAACTTAGTCTTGCACATAGTGCCACACCAAGTCCAAAAAACATGTTACCACACACTCACATCAATTGAAATTAGAGACAGACGACCAGCATGATGGCACTTCTCAAGTTTTGACATAAATCTCTTGCTCTTTGATATCTTTTCCGGAGTGACATACAAAATTTTAAGTTCTCCTTCACCCTTTTCGAGGGCCTTGTATATGAACTTTTCATTTTCTTTACTAGTTGCTGATGTCAGCATGTATGCTGGGATGCCCAAAGCAGCCAACCCCATCACCTGAAGCAACTGCTGCAGTCAGAAAAGGCCATTTTATCTCGTACAAAGGTTCAAATATGGCACATTAATATAAATGTAAGACCACCTGATCCTGAATAAGAGAAAGTAAAGGACTGACAACAAGAGCAGCTCCATCACGAAGAATAGCTGGAAGCTGGTAGCAGAGACTTTTGCCTCCACCAGCTGCCATAATTACCAGAACATCTCTTCCACTCATGATTGCATTTATAATCTGGTGACAAGTGACCATTGATAAGTAAATTCTCAACTGAAATTAAAAGCAACCAATCAAATGACCCTGAGTATTCAATCTACATACACTAATATTCTCTACCTCATAAGATATATAAAATTTTACGCTAGTAAAGAGAAAGAGAATAAATTCTAGTGATCTGTGGAATCGGATAACATCAGTAAGAAAAGTATTAAAAAAAAAAAAAAGTACATATATATCTAGAATGCCAAGACACCATAGACAATAAAGCTGGTGGTCAAAAGGAAAATCACAAAGAACCTTTTTCAGACGACGTCCAATATAAAATCACCAATCCCATGCTTAAACAATTGAGCATGACCACATAACAATACAGAAATGATAATAAACATCATTGTCTCCACCATGAAGGAAGAGGTGTGGGTACATGTCAAACTGGAATATGCCGCATGCCAGGTCAATGCCATGTCATCACCATGTCAACATTACCTCCATGGGCTTTGATCCCACATGTCAGTATCAGGAAGTCACATATGGGGTCAATGGCACAAGTGTGGACTCAATTTTCCTTGTCAAAAGTAAGGAGTTGGTCCCACACCCTTCCACAAAGAAAAAAGGCAGACTCCACACAATAAGAAGATTATGCCAATGAGGAATCAAGGATCAAATTTTCATTTTGTGTGTTTTCGATTAGCATGGAAACAGTAACACTTTGGAAACGTATTGGAAACATTTCAAAAGTTCACAAAAAGAATTTAGAAATACATAGAAATGTCTGGAAACATTAATTGAAATCTATCTAAATATATAAAAGCCTAATAATTGATTAATTAGACATATTGAGATTTAAACAATTATTCACATAAAAAAAAAAAAGGCGTAAAATCAAAAAACTAATGTCTATGAACCAAAAATTGTTAAGTATTGTCAAACAACTAATAAAATAGTAAAAATTTGGCCAATAGAACTTATTATCTTAATATATTGCACTATATTTTGGTGCATTTTGCTATCTTCTGGAGTTTCAATGAAAATACTAGAATTTCATTATTCCACTAGTGTTTGGTTTCGGACTCTTAGGAAATAAATTTGCTTTGGCCGTTTCGATGGAAACAACTGGAAATTTTGTTCCTTGCGAGGAATTGCTGAAGTAGAATACACTGATACTAGATAAACTGACAAAGATGGCACTGACCTCTCGCTGATTTGCGCGATACTTGGAAATGCCAAAAACATTGAATCTTACATCATCAGCTTGAGAATCCCATTCAAATGGCCCTGACCAATTCTCCACAGTAAAAGCAGTGCCATCATTATGATGACTTCCTAATGCTTCACAATCTTCCAAAAGGGCCTTCAGTTCAGATTGTCTCTCGAACAACTTCTCTTGCCGATCAAGCAATATCTTTATCTGGTCTGGAGAGGTAGAGATGAAGATTAGATACTCTGTAACTCAAATACTAAAAAGAAACATTTGACTTTCTGAAAAATTCATATGATTTTGCATCCATAAGAGTTATGAAGCAAAACTCAGTTTCTAAAATAAAAAGGAAAACAAAGAAACGAAAATGACAACATGGATCAAACATTTTTAACTTTGATGACTAGAAACATCAGATAATATCCCCATGGGACCACCAACTGGAGCACCCTCAACTTCAAAGATCATGAAAATCATATCAATCAGATCTAGAATCAGACACGGTTAAGTGCCGGTGCAACATGCAAAGAGTTAAAAACAGTCCACAAAAACAAATATCAGCTGAATTTTAAAAAAAAAAAAAACTCTATAAAAGAAGGCGTCGCAAAAGGAGGCACAGCCCTGTACAGACGCCATATACAAAGGACTATACACCCAAAGCCACCCATAAATATCTACTGGGACATACAAATTCCCCAAAAACTCAACAAAAGGATATAAAGTAAACGGCCATACCTATTTCATCCAAAAAAAACAAAGAGACTGAAATGGGTGCCCTTAAGACTCAAAACAGAGCATTCGTCTCCTTCAAAAAATCTCCTATTCTCCTCTCTCCACCAACAATATCAACTGAATGTTCATGACAATTTTGTAATTGTGCTCCATGATGATTTACTTATAGAGAACAATAACTAACTATGATGACTCCCCAGCAAGAAAACTTCACAAGAGTACATAAAACATCTTTAGAATACCAAAGAGTTTGTTCCCAGTTGTATTGTCTGAATCAGAATACTCTTTTTGCTATTTAGTGCATAAACACTTAACCTCATCGTGGGCTACAAAAATAAAAGGTTGACTAAGGTCAACGGGGCCAAATAATTCAGTATAATATGCAGACAAATGGCATTCCCAGTTTCCAAAATGCCAAAGGTAGTAAAAAACCAGAAGTAGTGCATGTATGTGGCATGTGGATGTAATTCTTGCAGGGCAAGAAGGTGAAGTAAAGGTGATAATGGGGACAATAGGTCAGAGAGAGAACGTCGCAAATGGAAATATCCCACTTATGTGGATTTGTGAGTTTGAAATTTTCAATTTATGCCTCAATTCCTTTTATTGCCATTACTCACAAAATCATGCAAGAATATTAAAGGTACCTAATGCATATCTTAAATGGAACAGACAAAGCTACAGAAAAAGCCTAGCTTGCATAAATTATACAGATATTGAAAATCCAAATAAAACGAGAATAACTTTGTAAAGGCCAATCAAATTACCTGTTAATCCTTGAGAACACAGGAAAAAGAGAAGGGAAAACAGAGAGAGCCCAGAAAGTTGGACGGATGGAGTGACGGACAGACAGATAGGGGGAGACAACATCAAATGTTCAAATGCACTGTGTTGGTGTTGTTCAATCAAATTCCTAGATGACCATTTTCAGATATACTGTGAAAACACTACATACCCAAAAGAAAAAAAAAATTATAATAAGAACAACCATGCCTTAATTTAGGCAAGTATTTCCATTTTTAAAATATCATATCTATTGGGGACTGCGGAATTTCTCACGACCTAGCTACAGTGCCTATACATAATACCAAAAATTCTGATCTGATTAGCAGAAATTAATCTACATGATTAGTATCATACCTTCGAGATCTCTCTGGTTTAATCCCGAATACCAACAGATACAATATTCGAAAACCTTCTACTTCGATCTCAAACAGTAAGCCAAAGCAACAAGCACGAATCAACTACTTGAATTCAACCTTCGGATTTCTATTGTATCCCTCATACACGCCTTACTCTAGAGAGAGTGGACTCGCAGCTGTTAAGGTTTCTTTCTCTCACAAAACGTGTCTCTCAATTATGAGTAAGAATAACCCTACTTGCTCTTAAAGTGCGTACATATAGAGGTTACAGCAGGGACCACAAGATTAATATGACTAGAGCTTCCTACAAAATTAAGGATTCCTAATCCAACCAGGATTAATCCCTATTTTACGTAAATTATAATTTATATCACTAATGAATTATAATTGCACTGCCTGTCATACTAGGAATTATATTTCGAACTCCGTATTATTAAATGCTTATTTATCTCCCCACGTTAAGATCACAGATACCCGTCTATTAAATTAAATTACTGACAATTAAATTTAATATACTTATTTAATCCCTTGAGACCTTTCACTTAACTTATTTGATATGTCGAATTCATAATCTACCTGCAGAGTTTGACATAATCAAAATTTATAAGCTTTCTCGAGGGGGGATCATTAATCCCTATATCGGGAGGTGGATTCCATTAATAATTAATATTCACCATACACATAATGTTAGTAACCAACTCACTGAGTTTATTGACTCACAAAGAATCTCACTCTTCTGATAATCAAAAACAATAAACACTACATACACATGTCTATTTATTATATTAAGATTAAGAGGGTAAGCACTCATAATAATCATGAGATATTAATTATTTTATAGAGTCAATATAAAAATAATTACCTCAACATGGTCCTATTCAATACACACAAAGTGTACTAGTGCAAGGAGTTGGAGCTATACCGTTCCTCATATTTAAGATAGAACTATTAAAACCTTATACTACAATCCGGCTGATAGTGTGCCCAATTCTATCTAAGACTATGAATGATAAGCTTATATTCCATAAAAATCGATAATATGATCTTCCGTGTGTTAGCCATACTCTACACACCAAATCATCTATTATATAAAATAAGAGACATGCATGCATAATCATTAAATAAATAATGCAAGGCAAACATTGCTCACACAGATTCTCATTATAATGGAATAACTAATTTATTAATAAATACTAAAGCCATTACACAAACCATGTCTTTTAGTATAAATCCTTAACAATATCAACATAAAACAGGGATAAAAATAGTTGTTTTTAATTTTCAACAATTTTTTCTGCAACCAAACAAAGGGTAAATGCAAGTTTACACCAAAAGAAGGTAAAAGAACTGCATATTACTACATTTCCCATAACACATAAGAATGTTCCTCTTCTCTAAGTTGGAAAAATTTGTGAAAGACCATGCCTCTTGCCAAAGCAAAGGGAAGCTTTTGCTGAAGCATGTAGTGCTTTGAGTGGTTGTAAGTTCCCTATTTTGGAAATAGCTGCTTCCATTGTAGGATACATTTTCAAAAACTCCGAAGGGCCACACAGAGTGACTAGAGAACCATATGCCATTTATCGATTTAAGCCATACAACCCACACATGCAAGGGCGAAACCAAGATTTCATTTTGGGGGCTACCAAAACATGAAATATAAAAGAAATTAACAAATAAATTGTTTCGTAGGCAAAAAATAGGTAGGAGTTGGACTAATAGTTTATATACAAAAATTTTCATATTTTGTTGGGTTAGGGTAAGATTTAATTGTGGGGGATGCCAGTAGAATAAATTTTTTCTAAGACATTATACTTATACACAATATATAGACGGCTTAATCAAAAAGTGGGGATGCCATGGCACCCCACCCCTCAAGGGTAGTTCTGCCCCTGAACACATGTTAATAGCACACCTTCAACATAAAAGACCATGTCTGGAAATTCAAGCTTTGGCACTTCTGACTTAAACTTCAAAAGGCCAGGTTTTCAGATTTAAAACAGAATGAAAGGGCCCTAAATAACTGAAACTAATAACAGAAGTTGTTCAATATCATTTCCAAAGTAATGAAACTTTCAATTCCAAACTACAATTCTTCTATATAGAAAATGATGAATGGTTAAAACTTAAAACAAATATATGAGGAAAGGAGATGCAAGATTTCCTTGCATTGAAAGAAAAAAGGGAAAAAAAAAATACCACAGCTTTCAAAAAGAATTAAGAGCCACACTTATTCTATTGGAGGAAATGCAATTTCTGGCCCTAGATACCCCAATGCTATGGGAAAATCCATATTATACAACCCCCAAAGGCTGCCACATTGTTTTTCAAACTAAACCTTATATGCGATTTCAATTCAATAACTTCATTAGTAATTTCTCCACCTCTCTTTAGTTTCCCTATCTTTTGTGAAACCCTAAATCTCCATTCCTAATACACTTAACTAGATTATAGTGTCTAATTTACCTCTCCCCTAGCATGTTTGTGTATACTCGTCCTCCCATCTTTTGTACCTTAGCATAAAGGTTGTCATATGGTTTAAACTTGGCTCCTCTAATAGTTTTTCATCTTCTTAATTTTCACATTTAAATATTTCAAAACTTTCCTCGTTTCCATTATTTGGCAATCTTCTATAGCTAGCCCTTTTTTGTTTTCACTATGAGCTTCTCTTCCAGCTATCAAATTTCCTTAAATAAGGGCCTTCCCCCATTGATTCACAATGAATCACCAACATAACAAATGATATTAATGAGTTGATTGTTATTGGTTGAAAGCATAGCATTGGATAGGGAAGTAAAACAAAACAAGTCACTAAAGCTTGACTCATGTTCAGCTCGTTAAAGCATGTTTGACATCAGCTCTTTATTTAAACAACCGAGGTTGGATTTTCTGCACTAGACTCCATAAGCATATATGCACTCTATGACAGTAGGACTAAATAAAGAACCAATCTACTCGCTTGGCTTATGATTGACTCGACCGAACATCATTTCAGGTCGACTTGAGAGATATTCAACCTAAACTTAAACACATTTTCAAGCTTACTAATTTTTAAAATCAAGCTTGAACAACTCACCACTCATTCGACTCGGCTTCTTTTGCAACCCTACCATCGCGTCAAAGTTTGTAGAATTAGTAGGTCTCACTCTACACCAAGGATTTTAGGGGTAGAGCTGTTTCAGTTGAATGCTCACTGTTATGTCATCGGGCCCTTGGAGAACTGAACAATTTCTCTACCTACACGTTAGGATACGCATTTGTATGTCTAAGGACATAAAAAGGAAGTAACTTCTGATGAAAATATACTCTTACCAAGGGAAATAATTCAATTAAACAAGAGAAAAGTTACACATTATAAAAATCTGTCAAAAAATAAAATATGTCAACCAATAATTTGTGCATCATTAAAGGATAGCAGGGCCAAAACTGAAACATCAATAATAAGTCAACTATTAAAATTAAAAGCTAAAGAGATAATTAAGATTACAACAAAAAATTAAATACGCTAACCAAATATCATTTTAGCTGAGGAACTACAATGTTCAGCCTAAAAAATTCCGAAGGGAACACCAATCAGCTGAGAATCAAATTACGTATACAGAATAGTATAAAAACATAGTCTGGCATTGAAGTAGTAAGCAAAAACGAAGAGAATATTAAGACTACGTTGAATACACACATACACATATATGTGTGTGTGTATATATATATGTATAGAGAGAGAGAGAGAGAGAGGGAGCAGACCCTGGACGTCTTGAAGCTCGACCTCAACGTTAAGCAGCTCCTCTAGGATTTCTTCGGTAATGGCCATCCCCTACCGTTAAAACTATGGGCTAGGCTCTGACCGAAGAAACGGTGGAAGTTGATTTAAAGGAAAAATACATTGCAATTTGAAACCCTAAAGAACGTTAGGTCTCAAAAGGATGGGGGGTATTGGATTTGCCTTAAATTATTTTTAAGTGTTTGTACTCTGTACTCGGCAGCTGCTCTGTCCTCCCTTTCGGAAGTCCCTCTCTGATTCCTCGCCACTCTCTTTCTCCTTTCTTCCTTTTTTTTTCGTTTGTTTTTATTTTTTTCTCGTCACTGAACTTTCTTCATGTTCTGTGTTGTTTTGGAAAAATTACACTAACTACCCCTAAGATCTGGTCATATGGCACTTGGTTCCTCTGCAGTATCAGAAATGACAGTTAATACCTTGAACGCATTTGGAAGTGCAGCTAATTTTGGGCACAAGTTGTTTTTATTTTGTCCATATTCGAACCTGAAGAGCAAACAACCATTAAAGTTGAAACACAATCTGGAAAAACCAGTTCAACAACTCATTTATAAATAAGTCCAAAACCAATTTGTATTTTTTAGCTTAAATTTGAACTACCCCATGATCATTTGAACCTCAAAAACCATGCGAGATTCAAGTATTCACAACATACTACAATCTCAAGTAATTTTCTTTTAGAAGAAATCACACTTTTACTGACATGAAATTCAAGACAAAGTTTAGGAAAATTAACTTTTCTTTGGTAGTCAAAATGCATCCAAAATTTTGCTCCTAATATGGACAAAAAAAGCATCTTAAAATTACATGCCACATATCAAAACATGGGTTATTAAGTGGTTTGGCTTTCTATCAACAATAAATAAAAAAAATGTGTCTAGACACATTTAGAAAAATGTCAAGAGGTCACCCTTGAATTCTATAAATAGCACCCCTTCTTTAATCATTATAGGAAAGATGCAACCTATGGTACGGACCAAAATGGTTCCTCAGCGCGCACGCACGGACACTCTCTCTCTCTCTCTCTCTCTCTCTCTCTCTCTCTCTCTCTCTCTCTCTCTCTCTCTCGCTTCTCTATCAAAATTAAAAATCCATGGGAAAGATATTCTTGAAACCCTTTAAGCAAGAGAAGAAAAAGAAATAAAGGCTATCAAGGTACTCTTATTATCTTTAACTGCCCATTTTCAATATGTAATTCGCCAATTATCTTCTTCTACTCCTTATACATTTCCTCTTCCTCTTCCTCTTCCTTTTTGATTTTTTTTTTTTTTTTTGATAAATTACACTAACCACCTGTGGAGTTTTGCGAAATGTAAGATAGTACTTATGAGACCCAAATTCTCTTAAGCTCATTCTTAGCTTGATTTCAATGCATTTTAGGAGGTGTTGATACTAATTGAGGTACTTGTTTAATATGTTTTAACATGTGTGAGTTATAGTGAGATTTTCATATTTTTAAGTAAGATCAAGGGGTAATTAGTGGGCTTAATCTATGTTTAATTGGCTTAATTAATGGCATGGATTATCTTATATTAATTGTGTTTAATTAAACTAATCATGGTTAATTATGTTAAGTTGATGATTAGTGAAGAAGGAGGAGGTAAAAGTTGGGTGTGTATGTGTGAGACACCTAGGTGTGTGCTTAACCTAGTGAGGTGTATGCTTGTGACAAGTGTAGAGTTAGATACACCTTTGTATCTAATTTGGCTGACAAGAGAGGGAAGAGAAAAGAGGAGCTTGTGTAGAGATTAAGGTGCTTGATAGGGGAATTGGTTGGGAGCAAAGGAAGGACGAGAAGAGAGAAAGAAAGAGAGGAAAAAGAAAAGAATTCAAAGAGAATCCAAAGGGGGAAACTTGTGTTCATCTTGAACTCATTAATTAAAGTAAGATTCATAATGTTCTTGTTGGTTTCATGTTATTTGCATTGATTAATGTATGTTAGTATGTTTTCACATCACTGGAGTTAGAGAGAGGTGATGGAGGAGAAGGTTGGTGAAGGCTTTCACGGTGAAAGCCTTGATTCATCTTGGTAATTATATTTTTGTTTGTGTTTGATTTTATTTCTAGGTTGGTATTGCACTTTGGAGTCTTTGGTGAGCTTATATGAAGTATTAGGGTGGGTTGAAGATGAAAAATTATGTTTGAGAAGTTTCATTTTCGAGCTAAAGTGGTAGGAGGTCGACCCCTAACCTTAAGAGTCGACACATGAAACCTTTTATTGCAAATTTTTGGTCTCTATCCCGAGTGTCGCGTCCAGATTTTTCACACTCGAGGAATACACACACAAGCGAAAAAAATACTGTACTCTCTCGTTAGAACTCACCCTCCTAGAAGAATGAGTGCTACTAAGTTTGAATTGAAAAATTGGTTTGAATAAAGGGCTTTTAGAAAAGATTTGGAGTCGCCACCTAACTTGATTAAGGTGAGTTAGGTCACCTAAAAACTAAGAATAATCCAAAAACTACACTTAGGGTTTTTGAAAAACGATTTTGAAAATATCTCCTCAAGATAGGGTTTTTGAGAAAACAGGTTGTTTGGCAACCTTTGGAAAACATTTAGCCCTTTTTGAAAAATAACTCCGTTTTTGGTTTTTGAAATCAGTGATCCTAAGTTCGGAGGTTGGTTACGTGTAGGGAAGACGCACTAAGCCATCACCCTACCCCACCCTTTTGGTACCTACATGTCAATCTATCCTAGATTCACCTATGAGAGTCTTTAACTAACTAATGGCTCAATCCTATTCACTTTTGAAAACAATGTTTAAAAATATAATGCATGATATGCAAGAAAAGAAAAGAGAATTGAAGAATTGATTTGGAAAGAAATTGATTTGATTCGAAAAGAGATTTGGAAAGATAGATTTGAAATTGGAATTGAAAAGAGATTTGAAAGAGTCATGGAATTGGAAACTTGAAATAGATATGGAATTGGAGATTTGAAAAAGATTGGAGATTTGAAAGAAGTTGTAGAATTAGAAATTTGAAAAATGTTGTGGAATTGGAAATTTGAAAAATGTGGAGATAGAAATTTAAAAAAATGTTGTGACCGCACTGATGGGGTTGCCTACGTTTCCTTTTGGAGGAATCAGGTCAGTCGTAGTTCGGACCGGAGTCCGATTGAAAATAGAAGAGTTGATTTGGAAGAAAGAGATTGAATTGGAAATCGAATTTGATTTGAAATTAGAAGAGGAGATTGGAAATTGAAATTGAGAAGATTGGACTTGACTTGGAAGGTTTAGGAGATTAGAAAAGATTGGATTTAGGAAATGTTTGAATTAGGAAAGGTCCGATTTAGGAAAGTTTCGAAATTAGGAAAGTTTCATTTTTGGAAAGTTTCGTTTTAAGAAAGGTTTTGAAATGGGAAAGTGTTGAATTTAGAAATGTTTCAAATTAGGAAAGTTTAGAATTTTAGAAAGATTTTAAATTAGGAAAGTTTTGAAATTAAGAAAGTTTTGAAAGTTGAAAAGTTTAGAAAACAAGGAAGTTTTAAAAATAAGAAAGTTTCAAGTTTAGAAAGTTTTGAAATTTGGAAGGATTTGAAATTTGAAAAGGTTTAGAATTTAGAAAGTTTTAGATTTAGAAAGTCTTAACTTAAGAAAGTTTTGAATTTAGGGAGCTCAGAATTTTAGAAAGATTTGAAACTTAGAAAGTTTAGGATTTAGAAAGTTTTAGAGTTTGAATTTTAGAAAGTCTTGCAATTAGAAAACGTTTGAATTTAGGAAAGGTTTGAAAACTTAGGTTTGAGAAGTTAAAATTTGAAAAGAGAGTAGAATTAGGAAAGGGTTGAATTAGGAAAGATTTGAAAATTGAGTTTTAAAATTTAGGAAAGATTTTTATGTTCAAGTTTTGGAAACTTAAGATTTAGGAAAGTGGAAGCTTAGGAAGGATTCGAATTAGGAAAGATTCGGATTTTGGAATTTAAGGGAAGATTTAAGGTTTAGGTTTAGGAAGGAATTGAATTAAGAAAGGTTTGGATTAGGAAGGGATTGGATTTGGTTTATAAAAGAAAAGATTTGATTTTGTTTCCAAAACGGAGCACAGGATCTAGTTTCCTAAACGGGAAAATTGGATTTGGTGTCCTAAAGCAAAATTTTAATTTGGCAAGGATTTGGGAAGGGAGATTCTAGAAACCCTAGATTTAGAAAATTATAGTTTTGACGTTAAAAAACAGGTTTTGGAAACATGTATAGTTTGGATGTGAAAATAAGAAGTTTTAGAAACCTAAGTTTGGGGCAAAGTTTGAAAATCATGTTTTTGGAAAGAAAATTAGGGTTTTTTAATTGTGAGTTCTAGGGCTTGACTTGGACTCTAAGGAAAGAGAATTTTTGGAAAGTGCGTTTTTGGAAATGAAGGTTTTCTAGAAAGGAATCCTAGGGAGGAGTTTTTGGAAAGTGAATTTGAAGATAGAGTTTTTGGAAAAAGATTTTAAAGAGGAGTTTTGGAAAGTGTGTTTTTGGAAATGAAAGTTTTGGAAAGAAATACTAGAGAAGAGTTTCTAGAGGAAAGATTTTGGAAAAAGAGTTTTTGAAAAGATTTTTGGAGAGAGTTTTTCTAAGAAGATTTTGGTAGAAGATTGTTGAAGAGAGTTTTTGGAAAGATTTTTGAGGAACATTTTTAGAAAGTGGATTTTGGGGAGAGGATTTTGGAAAGGAGTTGAAAAAGAGAGTTTTGAAAAATAGATTTTGGGAGGGAGTTTTTGAAACAATTTTGGAGAGGAGAGTTTTAGGAAAGTATGTTGAAAAAGATATTTTTAGGAAGAAAAACTTTTTGAAAAGAGAGTTTTTAAAGGGTGTAAAAACATCTCACTTTCCTAAAGCAATTCTAACTATAAGAGGGCTAGAACTACTTTAGGAAAGCGGTTTTGAAAACAACAAGATTTGAAAATATGGACCGTATTGGTCACTTTAAATGTAACACTTTCCTAAAGCAATCCTAGCCATGGAAAGGCTAGAATCACATTAGGATTGTGATTTTGAAAACATATTTTAAAAAAGAGATTTTGATGCAATTTTGAAAATAAGTTTGAAAACGATTTGAAAAACAACTTTAAAAACGATTTTTGGAAGATGCAAGACCATGATATGCACAATGCAATTTTGGGGTCATGAATATACAAGGCTAAGGCTTCACCACATAATCAAGGGGGCCGGACCCACGTGGTCTCTGGTTCGACTAGAAGAAAGCCCCCGACACGATGACTCTCCAATAGCCCAATCCTACACATGGATCGAGAATCCCCTTGTTTCAAGCATGCAAAGAAAGGGAGGGAAAGAGATGGGGGATTAAAATAGAGAAAACCCAAGTGGGTTAGGAGAGAGAAGAGATAGGGGGGAAATGCGAAAATTTAAATAGGGAGCCTATCGTATGTCTTGTTTATTTTGCGCGCCTTGCTTGTCTTCGGTCTTCGGTCTTCGTCTTGATCTTCGTCTTTAATCTTTAAGAGTTGTCTTCAAGCTTTAGATGACAGCTCTTCAAGTCTTTGAAGGAGGGTTGAAGGTCAGTGTATGAGTGTATGGGGGTGTGTATAAGTGTATATGAGGCTAGAGTTTGTGTAGGGTGGCTAGGGTTTGGAAAACCTAGGGAAGCTAGGGTTTAGGAGGTGCTTGAGCTCTATATATCGAATTATATGATTTTTAGGTTGAGTTTGCAGACCCTTTTTACGTTGGAGGAGGCTCTATATTTATAGAGGCTGGACAACACTGGCGCCTGTTGTAGTGGCGCAAGGCCAAACTTTATACTAGCGCCACTAGGAGTGGCGCCAGCCATTTAGGAAATGTTTAAGGTCGGCAAGCAACGTATCTTTGACTAGATTTGGGCGCTTGTACTAGTGATTACCATGCAATTTTTAGCCTGATTTCACTAGGAGTGACTCCGGAAAGTCCGGGAATGATTTGAAGTGGCCGGGAATGATCTGAAAGGCCAGAAAAGAGCAGAAACACTTAGAATAGTGTCCCAGAGATATTTAACTTGAAAAATGAGGACAAGATGTGTCGGAAGGGTTGACCGGGCCTTTAGGGGCAAAACAGTCAATCGGACCGAAAAACTGCCGGGACAGACTCGGACTGTCCCGGAAGAAGACTTAGGATCTAGAAACATTGTTTAGAATGTTCCCAAAGGTTGCCGGTTTGATTCCTAGAGCCGACGTGGTCAAAAAAGGAGTCCAACCCACTAGGGCCAAAACACTCATTTTGTATCGGGTTGGCCGGAACTGACTCGGAATGATCTGGAAAGACAAAGAAAGATTGAGAATACTGTAAGAAGTATTCTCGGGGGGTTACCGGTTTGATACGCAGAGCCAGTGTGGTTGGAAAAGGTGACCGGCCCACCAGGGGCAAAACGGTCATTTTGCACCGGGTTTGCCGGAGCTAACTCGGAATGATCCGGAAAGGTAGAGGAGGATTGAGAATACTATAAGAAGTATCCTCGGGAGGTTACCGGTTTGATACCCAGAGCCAGTGTGGTTCCCAGGACGTTCGGATGCTTATGGGCAAAATGGTCATCTTGATCGGAAGGTCTCGAAAAATGTCCAAAGGGCAGTTTGGTCATTTTTTACCGAAGTGGGCTAACAGACACTAGTGTTTCCGCCACTCTGACGGCGGTCGTCGTGACACAGGGGTTTGTTGGCAATTCCCTATATCGACTTGTTTGTGAGTATTTCCGCTATTCTAACGGTTTTGTGAGTAGTTTCGTTACTCGGACCGTCTCGAGGAATAAACTGTCTCGAGAGTGGGATTGGAAAGGGGTCTTACCGTCTCCGAAAAGGCGTGCCTGGGTTGGAACCGTCTCGAGGAATAAACTGTCTCAAGAGTGGGATTGGAAAAATGTCTTATCTTCTTAAAAAAAAAGACGTGCCTGGATTGGAACTGTATCGAGGAATAAACAGTCTCGAGAGTGGGATTGGAAAGGGGTCTTACCGTCTCCGAAAAGGTGTGCCTGATTAGAACCGTCTCAAGGAATAAACTGTCTCGAGAGAGGGATTGGAAAGGGGACTTACCGTCTTCGAAAAGACGTGCCTGATTTGGAACTATCTCGAGGAATAAATTGTCTCGAGAGAGGGATTGGAAAGGGGACTTATCGTCTTTGAAAAGACGTGTCTGATTTGGAACTGTCTTAAGGAATAAACTGTCTCGAGAGAGAGATTGAAATTGGAAAGGACAATGCCCCTAAGGGCATTTTGGTCATTTTGCCTTTATTTGGGCCTGCGCGGGCCCGCGAAGCGATGGACAGACGAAATTTGGACTTAGAAAGTTGGTTTCGGTTGGAATATGCCCACAATGACTTGAATACAAGTTTGAACGGAGTGTAGATTGCCGAGCGGTAAAAAATGGGGTACTTACACCGAGGTGTCAACACATGGAACAAAATTTTACTCACTGTCCAAAGGTGTCGACACATGAGACTGAAGGGTCGACACCTGGGGCTGGCAGATCGACACACTTTGCTAAAATAATCATATTTCACTCTAGAAAACTCAAAATTGAGCACTGTTTTGAGCATTGAAAATTAGACTCATGGGGCTTTCTATTGATATAAAGTGGGCACTCTAAGTCCTTGTAGATTAAGAGATATGGCAGTTTAAAGATGACACAAAATTTCTATCAACAGCGTAGTTTTCCAGAATTTTAGTCCATCTTTTAACAGACATAACTTCTTCATCTAAAATGTATTTTTGACCCATGACCTATCAATCTAAAGGTCTTTAAGCCTAGTTTCAAATGAGATTGACCTATTACATTGTCTTGCATTTTGGTAAAAGTTGTTTATTGTCTTTAGTTGCATTGTTGAGAGTGTTTATGACGTGTTGGACATGTATCACTCGAAATTACGTAAGATATATGCATTCATCATTTATATTGATTATAGGTTATGCATTGTCGTTTCTCTTTGATTATTATTGATCTTATGGTTCCTACACTAATATGGTTGAGGTGATAGGGATTCACGGAGGACAAGAACTATCAATATCAACCAAGGACTAACCTTACTGTGGTATGAGTACGGTGACAGGTGGGAAATATATGATAATCTTATTCATCTGGAATTGCTTATCTTTTGTATGATTGATGTTGGTGATTATAACTAATGGTGATTATATATATAAGATGAGGTGGCATTGCATACCAATCATCTGGTATGCTTTGCATTACACTGGAGAGAGTTAACTACGGTGGGTTAACCAAGGCTTAGTCATAGTGGACTAACCTAAGGATGCCACGGTGGGCATTCCTTGATAACATGCCACCGCTCATTGGGATAACGTTATTTAAATTTACGCGCACATGTGGGTGACACATCATTGCATTATTATTCTTTCTTCATGGATATCTATTATGGATGTTTATATATATCATTTTTTATGAGTTTGATTATTTATCGTGAGTACGTTGACTTTTAGCTCACGCCCATACAAACCTTTTTGGCAGGTGAGACAAAGATGGGGCTCCAGTTCACTGCAGTCTTGGTCTTAGTCGTGGTGGCTTTCATGGTTGTGTCGGGATGTCGCATGGCAAGGATTGAGAAAGTTTTTACCAATGTTTTTACAATGTCATATCGGGTTTTGTATGAGATATTAGGATTGGGATTTATGTTTGTATTATGTTTTTTATTAATATAAGTTAGTAGTAGAAGATTCTAGGGAGTTTGTTTATATTACAGTTAATGATGTAAATGAGTTTAATTGATGGTTTATTATCACATGATATGTTTTATTATTTAGTTCTTGTCTCTTACAAGTGTTGTTAAGGTGTCGCTTACAAGTATGATGATCTGTGCGATAACGTCCTGCTTAATATGACATTAATGATGTCTAATTAGGTTGGGGGCATGACAATACTTTTCACATACTAAAAATTACACTGCATACATGTCACGGCCCATAACCCGACCTATGCGGATTTAGGGTACATGACCGGCAAGTAGTAAGGCTACCCAAGACCGCATTACATAAACCGGTTAAACACCTATGCATAAATCATTTAAAATGATATATAATTGCGGAATTCATAAATTAAAACATAACTCGTGTCATACATGGCAGAGTTGTGCCTAATCCAAAACATAAACATACATATGGGCCTATTCGAGGCCGTCATAGTTATATCATTTATAACATTACAAACATTAGGGTCCAGCCTAAATACACATAACATAACATAGGCCCGTGGGCCGTAGCTCAAAATCCACATATGGCCTTCTCCTAGGGCCTCTCGGATTGACTACCTGAAAATATTTGAGAAAACGTAAGCTAATGCTTAGTGAATAACAATGATGCATGAGCATGAAAATACCATGGACTAACATTTATAAAATGATAGACGAACATTTATGCATATAAATCATGAACTTGAAATGTGTAGGCAAAGACGTGAAATCATAGATAGCATAAGCATCATATTGAAACATTCTATTGTTTCAAAACATGGTATCATAAAAGAGAGATGTGACGTATCTTTGCTTGTAATAAAGCATAACATAACTTGTCATAAACATTTGAATATATCATCGTTCTTGTTCTAAAACATAAGGGTGCTACAACCGGACATCAGAGCTGTGCTCCACATTAGTAACCTTAAAGGTTACAACTAGGGCTCTTGAAGCAGTGGGACGTCTCTCGAACATGGCGATAGTTTATTTCACATCCCCCATCGTAGGACCATCGTTGCTAGTTTAAGGTCTTGCCACGAAAGAACTCGAGTTGGCACCATACATTGGAAAAAGTTTTGCATCTCTTTCTTGTAAGCATTTTAGTCTATGGGCTTCAATTCATAACATAATATAACTTGTATGCCTTTAAAAGTATGACATCTATAATTGAATATAACATTGATGTATTGAAAATATATATAAAACAATGTATGATATGATTTGAATTTAAAACATTTGGAAAGTAGTAGAATTTACTCATGGCATATCGTTACTCACCTTAATTCCTCATGAAAGGTGCTATATAAGGACGTTCCTACATATAGAGTACATAGAGACATCAAATACAAGACCCTAATGCAAAGCAAGAACATGAACACATTCTAAGGTAGTCTCATTTGAAAATAGGTTTAAAGGCCTTTAATTTGATAGATTATGGGCTGCAAATACATTTCAGATAAAGAAGTTATGTCGCATAGAAAGTAGACTAAAATTCTGGAAGAATAATGTGACTGATAGAATTTTGGGTCAGCTTCAAAATTCAATATCTCACAATCTATAAGGAATTAGAGTGCAAACTTTATATGGATACAAAGGTTTATGAGTCTAGTTTCTAATGCTTCAAATGGTGCATCAATTCGAATTTTGTAGAGCAAGTTATGCTCATTTTACTAAACAGTATTGGAACTAAAGACAAAAGGGTCGACTCCTAAGCTGAAAAAATGAATCTGGGAGCTCTCTGGACAGGTCGACTCCTGAGCTACAAAAACCCAGATTTCAACTCGAAAATTCCCAAACCTCACTCAAATCAAAATCAAACTTCATCAAACCTTTCCCAAACTCCTCAAATGTTTATAGAGTACAAAGATTGACACAAGGAGACCATAATAACTCAAGATGGGGCAAAATAAACAAGCCAATCAAAGGGATCTAAGGTTTGAAGTCTCAAACCCAATATGTACAAATTTGGAGATTTTCAACCCCAACTTCCAATCCATCAACATATGCTTACAAACTCTCAAAATCTAACCAAATGGGACTCCAAAGAGTCTCAAAACATAAGAACACATAGGTATTTACATATACAAGAGGTTAGGGTTCATACCTTTCTTCTATATTTCCTTAAGCTTCAACAATGGCTTCTTCCAACCTTCTTCCTCCTCTTCTCCCTCTCTTCACTTGCTCTTCTTCTCTCTTCTTTCTTTCTTTCTTCTTCTTCTTCTTCTTGGTAGGTGAGTGTGTGTGTTTGCTACGCGTGTGTGTGTGTGATTAGGAGATACACATGGGAATTAATTCCATGTGTGTCACACATGAGGCATATTTTACAACATGGGCCTTAATTGGTCAATATTGACTCCGTAATAACATAAAAATCATACATGTGTTAAAATCTCACATTAATTCACAAAATCAAGGTTCAGGGCATTACATCCTTCCCCCTTTATATAAGTTTGGTCCCTAAACTTACACAAGCCATCACTCAAACAAAAATGGATAACGCTCCTTGATCTCGTCCTCACGCTCTCGAGTAGACTCCTCCTATGTGTGGTTCTACCACAAAACTCGCACCAAAGGAATGACCTTGTTCCTAAAAACTTGGTCACGGCAGACGTGCGAAGGCGGGACTTAGAGTTTGATGAAGGGAGCCACGTGTTCTTGAAGGTATCTCCTTCCAATGGGATAAATCGTTTCGGTAAGAAGGGAAAGCTTTGTCCAAGGTACATTGGGCCATTTGAAGTTCTTGAACGGGTTGGACCTGTTGCTTACCATATTGCTCTTCCATCAGAACTTTCACATGTTTATAATACTTTTCATGTTTTATGGAAGTATGTTCATGACCCGACGCACGTGATTGATCACTATCCTTTGACCATAAATGAAAATTTGAGTTACATTGAGAGACCTATCGAGATCCTTTGAGCAGTTTGCAGTCGTTGCTGAATGATTTTAATCTTGTCGATGGTTAGTTGCACAATCTTTGGCCCAAGAATCTTTCTCTCTCTAACCTCGGCCCAACAGATTAGAGATCTACACTTCCTCCCATAAAGTGCTTCATAAGGTGCCATTTCAATGCTTGCATGGAAACTGTTATTGTAGGCAAATTCCACTAATGACAGATGATCCTCCAAACCTTCTTGAAAGTCGAGGACGCATAATCGTAACATGTCTTCTAAAGTCTAAATGGTTCTTTCCAATTGGCCGTCTATTTGTGGATGAAAGGCTGTGCTAAACTTCAATTCAATACCTAAATCTATTTGCAAACTCTTCCAAAATTTTGACACAAATCTCGGGTCTCGATTTGACACTATCAAAACTGGTGTACCGTGTAGTCGAACAATCTCCGTAATGTAGAGGATCGCATACTTCGATAAGGAGTACGTAGTCTTCACTGGTAAGAAATGTGCAGACTTGGTAAGGCGATCAACAATAACCCAAATAGCATCACAACCCCCCGGTGATCTTGGCAATCCCACGACGAAATACATGGTAATATGCTCCCACTTCCATTCCGATATCGGTAAAGGTTGCAGCAGTCCCGCCGGCCTTTGATGTTCTACCTTGATTTATTCCACAAGTATGGGTCTTCAAGCTGTCTTTGCTTTACAATCTCAATTAATACTGGTTAGGCGATCATCGCAGTGAGCATCATATCTATCCCTGGCGCAACAACCTCAATCTCCGCTCTCTCCAATTCGATAAACAAGGGTCGTTGTGATGTAATCAGGCATGCTAGGTTAACGGTGGTCTTCCGGCTCAAGGCATTGGCCACGACATTGGCCTTGCCCGGATGATACTGAATGAGGATGTCATAGTCCTTGATTAACTAGAGCCATCTTTTCTATTTCATGTTTAGCTCCTTTTGTGTGAAAAGATACTTCAGACTCTTATGGTCAGTGAAGATCTCACATGTGACTCCATACAAATAGTGGTGCCAAATTTTTAAAGCAAACACCACAGTTGCTAATTTAAGATCATGGGTTGGGTAGTTTTTCTCATGTGGTCTCAACTGTCTTGAGGCATGTGCAATCACCTTACCGAGTTGCATCAACACACATCCCAATCCTCTATGCGAAGCATCGCTGTAGATGGAAAACCCATCAGTCTCGGAAGGCAAAGCTAGAATTGTTGCGGACACCAATCGGTTCTTCAGTTCCTGAAAAACTCTGTTTTCTCTTTTCATTCCATTCAAATGGGGTGTCCTTCCGGGTGAGCTGTGTTAATGGCATTGCAATCTTAGAGAAATCCCTCACAAATCTGCGGTAATACCCAGCTAAACCTATAAAACTTCTGATTTCGGTCACGTTCATCGGTCTTGGCCAATCCACAACGGCTTCAACCTTCGAAGGGTCAACAGACACTCCATCCATGCTAATGATGTGTCCTAAAAATGCCACACTCGGTAGCCAAAATTCACACTTTTTCAGTATAGCATATAGTCTCCTGTCTCGTAGAGTTTGGAGGACCATCCTTAAGTGGTGCTCATGATTTGCAAAACTCTTAGAGTACACCAAAATATCATCAATAAATACAATAACAAAATCATCAAGAAAGGGTTTGAATACCCGATTCATCAAATTCATGAATGCAGCAAGTGCATTGGTAACTCCAAACGGCATAACCAGAAATTCATAGTGGCCATATCTGGTTTGAAAAGCCGTCTTCTCCACATCGCTCGCCTTGACCTTTACTTGGTGATAACCCGACCTTAGGTCAATCTTTGAAAATACTTGGGCTCCTTGAAGTTAATCAAATAAATCATCCACTCTTGGCAATGGGTATTTGTTCTTGATGGTGACCTTGTTCAATTCCCGGTAGTCAATACATAATCTTATGGTTCCATCTTTCTTTTTCACAAATAACACGGGAGCATCCCAAGGTGAGACACTAGGATGAATAAATCCCCTTTCCAATAAGTCTTGGAGTTGAACCTTTAACTCCTTCAACTCTAAAGGGGACATGCGGTATGAAATTTTGGAAATGGGCCTTGTACCCGAATTAAGGTCAATATTAAACTCAATTTCACGTTCTACTAAGGAACCAGGTAACTTGTCAAGGAAGACATCGGGAAATTCCCAGACAACATGGATATCCTCCAAGGATGGTAGGGAAATGTGTGTGTCAACAATGCTGCACAAGAATGCACAATTCCCTTTGTGAATTAAAGGGCGTGCTTGTATGGATGAAATAAGATAGGGTGGAGGCACTACACCAACTCCCTCGAATACAAGCCCCAAATGGGTTAAAGAATGAAATACGACTCGCTTGAGTTCACAATCAATGATAGCACGATGAAAGGACAACCAATCTATCCCTAAAATGACATTAAAGTCGTGCATTTCTAAGGGTATAAGATTCACGAACATGGGCACATCATTAACAAGAAGCTCACAAGAATTATAAATTCTATCATATAACATGGAATCCCCAGATGACAACGATACAGTCAAAACATAATTAAGAGGTACCGGAGACGTATGCAAATATTGAGCAAAAAGGTATGAGACAAATGAATGTGTGGAACCGGAATCAATAAGGATGTGTGTAGGTCGACCAAAAATAGGAAGTATACCTGACACTACAGAGTCGGTAGCTGGGGTGTTTCTCGGGGTAAGTGCGAAAGCTCGGCCTTGCCGTGGTTGATTCTCTCTCCTGCTGGCCGTAGGTTGCTGAACTGAGGTTGATACTGATGCTGACACCCCAAATCCCTATGCTTTGTTCTTTTTTGGACAATCTTTCACTTGGTGCCCCTCTTGGTCGCACCCATAACAAACTTTGCTCCCATAGTAACATTGCCCTCGGTGCTTCTTTTGGCATATAGGACAGGTCGGTGCCTCAGTAGTTATATCACCCCTTCGATTCATAGTGTTACCCGTGGGGTAGATGAATTCCCACTAGAAAACTCGGAATTTTGCCGCTTTGAACTTTGCCCTTTGCTTGGGTCACCTCCCGATGTCTTCTTGTTCTTCTCCTGGTATTGGGACATTTCATTATTTGCTCTTTCAGCAATCGTTGCTCATTTTACAACCTCTTTATGGATCTCTAGTCGTAGTATGTCCACCTTATTGTGAATGTTCCATCGCAATCCTGTCTTAAACTTCCTCGCCTTGCGAGTCTCCGATAACACAATATGCGGGGCATATCGTGATAGCTCCATGAATTTGGCGTTGTATTCTGCCACAATCATATTCCCTTGTGTCAAACCAAGGAACTCTGTCGTCTTCTGATCCCTGATAGTCTCGAGAAAGTATTCCTCATTGAACACTTCCAAGAACCTAAGCCATAACCACTGTGGTTCCGTTGCCTTCTTCAGCATCCACCAGACTAGTGCGGCACCGTCAAAGGTAAAGGTGGTAAAAATCACATTTTGTCCGTCTGTGTAAGGCAGCACTTCAAACACCCTCTCGATTCCCAAAAGCCAAGACTCCATGGCCATGGGATTGGGAGTCATGTGGAAGGTCGGGGGCTTTAACTGTTGGAACTGTTTAATGGTAGTACGTGCCACTACCTCTCCTCATGGCGCATGCACCGCCGGCTGCTCTGGCGCATTGGCGGTGTTGCTATCGGTATCCTGGACCACTTGAACGAGTCCAACTAAGATCCTTTCTATGCGAAGTCTAACTAAGATCCTTTCTATGCGATCCAATCGGTCTTCGGGCTCTCTAGCCCCTTCACAACCTCTTCTCTTTGGCGCCATGATTAACTCTACAAAAATCATCACACAATCAAGCACATAACATATTATGATACATAATACACCGTGGCATGTCATTAACCAGGTAGCATACATATACTTATATACATGTAGCACATATACAAGTCAACCTAGAATTTTATCTAGGCATGACTTAATCTGACTATGTCAACCTAGTGCTCTGATACCACGCTGTCACGCTCCGTAACCCGGCCTATGCGGATTTAAGGTACATGACCGGCTACTAACAAGGCTACCTAAGGCTGCATTACATAAATCGGTTGAACACCTGTGCATACATCATTTAAAATGATATATAATTGCGGAATTCATAAATTAAAACATAACTAGTGTCATACATGGCAGAGTTGTGCCTAATCCAAAACATAAACATACATATGGGCCTATTCGAGGCCGCCATAGTTATGTCATTTATAACATTACAAACATTAGGGTCCAGTCTAAATACACATAACATAACATAGGCCCGTGGGCCGTAGCTCAAAATCCACATATGGCCTCCTCCTAGGGCCTCTCGGATTGGCAATCAGAAAATATTTGAGAAAACGTAAGCTAATACTTAGTGAATAACAATGATGCATGAGCATGAAAATACCATGGACTAACATTTATAAAATGATAGATGAACATTTATGCATATAAATCATGAACTTAAAACGTGTAGGCAAAGACGTGAAATCATAGATAGCATAAGCATCATATTGAAACATTCTATTGTTTCAAAACATGGTATCATAAAAGAGAGATGCGACGAATCTTTGCTTGTAATAAAGCATAACATAACTTGTCATAAACATTTAAACATATCATCGTTCTTGTTCTAAAACATAAGAGTGCTACAACCTGACATCAAAGCTATGCTCTACATCAGTAACCTTAAAGGTCACAATTAGGGCTTTTTAGGCCGTGGGATGTCTCCCGAACATGGCGATAGTTTATTTCACATCCTCTATCGTAGGACCATCGTTGCTAGTTTAAAGTCTTGCCACGAAAGACCTCGAGTTGGCGTCATACATTGGAAAAAGTCTTGCATCTCTTTTTTGTAAGCATTTTAGTCTATGGGCTTCAATTCATAACATAATATAACTTGCATGACTTTAAAAGTATGACATCTATAATTGAATATAACATTGATGTATTGAAAACATATGTAAAACATTGTATGATATGATTTGAATTTAAAACATTTGGAAAGTAGTAGAATTTACTCATGGCATATTGTTGCTCACTTTAATTCTCGTGAAAGGTGCCATATAAGGACGTTCCTACATATAGAGTACATAGAGACATCAAATACAATACCCTAATGCAAAGCAAGAACATGAACACATTCTAAGGTAGTCTCATTTGAAAATAGGTTTAAAGGCCTTTAATTTGATAGATCATGGGCTGCAAATACATTTCGGATGAAGAAGTTATGTCGCACAGAAAGTAGACTAAAATTCTGGTAGAATAATGTGACTAACAGACTTTTGGGTCAACTTCAAAATTCAATATCTCACAATCTATAAGGAATTAGAGTGCAAACTTTATATGGATACAAAGGTCTATGAGTCTAGTTTCTAATACTTCAAATGGTGCATTAATTCAAGTTTTGTAGAGTAAGTTATGCTCATTTTACTAAACAGTGTTGGAGCTAAAGACAAAAGGGTCGACTCCTGAGGCAAAATGGTCGACTCCTGAGCTAAAGAAATGAATCTGGTAGCTCTCTGGACAAAAGGGTCGACTCTTGAGGCAAAAGAGTCGACTCCTGAGCTACAAAAACCCAGATTTCAACTCGAAAATTCCCAAACCTCACTCAAATCAAAATCAAACTTCATTAAGCCTTTCCCAAACTCCTCAAATGTTTCTAGAGTACAAAGATTGACCCAAGGAGACCACAATAACTCAAGATGGGGCAAAATAAACAAGCCAATCAAAGGGATCTAAGGTTTGAAATCTCAAACCCAACATGTACAAATTTGGGAGTTTTCAACCCCAACTTCTAATCTATCAACATATGCTTACAAGCCCTCAAAATCTAACCAAATGGGACTCCAAAGAGTCTCCAAACATAACAACACATAGGTATTTACATATACAAGAGGTTAGGGTTCGTACCTTTCTTCTATGTTTCCTCAAGCTTCTACAATGGCTTCTTCCAACATTCTTCCTCTCTTCACTTGCTCTTTTTCTCTCTTCTTTCTTTATTTCTTCTTCTTCTTCTTCTTCTTGGTAGGTGAGTGTGTGTGTTTGCTACGCGCGTGTGTGTGTGTGATTAGGAGATACACATGGGAATTAATTCCATGTGTGTCACACATGAGGCATATTTTACAGCATGGGCCTTAATTGGTCAATATTGACTCCATAATGACATAAAAATCATACATGTGTTAAAATCTCACATTAATTCACAAAATCAAGGTTCAGGGCATTACAATACCCCTATCAGAGTTTGTCTGGAACGAAAAGTAACAGAAAACATAAAATAAGTTTCTTACCTTTAGCAACTCATTGAATTTGCCTTTTAATGCCACCAACATTAGGCCTTGATTTTCAAGTAACATAATCCATCACCTTCTCCCAATATAGTCTCTTTCTCCCTCCTTTCAAACAATCTATCTGCAATGCCTGATCACCTACAATAACTACCACCACCACCTTCTCCCGCCTTTTACGGCAGCCACGACCATGACCACTTCAAGTAACCCACCCATCATAGTAACCAACCCACTTTTCCTGCCCCTTTTACAACAGCCACCACCACCACCTCCATGTCTGCAGCCTCTTTTCTCTATCCGTTGTTGAAGTCCCACCCCCAACTAACACCACCAACCTTAACCACATGATCCACAACCCAACGCCCTTCACCACCACAACCTCATTATTCAACCCTTACCTGACTTCAACCAAATTGGCAAACCCACAAACAATTTGTTAAAAACCCCAACATCGATTGCCAACCGATAGTAGCTTTGGGTGCTAGTACATGCTTTAAGCTACAAATAAGGGTGAAACTGCACACACACACATATATCTTTATATATAACCACACATAGTGATATGGGGATGTGATGGTGGGGAAGTCCGACGACACCCCTGAATGCCCATTCCATCAGGATATTCAAATCAAACCCTCAAACTCCATAAACCAAGTCACCACAAATCAAACCAAATCAACCCAAACATTCTTAATTATCTTCATATAGAAGATGTAGACGTGGTGCTGGAGTAAGTGGGGTTGGTTAACAGTGTAGAGAGAGAGATGAGGGGAAGAAAGGAGGAGGTGTGGTTCGGCCATGGTGGGTTTGACAGAGAGGGGAGAGAAGAGAGAGGAGAGACAGGAGAGAGAAGATGGAGGGGGAAAAATTTGGAACACATGGCAAGATTAGAGTGGGTAACTTTATATTTAAAGTTAGAAACTATTTCTTAATTAATTTATTTTTTATTTATTATATTGTGAAAGGGTAATTTAGGAAATTAAAAAAGTTTATAAGTTGACTTAGTCAACATCCGTCAGTCAACTAAAGTCTCCTTAATGAGAAGGAAGAATCTGCTATATTGTTTAAAAAGTAAATGTATGCAATGTAATTGTCAATATGTGAAGAGTACTATGTTACATTTTGCAGCATCTTAGAGGTGGTCAGTGTAATTTACCCTTTTTTTGTATAAGCCATTATGTGTTTGGTACGATTTATGATTTAGCTCGACAATTTATGAACTTGACACCAAATGGGTTAAACCATAGTTGTCTTACAAAAGTCAATGAAGCACTATAGGCACCAAAAAAGATTAAACCATCTCCAATAGGACTATATACCCAAAACATAGCTATAATGTTATTTTTGAACTTCTTGTAATTATCTCTCTATGCTTACATGCTTCAATGATATTTTGAGTGTGTTCACATTGCCATTAGTTTTAGATTTCATTTTTAATGGCTAAGTTCATCATGTTGTCTTAGCTCTCATTTACATAAAGTTACTTTTTCTATTTTGACAAGAAAATCATATTCAAGGACTGACCATTGTCATTTAGGCTTTAAAACCATCATTGGTTCACATGTTTATGGCCACCATGGCTTAAAATGACTTTTAAGTTGCATGATCTTGGCTCTTGAGCTTTGGAACCATGTTTAGTTATTTTTTACCCTTAGACCTTGAATTCATTTTTTTTTATTTTTATGTTTTGATCTAGGCCATTAGGCCTCAAAACCCTTCTTGACAAAGTCATTCTTATAAGGGATTTTACAAAAAAAAAATTAATATATAGATTTTATTAATATAACATCAAAATTTAGAAAATTACCAATATAGTATACAAAGCTTATTTTTGGGTGGACAAAACTACCCTATGTTATGCTTTATTTGGTTTCTTGTAAGGATGTAGCTTGTAACTCTCAACTTTATTCAATATACTATCTCTTTCTTCCTTTCTCTCCTCTAAAGGAAAGCCCTAACTCTAGTTTATATTAATTGTAGCTTTTCTAATTTTGTTTTTCATCTTGACCGTTTGGTTTAATATCTACGGGAAAAAAATTATTTTCTTTGTCATCATGAAAATATGAATAATGACTTTCTTTTAATATTTAAAATGTACTTAATTAGTACTTTTTTTACCATCTCAATTCCATGCAAGCACACTAAGCAATTTTCTGAATTGGGATTCATCATTTAGGTTCATTGTGCAAATACTATAGTAGCTCAAAGGCTTCATCTTAGATTATAGAGGCAAGGGATTAGCAATCAAATTTTATTAACTGATATAGGATTCCAATAGTAATTGATTAATTTGGCTTTAAACAGCAAAAACATTACACAATGTTAAGTTGTTATCTCCTCTTTTTATTTTTGCTTGCAATAATTTTTTTTTTTTTAACAATAGGAATAAGTTTTTTTATGGTCTAATAATGGCCATATGCATTTTCAATTTCTAAACTAGCCTTATCCATAGTTAATAAAATATGGGACGACAAAAGAACAATGAGAAATAAGTACGAGTTTCATATGATTTTTATAAAAATGCAGTAATAAAATTTTGGCCTAAAAATATGAAAATGTCAATAATACGAATATATAATTATCTGGGTTTTATATGTACATTAGTTAAAAAAGTTGGGACAAAAAAACTTTAACATTTATAAACAATTTCTTCTTATATAATATATACATTAATGGGTAATATTTTTTTCTCTTATATATCAATTTTTAAAATTCTATTATTAACAAATAGCTAAATTAAAGTGGTAGATAATAAATTTGGTAACATGTATAAGCAATTTCTTCTTATATATGTCAGTAGATAGTATTTTTGTCTCATATATATCAATTTTTAAAAATATATTATTAACAAACAGCTAAATTAAAGTGGTAAATAATAAATATTATTTATTTTTCAATACTTGATATAAGAATGAGTTAATTTAAAATATTTAATTTTTAACTAAATTTTTTGAGTATTAACAAGAAGTTATAGAAAAAAATGTTTGATAATTTAAATATATCAAGTATTAGAAAAGTATTACAAATATATATGACATGGTACTAGTAAAGATACACAAATTATAAGTTATACAAGATTTGTCTATAATTGACAAACTTGAATTAGTTTATTGGTCAATAATTGTACTATTATAATTATATATTAAGTATAGAATCGATAATATGCTAAAATTATATTAAATTATATCTAATTTTTAATCTAGTTTTTTCAAAAGTATAAAACGTAAATGTGTAATATGTGTATTGTATGGTCCAACTAAAAAAATGACTATTTTTCATTAGATTTCAGATGTGAACGAAAAAATGAAGTTTTTTTCATTTATATATATGTACGGGTATTATATGTGAATAGTATATATATTTATTGACTAGGGACTTATCATTGCCTAATATACATGCATACGAATGTCTATCGTTAACCCCATTCAAAAGTTTGTACTTGCAAACTTTGAGAATTTTAATACCGTGCACCTGAAGAAGCAAAAGTTCCATAATACTTTTATTATACATTTCAAGTCAAACTCTAAATTTTTAAGCTCCATTTCATCTCCTTGCCATTACCTAGACCGATCAAACAAACAAGTACTTATTCCAATTGTGCTCGCATAAAGTAATGGTTTGCTTCCTATGCATTCTGTTAATAAGAAATATGTCGCGCCCCGGTTTTTGGGTGTCCAATGTCCTTTCAGTTCGGAGACCCTAAAGTACGGAGCTCTGTCACTAGAATTCGTCCTCCTAGAAGGACAAGTGCGACTAGGTGTGAGAATTGATTTGACTAAGAGTTTTTTAGAAAAATAGGAGTCGTCACCTAACTTGATAAAGGTGTGTTAGGGCACCTAAAACTAAGCGTTAATCCAAAGATTAAACTTAAAGTTTTTGAAAAAGGTTTTTGAAATCTCCCTCAAGAGAGGGTTTTTAGGAAAATAGGTTGTTTAGCAATCTTTTGAAATGTTTAAATCCTTTTTGAAAATAACTCAATTTTGGTCTTTCGAAAACAGAAATCTAAGGTTCAGGGGTTGGTTATGTATAGGGAAGATATCCTAAGATTATCACCCTACCCCGCCCTTTCGGTATCTACATGTCTAATCACCCTTGGTTCACTCACTAGAATAACCAGTTACCATTGTCCACTTAATATCCACTTTAGAACTTTGAAAAAGGGATTTAGTCATCACTTTTTGGATGAATGATGCATGATGCAAGTTTTGGAAGAAGTTTAAAAATAATGAAGGTTTCGAAAGAGTTTAGAATAGAAACTTTGAATTGATTGGAATTTTTGAAAAAGGGATTGGGGTTAAAATAAAAGTTATGACTGCACCATTTTAGGTTGCCTACGTATCTCATTTAGCGAGAATCAGGCTATTCGTAGTTCGGGCAAGAGCTCGAAGGAAGATAGGCGCATTAGAGCCTTTGGAAGGTTAGAAGACACTTTAGATCTTTGAAGGAGTTTAAGACACTTTGAGGTCTTTGGACAAGTTTAAGACACTTTGAGATCTTTAGAAAAGTTGAAGACATTTTGTAGTTTTGGAGAAGTTGAAGATTCTTTGTAGTCTTGGAAGTTTTGACTTGAAATTGGAAGTGAAGTATTTTGAAAATGTTTTTGGATTGACTCTAAGGGAGTTTTGGAAAAATGATTTGGCGTGACTCAAGAAAACTTGAAAGTATTTTTGAAGTCTTGTTTTGAAATCCTAGGAGGCATGACTTTAGAATGTTTTAATGAATTAGTTTTTGAAAGTGGTTTTTGAAAATGGCTAAGTGTTTGAAATCTTAGTATGGACAACTTTAGAGGTTGATCTTAATTTATCACTTGTCCTTGGAATCCCTAACCATGAGAGGGCTAGAAAGACCTTAGGTTTGTGACTCTTTGGAAAGCATTTTTTTTTTTTTTTTTGAAAATTTTTTGAAGAGGGAGTGTAGGGACCTTTGAAAAGTGTATGGAGTTGAGTTTTTAAGATCAAGAGAATAGGGGGTATTGGAAAATAAGCCATGAGAATAGTTTGAAAATTTGAATGATCATTTAGGAAAGTGTATAAGAGTTGGGACCTTGAAGTTCACTAACCTAGGTTGGGTTAGCCTAGGGTTAGGGGGAACCTAAGGTTAAGATAACCTATGGTTAGGTAATTAGGGTCAAGTTAACCTAGGGTTAGGTAACTAGGGTCAAGTTAACCTAGGATTTGGTAACTAGGATCAAGTTAACCTATGGTTAGGTAACTAGGGTCAAGTTAACCTAAGGTTAGGTAACTAGGGTCAAGTTAACCTATGGTTTGATTGGGGGATGGTCTTGAAAGTCATTTTGATGCATTCTTGGAAAGAGTTTTGAAATCAAAACATGATATGCAATGGACTTTGGTTGGCAATTTTTATGAAGATCATTTCCATGAAATTTTTTACTCTAGCCAAGAGTATGGTTTATATGATTAGTGATTGGAGACCATTCCAAGGAAGGTTTCCTTATAGCCATTATAATCAATATCTTGACAAGAGTATAAGGGGTCAAAATTCAACGTAATGATGGTAATTTTTGGGGAATCATTTTTTATGCAAAAATGGAGAGAATGCATTTTTGAAATCATCTTTGAAGAAGGATTTTGAAAACTATTTTTTAAGGGAACCACTCCATCAAGAGAGGGTTCATATGGCCAATAAAAGGGAGACCACTTAAGAGAGGGTTCCATGGGGCCATTCCAACCACTAAACTTTAGAGAATAGGAACCTTGAAAATTAAAGAGTTTGAATGCAACTTTTATGCGAGTTAAAATGCAATGATGCAAAAGCATGAATTAGGAAGTTGTGAGGGATTTTCTAAGGCAAGACTCCTAAAGTCTTATCCTAAACTTAAAGGGGCCAACTCTTGGAACAATTTTTTAAGGACATGTAGAACTTGGAAATGTCATGAAATTAAGAGCAATACAAGCATTGTGGGATATGACAATAAATATGAAATGAAGCCAAGCATACAAGACATGATCAAAATAATAATATGTAAGGGGTCATGATTCACATACAAGGCTTTTAGGTTTCACCACATAAACAAGGGGCTCTTAGGCCATACCATCTTAAAGTAGGCTAGTGAGAGGTCCCCCTACATGGTGGCTCTCACTTGCTTTCCTCTAGGCATGATCTAGTAGCCCTCTTGGCTTAAGCATGCAAGAAAGGGGAGTTAAAGATGGGGAGTAAAATAGAGAATAGCCTAAGTAGGCTAGGAAGGAGAAGAGAAGGGTGGGTAGAGCATAAATGTAAAAGGGATACCACCTTTTGCCTTAAACACTCTTGTAGTCTTCAATGGATGTCTTGATTGGAGCTTGAGTGACTTCAAGAGGGCTTAAGAGGCTAAAGTGGAGTGTGTAAGTGTATATGGGGCCTTGTATGTGGAGTGTATAGGCTTAAGAGGGGTGGAATCTAGCTTAAGTGTTGGAAGGGGAGTATATATGGAGATTCGAGGTTCTAGAGTGATTTCAGCAGAGTTTCGTATCAATTTCGGACCTGGAATATGCAAGGGGGGAGGCCTCTATTTATAGGTAATCTGCAACAGACCTGGCGCATGTGCTACATGCGCATGGCCAAAATTTGTCCGTGCACATGTAGGACATACGCAGGTACTGTTCCATTGCCAAAATAACACGTGGCACCCTGTGTACTAGTTAAATCTCGACCGTTAATCAAAAGTTGGTCAATCTGATCAAAATTTGAGCGCATGTAGCATACGCTCCATCGCCGGGAAGGTTCGTCCAAACTTTACCTCGATAATTGGGCCAATCGGGAAGGTTCTAGGGGAATCGGTCGCACTCAGGATGTTTTCCTAGTGCATCTGATGAACTTTCATGTTTTTGAAAAGTTCACATTGCGTTTGGAGATGAGTGATATCGTCTCGGAAAGTGTGCCAAAAAGGACACTTTTGCTGAGCGTCTGTGATATGCTCCGGGGGTATTTGAAAGTGGCTGTTTTCGTTTCGTGCGATCGAGGCCTTCGAGAAGCGATTTATTCTATCGGACCGTACCGATGGAAAGTACTCTGGAAATACTTTCTGAAATTCCCAAATTTACGCATTTCTCAAGTCGCTTAACGGCGTGTTTTGATTAGGGAATCGGAAAAAAAGTTAACCTTGGCGGAGCGTCTGCGAGACGCTCTAGGGGTTGCTGAAAGTTATGGTTTCCGTATCGTACGATGAGGGGCTTCGGGAGGTGATCTACTTGATCGAGCCGTATCAATGGAAGGATCTATGGATGAGCTTTTGAGAATTCCTTGATTTACGCGTTTCTCAAGTCAGTTGACAGTGCGATATAATCAGGGAATCGGGAGAAAAGACAATTTAAGCGAAGCGTCTGTGAGACGCTCTAGGGAACTTTTATCGAGCCATGTGAGCTTTGTGTCGTAGGGTGTTCCTTGGGTTAAACAAAGGCGTGCGGTGAAATTCTTTGCTCGAAACCCCAAGGCTGGTGCTGTTTCGGGGCGTTTTTGGCTCCCAGGGGCAAGACAGTCATTTTAACCGAAGTTGGCTGGAAATGGTCAGGAATGGTCTGGTATATTGTGTTAGGCGTGTAGGGCTGTTTAGGGATAATTTTGAGAGAGTCTGTCGCCGTTCAGCAGGGTTCGTGTCGTGTTGAGTCGTTCAGGGGCAAAATGGTCATTTTGACCAGAGTGAGCCGGAATAGGACCGGATTTGGACCAAATGGCCTGCGGGAGATGCCTGATGGTTTGACAACATTGTGAAAGGATGGACTTATCGTTTTGAGGGATTTTGAACTTTCCCAAAACGTGCCTGGAAGCCCAAGGGGCAAGTTTGGTCATTTTTCACCGAGTCGGGCTAGCAGGCGTCGGTGTTGACCTAGGTGTTGGTTCCCGAGACTGCCTGGCCTCAGAAAACTACCTGTGCGGTGTTGGTCTCCAAGAACGCCCGTTCTTAGAGAGCTACCTGTAGGGGCGGTGTTAGTTCCTGAGAACGCCTGGTCCCAGAAAGCTACCTGGAAGTGTGGTGTTGGTCTTCGAGAACGCCCGGTCTTGGAGAACTACCAAATGACGGACATTCTACGTTGGCGGGCTAGCAGGCGCCATAAGTGAACCATCTGGAATTTGATGAGGTGTTGGTCCCCGAGATTGCCTGATCTCGGGAAGCTACCTGGATGGCGTTGGTTTCCAGGACCGCCCGGTCCGGAAAACTGCCTGGAATAATGGTGCTTAAGGCTTCAGCGGATCCTTGTGGACCCAAGAAGCGATCAGTTGGTTGGATTGGAGATTGAAAGGCTCACCTTGAGCTTGCATGTGTTGTGATGTTGAAAACCGAATTCAGCTAGGCCGGAGATTGCCGAGCGGGCAAAAATGGGGTGCTTACAAAATATAGCCACCAAGTCACCAATATGCATGTAGAGTTAGTAAAGCCACCGACAGTTGCAACAAGAAGATGTGTTGCTTTTGATTCTGGTAATTTTGTAGATTATGGGATATTACCAACCAACTTGGGATTTAGGGAATATAAACAAGGGTAAATTACACTGACCACCACTGTAGTTTCGCGAAATGTAGGATACTACTCTTCACATATTGATAATTATACTGTAGTCCCTGTTAGAGTTTGTTAAAGATGGAGGTTAATAGAAAATGTTAAATGGCTTCTTTACCCTTAGCAACTCACTAAAATTTTCTTTTTGTACTACCATTATTTTCAAGCAAAAAATCTCTATTTCTCGTTCTTTCCCTTTCTCCACAACCACACTTTCCTCTTCCTCTTTCTTTCTTATTGCCCTAACACCCACCATACCCCAGGCCCACTCCATCACACCCCAACATCACCACCGCTCTCTCCCCACCAAATCAGGCATCACTCCCACCACCTCCCACAGTCTCCTCCACGATCATTTCCCACCACCCACAACCAAGTCAACATCACAATTTAAACCCATATCTATTCAACCCAATTTTATTTACATAAATATATATCTATATACGAACCCAAATCAGCCCCAATTATTGCATTCGCTGCCTAAACCCACCACCCTAGTTAACCAAAAGTCACCATTAAAGTCCCATTGCTTGCTGCGCCATTGCCAACCCAAATTTTGAGCATTTTGATCAACAAAGGTTTGTTGAATTCCTGAATTGAACGAAGCAGATGAGCTAACGAGAGAGAGAGAGAGAGAGAGAGAGAGAGAGAGAGAGAGAGAGAGAGAGAAGGCGGTGGTTGGTCAATTAGGTGATAAAGAGAAAGAGGGCAGTGATTGGGTAGGGTTGTTGGGTGTTTGTTCGTGAGATGGGTTTGTTCCTGAGATAGGTTCTCTATCATATGTTATGTCTCTATAGTTGCTCTTGGATCTTTGTACGTGAGATGTGTTCTCTTTCTTCTGATATGGGAGATGTTTCCCATAGCTACTAGGGGTGTTGGGTGTTTGTTGGTGGGATGAATTCTTTGTTCTTCTGTGATGCGTATGAAACTCTTTTGGTTTGTTAAGTTAATTAATTAACAATTTAGTTTTGTGAGTTGTTTGATTGGGTTTAATTGATTAATTATCTTATTAGGTTTGTTAATTAATGAACGAATTAATTTGTTGTTTGATTTTATTAGTTTTTTTATTGGGTTTTTTAAATGAATTATAGTTGAGTTTTGCATTAATAGGTGTGTTCAATTTTTGGTTTAGTTTTTTCATAATTAATTTTATTATTTTATTAATTATGTTGCAAAGGGTAGATTAGGAAATTAAAAAAATTAATGGTTGACCTAGCCAACTTCCGTTACTTTACTAATGTTGACTTAATAGAGGAGGGGGAATCTGTTATTAAAATTGAAAAAAGAAGGGAGGACAGTATAATTGTAAATATGTGAGGAGTAGTATATTATGTTTTGCGAAACCTCAGGGGTCGTCAGTGTAATTTACTCTACAAACAATCAAATCCAATAAAAACTAAGGGGAGGATTCCCACGCCAAGCATGATCCTCCAATTTATGTGCCCGAAAAATCCCAAAAATGCATTATTTGATATGTAATTCTTAACCTTACAAAGATCTCAGGGATAAAGTGACAGTATAATTGTCAGTATATGAGGAATAGTATCTTATATTTTGCGAAACCTTAAGGGTCGTTAGTGTAATTTACCCTACAAACAATGCAAACCCAGTAAAAACCAAGGGGAGGATTCCCACCCCAAGCATGATCCTCCAATTCATATGCACAGAAAATCCAAAAAATATATTATTTGATACGCATTCTTAACCTTACAAAGATCTCAGGGATGAAGATGAACAGTGCCACGAATGACATGTTGATGAATGAAGTGATAATCAATCTTGATGTGCTTAGTGCGACCATGAAACACATCATTGTGAGCAATCATAATAGCATTATGATTGCCACAATAAAGAACAGTAACACCATAATGAGAGATACCCAGAGTGTTAGCACCCCATTTTGGCCACTAGGCGATATCCGGCTCGACCAGAAGCACCTCCAAATCAACACAAACATACTCAAGCCCAAACCAACTTCCCAAATCCAATCCAATCTATCAACTACCTCGTAGGCCCACTGGGCCCATTAGAGGCAAAATGACAAAATGCCCCTGTTGCATTAGTTAGTCCAATCTAAACCGACACGTCTTCCATAAGATGATAAATCCATTCAAATCCAAAGTCAAATCCGTTTGTCTTATCATTCGAGAAAGTTGATCCCTCATTGACGGTAAGACCATTCAACCCAGCACAACACTATCACCGAGAAAGTTTATTTCTTGAATCGATAAAGCCTCTTTCACACCCATCTCTGGAAAGTACCTAAGTCCTCGAGATGGAAGAGTGGTTTATTTCTGGCACCTGCTAGCCCGCCAATGTAGAATGTCCGCTAATCTAGCACGTTCTTTGAGAAAGCATAAATCCCTAAAGAATGAAAGACCGCCCAAGTCTGGCACGTTCTTTGAAAAAGTACAAACCCTTCAAGAACAAAAGATCGTCCTCGTCTAGCATGACCTTCAAGAAAGTTTATCTCTCAAGGTGGTAAGACCCTTTCAAGCCTGTCCACCGAGAAAGTACCAATTTCTAGGACAGAAGTCCAGACCAGATCCAGACCGGTTAACACTGACGCTTGCTAGCCCGTCCCAGTGAAAAATGACCATTTTATCCCTAGCAAGCCTGGCACGTTCCTCGAGAAAATACCAAGTCCTCAGAACGGTAAGACCACCTTCCAGAACCATCCCTAGACGGTCTGGCATGTCTAGTGCCATCTAGTCAACCCTGATCCTTTTTTGGAGGTTCCCTAGTTAAAATGACCATTTTGCCCTTAGGCATCCAAATGCCCTAGGAAACCACCCCGGTTCTGGGTATCAAACCGGTAACACCCCAGTCAACTTTAGTCAACCTAAGTTAACTTTGGTCAACCTAGTCAACCCCAATCAACTCTGATTAACTCAGTCAACCTCGGTCAATCTTGATCAACCCTAGAGCTCCCAGGATGAGGTGATTGCGATCCAATCACTCTCTTCAACCATACCGGCTCTGGAAATCAAATCGGCAACCTCCGGAACACTTTTCAGAGTATTCCCTTCCATTTCTAGTTGGACTCCACCGTCCGACAACTTTCCTTTTTGAACCAGAACCTCCTTGCTCCATTTCGGGTGAAGCATGACCATTCTTTAGTCATGCGCCACTAATAGTGGTGCATAACCCCTAGAATTCGTTACGAATAGACCAGCCCCTATCTAACCTTTTTTTAAGCCCTCATTAAACCTTCCTACACCACTCTTAGTGGCGCACGTCCAACATTAAGCCATGCGCCACTAAGAGTGGCGTACCATTCTCCTATTTTTGCGCTATAAATACAGACCTTCTCCCTCACTGTTTTGGGTCAAAAAAATTATCAAGAAACTCTCCCCCTTTGTTCTAGATAGCTCCCGGAGCCCTCTCTCTCTCTTTCTCGAAGTCCGATCGGTCGAGCTTGAGTCCGAACCTCCAAAGCCCTAGTTTTCGAGCTTCACCAAAGGTTCGCCCCGCTGCCCGAAAGCTCCCAAAGTTTTCCCGAGTCTAAGGCCCGAGCCTCCATCAAAGAAAGACGAAGTGAGACAAGGTAATCTCTATTTACTTTCTGTACTCCCCCATTCTCTCTTCTCCCTCTGAACCCACTTGGGTTCTTCTCTTTTTTAACCCCTATCTCTAAACCCCCATTTCTTGCATGCTTGGAACAAAAGGACGTTAAGTCCATGTTGAGAGTGAACAAGAGGAGATTACCGATTGGGACTCTCTTTTTGGCCCTCACTTGCTTCACGGCATGGCCTTAGGGCCCTCTTGCAATGTGGTGATACCTAGCCTTGTATGTTTTACACCGTTATTATCGTCATCATATATTTGCATTCATGTCGTTTCTCTACCCCTTAAAACCATTTTCAAAGTAGTTTTCTTAAAACCACAATCCTAGGTGGATTTTAACCCTTTTATGGTTAGGGTCTTCCTAGAAAGGTGTGAATTTTAAATGATTCCCGTTAGCCTACGTTTGTTTCTTTTCAAAAACACGGTCTCGGAATGATCCTAGTCTTTTCATGATTAGGGTTATTTCAAGAAAAGTGTGACATTAAAAAATGAACTGAAAAGGTCTACATTTTTTGCCTCGTGCCTTTATTGTTTTTCAAAGCCACAAGCCTGAAACAATTTTAGACTTTCAATAGCTAAAATGGCTTTAAGCAAAACGCGATATTCATTTGGATGTCTAAAATCCAAGTTAGGGTTTCGGATCCTAAAACTTGTTTTCAAAAGACTCGATTTTTGAGCCATTTGTAAAACTCGCATTTGTTAAATCCTAGAAGTCTAATCCTAGGAGAATTTCATTTTTGCCCACTCAAAAACTTCCTTTTTTCAAGTCAAAAGCATATCCTTTTCAAACCTTAAAAATCCTCATTTTTCAAATCAATCCAAACTTTTCTTTTCCAAACTTTCTTTTTTAAATCGGTCAAATCAAAACTTTTTATTTCAAATCCCTCAAATCACTCATTTTTCAAACCTTTCAAATTTAAAACCTAAATCAACTCCTTCCATTTTAGAAACAATTTGAACTTGCCTTTTTCAAATCAAATCCTTTCCAAATCAAATCAAATCTTCCTGAAAAAGAAACATTTTCAAGTCAAATTTTCCTGAAAATAAAATATTTTCAAATCCAGTCTTCCTGAAAATGAAACATTTTTCAAACCCAATAATTTCAAATCAAATCTCAATCTTCTTGAAAATGAAACATTTTAAATCCAATCTTCTTGAAAAGGAAACATTTTCCAAATCCAATATTTTCAAATCAAATCAAATCTCAATCTTCCTGAAAAGGAAACATTTCAAGATCTTAATCTTTCTAAAAAGGAAATATTTTCAAGTCAAATCTTTCTAAAAAGGAAATGTTTTCAAAATCTAATCTTTGTGAAAAGGAAACATTTTCAAACTCAAACTTTCCTGAAAAGAAAACTTTTTAAAAATGAAAACTTTCTAGAAATAGAAACCCATTTCAAAATTCCAACTCTTTCGGACTTTTGTCCGAACTATGATTGACTTGATCCTTTTTAAGGAGATACGTAGGCAACCCTTCATAGGGTGTGGTCACAACCCTTTCCAAATTTCCAATTCTGTAATCATTTTTTAAACTCAATTGTTTCTTTTAAAACTCTTTTTTCAAACTCTGTTTTCAAAAGTTTTTCTTAGTGGATAGCATTAAACATAGGTAACCGGTGAGTCATAGTTAGGTGAGTAAAAGGTGAATAGACATATAGGTACTGGAAGGGCGGGGTAGGGTGATAGTCTTAGGACATCTTCCCTACACGTAACCAACCCCTGAACTTAAGAATTTCTATTTCAAAGACAAAAAATGGAGTCAATTTTAGTGGCGACTCCAACATGAAGACGTTTTAGGGTTGTCAAACAATTCTACCTTCTAAAACCCTCTCATGAAGATGTTTTTCAAAAAACCTTTTCCAAAACCTAAGTTTGACCCTTGGGTTTTACTTGGTGTAAATGACCTCGCACATTTTTAAATATGTTTGGTGACGACTCCAAAGACCTTTTCAAAAAGCCCTAATCAATTCCATTTAAAAAATTTAAACCCCATCGCATTCGTCTTTCTATAAGGACGAGTTCTGATGAGAGAGCACCGTACCAATTCCCCCGTCCGAAAACGGGGCAAAACACAAAGGTGTGGAAACAGCTTTATTATCAGTAAGACCAAAGCGAATAAAAAGATATGAGCCATACTTGGCTTGAGAGAGAGAGAGAATAACCAGTAAAGGCATAAGATATCTCAAGATCAAGAAAGTAACTGAGAGGGCCAAGACCTTTCATCTCAAACTATCTGCTAAGAAAGTCTTTGAGCTCAGAAATACCATGCACATCATCACCAGTAAGAATCATGTCATCCACATAGAGAAAGAGAAGAACAGTGCCGCGTGGAGACTTGCGAACAAAGAGCGCAAAATCATAATTACTAAAAGAAAAACCAAGCTCACTGATGGTGGAATTGAATTTGGCATACTTGGCACGAGGAGCTTGCTTAAGACCATATAGAGCAAGGTGAAGCTTGTAGACCTGATGTATAGAATGAGAAGATCTAGGAGGAGGTTGCATATAGACTTTTTCAGAGAGATCACCATTGAGGAAGGCATTCTTGACATCCATTTGATATAAGGCCATTGACCGACAGTAACAACGATAATAAGACTCCGGATAGATGTGAGACGGGCAATTGGAGCAACAATATCCTCGTAGTTAATGCCATAATCTTGATGAATCCTTTAGCAACTAGATGGGCTATGTAACGTTCCAAAGAACCATCGAAATGAGTCTTGATCTTGTAGACCTAGCAACACTCAATCACAGATTTACCAGGAGGAAGATCAATCAAGTCCCAAATGTAAGTCTTGGTAAAAGCTTGCAATTCATCATCCATAGCTTGCTGCCAAAGAGGGTTAGAACTAGCCTCACGATAGGAATAAGGCTCATGTTAAGCAAGAATAGTGGAGAAATAGTAATAATTATAAAAATAAGTAGGAATCTCCCTTACCCGAGTAGAATATTGAACAGTGGGCTTAACAGAAAGACGCAAAGACGGATCAGGCACGGAAGAGCCAATAGTAGGAGTAGGATGAGCAGACGAGGATGCCTCTAGATAAACTGTAACATGAGGCATAACAAGGGTCTCAGCAGTAGGTACATCAACATTTTCAAGAAAGAGCTCAAGTAGGATAAATGAAATAGAGGTGAGGTAGAGACCATGCTATGTTCCAAAAAGATAACATGGCGAGAGACAAGAAAACATTTGGACAAGGAATCCCAATATCAATAACCTTTATGCTCAATCCCATAGCCTACAAAGCAGCAAAGGTGAGCTCGAGGCTCCAATTTGGTATGCTTGTGAGGTTAAAGTAAGACAAAACAGGCACACTCAAAAACCATGAAGGGAGTGATAATCAGGGGCAGTACCATACAGACTCTCATAGGGAGTGAGGTTACCAAGAGAAGTAGATGGTACATGGTTAATGGTGTAAGCAGTAGTGAGAGCAGCCTCACCCAAAACCATTCAGGACAAGATGCAAAAATAAAAAGAGCACGGGTAATATCAAGGATATGACAATGTTTACGTTCAGCATGACCATTTTGTTGGGAAGAACCAGGACAAGAACGATGAGGAACTATTCTATGCTCGCGAAGAAAGGTAAAAAAAAGAATTATCATAATATTTTTGAGCATTGTCAAACTGAAAGACTTTAATGTCACAGGAAAATTATGTTTTGACCTTACGAGCAAAATCATAATAAGTTTGTTGAAATTGAGATCGATTTTGCAAGAGATAAATCCAAGTATATCTAGAGAAATTATCGACAAATACAACAAAATACCTAGATTCTCCCATAGTAGAATTGGGGAAAAGTCCCCAAACATCAGAGTGAATTACATTAAAGGAACTAAGGAGAAAGAAGTCTATTATTAAAGGATAAAGTTGGTTGTTTAGCAAGTTGATAGGATTGACAATCAAGGTGTTAATTAAGGACAAAACATAAAATACCTTTGGACAAAAAAAAATGTAAACGACCTAAGGAACCATGGCCTAAACATGAGTGCCAAAGACTAAGAGAGAAGTTGGGAGTAGATGAAGTAATAACATGGGTGATAGCACCAGTCTAAGTAGGAAAGTGAAGGTGAATAAGCTAAAACAAGCACCCATGTTCACAATCTATCCCAAGAGTCTGTCCAATCTGCAGATCTTCTATAACACAACCAGTAAAAGAGAAAAGAATAGTAAGACCAAAATCACATAATTGGTCAACAGAGATAAGATTCAGTGTAAGTTTAGGAATGTAATAAGTATGAGAAAATACGAGAGTGGAAGTGAAGACATTACCAACTTGATCAATAGTCATATAAGACCCATTAGCAGTATAAATGAGAGGCAGAGCAAACAAAGAGGATTTGGAAGAAAAGGTAAACAAGTCAGAAGTCATATGATTGCTACACCCATAATCAAAGAACCACAAATAAATACTTGAAGTAGCAGATAAGGCAGTAGAAGATGGATTATCAGAGGTAGATATGAACTGTTGAAAGAGTGCAGAAAGATCACTAACACTGATCGTAAAGGAAGAGAAGGGAACAATAGAATCCTCAACAGTGGCAGTAGCAGACTAAAGGCAAGAATCTCGACGGTGAGGATTTTTGAGGCAGTTAGCAAGATAGTGATCAGGACCACGCCAACGACAGTGCCGGCAGATCCAAATGGGATAGGTAAGTAGACGATGGTCAGTAGCATGGTAGAATTTGCAGGCATCATTTCAGGAAGGAGGATTGGGAAAAGTCCCAGTAGGTTGAGTAAAAGAGCTGCAGGAACCACCAAAAATAAAAAACCCTTGAGAACCATCGGAAGAACCTCTGAAAGAAGTGGTGGAATGAGAATTAGATGTGGCAAGTACTGTGTCCATAAGTGATAGCCGAATGAGACCAAGAAGAGTCTCATCAGATAAGAGCTTAGAAATAGCTTGTTTTAAGGTAGGAGGTGCTTGAATATCTCTAATGACATAGCGCCAAAGTTTTCTTTCCTTAAGAAAATTGGACATGACTTGAGACTAAGGAATATAATTAGAGCCCTCCAGACTGACAATAATAGGTCTAAATACCTCAGAATGCTCCATAGAGTAAGGACGTGGGATGGTGGAACCCAAACAGTATAGAATAGCTGTTGAAAACCTTCCAGCGCAGGAGAAGCAGCACTAATAGAGTAGAATTAGGTGAAACAAACTGTAGAATCGGATTCAAAAGGTTCGAAATAGTCAGAAATAGGTTTGAATCGGTCAGACAAGGGCCAAAAAGGGTTTGAACCGGCCAAGGGAAGCCAAAATCAATCTAAATCGGTTCTAGCGGACCAACGACGAGGCTGGGCGTGACGTCAGTTCGTGTCACTAGGCGCATGTTGACGCGTGGAGGAGCGTGGCAGAGTGCTTGCGCATGGAATAGACGCACCAAGCTTTGGGAGGCGTGTGGGGGCGCATGTGGAGGTTTTTGGGGTTGATTTTTTTTTATGGTTGGACTCGTATTTCTAAGATGAATCTGATGGTGTGGTTGGATTTTAAATTCGAGCAGAATGGGTTTCGACAGCAACACAGAAAATGTCTCAAAATAGTGGAGATGGTGATTTTGAGGCAGATTAGCAGAACAATAGTGAAAAACAATAGGCTTAAGGTTGGGAAAGTAGGGTTTAGAGGTCACAGGAGCTTATAGCTCTGATACCATGCAAGAATAGAGAGAGAGAGAGAGAGAGAGAGAGAGAGAGAGAGAGAGAGAGAGAGAGAGAGAGAGAGTGTGAGAATTATCTCTATATTAAATTGAATAAATAAATCAAAGAGAAGTACATTGTATATATAACACAATGAGGAGTGCTGATCAAGAAACCCTAAACTAGAAAAGTGAGTGCTAACCAAGAAACCCTAAAATAGGAAAGTAAATCAAATCCTTACAATATCAAATCTCTACAGCATATATAATATACACTAATAGTTTCAATAGAAAACTTGTAAAATGATTTAATATAGAGCAATGAATGATAATAGGCAATAACATAAACTTTTTTCTTGGTAATCAACATTTCCACAAATATGAAATTTTTTATTTCTATAAATAACGCATGGGAAGCTCCTCTATAATATACACTAGTTAGAATGGTTGATATTGACCAATTAGAATGATTGATATTGACCAATTAGACGTTTACTTTACAATTTAACTTTAGAGGAGCCAGACTCCCTTTAAACATGTTTTTGACGAAACCCCATTCTGATCATATTCGCTTTGGCCATTAGGCCTTGAAATTATTTTGTGCCAAATATGACTAAAAATACTTTTACATGGCATTGTTTTGGTCGAAATCTTCTACACCCATTTTGGAAAGGCATTGTAGCAAAAGAGGGCTTGAAATCGTTTTCTAAAATTTACCGTTTAAATTGGTCTTTTTTTGGGCACACCATTTGTTCCATTTCAAGTTTTTGTCATTAGGCAATTCAACCAGTTCTTTACATTCCATATTAGGCATAATTGATACACTTTTGGCCAGTAGACCTATTAATCATGTTGCGTCATGTTACTCATTTCAAACCATTTAAACCAATAGACAACTTTTTGTTGAAATTATTTTCAAAATATATAATATATGTAGTAGTTTTGGGGTTTTTCCAATTTGGTTTTGACTAGTTTTGAAGAAAGTCTTTATTGCCTTATTAAATGAATCTCACATCGAAAAGTGAGAAGTTTTGTAAGGCATTTATAAATGCCAATAACTTTCTATGTATTGCTTTAGAGCAATAATTGGGTGTAGCACTCAAGTGTGAGCATGTGTGCCAAGCCACATGTGTGCCACGCACACGTCTCGCGTGCGAGTCGCATGGCGCAATGTGGCGCTTTAGTGGCGCACTTGGCGCTTGGACACGTGGCATGTGCGCGTGTGGCGTGTGATCAAAACCATTGATTTTTGTCAATCATGATGATCAACGATTGGATGGCTAATACATAAGCAAAAAAGATCGTATAGTGAGAACCACACCTGATCATAGAGGTGTGATGTATGATCTGATCAAATAATAAATAGATGAGATCTACACCGTTAAATTAAAAAAGGGACAATCCGACGGCTGTGTTTAAACCTACAAGTGACTGTTAGAAATCAGTTATTATTTGAATTATAATAGTCATGTCTGGTCTAAAAAGACACCAAAATGTCTATAAAAACATGGCAAATTCGCAGACAAAAATATATAATTTTTCCTACAACTTCTCTATATATTGAAAGGCAATACAGTTCTTGATTCTTTTCTAGTTTTATTATTCATCATCTCTGAAGTCTGTTTCTGCAGAAATAGACATTCAGATTCTTGGCAGACTTGATAATTAGAGGGTATTCAGGTCTGATTTCGTGTGTGCAACACGCAGTCAGAATTACAAATTTTTCTAGGTTCCATTGTATCCTGGAGGCGATTCGCCATTAACCCGGTGCACACCAGATTTTGAGAATTGGTAGGGGCGAATATCGTCTTAAGAAAAGCGATATTAATCGTGCCTTGGATGCGATTATTCATCTTCTTCTTTCTTTTACAGATTTCTGAACTAACACTTTCAAAGTCAATTTGGCCTTCAGACCCATTTGATCACACATAGCCACTACGCTCATGTCATTTTAATTGTCACAAGTTGAGCTACTCGGGGGTTTCCGAGGAATACAAATAACATCTAGTTTGCTTTTTAGACTCGATGAACGTGTGGAATAACTAGTGAATTATAACTCTATTGTATTGTGATTGGTGCATTGATCTTTGCAGCGTTAATGCTTTTTGCTAGGTGGTTCCAATATCAAAAAGCTACTCTAAAACTGGCTTGGTTTCAAGATGTACAATCTATGTTAAATCACCATTTAGCGGGGCTACTAGGACTTGGGTTCTTTCTTGGGCGGGACATCAAGTGCATGTGTTTATCAATTAACCAAGTTTTCAACGCTCATCCAACGCACCCGCATTGGGTCACTTTGCCCATGTCCTCAGACCCAATTAAGATTGGGCCACTAGATCTATGTCATTTATCATTTCATGTTGGGCTAGTAGGCCCATGTCTTCTTAATAGTTCCTGTAGGGGACACTAGGTCCGTCAATATTTATGTGTTTCATGATAGGCCACTAGGGCCCTGCCATCTCACTGTTGTAGGTTGACTATTTGGCCCACCTTCCTATATTATTATTACAGGTTATCCACTAGGCCCACTTGGTTGCTTCAAGTCTAATGTTGTCCATTATCTCATAAAACGTACCATGCATTAACTTTTTCAAAGTCAAAATTGTTTCTTGAATCAAAATGTTTTAAAAAATCAAAACCCTTCATTCAAAACTCATAATGTTTTCAAAAATTAATAGCATTTATTCATGGAACTAATTCCTTAACATTAGTAATCTCCCAAAAAGGTACAATATCAATGATACCCAATATGGTTACGTGATTACCATTTTCAAATCAAACTTTGTTTTACAAATTAAGTGGCAATAAACTCTCTCATTTGAAAACCCTACAAATTAAGACATTTGGTACCAATTGTTGAGCAATTTAAGGGTACGTAACATTTTTCCTACTCATAACCCCAAACTTATACTTTTTGGTCTATGAGATCCTTATGGAGTCAATTTTCAAAACGGGCCTTCTCTTTTCTCATATGGAAGTTTCATCAAAAATACTTCTCAAGATCAAAACTATTTTCAAAGGTTTTTTTTGTTTTTTTTTTTAATGTTACCTAACATATTTTAACTTTATATTATGTAACGACGCTTAATTTTTGATTACTAAAACTCTTGTTCATCTTCAAATATTGATGTAAGTCACATGAGACTTTTAATTCTTTGGCTTGTTTCAATAAGAACACGCCAAGTAAGAATTGGGACACGATAGTTCACTGCATCTTCTGTCAATTCGTATGACTATACATTAAGTTGGTATCATTCTGTAAATTAAATTTGTAATGCACAATTATTTAATGGCTTATCAATATAAAGTATAAACTAAGTGAGTAGTTTAGTTACAAGTTAACTGCGATGTGCACTTAATTCATGGAGAATATTGAAGTGTGGCATTCTATAAATGCATACTTACTTCAACTGAGTTAATTTCTTTTTTGAAAATTTTTCGTTTTTCTGTGTGTGAGTTATTTTTCAGTTGTATGTATGAGTTAGGGTAGTTAATTTGAGGGAACCATAACTTTTTTTTAACACTTTGAGCTTTGGACTATTGCATGCCAAGGCATTAGATAATAGGAATCCACCCTAAACTATATATGATTTCGGTCATTTCTGTCTATTTAACCAGGAAAACAAAAAAAAAAATACAACGATATTGGTGTTTCTTGAAAATTAAATTTTTTTAAATCTAAGCCTTTTAAAATTAGCTTTCAATAACAACAAACCAAACGAATTTTAATTTGATGTTTTTTTTAAAAAAAATTCTGTCATTGATTCAAGATATCTTCAAATATATAGAAAGCGCAGCAAAACTTTGGCCTTTGCCGTTTCTGTAGAGCCATTTCTCAGTTTGGTCGGCCAAGTATAGTCTTCCCCCCACCCTACAACTACAAGGCAATGGGGGTGTCATCTCATCATTAAAAAGCAATAAGTTTGGCATGAAAGCTTTGGTGGTGAGGAGGGTACCCACTAACCTTCAGGGAAGGCAGGGAAACTTCCGAATAATCTCTTCTCTTCAATAATAATTTCCAAAAGCTGTGCGGGTCCCCTCCTTTTCATTCAAATGCCCTTGAACTCCTTCACCCCATTTGGGGCTGTGAGCGTATGTTTTAGCGGTGGCCACGGGCCAATGTCCCGCTCTTGTCCATCAATTATTTATTAGACTTGAATTTTTTTAATCTTGGTCAAATTAATGAACTGACTTTAAAAATTATTTTTGAAATTCGATCTAATATATATATAAAATATATATTTTTTTATAATTTTATATGTCTTTCTTTTGAGATGTTATATCATTTAACATTATTATTTAAAATAAATATTTTTAGGTTTAATGGCCTTGAGAATTTAATTTTTATTTTGGACGGATTTAGAATTTAATTTTAGGCTCAATGAAAAAGAATTTTAGTGTAGACTTGGCTTAATTAATATCTATTGGTTTGAATATACAACCCAAGAGAGGGTGAATTGGGTTTCTCAAAATTAATCATAAGTAATGTAATTAAAATCTTGAATTCTTGTGTATAAATATTGTAAAAATCTTATATTTATAGTCTTATATTAATTATAGCTGTTGGTGGTAGTTGAGAGTGCATTAAATGCAAAATCGTATTGACAGAACGTGCAAAAAAACTAGCCGTTGAGGCTAATGTGTTGACCATTTTTCTAAATGAATAGACCCTTTTATGTTATGGTACCAGCATCCTCAACTCTTTGTCCAAATGTGTTGACTCCTGAGAAACGAGGTGTCAACCTTTTTAGACCTTCTGTAAAACTTTGCATTTTGAACTAAAGTGTCGACTCTTGAGATAAAGGGGTGGACCCTTTTTCTACTCAGACTTTGGTCCAATGCTACTGTCTTAATGTATCATTCCTTTAAAATTGATGGGTTAACTCTTTTACTGAGAAATTTTAACTTTTGCTAGTTTTCTTTAATCTTCTTCAAAATCTTCAAGCTCTTTCAAAATTATCCAAATGAGGCTTGTAACAATTGAAATGATTTCTCCAAAGTACGTTGATCTTTAAGAATACCTTCAATTTCTTTAAGATAAAATCAATTCAATTTAATCTTTTGTAGAATTCTTTAATCAGCATTCAATATCTCATTGATTCAAGATATCTTCAAATATTCAACTAGAGCTTTCAAGTTTTGTGATTTTCTTTTTAACTGGTGTTCATAATCTTGAACACTTTCAATCTGTTGGAGATAAAATTATAAACATAATTTTGTTGTAATGTTCTTCATCAATCAATCATTATGGCTCAACAACTTTTAACATGTGTAATAAGTTTTCAGTGCACAAGATTTTTACTATCTCTAATGTATCAAGCTTCAAGTTATAATTCTAATTGAGATTAAGTTATAATATGATCTGCATACTGAGTAGAGTCGTTAGATTCTTAACATAATATTTTGTTATTATCAAAGTCAATGCATGAAGTCAACAATATTCATCCCTAATTATGTATTCACACGGAAAATACTAGCTTGTGCTCTTAAGACACATTTTAAGTAAGTTTTTTTTAGTTGTATAAAGTGTTAAAAATTATATTTTTATACTTTGTAACACTAAAAACATAATTTTTAATACTTTATTTAAGCAGACAAAACTTATCCACATTACCCTTTTCTACTTTACTAGGCCTAGGCTCAGCCGCTGAAGGATCCACGCGTGATGTATCATCACCTTTGGTTCCAGCGTTACATACCCGTGGATTGGAATGTGCTTCGTTAACGAGGAGAAATATATTCAATTCTCTTACACTTTTATGTCACTTTTATTTTCTCTTCTCATAACGTGGTAAGCTATTTCTTTACTCGTGAATTTTTAAATAGGTCTAATAGTTATAATCGGCATCTACCTAAACTTCTTTCATTATTAAAGAAGAAACAAAAGTGACGAGGTTTTGTTGTATGCTTAATTATCAAAGAAATATGAATAATGTAGTGTTCCAAGAGTATTGAATACTTTTTCACTAATGAGGCATCAATCAAAGCAATCGCGAAAAGTACATTTAATATTTCCTCCTTTCTTTCTAATTTGTTAACTTACACCCTTCATTTTTTAATCATGGATTATAGGTGTCACCTTATGACATATAACATATCTTGCACTAGCATGTATTATCCTTAAGAAACACGAACTCAAGACCTAAACTATAACATTGGGGCCTATTGGTGTAGTTTAATAAGGCAAATGTTAACTTGCATAGTATGGGAAAGTATGGAAAAGTATGAGCCATGTGGTTTGAATAATCTAATAATGTATGTTTAACTCGTACTCTAAAAATACACGTTAACAAGATTTTTTTTATAAAACAAATATTTTAATTTTAGAAGTAATTAAAATAACACTTTTTGAACGATGACAAAGTATCACTATGTCTTCTTAAACTCATATGCTATCATTATGATGACTCAGTATCACTAAATCCTGCTAAACTCATATGTTATCATTATAGCAATAACAATTTGAGTCAAAGCATGGACAACTTTTCAAATATTAAATTACTGTACATAATATTGTCAAAACATCAAAGAAATTTTAATAATAGTCTTAACTCATAACATATGAATTTATTACCTTCATCCTAAATTTACTAAATTGTTAATTATTAATTATATAACATCACATTTTTCAATTTATTTATGTCATATTTATATTAGAGAAATATACAAAAAAAAATTTCGCTAAAATAATGCTATCTTTAAAAATAATTTCCTATCTTCCAGTCTCTAAAAGTTACTTCCCATTTTGACTCCCTTTTTGCCAAATCTTTGGAAAAAATTTCAGTGCCTATGGAGTACCACTTCATCGTTCGTATGATGCTCCTGGAGCACTTAATTTCTCCACCGGCAGACATTTGACAAGTTTGGTTTTCATTATTTGTGTTTCTCTCTTTTATTCTTTTCCCTCGAAATTGAGTCATCCCTCTTCTTTATCTCTTTCCTTTATTAAGCTCAATGCCCCTTCTTGCTTCAATTTCATTTTTCCTCAAGTTTTCTTCTTACCGCTGGAAGCTTGATCAATTGTAAATATTACTGTTGTAAATATCTGTCACTGTTCTTGACATCAAATTCGTCCTCTTTTCGAATACATCCTATAGGAATGGAAGAACAGAATTTCACAGAAAACTGATTGAGAATTTTTGTATATATAAAATCCTTGTCGAGAACCCCTGTTGTAGACTCATTGGCATTCAATCATAAAAGATTTAATAACTTTTCAAATACAACTATTCACCTATCTAAAAATAAATACAACTATGGTAAAAAAAAAAAAATTATCAGATGACAGATGTTGTTTTGTTTTTGAAATTAAGAGAACTGTTCTCGAAAAGTGTAAATTTGCTGTTTCAAGAAAATTTAATTTAGTTATAGTTTTGTCTAAATTATTTTGTTTTTTTCTATTTGTTTTGACTTGTTTATTTAGGTTTCAATTAGAATCAAACTGATCCTCGATTAATACAGACAAAAAGAATTAAAAGAGAAAACTACAAAATGATTTTGCTAACAAGTGTTATGTTCTAACATTTGAAACCCAATGAACTATAATTGATCTATTAGAGCATTTTCAAGGGGTTTTCTAAAATAATTTTCTTAGCTATTTTATATAGCAAAACCTCAAAAATAGCTCTCGAACCGACTTTCTATATGACTCTTTATTTTAGAGAGTCTCATTTTGGCTCTCCAAATATATAGAGTCAAAATGACTATCTAAATTTTAATTAACAAATCTCTCTCACTCTCTCTCCTCTTTTATTTCCTCTTTCATTATGGTGAATGTTAAAAAAGAAATAATTCATGAGGTGACTAATTAAAATAGAGAGTATCGTTGGAACATTTTTTAAAAAATGGTCAGCTAAAATAAATAATAGAGTTTCTAAGCATGTTTTGATTAGCTATTCTAAATAGTAGCATTGGAGATGCCTTAGTACTCTCTTCTTATTTTATTTTGTAGAGCAATAGAAGGGCTACTATATGCGTGTGTCTATAACTTTGTTCTTATTTATTTTTACCTAAAGGAAGAAAGAAAAAGGATTATTTTGTTACTTTCTTCACCAAATTAAACTCTTGACAAAAATATAATTACAATATATTTTTGTCAATAGTAGACATACAAAAAAGAAAAGTAATTGAAGGATTCTTAATTTCTAAATTGAAGTACTTTTTTTTTTTTTTTGGCTAGATAAGAGAAGGCCAGTACATAAATCAACTAGTATCAAACATGACCAAAGAAAACATAGAAAAAGTAACTTCCTTAATCCAAACTCTTTGGGACTCAAAACGGTAGCCGTTCTAATTAAATAATGAGCTACAACATTTTCTTTCCATGGATATAAGAGGTACAAAAGTTTTAAAAGGATAGCAGCAGCACAAAAATGACCGAAGGAGAATAGGCGTGACTCAGCACCCCCAATAGTTTCATTAATGCTAAGTGAATCGCCTTCCAAATGGATGTTTCACCCAGCACATTTGCAAATTAAACAACTTTAAGAACAGCAGCAGCTTCAATGCAGTCCACGTCATTCATTAAGTTAAAATACTTGAAGTAGTGAATAAGATGGGAGGGTTTTTATTAAACCTATACTATGCTCTCTCTCTCTCTCTCTCTCTCTCTCTCTATTATTACAAATTATCACAATTGAAGTTACATCATACAGACAATGGATATATACTTTTTAGTTTAATCTTGATGCAATGACAATGTCCATGAGTATTCTTGTTTATTTATATTATACTTAAATTTCAAAAGACACGTCTGTACTCTAATGCTCTACTTGTGTAAAAAATTTTATATTGTCAGTCCATCAAAACTAAACTTTATATTTTTTTTTCAAAACTTTAGGGGTGTATGTGCTCCCCTTCGCCCCTCCCATGCTCTCTCTATGTTTGTATAATAATTCTAATGCCATTGAAGTGTGCCACTAAAACACCAAGGTGAAGCTTGGTAGATGAGTAATTGCACTATCGGGTGCCAAAGTTAAATACTAGACTCTACTACTACATATCTAATTGTATTAGAGGATGAATATAGCAATTAGCTAATGCCTTCAAATAGTCCAGTCGTAGTGACAAGCCAACAAGTGGTTGGTTTCGATTCAAGTCTCCATAATTATTCAGCAGTATTAAACTTATACTTTAGTGTCCAAAGTACATTATGGAATTCAAATTTTGATCCTAACGTAGATGCGATAAGATCCTATGTAGATAGTTTTGTGGTGCTGAGAGACAATCCGTCATGGCGAATGTGTAGAGAAGTATATTTGCATATTCATGATAATTATAGTGATGACCCAACCATGTGCCCTCCTCTTTCTGGACTTAACCCTCTAATGTACTCCCAAAAAAAAAAAAAATAGCCATACATAACTGCAACGGATTTGGAGCTCATGAGAGGAAAAGAAAAAATTCTAATTTTTAAAATCACCTAATATAACTTGCAGAATATAGAAGCTTAAAAAAAGGTACAAGAAACTCGTGTATTTGATATGTAAATATATATTAGAATATTTTGATTTGATCTTTTAGATTTTGCGCTTTAATGACAATTTATTGGTTTAAAGTAAAAAAAAGGATGCCACTTGTTAAGTCATTGTATAAACATAATTCGTATGCAAATTTTTTTTTTATATATAATGATGTGGCTTATTTATCTCCATGTTTTGAAAAATATAATTTTTTTATATATAATGATTTGGTTGATTTATCTCCATGTTTTGAAAAACAAAAATCCATTATTGTTCTACAATTATTTTGTATGATTTTTCTTGGTATAAAAATTGTCTGGTTTACAATTTTTTTTTTTTATTTACAAAAAGAGTAGAAAGGGAATTAATTTTTACAAAACGATAGATTGAGAATTATTTTTAGACGAAATTTTATTTTGATAAAAAAAAAATCGTTGACGCCTTGCTTAACTAAGGGGCGAGGATCAAAGAGCTCAACGCAAGCATTTAAAGTGCATCACGGATGGCACGCGATGAATAGTGATGGTAATGGAGTGGATTTGGGTCAGGAGGCTCAACTCTGCTTTCTTTATCTTAATATTTTTTTAAATACATCATGAATAAAATAAGGGATAAAATTATAAAACATGAGAAAAAAATACAAAAATTATATTTTAATGAAGTATATACATATAAAAATAGATATATATTTATAAGTAGGATGAGTTCGGATTGGGGCGAATTTTTATACCTTATTTTCAAAATCACTCCACCTCGATTATTATCACCCCATACACGTACTAATACGAACGGGACGAGGAGGGAATCCGATATATCGGATTATTCTACCATCTCTAGTGACGGACATCCGTGTTAGATAAGTCAAGTAATGGCAAAACCGCCTAATATCTCGGATCCCCATCCCTCTTCTACTGAGATGAGTATAAGCTGATATTAAAGACAAAGTGTAACAACTGTTCTTGTCCCAAATTTGCCCTGTTTATACACATACATACATACATACATACATATATATATATATATATATAAATATAAATAATATTAGAGCACAAATATTGTGATTTTTTTTCCTTTTTTCTTTGATTTTAGCTTTTACTTTGTTCATGATGTGTTTAAAATAATTATTAATATAAAGCAGGCTGGGTAGAGGAGTGGGGAGGGGTCACCATGCTAGCAAATAGAGCTATTCAAAAAACTGCCTGACCAATCGATCCGATATCAAACTGGCCCAAACCGGTCACCCTTTGGGTGGATAACGGGTGGATTTTGATAAATCCGATTATATTTAGTTCGGGTGTCGAGTCTTTATTTTTCTAATCCAACCCGACTAATTTGATATTTTTAGACTAAAAATTAGTTTTTTTAAACCTATCCTGAAACCAACCCGACCCAAAACGAACCCGAACTGGGTCAACCTGATTACCCATTGGGTCGAAAGTGCTTCAAAAATTTTTTAACCAGATCTTTTCGGTTTGAGTGGCAGGTGACTATCCAACTAGACTAGAACCCACCCGTGAACACTCCTAGCAGCAAATGGGGTAAGGATTTCTCAATGTAAACCCGTCCAATTGCCATCCTTAGATGAATCCGTAGTTTTGAACAGGAGCTAAAGGCCTTCTCTTTCCTTTTGATTAAGAAAAATGTTATTTTTTCCCATAAAAATTAATACAAAATATCTATAAGAATGATATAATAATGATAGTTTTATAGTTAATAGTAATCATGATTGGTATTTTACATTGAAGTGAGTGATTCTTGTTTAATCATATTATTGAAGTAATAAATTATGTATGAATTTTTTTGGTTTTATAGCATTATGATTCGGTAAATTATTTTTTTCAAATGACAATTACCACATGCAAGAGTAGACATTTGTTGAGCTAAGCAAAACCTTATAAATAATAGATGGACTTAGGCAAGCCATTGAACTCATGACCACCCCTATATGCATGTGACTTTCATTATGATTTGAATACTTGTCCATTTAAACTGGATCTATCATAAATACTAAAATTGTGATAAAAGTCATAAACTCACCCAATATGATATGATGGTCATCCAGAATAATTTTACCCTTGTAGTTGCTCTTTCTTACTATGTGAAGGGCCGAGGTGGGTTCAATACATGTATTTAATACCCTCCTAGCGAGGTGGGTTGCTCTTTCTTATTATGTGAAGGGCCGAGGTGGGTTCAATACATGTATTTAATACCCTCCTAGCGAGGTGGGTTCAATACATATATTTAATACCCTCCTAGCGACCCTCCTAACAAGTAATCTATTACATTTTGACGTTTTAGAAGTACTTAAGTTAATAAAGGTTTTTTTTGTCCTCTGCCCCTCCTGCTTGCTAGAGGACAAAATCAACTTTTGCAGCTTCACACGCTATGCTCCACATGTCTTTGGATCGAAGCTACATGACAAGGGGCCCACCACCTTTTAAGTGAAAGGAAAGACGGGCTCCTGCATATTTTCCATTGTGGGGGATGTTTTTATTTATTTAATGGTACTGGTCTATGACAATAATACCCTTCATATGATCAAGACTCGACTAGGTTTTTTTCTTTTTCTTTTTTCAAAAAATTATAAAAAACAATGTGTATATTTACAAGAGAACGGAAAATGATATAGTTTTAGGTGCAAGTTCAGGAAATAAGAGAAATGAGAAGTGCCGAGACTTAAAACTATGACAATGAGAGAGTCACATAAAATTTTTACCAATTGGGATAACCCATGCATTCTTGACTATTTAGTTAAGTTGCACCTAATTGAGAAATACAAATAAATTAAAGTTGGAGGTAGTACAAAATTTGAAGTTACAAAGAGGGAATAAAGAGAGTGATAGATCTCTTTACTAAATTCTAATTTACTATATCTTTTGTGCTAAATAATGCTTCCTACAAAATGTTACGAATTCTTTTAATTATAGAAATTGACAAAATCTAGGTTTGGGATGAGTTGAATTTTCTAATGGGTTTAGTTAACTATAACTTACAAAATAAGAAGCAATGGGTAAGATGGCCAATTTTAGACTTTAATCATGAATTTTTTTTAACACTGATTATCACATAATTTATGTATACTATGGATCTATAAAAGAAAAACGTTATACTAAATTTGTTTTTTTGGACTTCCACAATAAATGAGTGTGCAGTGTAATGTTTGATATAATTATCTTTTATCGATTGGCTAAAAAACAAAAAAAAAAAAAAAAAAGACTGCTTGCACCAACCGATTGTGAAAAATATTAGAAATAAGCAACAAGAAGAATCTAAAATCTGAAAAGAAGTCCATTTAAAACAGCTTGCACCAACCATTTGAGAAAAATATGAGTGATAAGCATTGGAAAGAATTTAAAATCTAAAAAGAAGTCCACGTAATTTTAAAAGCTTTAATAATTCTGAACTAATTTGATTTAGAGAAGTTTTGAGCAATGACTACTTACTAAAAGATTTAAAAAGTTGAGAATTAATGTGCAACAAATATCAGGGTTTGAATCCCTCAATTAGTCTATCAAGAAAATAAAAAAATAAAATTAAGGAGTATGACAATTACAACTCATTGGATATTGGCTTTTCTGGAAGGAATCTAATGAAGTAATTGCTATAATCGGAATTATAGATATTCAATTCGGTCATGTTATGTTCTCATTATTTAATTAAGCATCATGCAATATCGCTAACTCACTGCAGATGGATATATATATATATATATATATATCCAACATTACAATTGGTCTATCTATCATTGAAATCCTATTTTTATACCAAAGCTACACTTTTATTAGTGACTATAATAAAGGGACTAATAAAATGTTATTCTTATAATAATTTCAAGAATAAATTGTTCCAATATTATGCTTAGCGTGTATTGGTTGACCATTTTTTTTTTTATTTCATTCTAATTAAGACGATTCAGCTTAAGCAAGCATAATGACCATGAACATATGTAATGGTGGCCCTAATAAAACCATATTCCTCATCTTAATTCTTTTTTCTTTTTATCTAATTAAGATGAAAATTGCCTAAGATTGAAATTTAGAACTAATATATGTATTTATTCTAATACTCATACAAATAAAGGTGTAGCTAAAAAAAATTGTTTTATAAACATTTCTTAAAACATCGAAAATTTGAGAATTTGTTTTCACATTGTTCCTCGAGTTTCCAAAATCAGTTACGAGAGCAAAACAATTGTGTTTTTAAAGTCTTTTTCATTTTTAACAATTTAAAAAAAACAAAATTTATGATTCAACACCCTAAATATGGTATACAAAATAAAAAAATAAAAAATTCCTTGATTGGTAACAGTTATTTTTAATATTTTCTTTTTTTTTTAAAAACATAAAAATAAGCATGTTTGGTACTGCATTTCACATGTTCTGTTTTTGTTTTGAAAATTCAAAAAATAAAACTTAAACATTTAAAAAAAAAAATTGAACATACAAAATATAAGTGTTCACTTTTTAAATTTTTGATACACAAAAAATTGATAGCATAAATAAAAAAATAAAAACTGAAAAAATTGCCAAACGCCACCTAAAAATTTAAATATGGTTTGCATATAATTTTTTTGAGCTTTTAGCTTTAATTTATGAATTTTCTAATAGAATTTTTATTTAATTAAAGTTAATACAAAGCATAACGCAAAGACAAAAACTTTTCATCCACATATAATATGTGGTTCTCCTCTTCGAAAGGGCATCGCACAACCTTTTCATATCTGTGATTAAAAAAAAGAAAAAAAGAAAGAAAAGAAGTCAATTCTATTTATTTAATATTTGTTTTGGGTCACTGCTTTTAGCTTGTGAGAGAAACCCCCAACCGCAGCCTCATAAAGAAGAAAGTAGAAACACGCCTTTGAAGTTTGAAGTCCAAATTTTCATTGTCAAGTACGGATTAATAATCCAAGCCAACTAGTAGATATTTTGTTTCGCAAAATGCCATGTACCATCTGGCATTGCGTTGGGTTTGGGTCACCCAAAAACTTTTATCATTTATTCATATTCTTTACTCTCTCTCTCTCTCTCTCTCTCGCTCTCAAACAAAACATTATTGCTAAAGTCCAACCAAACCTTTTCCCTCTTGTCCCTGCAGCTTATCCTTGTGATGCTCCTGCATGCCACGTTTATGGCTCAATATGAAAGCTGCAGCATTTCTCTTTCTGTTTTGAAAAGAACACAGATCTCTTGGAGGGGATTTATTCTTCTTTTTTTTTTTAATTGGCCTGATAATGAAAAAGACATTGTTATCCTTTTTTTTTTTCTCTCTTGGTTTGCTTTTTTTTTTTTTTTTTTAAAAAAAATTTATTATTAAAATTAAAAGGCTTCAAATTTTTTCTTTTTAAATAAAAAAATCACTTTTCCATGTATTCAAATTTGAAATTTAAGTGTGATGTATGCTTTGAAATTTCTAAATAAAGTTATCAATTCGAATTTGTTTTTACCTAATAACAGAAATTGGCACTGAACACACACACACACACACACACACACACACACACAAAAGATGTATATATGAAGAGTTGAGTTGAGACTGAAAATGTTAATATTGTTGCAGATATTACTCAAATTTCTAGTTGTCCAAGAGTACTGTAATTTTGGGCTAAATTGTGATTATTTGTTGCCCCAGCCCATGGATTGTGAACATCCAAATCATAAGTTAATTACAAAATAATATTTATTTCGGAATTATACTTTAAAAATAAATAATATAAATAAATAAAAGGAGAAAAAGAAAAATTAACAAACAAGAAGTAAGGGATTACATATATTTTTTTTTGGATGAATATGTAAATTGAAGGCATATGGCTGGTCTATTCTTTTTTTTTTTTTTAACAAATATAAAACACAACCTTTTTATCATTAGAGTTTGGTTTTAATGCATTAACAGTGTAAATTTTTTTTTTTTTTACACAAGTGGGTCACCAAAATGTGACATGTTTCTTTTAGAATTTAAGTATAATATAAAAAAAATTAAACTCCTGAACACATGTTGTATTTTGGTGTCCACTTATGTAAATAATTTTACATTGTCAATATATCAAAATTAAACTCTTATCATAATTAATATTTTTTCTCACTACCTCTTTCCTCAAAAAATAAACTATACACTATATTTACATCTTGGATTTATCAAGTAAAAGAAAAATGAAAAAGAAATGAGGAGTGACATTTTAGTCCAGTGATAGTGATACTTTCGTTAGGCCAAAAGGTTATGAGTTTAACTCATCATTTTCTCTCTCCTAGAACTTTGGCTCTCTAATGTATCAACAAAAAAAAAATAGAAATGTAATTGCTTATACTTATTTATTTCTATGAGTAAACAGACAAAAAATAAAATTTTAACAAATAATTATTCATTTTATTCTTATTTTTGCAACTCGAAAAAGTATCATGGGCAATTCCCATTTCCAGCATCCAACTTTCGCCTTTTATACTTGACATCAGTTAATGATATCATATGATATTAGGACATATCTCTCAACTTTTGACCACTTCTGTCCACCAATTAGAATAGTTCATTCATTTCTTAGCCAATAAAAAGAAGAAAAAGAAAAAATGTGAATCCAACTACATAACGGTACAACCCCAACCCCCATTTTAAGCCTACCCGTTGGCTTCCCTACCCTAAAAAATCCACCCTCCAATGACCCCCGCCATCGCTACTTCTTCCACCACCGCCACCAGCAGTGAGACCGGCGGCGGATCAGCCACCAAGCGCCAAAAGTTCAGTGAACAATCTAGTCATCAACCTTTGTTACCAGGACTTCCTGATCACATCGCCCAACTCTGCCTCTCTTATGTTCACCCCTCCGTTCTCTACTCCGTCAGCCGTTCATGGCGGCGCCTCATCTACTCCCCTTCTTTCCCTCCTTTCCTCTCTCTCTACGCTCTCTTCTTGTCTACAGAAACTTCCGATCAAACCCAGCTCTTAAATTCAATTGAATTCTATTCACTCGATCCAATTTCATCGAGATGGCACACCCTTCCTCCGCCACCGCCTGACCCGCCGCTCCGTCCCATCCTCCGCCACCCTTCCTTCTTGTCCCGCAACCTACCCATCCAATCCGTTTCTGTTTCTGGCAACCTCGTCCTCCTGGCAGCCACCGCCGACCACTTTGTCCCGGCACTCCCTCGCCCCCTCATCTTCAATCCACTTTCGCAGAAATGGGCCTTTGGCCCCCAACTCAGTACACCTCGCCGATGGTGCGCTGCCGGCGCGTCGAGCGGCGTGGCGTATGTAGCGAGTGGGATTGGGTCCCATTACAACACGGACGTAGCTCGGTCGGTTGAGAAGTGGGACCTGCAGAACCATCACCACCGCCACCGAAACAACAGAGGTTGCAGTAGTGGTAGATGCTTGGAATTGGAGTGGAAGTGGGAGAAGATGGGTGCGCTGAGAGATGGAAAATTCAGTAGAGAAGCCATTGATGCTGTTGGGTGGAGAGGGAAGCTTTGTATGGTGAACGTGAAAGGCGATGCGGCCAAAGAAGGCGTTGTTTACGACGTCAAGAACGATGCTTGGGAGGAGATGCCGGAAGGTATGATTGCCGGGTGGAGAGGTCCGGCGGCCTCCATGGACGAGGAAACACTATACGTGGTGGATGAGTGCAAGGGTGTCTTGAGAAAATACGATGCGGATAATGATAAGTGGGAGGAGATATTGGGGGCGGAGAGCCTGATTGGAGCGGAGCAGATCGCCGCAGCTGGCGGCAGGGTGTGTGTTGTTTGCGGTGGCGGTAGTGGTATTGTAGTGGTGGACGTGGTGGAGTCGCCGGCTAGATTGTGGGCGGTCGATACACCGAAGAGTTTTCAAGCCGTCGCGGTTCATATCTTGCCCAGGATGAGCCGGCCGGATTTCCAGGAAATCGGTACATGAGTAATTTTTGTTTTTGTTTACTTTATTGGATTTGGGGGTCATTCAACGAGTTAATTTATTATCAAACACTCCTTGTTTGACACTATTTCTTTGTTAAAAAACAAAACAAAATGTGATAATTTTATTTTTTACTGTGTATTTTCAACGTAGAATATTAAAGAGGATAAAAATATATTAAAGCATAATGTTAATCATGCATGCCAATAGCTAATCTTAAACTTGTTGGATGTTGATGTAGTAGCCTAGCTAGGCGCTGGTTTGATGAGTTCTTTACTAAACATAAATACATCTTGAAGTAAGTCTATTCACTTGAATTTGATGCATTATACAAGCTTGAAGAGTTATGAGGTTGCGTTTGGTACAGTTTATAGGTTAGTTTTTTCATAAGTTTATGAGCAAAAAAGTCAATAAAAATTAACTTTTTTGTTTTTTTGTTTATTTTTATCTGAACTAATATCAGAAAAGCAAAAAAGTTAGAAAAACTTGACTTTTTTACTAGTTAGCTTAAAAAAAGTTTGGCTTTTAAACTTTACAAAACAAGCACTGAATTTGGAAGGTTGCAGTAAAAAATTAGAATTATATCTTAATCTTCTTAGTCGTAATTGAAGTCAAATGGGCAACAACATTTTTGTTGTAATGAAATTTCTGCATCGAAATTCTACATGTATAACATTACTTGGTTGAAAGAACATTACTTCTAGTGGTGAAAAACAAACTCTCCCGCATTTTACTCATGATGGAGTATAAAAAAATATTTTCAAGCTAGCTATACCCACTTGACGTAGTGTAACATGTAAACACTAGATTTCATTATGGTAGATGGATATTCTAGATCTTATTCTAGAAGACGAAGCTGATCACACAGAAGGAACAGGTTACAATGACTAAAAAATGAATACAATTAAATATGAATTAATATCAATGAAGACTTACATCCCTATTTATAATAAAACTAATCTTAATACTTGTACAAAAGGAAATACTAAAAAAATAGAAAACTTGAGTTAAGCCCAAATTTAAATATTAGAATTCTAAAGAAACTCTCCAAACCAAACCTAGTTCAATTTGGAAACTGCTAAACAAAGTTATGGTTAAAATGAACTTTCTTAAAATAGTAAAAACATCAATTTGAAGGCCTAAACATGGAATTCGGCCAAAATAACTCCCCATGTCATGGCGAAGCGGTGAGTATTGTTTCTCATGCCGTTTCGAATCAACCTACCAAATTTCAGGTGATTTCCAGATGGTCCAACAAATTACAATTTTACTCAATCGCGTTTGTGGTGCCGATTGGATTTCTTTTGCTCTCAAACTTTTAGTAACTCCTCAGCAACTCGTTCTATATCGCCACTCCATTTACAAGTCAAGTGCACGTGTACACACTTATTTATGGAGGATATTCTAAACGGAGGGGGAGAAACTATCTTGTAATCTATAGAGAATAATAACCATTAACCTCTCTTTTAGTGGGCATTTACGAAATTAAAATAACTGCAATCCACGGATCGTGGGTTAGTTTTCACATGTAGATATCCACAAAGTAACAACATCAATCTCTCAATCATTCTAATATAACTAAGTGATATCATAATACTATTTGCAAGAAGAATTCTTCCCAAGGCATTTAGAAACAAAATCACGAAGAGAACCCGTCACAACTTCCTATTCCTAGCTATAACTCGGAAGGGGAATCAAAACTGCTGGGAATGCCTAGAGAAGAGGAAGTCCATGAAATGGCTAAAAATCCATTTTAATAGAGTCCCAATTGGTTTTTTTGAAGCTAAGTAATGCAGCTTGACCTTTTTCTTTTTCTCCCAAATTATTCTATTAACTCTATTTTATCATTGTTTCAATTAGTTTGTTTCTAACTGTAAAGAAAAATAAGTAAGACAAAAAATAATCTAACTAATCCACGTAGTTATCCTAATAACTAATTTATTTATTTATAAATTTTGGACTGCTTGATTCTATTTACTTGCCGACATAAATAACATTATTAACTTTGGTGATTCACAAGAATACGACCACTATTATCGCCGACGATAATAATTAAAAATTATACACGCATTGCGTGTTTCCACCTAATAATGTAGGTGGGGAGATCCACTCATGTCCTATTGATTGATACGAAACTTTTACTTCGCATTAAATAATTTATATAAATTAAAGTTAATTCTCTATATTCCATTCTCCCTTCTCCTCCACCCCTCTGCCAAAATTTATGAGGAGAAAGACAACTACTGTCCACAAAATGAGAGAACATTATATATATATATATATATATATTGTGTTTTAAATTGTCTCTCTGAATATGTGATGATCTTAACGACATGATGGGATGGCTAGACATTATCGGCTCAAGATAATTTGGGGCCTAAAACGACAATTACGAATGAAGTTTTTATTAAAAAATAAATTGAGACTTCTTACATTTTTACTATTATTGCAAAATTATTATTTAAAATTTATTTTTCTTGCTTTTTGAGATGCAAAATTATCAATTAAATCTTTATGTTCGAGTTTAGCTAACGAATTCTTTTCAATCGATAATATAGCTAATCTACTTAGTTTTTCTTGTGACATAGTTGATCTTAGATAATATTTCACATATTTCAATTTTGAAAAACTTCTTTCTGTATAAGTTATTGTTACATGTATTGTCAATAATATTCTATAAATAATATATGCATTTGGAAAAGAATCTAATCTTTTTATATAATTTAATATATCAATTGGAGTACTTTCTTCTATTTGTAATGTTTCTTTTAAAACTTTCAGTCCTAAAAATAAATATAAACCATCAATGTCAGAAACAGTATCGTGTTTCAAATTACATTTGATATTAATACAATATTTCTTTAAACTATCTTTGTCTAATGATTCTAAATTTTTAAAATTAAATAGAAAAACAAAAATATTATCCTACATTTGAAATTGTTCAAACCTATTTTGAAACAAAGAAATTGTTTAATCTATTATATATAAGAAATAATTTATTCTAAAAGATTCTTCAGCAGATGGGGTTGCCTTGTTATTAGCATTCTCATCAAACTGTTTTTTTTCTATAAATTATATGTTTTACACGAAATATAGGTTCTATTTCCATTTCAATTGCAATCTCTTTAGAGGAAATCATAGCAAATGTAAATTTATTTTCTCTATATTTTTCAAGAAAAAAATGAGACCTTTTAATTAATTTATTGCAATACGCATGTCTTTTGAAACAATAAATCATAGATGGGAGGGTGTTGACTTCTACTATACGTTAAAGAGAGTTGTGTAAGTTAGGCTTTTGACTTGCCTTGTACTTATAATAGTGTATGTAATGATATTTTCTAAAATTATTTTCTTTTTTTGAAGATAACTAGTGTAATTGATTTTGATTTTTTCTTTTCTTTTCTTTTCTTGTCTTATTTATTTATTTTTTTCCATTTGAATTGAACCTTTTTTTTGCCCTTTTCTTATGGGCCTGTTTTTTCATTTAGACTGAGACATTTTTTCTTTTCTTGTAAGCCACTTTCACATTTAGACTGAGACCTTCTTCTTTTTGTCTTGTGGATTTTTTTTTATTATCTCATTTAGATTGGGGCTTCTAGTAAGCCTTTGTTTTTTTTTTTTCATTAGACTAAGGCCTTTTACTTTTTCGCTGGTGGTTTTTTATAATTATTATTTAGATTGGGGCTTTTTTTGGTTAAAAAATATGTTAAAAAATGAGCAGCTTTAACGGTAGTATATAAGATTTTAAAAAATTAAAGACCTCAAAAAATTAGGGACTCCAAGTGGTTGCTTTGTTGGGTTTACATACCAACCGGCCCTAGGTGGAAGGCCGGCGAAGAAAATTCATTGGATGGACGGATGGATTGGAGGGGGCTGTGAAGAACAAGTGTAAGGGTGGTGGGTGGATTAGGATCTAGAGATCTACGTACGTAACCACTATTTTTAACGTCGCAATGCTTGCTAATAAACAAGTTTGGAAGGTTTACTTCTAAATCCAAACTGTCTCTCCCTAGCTAGCAGCAAGAGAGTTATGGGAAGGTTCGTCCTCCTTAATTTCTTGTCGCTCCTTTGGGGTAGCTAGCAAGAAGCTAGCTTGTTAGAGGCCCATGGGTCGAAACGGAGAATTAATTGGTTAAGGACAAATCAGTTTGCAATCATTGAGAGGTGATGCAAGAGTTGAAGAGCATATATATAGAATGTAATAGGTAAGTGTACGTTGATCGAAGTGATTTGCAACTGGCTCCTTTTCTTCCAGATTCATCAGTAGTTGATCTGATATGCCATTACTCGCTCAAGGATGTTTTATTGTGAAGTAGATATGCCATTACCGAGATGTTTTATTGTGAAGTAGATATGCCATTACCGAGTTATTCAGACACATTATTGTGTATAAATTTATTTATATAACATTAATCTTTTAAAAATATAAGAGCATATAAAATGCTACGTTAGCACCACTTAAAAGAGAGGGAATTTGGGCAAGCTTTACTTTGTATATATATATATTGGATATTTCCTATCGCACTTTTCATTAGAACGGCTACTATTCAAAAGAGGACCGTTTCAGCCTTTTTTGTTATTCAATTCTCAAATGAAAGGTGGGATGCAAAAACAAACTTATTTAGCCTTGCTCTTTAAACAAAGAAGGAAATTTGGGCCTAGGATCAGTGAAAGCTTCTCATTGTAGATAGCTATAGCATTGCATTTGGATGGATAGATTTGAAATTAATAGATTTAGGGATTTAATTTGCAAGAGAAATACTAATTACAGGCGTGACTATTCAACACACCGAATGGTCAGCCGCTACCTCAACTGAACCCCACCAATTGTTGGTGAGACCTAGCTGAGTTGGCGGCTGCCCATTGGGTGTGTTGGGCAGTTGCACCTGTAATTAGCACGCCCAATTTGCAAATGCATATAAAAGTTAATTTTAGAGCCGGAATAAAAATCTAAACGAAATGCTTAAAGTTGAGGTATTTCAGTACCATTCTTGTTTAACTAAAATCATTGTTATAAAGATTTGAAATAACTATTTTCATAAATGTATTTGAAATCAACTAATAATATGTCACTCAAATTATTACATTAATTGGTTGATAACTAATTCAAATTGCAAGCTTTTTCCTTTGATAAACAAAACCAAATCCCTTACAGCCTCTTTGGAACTTGGGGAAGGGAAGAGAAAGCTAACACCATTGCCTTGGAAGGAATTTATCACAACGAGATTGCTTTGAGTAAGACTAGGAACTTGAATGGGTTTGATGAGGGGCTTAACTCATAAACAAATGGTTTTCAGAGTCGTCATAGTCTTCATTTTCGGGAGGGGTTCCTGTCGGATTTCCTCTTCATTGTCCTCATCTGGGTTTGGTATCCACTATAGCCAAGAACTCTCTGTCTCATCTTTATGTTAGATTTATTATATCATGCATGTAAATAAAGAATATTAATATATAAAGAATGCGGAAGTGTAACCATTTGTGTTTGTGCCATTTTTAGTTGAAATTCAAAGTAGAAGCACTCAATCTTCTGTAATAGAGGTTAGGTCATTTTCTCTGTCACGAAAATTGTACAACGACTCTCAATACAAAAAGCTATCTGTCATTGAAAAAAGAGGAGACTCGGCTATATATATATATATATAAAACTTAACAACATTGAACCCTCCCATAAAAAATTATTAAATATGAATTAATGTCAATAAAGACTTACATTCTTATTTATAACAAAACTAATTGTAATACTTGTACAAACAAAAAATACTAAAAAAATAAAAAAGTTGAGTTAAGCCCAAATTTATCAGAATATCGAAACTGACCGAACTACAGGTGAAATGGATCGAGAAAGGTTCGACAGAAGGTTAGGTTAGAGATCGTGAACAGTTGGGATCCCTTGTGACCGGAGAAGAAGACGACCTTTTTAGCTTTAAGCTTAAAGGTTGCATGGGACCCACGATTCTAAAATTGCCATTGACCATAGTTAAAAGATTGGGAAATAGTGTCATGGTTGTGGCCTTGTGACCAGCACTGCCCACGTGGTTGAACTGTACAATTATTGGGATATATTGCACAACTTATTCAATGCCTGATTCTATCCTTCCAAATAGTTTGGACGGTGTAACAAAGGTCACCTAGATGAACAAAATACATAATTAGGAAATTTAAGGCTTACCATCTATTGATTAAAATAATTAATTGGTAACACGTTTTCTTTACTGGGCTTCGTGCATGATTTTGAGGCTAAGATCTAATTACCTTTGTGTGAAATCATAGAATTTGAGTATGTTGTGATGCCTAACGTACGGATTGCGTTCTGGGCTTGTGAATGAGGTATTGTATTTTTGGGACCTTGTTCTTCATATTTATACTCTGTGATAATTTTTTTTTTGTTTTGATACTCAGAAACGAAAATTTCTTGAACTTTCTATGCCCTATTGAAGTGTTGGGAAATTTATTCCATATTAATGTTTTTTTTGGGCATGTTAGATATTAGAATTTATGAAAAATTATGTAAACATACCATAATATGTCAAGGTACTTTTTTATTGTTTTAATCATGTCATTGGTAATTAATTTGAGGCATTATAAATTTAATTTTGCTTGCTTATACCATTTATGTTGGAGAAATTTGTGGATCCATTGAGACTTGGGTCTTCTAGTTCTGTTAAAATATTATCTCGAAAATTAGAATATAGAATTACCAATTATTAGGTATTGGAATATAGAATTACCAATTATTAGGTAATATGTACCACTGGGGTAACTATTTTGGGTACATTTTGATTCTTGCTCATTTGTGATATGATCATGAGTATTGAGACTTTGATAACATTTGTAATTTTATGTGATATTCTATTATGAAGGCAATTAGTGCACTGTATTTTGGGCAACATACAAGTTATCATGAGATCATGGGGCTGTATATGTTATGTGCCCATATTAATATGATTGCCAGCATGTCCTTTTCAGTTATGATATACGAGGATTAACATTGTGTAATTTTCATGAAATGACGTCATGGTGAAAAGTTTTGAATTGACGTGGATGTTACTGCCCAAATGAGTACATCTGTTAATATCTGATTTCTCTTTTGATATATTTAGACATGACTATATCTATCGTATTATCGCATACAATCACTTGCCAAAGAAATTTATTGTGTTTTTATGACACAAATTATCACACTCCAAAATCTGAGAGTGATTTATAGTAAAAATAACTATTGATAAAAATAAGTCAAATTTTTAACAATATCAAAAAATAATATCAATGCATCATATGGATCATAATGTCATTTGAATAATGTATCTCATAGATTAGCAGTAATTATGCATTACAAGACATTTTCATTATAAACAACAATAATCGTGCTGGGTAAATCGCATAAAATGAGGTAACATAATCAACCTTTATAGCCGGTGAAATAACAAACATGCATTTATCGCTAAATAAATTTTCAATACAACATAAGTATCTAAAATGTCAAACAATACTATTTTATACCAATAAAATCTAGAACATCATTCTATCAAATTTAATCGATTGGATCATTAACTATTATCATCAAGATCAACTTATTAAAATTCTATTTCAATCTGGTCATGTTTGACTATCAAACCGCACAGAAAAATAATTTCAACGCATCAAAAATATTAAAATAAAGTATTTTATGAAATTAGAATTTACCTAAAAAGTCTCAAGTACTTAAGGAAGCATCATAACGAGTATGACTGCACGCAAACAAAAATTTTTGACCAATCACCACTGCACCCATTAGACGAGAGACTCGTGCTAACATCAAAAATGGATCTAGTACATCGAAAAATGTAGGGTATGATATTTTGACCAGATCAAAACCTGCTTGAAAGGGTTTCGATTAAGCAAGGGTACACTTTACTTACCATGGGCTCACCCACATAGAATCACATCCCACGCTATCATCCCAACCAGCCGACCCATTTTTTTTCTCCTTCTGATCTGGTTTTTCTCTCTCTAATCAAACTCCCTCCTTGCTTGCTTTCTTTTCTTCCTTTTATTTATCTCTCTCTTTCTTTTTTTTTTTCTTTTCTCTTCTTTTCTTTCCTTTTTCCTCTCTTCCTTTCTTTATCTTTCTTTTTCTTCTTTGCTACCCGATTTACCCAACGCATGTAATGCTTAATGTCCCACTGAATTTCAGCAGTTAACAACCATGGCTGAACGGCCGTGGGCAGTCATCTCTTTGCTGGGTGTTCTCTTTCTTCACAAAATTAGATTTTTTGCCTGTGACCATCACATGCACTGCTGCCGCTCTCACCGATCAGTACGCTGTGTCTCAACCATAGCCCGACTCAATGGATATAGTATGACTATATCTATTGTATTATTACATATAATTACCTGCTTAAAGAGAGTTATTGTGTGTTTTAATGAAGCAGATAGTATGACTACATCCATTATATTATTGCATACATTCTCCTGCCTAAATGGTTATTGTGTATTTTAATGACATGGATAGCATGACTATATCCATTATATTATTGCATACAATCGCTTGCCTAAATGGAATTATTGTGTGTTTTAATGACACGGATAACATTCAACAACTGATTCATGGATGGTTAAGTTTTGGAAAAATTTGTCCGCGCAAATTGGACTGATATTCTCATTTGGTAGTTTATTGACGGAGTCTCATAGCATGTTGCACTCTTGACCAAAAAAGAAAACGGTAATAATGCACCGGATCCTTGTTGATTTATTGCTATATTTTGTTGATCTGTTACCTTTTTTGTTGCAATGTATAATCTCTTTAAAAGTTAAAACTTAAGTGTTCTCTTTTATTGACTTCTTGATAGCAGAACCTATGGCATACTACACTCTCTGCCCAAAGGCGAGATTGTAGTGATGCAATATGGTGCCCTTTGTGAGTTACACTTATTTGAGTTAAAAGCATAATTTGAATGTTTATTGCTCTATTCTATTGATATTGTTATCTTGTTGCCTTGGACAACCTTTTGAAAGTTAATTACATTACTGTCTCTTCATCTAATTCTTTCAAAGTGAGTTTTTGCCTTTGTGGTATTAGAATTATGTGTGGTAATTTTTAAAAATTTCACAAAAGATGATAGATAATATGATTATATTGGCGGGGCTTGTTTTTTATTTTCATTTTGAACATATTGGATATTGTTTTTAATTTGATAATAACATGGTAGATTTGCTCACAATTTGCAAAATTGCTGCATAGGTGGGGCTTATTTTTTATTTCATTTTGACATATGGGATATTGTTTACAATTTGATAATGACATGGTAGATTTACTCACAAATTCCAAAATTGTTGGTCGTAGTGTATTGAATGATGATTTATAAAGATTAAATCTAACCTGTAGTGATGAATATGTCTCATAATTGCATGTTGAACGTAGTCTGTCTAAGAGCTCTGATACCAAATGTTAGATCTATTATAACAGGTATGTAAATTAAGGATATCAATATATAAAGAATGTGGAAGCATACTAGTTTGTGCTTGTGCCATTGTTGGTTGAAATACGAAGTAGAAGCACTTAATCTTCTATAATAGAGGCTAGGTCTTCCTCCATGTCACCAAAACTTCTTAATGGGAAAAAACTATCTATTATTAGGAAGAGAGGGGACCTAGCCATATATATATAACCTAGTCACATTGGGGTCTTCAATAAAAGGCCCATAATTAGCCTATAATCAGCCTAATATTGGCTCATACTTAACTGTCTAACCACATTATCTCTAGGTGCACACAAGTTCAACTAAATAGATCACTACAATATAGGACTTTATACGTCTCAAACCTAAACTTGAATCCAAGTTGCTTTATTAAAACAAAAGATATCAATTAATGTAAGCTCATTTTATAGAAAATTCTAACACTCTAATTTTCTATAAAAAAAAAATTTAGTTTTTAGCCTTGATTTTATTGATTTTAGCTTCCAATTTATCAATAACCCCTTGTCATTAATTTTATCAATAAATTTGATTTTATCACTTTATCTCTCTATTTTATTGATTTTCTTTTTCTTTTATTGATTATATCAAGAATTTTTTTATTTTTATTGGAGAAGATGGTTTTGGGTTTGATTTGATTTGGTTTCATCAATTTTTTCTTCTTGAACTTGTAAGGGTTTCGTTCTAGAGAGAGGAATGAAGAGTTTTAGAGATAGTAAATAGTTTAAATTTTAGAGGAGGATAGAAAGAAGAATAGACTTGAAAAATTAGGCAATATTTGCAACTGTGGGTTTGAAGAAGAAAACTAGAGATCTCTCTCTTTGAAAAGATCTGTCCAAAACCCCAAGAACATATTAGATATCAAAATTCCTTTTACATACATATGCCTTTGTCTTATATGTATACTTATATATAGTAGGTTTTTAATTTTTAATTTTTTATCTCTACTAATCTACAAATGGGAATCAAATAAGTTATATGGGAGTTGAATTGATTTGGGAACCGCGAGTACCCTGAGTAGGTAAGGACAAGGTTAGTTCTAGATAATTATCCAACCAGTCCTGAAGATAATAAAGAAAGTGAAGATAGAGTTATTAAAGAAGTCATGTATTGACAAGATAGCTAAAGAGAAAATGACAAAAAGCTAGGGAGAGGAGGTAGTATTTTTATTCATTTTATATCAATTTTTATTACAATGAAGGTTATTTTTGTCATCTCATTTGGTCAAATTAGCCAACAAACAAAAAAATGTTGACAAGCTAGGGGGCTTTCTATTGGTATACAAAACATAAGGGGTTTACTACTAAAAATGAGAGTTTTTGTCTTGGCCAAATACTGTCACAAAAGATTGGATGCCGTAGTAAACGTCCTTTTGCCATGGCTCTACAACGGCCAAAGGGTGAGGCAAAAGATAGCGTGACAAAAAGTTTTTACGACAAGAACAATATTTGCCATAGCAACGATGTCGTCACAAAAAGTTGACGCAAGAATGAATTTATTTGCAACGGCTCTTCTTCGTCACCATGCCGTGACAAATAATCCTATTTGTTACGGCACACTGCCATCACAAAAACGTATCATGTAAGGCTAGATTATTAGTAACGGTTTTTTGTAGTAACAAGTATTATCGTGCCGTTACAAATACTTATATTTAGTGACCAATATAATTGTCGTCACAAAATTATAGCTAGTTTTGGAGTTTTGTAGCTAGTTTTGAAGTTTTGCTTTGGTTCTTTGTTATTGCAAATACTATATTTAATTTTAATTATTTATATTAAAAATTAAAATTTTTAATTCCCTATAATTCATGTTTGCATAAAAACAATTAAATTAAATAAATTAATAAAAAAAATCATTCATCATAAAATTCACAACCCAAATTCAAAAACTTTAATACAAATCATCCAAAATATAATTTTTATATAAACAAGTAATTAAAGTGCGATCGAATGTATACAATAAAGTTTTCGTAACAAATATATGAATGTCAAACTCCAAGAATACCTCCAATACTCCAAAATACCAAAACAAATAAAATATGAGCCATTCCTTTAATGCCAAACTTCACGAAATATCTATTCTTTCTTAATAACCTAAAAAAAATAAACTCAATGAATGGCAAAGTGCCGAAACTTGAACTTTAAAACTTAAAGTGCCCTAATATTAGAAAAAATACTATAATTCCCAAATCAGGACTCCGGCGACCGTGCCGTTTATTCCCACACGTCAACCTCGCCTAAACCATGCTACGTGCCAAGTTTCACGTCGTTCCTAAATCATTCGTAGATTTTGGACCCCAAAACACTATAACTTGAACTTTAAAACTTAATGTGTCCTTATACTTTAAGATTTCATTTTCTTATTAAATTTATATAATTTATGAATTGATGACAAATATACAAAAATAAACAAAAAGCCCTAGACTTAGGAATCACACTTTGTAAAGTAGTAATTCACGTACAAAAAATTGGTAAAATAGACAACTTAAGAATCATACTAAGAATGACAAAAAGTCCTCCTAACATAAGAATCACATTATGAAAAACAAGATATTCAATTATTAAAAGCATGTGCTGAGATTGGTTTTTAAATGTCAATTTTTAGTAGTGACGTTTAACCCAAACACAAAACAAATGAATGAAGTTATGAGAACTACATAAGATTTAAAATGTTGTAGAATCAACTTTCCAATTTGAATTAAATCCAGTCCCAAGGAAAAGCTGATACATTAACCATGGTGGAGGGAAGATAAATAAGACAGTCCAATACTTTTACGAATAAAGATATTTCATCTCAATTTGAAGCCATTGCAAATATCAAGATGTTAAACTTCATTTTTTTCCCAAAGATTTTTTACACTTATACCATTTTTTTGTACGAGTAACCTTCATAACATTGAAGGGCGTCCAGCTCTTCAAAGTAGCTCTGAAAAATTTTCTACTCAATTCAGCTACCACAATCCCAATTATTACAACAATTTGGAAATTGTGGCAAAAAGGGAACACTGTTCCAACTTCAACTATAGTAAAGGAAATTGACTTTTTATTCCAATTATGAAACTTTCCAATTTTCATTTTTTACAGAACTTTTAAGCAATCTTCTAAAGAAAAAATGGCTAAATGAAGTTCAAGATAATTGTTTACACTTTGAGTACTAATGTCTTGCAAAATGTCTTCTAGTTGAATGGAAATTTTTGCAAAACATATGTAGAATTCAAGCTGATTTTGATGAACAAATAGTTACTTCCGTTGTTATTACATAAGTGATGCTAGAAAATTATTGGTTATCTCACTAGTATCTTAGATCAACATAACTTTTGGTACAACTATGTTATGATATAGCAACCAAGCGTTGTAGCAGGTTTTTATTGAAAGGTAGATGTAGGTTCAAAGCCAAAGAGGAAGTTTCTTCTGATTTGAAGGTTTCCATTATAACAACAAAAATGATATTATAATTAAAAATTTTGTAACCTTTTTTTTAAGCCAAATATAAAGAGGATAGAACAAAAAGAACGAAACTAGGAGCAAAAGGAATTAAACAAAGTCATCCATCTTGGCCAAGACACTACAAGAAAATTGGCTTTTCTCGTCATTTTTCTTGGTGGCACTTTTAAAAACATGTCACAAAAACAGTTTTTTCGACATATTAAAAAAAGTGCCAGCAATTTCCGGCACTTAATCCAGATGCTACAAATAATGCCACAATTACCTACCAAAACGACATAGTTTTGTAAAACCAATTTGGTACGCAAGGCCAACCCAGAATTTGGTTTTGTATATGAATCAATACGATGTCGTGTCACTTTGGCGGGACTTTGTGACATCAAGGTTCCGTCTTTCAACAATTTTCGCTCCATTAACATCACGGCTTCACGTACGTAGCGGAAAACATCTATCTGCTTCACGTAGCGGGAAACTCTCCACCACCGCACCAGTCGCATCCCAATCCCCTCTACCCTCCATTATGGTTGTCAATTATCAGAATTGCTACATTCCTTCCTAATGTATATGCACTCAGGACCATCACGGTATAGACTCTCTCCATTGGATCTTTTGAGTTTTGGTAAAATCAATGTTCTCCTCCTCTTTCTCACCACACACATACCCAACTATTTAGGTGTATTTCCTTTAGCTCTAGATTTCTCTACTGAATTTATACGTGGTTCAATATCAGGTTCCATATGTGAAGCTTTGCCTAACTCAATTGCAGTTCCTAATATTGTTCGTGGTGAGTTTTCAACCTTATGAGATTCTTTAGATTTGCAAAATTTTGGAATTTTTTCAATAAAATTTTATATTAATTTCTTGTAGGTTAAGGGTTTTTATTCTCCGATTTAATTCATGTGTTGATTAAGTTTATGTGAAAAACTCTGTCACTGTGATCCCTCACTAAATTTACTAGATGAATGCGTTGAAAATAGAGCAATTTATGTTGGTTGGTTTAATTTTTTGGCTGTAAGATTTGTTTATAGTAGCAGGGAACTTAAACTTATCCTTTGAACTTATCCTCCAAACTTATACTCTAAACATCTAGCGAAAGGCGCCACAGAGAATCAATTTATGCAAGCTTACTATGACCATCCTCCTTTAATTTCTAAAAGGTGTTCGGTGTTTTGATCGAATAGAAGAGTTCACATTCCCTGGCCTCCCATGTATATGATCATTGTTTAATTTAATATGGTTCCCTTTATGTTAAAAAATAATAAAATCAAAGCAGTTGAAACTATTCACTGAAAATGCTCTGTTCCAATTTTTCATGTTTTGGTTGTTCGAAGGCAAGAACTAATCATGATAATAAGAAAGAAAGTATTAGCTGTCAAATGGAAGGAAATGTTGATACTAAACCCAACCGGCATATAGCTTAGAACTTACGAAAGCCTAGGGCTCGGGACAAACCAGGTTAATAGGAAAAAACTTATGAAAGCCCAAAAAAATAAGCTCAAAACACTAAACGGGCCAAAAATCATACTTAGAGGCATTTTTTTTTACGTTTTCATAGGCTGGAAAATCATTAAATATTTTCCATTTTCTTCGGCTCGTCGCTAACTTTTCGAAAACATATTATAATAAGAAAACGGAGTTACGAATCAAAAGTTATGGCCGATTGAAGTTTACCGACTACCGGTCCACACGCCGCACGGGCATAACGACGCCCCATGGGCATAAAAATTTAAGTACTTTTCTATATGATGTTATTTATGTTTAATGTGGAAATTCTTCATTGACACTATGTTTTTGTACTAGTATGTCATTAATAAATACATCTGACATATTGTTGCCCAGAGCTAAAATTTTTATATTCTTTTTGTAATTAATATCTAATTATAGTTTATTGGAGATATATGAAAGTATGGCCTTTTACTTGGTACTAATAATTTGTGATGCTTTAGTTGGGTGGATCTGGCTAAAAAACAATCATGAACAAGAGTTGGATAAAGTTAACAAATAGGTTGGATCCAGTTTATATGCAAGGAGCCCAAGCATTTATCCAATTTGCATACACTAGTAAGCAGCTTGGCTCGGAGATCAAATGTCCATGTATTAATTGCCACAACGTCCATAATCAAAGGCAAAATGTTGTGTTTGAGCATATAATTGTAGATGGGTTTTACGAGAATTATGTCAATTGGGTTCATCATGGAGAGCCTCCATCCTATCCAGTAGATGCCGTTGAAGAAAATGAAGCAGATGAATTAAATGTGAGAGATGACATGCATGGATTGCTACATGAGGCATTAAGATTTCCAAGTTCGAGTATTGAGGTTGGTGATCAAGAACCTCATGAACATCTCGGAGGTCTTGATACAAATGCAGAAAAATTCTTCAACATACTAAAAGATGCAGAACGTGAACTATATCCAGGGTGCAAGAAGTTTACAACATTGTCATTTGTTATTCGGTTATTGCATATGAAGTCCTTTTGCCAATGGACTGACAAGTCATTTACAATGCTACTTGAGCTGTTGAAAGAAGCCCTCCCTGAGAGTGAAATTTTCCCAAAGTCCTATGAAGATGCAAGAAAGATAGTGAGGGACTTGGGTCTTGATTATATAAAGATTCATGCTTGTCCAAATGATTGCATGCTGTACTGGGGTAAGAATAAAAATCGTAAAGATTGCAAACGATGTCATACATCTAGATGGAAAAATTTTAAGGGCCAGCCACATGACAATACCAATAAGAAACGAAAAGTCCCTGCAAAGGTTGTTCGTTACTTCCCTTTGAAGCCAAGACTCCAACGGTTGTTTATGTCATAAAAAACAGCTTCACTTATGAGATGGCATGCAGAGGGACGCACTGATGATGGGATTTTAAGGCATCCTGCTGACTCTCTTGCTTGGAAAACTTTTGATATGCAGCACAAGGACTTTGCTAGCGATAGTCGGAATGTCAGATTGGGATTAGCAGCCAATGGATTTAATCCATTCAAGACAATGATTATCAACCATAGCACATGGCCAGTTGTTCTGATGCCATACAACTTGCCGCCATGGTTATGTATGAAGCAACCTTATTTTATGTTGACTTTGCTTATTGATGGCCCCCGTGCACCAGGAAATGACATAGATATATATTTGCAACCTTTAATTGAGGAGTTAAAGGAATTATGGGAGGATGGTTTACCTACATATGATGCAGCAAACAAGCAAATGTTTACTATGCGAGCCACATTATTGTGGACAATCAGTGACTTTCCTGGATATGCCAACTTGTCCGGATGGAGCACAAAAGGTAGATTGGCTTGTCCTTGTTGCAACAAGGAAACTCACTCTCGCTGGTTAAAGCATAGTAGGAAGTTTTGTTATATGGGTCATCGCCGATTCTTGGATCAAGGACATAAATTCAGAAAAGAAACTATATTTTTTGATAACACCACTGAGTTAGAACCTGCACCTACTCGATTATCTGGGGATGAGTTATGGTAGCAAATGAAAGGAGTGAAGACAAAATATGGGAAGTGTCTGCCTTCGACTTCTAAAAAGAGGAAAAGGGGAGATAAAGCAAAGGACGATAGTACAAAGGATTGTAATTGGAAAAAGAAGAGTATATTTTTCCAGCTACCATATTGGAAGCATAATGTAATTCGTCATAATTTGGATGTTATGCATATTGAGAAAAATGTGTGTGACAATATACTCTGGACATTTTTGGATATTGTAGGGAAAACAAAGGATCATGTAAAGGCTCGTCGTGACCTTGAAGACATGGGCATTTGGAAGGCACTGCACCCTAAGGAAAGAACTAATAATAAGATACTTCTACCTCTTGCATGCTTCACAATGAACAAGGATCAAAAGGATTTATTTTGTAAGGTATTAAAGGAGGTTAAAGTCCCAGGTGGTTATGCCTCAAATATTACACGGTGTGTAAATCTCAAAGAACGTAGTATTGCAGGACTCAAAAGCCATGACAACCACATTTTAATGCAACAACTACTTCCTCTAGCTATACGAAAGTCCTTGCCTCCGAATGTGACAAGACTTTTGATTGAACTAAGCAATTTTTTTAGGCAGTTGTGCTCAAAAGTAATGAGTGCAAAGGATTTTGAATGCCTTCAATCTCGTATTGCATTGACGCTTTGTCATCTTGAGAAAATCTTCCCACCAACATTCTTTGACATAATGGAGCACTTGCCTATTCATTTAGCAGAGGAGGCAAAGATCGCTGGACCAGTGCATTATCGCTGGATGTACTCTATTGAAAGGTGCGTCTATGTTTTCAATGGTACATGTTGTTTGGAATTTTATGCATCCATGAACTCATTTGCCTAAATTCTACCGTATTAAAAATTTCTATATTGACAGGTATCTACTCACACTAAAAAACTATGTGTGTAATCGGAGTCATCCAGAAGGGTCAATTGCTCAAGGGTACTTAGCAGAAGAATGTATGACATTTTGTGCTAGGTACTTAGATGATGTGGAAACAAAGCTTAACAGACCTGTGAGGAATTATGATGGTGTTGAAAATTCATGTGAACAAAGAGGTCGTCCTTTAGGGAAATCACAAATGGTTCGCCTTGATGACATTCCATGGGCTCAAGCACATCGATATGTGCTACTCCACTCAGATGCAGTCACCCCATTTCGCATGTAAGGCATCAACCCCAAATAAATTGTTTTTTTAACTACTAAAGTATGCCGGTGTGAGTTCAAGTAGTAACTAAGTTTGTACAGGGAGCACATTGCATTTATTAAATCTAGGAGGAGTCGCTTAGGGGATTATGAAATTGATCACATTCACAACAAACAATTTCACAAATGGTTTAAGGATCATGTAAGTCTCTTATTTGTTTTGAAAATTTAATAAATTTATATCTAAATGCTTACTTTTATCATTATTATCTCATAACATGTCATGTTAAATGCTTTTTATTACTTAAAATAGGTACAAAGTTTGCAACAGCAAGGTAGTGACAGTATCTCAAATGAAGTCAAAAGGTTGGCTATAGGACCTGACAAATGGGCAAAGAGATACACTGGATACATTATTAATGGATATAGGTTTCACACCAAGGAACGTGAGAGTAGAAGAAGTACTCAAAATTGTGGAGTCCTAGTGAATGCAAATACTAGGAGTTATGCAAGTTCAAGAGACAAGAATCCTGTATCTGGAGATGTTACTTTTTATGGAGCTTTGACTGATATTATTGAACTACGGTATTCCAATGAACTTAAGTTTGTGTTATTTAAGTGTGACTAGGTTGATAACAACGTGGGAAAAAGGCAAGATGAATTTAAATTCACACTTGTGAATTTTAATAATCTATTATACAAAGAAAATAGGTTATCAGATGAACCTTTTGTCCTAGCATCTCAAGCAGAACAAGTTTGGTATGTGCAAGATCCTGTAGAACAAGATTGGCATGTCGTAGTGAAAACGACAATCAGGGATGTATTTGACATGGGAACAGAATCTACAAGCAGTGCTATTGAAGATCCTCAAGTTGATACTTATAATGGTCAGGAGTTGGAAAATTCCCTATTCAATCAAGATGAGGACGCTATATGGATTAGGGTGGGCACGGATGGAACAACAATAGACACCAGCAATGACCAAGATGATGCTCCAATTGATGAAGATGAGGATGAGAACAACGAATATGAATTTCAAAGTAGTGAAGATGAGTCTGAAAGTGGTGAGGATGACTGGGAGAGTGATGAAGATGGATTTGATTGCGGTAAAGATATATCTGAAGATAGTGAGGATGAGAGCGAGAATAATGAAGATGATGAATGAGATATGTATTTGATTTTGAGCTAAAATTAATAAAGTTTCTAACTTATATTTGCCTTAATTATCGTTCTCTATGAGTTTTGTAGAAATTTGTTTATTAGAATATATTTTTTCCTATGAAACATTTTGCTGCACTCCTATTTGCATAAGGGTTGTACTGGTGGATGTAGGTTTGTTGTTGCCCTGTTGTGCCAGAAATGGTTTTTGCAGCTTATTGCTGGTTTGAGTTTGGGTTTGGCATATGCTCGTTGCTGGTTTAAGTTTGCTGGTTTGAGTTTGGGTTTGGCATATGCTCCTTGCTGGTTTGAGTTTGTTGGTTTGAGTTTGGGTTTGGCATATGCTCCTTGCTGGTTTGAGTTTGCTGGTTTGAGTTTGGGTTTGACATATACTCCTTGCTGGTATATGCTCCTTGCTGGTTTGAGTTTGTTGGTTTGAGTTTGGGTTTGGCATATGCTCCTTGCTGGTTTGAGTTTGCTGGTTTGGCATATGCTCCTTGCTGGTTTGAGTTTGCTGGTTTGAGTTTGGGTTTGGCATATGCTCCTTGCTGGTTTGAGTTTGTTGGTTTGGCGTATGCTCCTTGCTGGTTTGAGTTTGCTGGTTTGAGTTTGGGTTTGGCATATGCTCCTTGCTGGTTTGAGTTTGCTGGTTTGGCATATGCTCCTTGCTGGTTTGAGTTTGCTGGTTTGAGTTTGACAGATGATGTTACTGCTTCATTATTGCTGCTACAGACTTCCTTTTTGAAGAAGTGCACCTGTTTTGGAAACTCAAAACTTTTTAGTTTATGCACATTGTGATTCTTGTTATATAACTTTTTCCTACTTCTTGGCCATTGAAATTAGGAGTTCTAATCCTTAACATGTGTGTTGGAATTATTTTCGCTTGCAAATTTACCCTTGTGCTATTTTTTATGCTCTTGTTGTTTTTAGAATAGAGTTGCCGCCTTTTCTAACGGGGAATTTGTTTTCTAGTTTAAATAAGCCTTTCAGTTTAGTTTTACTTTGAAATCATGATGCTTTTGTTACCTTTTTTGTTTTTTTGTATGTCAAACATTGTTACTATGAGGTTCATGAGAGGTAGTAGGAAAAATTAACTTGCCTTTGATAATTGGGCTAATTCTTTTAAAGTCTATCTAGCCTTCACTCTCTAACCATTTATTATGTAGAGAGCCATGATTGGTACCCTGATTGGTGCTCAAAAGAAGTTATCTTTCCCTGTTGGACCAATGTCTGGCAGCCAACCACAACCCCAAACTCAATCGACATTGCATCAGCAAAGTGTAAGTGCACCCCCAGTGCTGTCTATCATTTTTAAAATTGGTCAATGACAATTCTTAGTTTTTCCCCCATCATGGTATCAAGTTCCCTTTTTCAGATTAGCACAATACACACACATAGACACTTGATGGAAACATTTTTTAGACTGTTGAAATATGTATAAGGGAATGTATTCCAGAAACTCAAGTAAGACACTTGCCTTGGATGACACACACTTTCTCTCAACTTAGTTTATATTGTGCAATAGGATTAAGTATTTAATTGTCTTTAGTTACTTGGATTGCACTACCTAAATGGTTTAGAAAGATATCAATTAACCTGGAAGTTGGCAAAAAGACTGAAAATTTTTCTACATGGTTTATCTCACTGCACTACTTAAATGGTTTAGAAAGATATCAATTAACCTGGAAGTTGGCAAAAAGACAGAAAATTTTTCTACATGGTTTATTTCACTGCACTACCTAAATGGTTTATCTCACTGCAGCATTAACATCACGGTAAGATAAAAAACAAGTAGACACTTTGTTTTTTCTACTACGAAGCAGATTTTTCAAAACAGGGTACTCTGTTTTTTGTTTTCCTACAACAGTTTGTTCTGGGGCTAAAGAGCAGAAATTGGGGCACCAGCATATTTGTACACCAGCATATTTGTGAGCAAATGTTGATCATTTAATTTATTACCAAATTAGTAAATCAGCCCCAGTAGTGAACTCCATTTACTGGTCCTTAAATATACTTTTGCCTACATCATTTGTTTCATACCCTTGGAACCTTTACTTTATATCTACTCTCTTTTGCTGCCCCCAACACAAAGATGACAACTAACTAGAATTGATTACCTCCATATCCACTCAGTCACTATGATGCGGATCGCATAGCTGACGAGTACTTGGAGACGCGGCGGCGGCGATATACCCGGGCCGGTGGTCGGTAAACTTCAATCGGCCATAACTTTTGACTCGTAATTCCGTTTTCCTATTATAATATGTTTTCGAAAACTTTGCGACGAGCCGGGGAAAAGGGAAAATATAAGATGATTTCCCGGCCTAGGAAAATGCAAAAAAATGCCTCTAAGTATGTTTTTTTAGCCCGTTTTATGTTTTGGGCTTATTTATTTTTGGGTTTTTTGTTAGTTCTCTTATTTAACCCGGTTTGCCCCGGGGCCCTAGGGTTGCGTGCTACTATATATACTATTATTTGACCTGTTTTTAGCAGTTTTGAAGTCTAATAAAATTCGTGATTGAAAATTGCACTTTTTTCCAATCGTTCGGTATTCTTGGGAATCAACGAACGCTTGATGCTTTTGAACCTGTGATTCGTGGTAATTCTATAGGTTTGAAAGAAGAGTTTTAATCTGGCATTCGTGGTGAATCAACGGATTGGAGCTAAGTTTCTTGTTCTCTAAAGTTCCGCTGCATCACACTAACTCTTTTGTGCTTATTCATTATTATTTATTATTGTTTTTTTTTGATAAATTACCTTGTAATTCCCTCTTGCTTCGCTGTTGAAATACTTCTTAGTAGCTCTTTCGTGCTTATTGATTAATTTGTTTGCCTTCGTGACCTTGTACTTCCCTCTAGCTTGCCTATGGAAATCCTTCTTAGCAGCTCTTTGGTGCTAATTCATTGTAATTATTTTTTTGTCTTTATAACCTTGTACTTCCCTCTTGCTTGGTTGTGGTAATTGATGTGCAGATAGCCATGACTGGTGCTAAAAAAAAGTCATCTTCCAGTGTTGGACCGATGCTTGACAGCCAGCCACAGTCTCAAACTCGACCTATACCACAACCACAAAGTGTAAGTGCATTCCTGGTGTTTGCAGTCACCATATTTAATGGCCCCTTATTTCTTTATGCATTGTGCACTTTAATCAGTTTGGTTGAGTTCAGAATTTGCTAGGCTACTGTTAACTATTTTTTTTTTAAATTATGCTAAGTTTGTGTGAAAGAAAAATTGTGTAAGTGTAAAAAAATCTTATGGAATTAATTTCATTTATCAGTAGCTTTGTATATGATGAGAAGTGAATGTATTTGATTTTTCTTGCTGCCCTTTCTGAACTTTCTTCCCCTATTTTATTAAATGATATGGTGTTCATATGCAGATATCCATGAATGGTGTTGAAAAAATGTCATCTTTCCGAATTGGACCAATGCTTAGAAGCCAGCCGCAGTCACAAACTAAATTGGCGTCGCAACCAGAGTCGCAGCCACCTTTGGAATACCAACCAAGGCCACCATTGCATTCCCAAACTCAGTTGCAGTCCCACGCATGTCAGCCCCAATCGCATCATATACTAAACGAAGCTAGTCCAAGCACGAGCCTTTCAGAGTCTAGTGATAATCAGAGTCATTCTGCACACGAACAAGGTAATTGACACTGTTATTATTTATTTTTTGAATAATTAAGAGGAGATAATAATATACGTACATATGGTTAGATAAGTTAATAGTTCAAGCCAACAAACCAGAAGTTAAGACTAGTACCCAATCCTGAAGCCGGTAACTTGGTCCCTAAATAAGATGCAACAAAGAAATAGCTATCACTCAATCCTGCATTTTTTTTACTCCCAAATGTGTAGACAGTTACAAAAAACATATGTATTTAAATATAGATTTAATGTGCCATTCTTAACCCAATTCGTGGCACACTATTGTCCCTTAATTTAATCAAGTCATGTCATTGTTTTTACATTCGAATACATCATCTTTATGCTAACATTTGTTCACTTTGAACATTAAGTCCATAGTTCAGGCCAATTTATCCAGAAACATGGGCGGGGGCCTGCATGATTAGTTAATGACTGGGGGACAACTAAGTAGTTACCTGTTAAGCTCAATTGCTTGAATCAACCAGTTGATTCAACGGCATCTAAGCTATCTACGTATTTGGGTATAATGGCTCGAGATGGGAACAAGTTATCCCTTAACTACACGGATTGGAGGGCTGTACCACAAGATGTTAAGGAGGATATTTGGTTGGATATTAAGGTATAGTATGTACTTGTAACTTGGTTCCTTGCCTATTTGATTTTAACATATTGTTGAAAATGTAGGCAAACATTGATGTCGATGACCAGTTTAAAAAAATTTGTTTAAAGAGGCTTGGCAAACTTTGGAAGGATTGGAAAGCGGAGGTGAAAAGAAAATACTACACGACACGCTCGAATAAAGCAGAACAACTTGCAAATCGTCCTCCAAGAGTTGAGGAGGATCAATGGCCGATACTTGTTGAGTATTGGAGCTCAGAGGAGGCAATAGTATGCAAACATTTAATGCTTCCAAATATATCATGATTTCATTGAACTTTAAAGTTTACTTGATAGCGTAGTTAGCTTCTAGCATCCCATTTGTTGATAAACTGAAATGGTATATTTATTCACCTTGCAATAACCTAAATTCAATTCTATGTTACAGAAGCGTAGCCAGCAAAATATTAACATTCGCAAACAGTTGAAGATGGGGCATACTAGTGGACGAAAGAGTCATGCATGCGTAGCTCATGAGGTGCATTCATTAATATTTGGTATTGCTATTTGATGCATTCTATATATTAAATATAAAGCTTATAATTGGGTGCTTATTGTTTGTATATGTTGTTAATTATCTTTATAGCTTTAGACCAAGTACAGTCATAAGCCATCTCGATTGGAAGTTTTTGTACTTACACGCAAAAGAAAGAATGGGAACCCTGTTGATGATGCTTCTGTTGAGGTCATTGTATGTGTACAAATTGTTGAGTCAATGCCTTGATTTTGATGATAACAAAACATGGTTAAATGATCTAATAATTCTACTTAGTGTGCAGATGAATTATTAATTAGATCTTGACTTGAAGCTTATCATAATAGAGGACTTATGATGAAAAGCATGATGAAGTGATGTATTCTACAATGGTGATTTTATAAGGGAATGAAGATGATGGATATCAAAGAAGAAGAATGAAAATGATCAAAGTCTTGATTTAAAAGATTGAAGACTTTGAGTACTTGAAGATATCTTGCAAGAATGGAAAAAGAAGAGACTGACTCAAAAACATAAAAGCTTTCTTGATAGATGTAAAGATGTCTTGAAGACATGGAAGGAATCACAAGATTTGGAAAGCTTTCTTGAGTTGTTGAAGTCCATGGAGAAGCCATGTTGATTGAAGAAATGAAGATTCTAAGTCATGGAAGCTCTTTTGAAGATATTGAAGAAGACTTGAATCAATGGATGAAGCTATGATAATGGAAGAGCTCTACAAGTGATGAAAATGAAGAAAACTCACCTTAAATGGATTGAAGATGTTCTTGGAGTCATCTAATCTTGAAGAAGTGTTTGCAAGCTTTAAAAAGCCTATTTAGATGATCCTTGAAGAGATTGGAAGCTTTGAAAAAGATTGAAGAAAAGTTGCAAAAATATGGGTTTTGGTAAAAAGAGTCGACCCCTCAAGCAAGAAGAGTCGACTCATTCGAACAGAGCCTTGGAATTCTGCTGGAAGCTTAAAAGAGTCGACTCCTAGCCAAAAAGAGTCGACTCATTGCAACAGAGAACAAACAATTCTGCAGACTGCTGAAAAGAGTCGACTCCTGGGACAAAAGAGTCGACTCATTTGGACAGTGACTTGGAAAATCTGCTGAAATGCAAAAAGAGTCGACTCATTGTGAAAAGAGTCGACCCCTAGACCGTAACGGCTAGTTTTCTGACAGACGGTATAGGCACAAACACAACCAAATCTTCTCCCATACTTCTCCAACGGCTAGAATCGATCCATACCTATATATATGAGATACATACAGCTTCAAACAAGGAGAGAAGAGCAATCATACCATTCATATCAAGTGCTTGAAGCTGAAAATCACCTGCACCTAACTGTTACATATTTTTGCTGAGTGTTTAAAGTTATCCATCGAGTTGTATTCATTTGTATACTCACTAGAAGAGTCACTCTCTGTATAATCTTCATTCATTCTTGTTTGGGTGGGTTTGTAACCTTGTAAGTTTAAGTGTTCTTGGGAAAAACACTTGTAAGTTTAAGAGAAGCTTGGACAAAATCTCTTGGGTTTTGAAAGCTTGGGAAGAAGCTTTTGTAAAGAGTGAGCTGGGCACTCGTGGCACAACCAGCGGCTGTGTAAGGTGTATTGCATAGTGGAATTCCTTCGAAAGGATCGAAGAAGAGAGGACGTAGGCAAGGTTGGCCGAACCTCTATAAATCTGGTACATATTTCTTCTGCCTCTGTTTTGCTTACTTGCTCATTATGCATGCTTGCAAATACTTGTTCTAATGTACACTTCATTTGCTTGATACTTATACTCTGATTATTTGTTACTAAAATACATAAATTATTTTTTAGTTCAAATTCTTGTTAAAAATTCTATAAAACCCAATTCACCCCCCCCCCCCCCTCTTGGGTTGCCTACTTGGGCCAACACAAATTACAATTCATTTTTCTTGCCCCAAATTCACCTGCATCTACATAATGTTTACTTCTTCTAGCATCCCATACCCTGTTTTTTTTTTTTTTTTTTAAGAAATCACAAATCTTAATTGCAGGCGAAGTTACAAGAGCGAGCCTCTCAATTGCCAGAGTCTCCAGATAATGTGACTGCACGGAATGAGATTTTTTATGATGTTATGGGACCTGATAAAAATGGCCGGCTATGAACTTATGGTTTAGGGCCCACTCCCACTGAGTTATTTGGTCGATCACGCAAAGCAGTTGATATAGATAATGAGAGTTTGAGGGAAGAAATAACTGCAAAGGTACGCACTGAAATGGAGAAAAAATTTGAAACATTTATGATCATGCAATCCCAGATGCAATCTCAGCTAGAGATGATGCGCTCTCATATGGAGACTTGTCCAGCTGTTGCACCACAATGTACTAAACAGGTAATTACTTTCTGTTTTGAATTGAATGAAAATTTATAAAGGATACTAATGTCTTGGATATCATTTTGATTAAAAGTACACATTTTATTTATTGTGGTGACCTTTAATAGGTTTCAGATTCGTCTAGTGCACATAATACTCCATCCAGATTGCGACCTCTACAACCACGAACATTCCAAGATGAGACACGAACTCCACCAACTATCAAGCCAAATGTTCAATGTGCCCCATCCAATGAGGTATAGTGGAACAAATAATTTTAAAAATAGTGAGTTTAATACAGAATAGTTCCTTATTATTTGCACCCAAGAAATTGAACGTCTCACTTGTGCTAAAATAGACTTTTACTATAATGTAAGTACCAAAAAAGAGTAAAAAGACAAGAAATCAAGTCCCATCAACAACTTACTTTATATTTAGATACGTTTTAAATGCAATTGTACTATATTGCTATATATATGTATTTGTACATATATTTTCTTTCATTTCATCTTTATCTAATATCTCATAATTCATGTAATACAGATACAAGAACTGAAGAAAAAGAGAAGGCTCCAAAAGGCCCATAACACTCACAAGCAGGAAATACAAAAGGCACATAACACGCAAGAGGTAATTATTAACCTTAAATTAATAGATAGATTCTCTAATTTAAAATTTAAAATACATCAGGAGATGACTGAAGGCTTACATAATTCATATATTCTTAATTTATTCTAGTGTAGTTTTCTGAAGAAAATATGATTGGTGAAACTTTTGAATGAGAATTCATAAATAGCCTGAATATAAATGCGTGTGTACTGTTCTAAGGACCCTAGATTCTTATTGATAAGATAAGAATTGTATTTCTAATATTTCTGTGATTTATGGTGGTAAATTAGATGCCCCATTTTGTCTTCTTTTTTTTTGGGTATTGAAAGAAACAAAAAAGGAAAAAACATAAGAACTAAATAATTTTAGAATTAGTGTCCATATAGAATGTTACATTCTTGTGGTTGCGCTTATGGAGGATATACTCTATTTTGAAACCAAATCATGCATTAGTTGACATGGCAAGTAAAGAACAAAGGATACACTGCAACTCTGCACCACAGTAATGGGCATTATTATATACTCAATTTTTTTACCAGATTGTGTTTTTTAGTATGCAAATATATGTACTAAAAAACACATGGTATGTACAAAACATCATGAAAAGTCTAGGTAGAACACACATCCCATCTCACCAATCTAGGTAGAACACTACAATAAGAACCATATATATAGTCCATATTTCTCTTGACTAAGAATAGCTAATCTTGTTTAGTAAATATTATTTCCAGGTAAGGGCCAAATGTATTAGAATATTTTTAATTATTACCAAGGCTAGACACCAAGAATAGCTCATTCTCTGCCAGTAATTTGTTACACCATATAGCAATTACTATTAGAAGATAGGGGTCACAAATATTTTTGATTGTTACCAAATGACTGAGCCTAATCACTACATGTGACAGTTCAAACAATACTATTACTTTCATATTTAGAATTTCAAGATGCGGTGTGAATGCCAAGATGCTAAAATATTCTATCATTTTATTGTCACATTTCATACATTTAAAGGAATATATGCAAGGAAAAAGAGTTTTTCAAAGATATTTGATGTCATTGCAAGGGTCAAGGTAATTGTTGCTTTCCTGAGAAGAAAAATTCCTAAAAAGTGCAAGTTCACTCGATTCTCCCTTTCATGTTCTCTATTTATGGGGTATTGCATGAAGGGGAAAAAAAAAACTAAATTATGGACTTATTGTTCATATAATGTTAAATTCTTATGGTTGGGCTTAAAGAACATATACCCTGTTTTGAGTCTAAATTATGACTAGCTGACATTGTAAGTTATACTCAATTTTTTTTTTTATGTCAAAAGTTCTTTTTTTTTTTTTTTGTATCCAAGATAGGAAAATCTATGTGATATGTGTTTCTTCTACAACATACCATCAAGAACCAAAAAAAAAAAAAACTGGAAAACATGTTGCTAAAATTAAAATGCAAATGCCCAAGCTAGTTCAGTAAATTGAACTACTCAAATTTCCAGATGGGGTATTGCATGAAGGGGGGAAAAAAAAAGAAAGGAAGAAATATAAGAACTAAATAATTATAGAATTACTGTTCATATAATGTTAAATTCTTATGGTTGGGCTTAAAGAAGATATACCCTGTTTTGAGTCTAAATTATGACTAGCTGACATTGTAAGTTATACTCATTTTTTTTTATGTCAAAAGTTCTTCTTCTTTTTTTTTTTTTGTCCAAGATAGGAAAATCTATGTGATATGTGTTTCTTTCACAACATACCGTCAAGAACCAAAAAATAAATAAATGGAAAACATGTTGCTAAAATTAGAATGCAAATGCCCAAGCTAGTTTAGTAAATTAAACTACTCAAATTTCCAGATGGGGTATTGCATGAAGGGGGGAAAAAAAAAAGAAAGCAAGAAATATAATAGCTAAATAATTATAGAATTACTGTTCATATAATGTTAAATTCTTATGGTTGGGCTTAAAGAAGATATACCCTATTTTGAGTCTAAATTATGACTAGCTGACATTGTAAGTTATACTCATTTTTTTTTAATGTCAAAAGTTCTTTTTTTTTTTTTGTGTCCAAGATAGGAAAATCTATGTGATATGTGTTTCTTCCACAACATACCGTCAAGAACAAAAAAAAAAAAAAAATTGGAAAACATGTTGCTAAAATTAGAATGCAAATGCCCAAGCTAGTTTAGTAAATTGAACTACTCAAATTTCCAGATGGGGTATTGCATGAATGGGGGAAAAAAAAAGAAAGGAAGAAATATAAGAACTAAATAATTATAGAATTACTGTTCATATAATGTTAAATTCTTATGGTTGGCTTAAAGAAGATATATATACCCTGTTTTGAGTCTAAATTATGACTAGCTGACATTGTAAGTTATACTCATTTTTTTTTTTTTTGTGTCCAAGATAGAAAAATCTATGTGATATGTGTTTCTTCCACCACATACCGTTAAGAACAAAAAAAAAAAAAATTGGAAAACATGTTGCTAAAATTAGAATGCAAATGCCCAAGTTAGTTCAGTAAATTGAACTACTCAAATTTCTAGATATTGCAAGTAATCCTAAAGGTAGAAGCAATTTTTAACTGACATAAAAAACTGAAAGATTATTGAATGAGGAGAAGATAATGAGAGAACAACTTGTAGCTTCAAGGATACATTCTCATTTTTCATTTTGATACATATTTCAAGGATTATATTTTTCTTGGATACCATTTTGATTAAAAGTACACATATTCATTTATTGTGATGATATTTGATAGGTTCCAGATTGGTCTAGTGCACATAATACTCCATCACAAGTGCCACCTTTACAGCCCCAAAAGTTCCAAGATGAGACACGAGCTCCACAAACTGTCAAGACAAATATTCAATGTGCCCCATCCCATGAGGTATAGTAAAAAAAATAATTTTTAAAATAGTGACTATAATACACAATAGTTCCTCATTAGCTGCACTCTTGAAATTGAACATCTCATTTGTACTAATGTAGAGTTCTATTACAATGCAAGACCAAAAAAAGATCATAAAAAAACGAAATCAAGTCCCATCAACAACTTACTTTATATTTAGATACTTTGTAAATCAAATTGTATTGCATTGGAATTTATGTGCATTTGCACACACACATTTTGTTTCATATATTCCATTTATATATGTCTAACATTTCATATTTCGTAAAATACAGCTACATGAAGTGAAGAAAAAGAGAAGGCTCCAAAAGGTTCATAACACCCACAAGGAAATACAAAAGACATATTACACCCAAGAGGTAATTGTTGACCTACAAGCAGTTGCCAAATTGTCCAATAAAAATTTAAAAATATACATTTATTTTTATGTATGCACGGATGCTCACTTGGCTCTATGTTAAATTGTTTCTAATTAAATGGAAGCATCCCACTGAAAATTTGCATATTTATTCTGCTTGAAGTAATACTCATATTTGTAGGTTGGAATGATGAAAGCAGAAGTAGATCTTCTTAATTCCAAGCTACCATACCAAGTTATTGCACAGGGCACTATAATTAGTAAAGATCCAAGCAAAGTAGTAGGTGGAATGCAACTTGGACATGATTTTTGGGAAGTATACATTGAGAAGGTGGTGAAACCTAATGAGTTCTTAGTCAGGCCTCGGGAAGGTGTTAATACAGTGGGCGAAGCTGTCAAAACAACTGTTGCTTGGCAATCTCTCTATGTATATTAGATTTACTACAATTTTTATTTTTTAAGTTCATCATCCAGTGCATATATTAGTTATCTAATAAATATACAAATTGATTTTTCAGGTTGTAAGGAGAACTTAATTAGCAGGTCATGGTGATTTCAACTGAGCTATGGTGGAGCAATGGAACAATTTGAATTTTTTTGAGTGTTGGCCATGGATTACTGTATTGAACATGGTATTTGTAATTAAGTAGATGGTTAACTATTATTATATATGGTTTGTTGGATACAATCACAAGTTTGGTTTTTAATTAGAATATGTGGAGTTTTATGTGTTGATTGATAGTATTAATGGAATAGATCGAAGAAGTGAAACATTGGTCAAACCATATTCATACCTTTTTATGAAGACAGGTACACAAAATTATTGACAAGATTTGAATTAAATTATTGACAGGACTTTTTGGGCTTAAAATATCGACACTTTCAAGAAGTGTCACAAAAGAATACTCGATCCAGTGCTATGGATTTTCGCGGCACTTTGACAAAAAAGTGTAGCCAATAATCACTTTGTTTTAGTGGCACTTCCAACAAAAAAGTGTAGCCAATAATCAGACTTTCCCGGCATTTTTATTTTTGCCACAAAAAAAAGTCTCAAATTTAATACTTTTTGCAGCACTTATAAATGTCGGTAATTAGTGCCAGAAAAATGCCGACACTAGCAAAAAAAATGCCGCAAAGTATTCGCGACACAGGAATTGCCCACTTTTGAAACATGTGTTAGAAAAGTGCCGGGAAAAGTTATTACGGCACTTATATGCTCTTTTGTGGCACTTTTTGAGTGCCACAAAAAGTCAATTTTCTTGTAGTGAGATATGCCAAGATGGCCCTCCTCACTGAGAATGAGGGAGCCGAAGAAAGAATTCCTCATAGCCCAAGACGCCATCTCATGAACAAAAGAGTTTGCTTTCCAAGGATTTAATGTCCAATAAGATTTTGTAACACTATTTAAAATGTGATGCGAACTTCAACCAACACGCGTTGAGACCCAACAATAATATCAGAATACTTGTCTGAGAAAGCTAAAAGTTAGATTTTGAAAGAAAACCTCTACCCAACACTTATAACTGGAATGCAAACCGAAGGTATAAAGTAACTTACCCCGACCCAATGATTTTATAGAATCGCGAACCGAATGTATAAAAATTTGAATGCCACAAAGAAGAATTCTTGATAAGTTTACAAGTTCTTTGAAGAACCAATAGAACAAACAATACTCATGTGTTTTTATTTTTTTTATTTTTTATATCTCAATTCAATATCTTCTCATTACAAAGAGTGCATACTATTCATAGAACATGGTTGAGAAAAAAAAAAAGACTACAAATTAGCTCCTAATTGATAGACAATTAGCCAATCAATTAGCTAAATAAAAAAACTATTCAAAATACTACAAATCAGTCCCTAATTGATAGACAATCAGCCAATCAATTAGCCAAGTCAAAAGGCTACAAATCAGCCCCCAATTGATGGGTTATCAGCCAATCAATTATCAAGTCAAAAGACTACTTATCAGTCCCATCAATAACTTGAATTAAATTTGTTATGCATTCATCTTCCTTGGGCCAATCTTAGAATGCCCCATTTTAAAATCATCCCAAATCTCATGAATCAATCCATTAATTGCTTCTTTGATATTCTTAGATCGTACTCTTGTAATAGGCCCAACTAGAACATGTAATGGATCCTTTAATGGTGTTTGTTGATTCTCATTAGTCCACCTTTCTGCAAAAGGATTCATCATCGAATCGTCACCTACATCAAAAAGAGAAAGATCATAAACATTAAATGTAGTACTAATGTTATATTCACTTGGAAGATCCAACTTGTAGGCATTATTGTTGAGCCGCTCAAGGATTGAAGATAGACCATCCCCTCTAGGATGTAGTTTGAACCGCCTATGGGCTGGAAATCTTTCCATTCTCATATGCACCCAAACCCAATCACCCGGTTTAAAGATGACTCGTCTATGGCCCTTGTTGGCTTTAGTCACATATTGCTCATTTTTCTTCTCTATATGTTGTCATACACTTTCATGGAGTTTCTTCACTATACCTTCTTTTGACAATTCAAACTAGTCCTTTCATTAATTGAAAAAGGCAACAAATTCAAAGGAGTTAGTGGATTAAAACTATAAATAATCTCAAATAGTGAAAAATTAGTAGTAGAATATAACACTCCAATTATATGTGAACTCAATGAATGGCAAACTGTTGACTCCATGCCTTGATTTTGTTGATGACAGAACTTTGTTTAATGTCTAATTACTTTACTTAGTGTAAAGATTATATTATGCATTAATTAGACTATGACTTGAAGCTTAATAACTTGAATGCATTAAAGAATTTGTGAAGTTTGTCAAGAAGATTTAAAGAGTGTGTTAAAACCTTGAAGAAGATGAAAGAACCTATATGAATTGAAGAGTCCTAGATCAAGTTTTGAAATGATTCTATCTCAAAGAGATTGAAGGTGCTAAAGATCAAGTGAAAAGAATATCATAGTTTTTGAAGACGTGATGAAGTCTCAACAAATCAAGTGAAACCATGATTGATTGAAGAAGTTCTTGAAGAACATGCATGAAAGAAGACATTTTAAAGTCTTACAAGCTTGATCTAGAATATCATTGAAGTATTTAAAGGGTTGGAAGAATGTTGAACAAATCCTGTAAAATGAAGCCTATGAAAAATGAAGCCCATGGAATTGACAAGAGTCGACATATCCCCTCCAAGAGTCGACACATGAAGACAGTGACTTGAACCTAAACATATGAAATTGCCAAGAGTCGACACATCCACTCTAGGAGTCAACACTTAGTTCATCAAAAGTCAACACATTGAGACAGATTGCATGACTTTGAAAATTCCTTAAAAGAGTCGACACATAACCCTATAAGAGTCGACACATCAATACAAATTGCATAACTTTGAAAATATTCTTAAAAGAGTTGACACATGAGTCTACAGGAGTTGACACATGGAGACAGATTGCATGACGTTAAAAATATCATTAATAGAGTCGACACATGAACCTACAAGAGTCGACACATCGAGATAGTGCCTTAGAAATACATGTTAAAATTTAAAGGAGTTGACATTTCGTTCACCAAGAGTCGATATATGGAGGCATATTGTTTAAAGAACAACGACTAGAATAGGAACGGGTCGACACATGCAGCCAAAGGGTCAATCTATGCCACTGTAACGGTTATATTTTTAAACGTTCTATAGCTCTGATCTTGCATTTAATGCAACCCTAACTACCTCCAACGGCTAGAATCAAAGCTAAGGCATATATACAAGACCCCCACAATATTTATACATAGAGAGAAAGTACATTCAAGTGTAGAATTGAATTTGAAAGCATAAATCCTAGCTGATACAGTTATTTTGTTGAGATATTGGGGATTTACTGATCTTACACTTATTTTATCCACTCTTTGAGAGAGATACTTAGTGTAAACCTCATTTACTCTATTTGGGTGAGTTTATAAACCTGTGAGTTTGAGTGTTCTTGTTAAAAACACTTGTAAGTTTGAGTGAAGGTTGAACAAAATCACTTGAAGAGATTTGAGAGCTTGGGAAAAACTATTGTAAGAAGTGAGCTAGGCACTTAGTTAACTAACACCTACTTTGTAATTCTTCATTGCATAGTAGAAGAGTTTTTATTATGTTTGATATTGCTTGAACACATTGCACACATACTTTGGTTTTGCTATTAGATTATTTAATTAGATTGCTTAAACAGTTTTTATTAGTTAAAATTGTTTGTGATTATTTTTTGAAACCCAATTTACCCCCCTCTTAAGTTGCACTCTTGGGTCAACAATTGGTATTAGAGCTAGTACTTTACATTTAAAGGCTTAATATCCTTAGAGTCGATCCATGACAACCATGTTTGGAAGCTCTCTAGGTGAGGGTCAATCCACCAATAGACCTATCATGTTTAATGGGACAAACTATAACTATTAAAAGAATAAAATGAGAATTTATATCTAATCTGTTGACTATGAATTATGGAGAATCATTATTAATGGTCTTAAGACTCCCACCATGACCATTGAAAGGGTAGTCATCTCTAAACCTGAAAATGAATGGGATGAGAATGATTTGAAACTTTTACAATCTAATGCTAAAGTTATGAACATTTTATATTGTGTATTAGACCCAAATAAATTCAATGGGATCTCTACTTGTGAATCTGCCAAGAAAATTTAGGATAAACTCGAAGTGACTCATGAAGAGACCAACCAGGTCAAGGAGTCCAAGATTAACATTCGTGTGCATAATTATGAATTATTTAGAATGAAATCTGATGAATCTATAATTGAAATGTTCACTAGATTTATTAACATTGTTAATGGCTTAAAGTCTCTTAGAAAAGTATATCCTAACAGTGAATATGTGAGAAACATCCTAAGATTATTACCAAAAACATGAAAAACCAAGGTGACAGCTATACAAGAAGCCAAAGACCTCAACATATTGCCACTTTAGTAGCTTTTTGGATCTCTAATGACCTTTGAGTTAACCCAAAGCAAAATGTTCAAGAAGAGGAGAACAAGAAGAAGAAATCCATTGCATTCAAGTCTACCACATTAGAAAATGAATATGGAAGTGAGATGAGGATAATGAAGATCTTGCCCTCATTATACGAAAATTTAAAAGATTTATGAAAAGAAGGTGAAAAGGAGGAACGAAGCCTGAAGCAAAGGCTGAATTCAACAACAACAAGGATTCAATTATCATATGCTATGAATACAAGAAGGCAAGACACATTAAAATTGAGTATCCTATGCTAAAGAAGAAAGAAAAAAAAAAAAACAAAGAAAAAAGGGCTCTAGCTGCCACATGAAGTGAAGATGAGGAATCTAGCTCTGATGAGGAAGTTGAACCTTAAGAAATTATAAACCTATATCTCATGGCACAAGAGAAGGAATATGAGATAGTACACACTAAACCATTTAGTTTTTCATTTGATGAATTGTAAGATGCTTTTGATGATTTACTTGCTCAATTTAAAAAGATGGGCATAAAAAATAATTTTCTCAAAAAGATGGTATCCACACTCATTAAAGAGAGTGAAAATTTACAAAATAAAAATGAAATTTTGATCAAAGAGAATTCTGTTTCGAAAGAAAAAGTAAATGATTTAGAAAAATTTCTTCTAAAATATGTTGATGGGAAAGAAAACCTTGATGCTATGCTTAGTAAATAAAAGTGTTCTCTTGACAAGGTTGGAATATGCTACAATCCTTTTAGAGATAAAAAGTTTTTAAAAACAAAAATTACATGCTTTTATTGTCAAAAGAGAGGCCATCCAGCTAGCAAATGTCACATTATGCAAAAATGTCATGTTCTTAAGAATGTTTGGATCCCAAAAGGATCATTAAAAACTAACTCTTATGGACCCAAAATGATTTGGGTACCAAAGGTGAAGGTTTGAGCTAATGTTCTTATAGTTATATCTTCAAGAAAAATCTAAAAAGAACCATTGGTATTTGGATAGTGGTTGTTCAAGACACATGACTAGAGATGAATCTCAATTCACATCTCTCACACCAAAGGATGGAGGTTTGATCACTTTTGGAGATAATAGCAAAGACAAGATCATTGGTATAGGTAGTATTGGTAAGAACTCTTCTACTTCAATTGAAAATGTTTTACTTGTTAAAGGTTTTAAGCACAACCTATTGAGCATTAGTCAATTGTGTAACAAAGGTGGTAAGGTAGTGTTTGAATCTTCTAAGTGCATTGTAGTAAACATGAATGACAACAAGACTATATTGATTGGACATAGACAAGGCAATATTTACATTTTAACTTAAATGATTTATCCTCTTGCAAAATAAAATGCTTCTATGAATAATGAAGATAGTTGGATGTGGTATAGAAGACTTGGTCATATTAGTATGAGCATTCTTTCAAAAATCTCAAAAAATGAATTAGTGAATGGTCTTCCATAACTCAAATTTGAAAAAGATAAAATTTGCGATGCATGTCAAATGGGAAAGCAAACCAGAATTTTTTTCAAATCTACTAATATGTTCTCTACATCTAGGTCATTAGAACTTTTGCATATGAATTTGTTTGAACCAACTAGAAACTTAAGTCTATGTGGTAAGCAATATGCTCTTGTTATTGTTGATAATTACTCAAGATACACTTGGACATTCTTTTTACTTCACAAGGATGAAACAATTATTTTCTTCACCAAGTTTTACAAAAAGGTTCAAATGAAAAAAGATTTACAATTATAGCAATTTGGATTGACTATGGTGGTGAGTTTGATTGCAAATATTTTGAAATATATTGTGATGAAAATGGTTTTGAACATAATTTTTCAACACATAGAACTCCTGAACAAATAGAGTTGTTGAAAGGAAAAATAGAACTTTGGAAGAAATGGGGAGATCAATACTTTGTGAAAATAATTTGCAAAATATTTTTGGACTGAAATTGTTAACACAGCTTGCTATGTTTTAAACAAAGTTTTGGTGAGAAAATCTTTAAACAAACACCATATGAGCTTTGGACAAGAAACCTAATGTTTCATACTTTCGAGCTTTTGGATGCAAATGCTTTGTATTGAATAATAATAAGGATAACCTTAGTAAATTTGATGCAAAATCAGATGAGGGTGTCTTCCTTGGATATTCCACACATAGCAAGACCTATAGAGTTTTTAATAAGAAAACTTTAGTTGTTGAAGAATCAATGCATGTTATCTTTGATGAACTAAATTCTTTGCCAAAGAATATTGTGAGTAATGATGTAGAAGACGTGGAACAAAATTTGGATAAATTGAACATCAATTCAACTTAAAGTGAAGCTCCACTAAAGAGAAAGGAAACCAAGAAATTCCTTTAAACCAACAAGCTGTGAATGGAAGGCTGCCCAAGGAATGAAAGTTTATCCGCAACTATTCAACATAGTAAATACTGGATGATCCATCACAATGGATAAGAACAAAATCATCTCTTAGATATATATGTAACCATCTTGCTTTTTTATCACAAATTGAACTAAAATGATTTAAAGAAGTTGAAAATGACGAATTTTAGATTATGGCCATGCAAGATGAATTAAATCAATTTGAAAGGAATGAGGTTTGGAACCTTATTCCTAAGCTTGAAGATTATCCTGTAATTAGAACCAAATGGGTGTTTAAAAACAAATAGATGGATCTGAAACTGTTGTGAGAAATAAGGCCAGACTTATAGCCAAAGCCTATAGTCAAGTAGAACGAATTGATTTTGATGAGACATATTTACCTGTAGCTAGATTAGAGACTATTAGAATGTTGTTTGCATTTTCATGTTTCAAAAATTTCAAGTTTCATTAAATGGATGTAAAAAAGTGTATTTTTGAATGGTTTGTTTATAAAGAGATTTGTGTTGAACAACTTCCTAATTTTGAAAATTCAAAATTTTCAAATTATGTTTTCAAACTTACAAAAGAAATTTATGGTTTAAAGCAAGCCCCAATGTCTTGATATGAAAGGTTAAACAACTTCTTGATTGAAAATTATTTCACAAGGGGAAATGTTGGTACCATACTTTTTATGAAGATTATAGACTATGATATGCTTATTGTGTAAATTTATGTGGATAACATCATATTTGGCTCTACTAATGAGAAATTTTGCAAGGAATTTGCTAAGTGTATGTAGGGTGAATTTTAAATGAACATGATGGGAGAACTCAACTTTTTCCTTGAACTTCAAATCAAACAATCAAATGAATGTATCTTCACAAACCAAGCTAAGTACATCAAAGACTTACTCAAGAAGTTTGATATGAAAGATGCAAGGCCATTGAGCATTGCCATGAATACTTTAGCAAAGCTTGACAAAAATGAGAAATGTATCTCTGTAGATACCAAATTATATAGAAGTATGATTGACTCATTACTGTATCTGACTACTAGCAGACCTGATATTATGTTTAGTGTATGTCTATATGTTAAACTTCAATCTCATCCTAAGGAATCACAATGTTGTAGCTGTTAAAATTGTTTTTAGATATCTCAAGCACACATTTAATCTTGAATTATGGTATCCTAAGGGCACATCTTTAAACTTGATTGACTATTTTGATGCTAACTATACTGGTAGTGAAGTTGATAGAAAGAGTACAAGTGGCTTTTGTTAATTTCTTGGTAATATACTTGTTTCATGGTTTAGTAAGAAATAAAATTCAGTTGCACTTTCCACAACTGAGGCATAGTACATTGTGGCTGGAAGTTGTTGTGCTCAAATCCTTTGGGTCAAACACTAACTAGAGAACTTTGGATTGACCTTTGAACACATCCCCATTAGATGTGATAACACAAATGCTATCAATTTGACCAAGAAACCCCATTCAACACTCTCGCACAAAAAACATTTAAATTAGACATTATTTTACACGAGATCATGTGCAAAAAAATGATATTAAACTTGACTTTGTATGCACTGAGAGCCAACTTGCTGATATATTTACAACACCATTGAGTGAAGATAGGTTTTGCATGATTAGAAGAGAATTAGGAATGAGTAATCCAATATCTTGATTGATTTGTATAATCTTCTTGTTCAATAATGCTATTACAATTGATGGAATACTTATTTGATACATTACATATCATTCATAAGTCATATTCTGCATTTTATGAAGAAAAAGTCAACCCTTGACCTCAATGAGTCAACCCTTATTTCTTGAGAATAGCTTATGATTAGCTTCTATGGAAAAAAGTCGACCCTTACAGTACCAAGTGTCGACCCATTTTAACAGAGAGCTCAGAAGCAATTCTGCAAGAAAAGAGTTGACCCCTCGAAGCCAAGAGTCGACCCTTCTATGCAGTTGCTAAATACCCCTGTTTATTGGTAAAATCAAATTTCTCTCTTTCTCATTCTCTCTCGACAAACAATTTCTCTAATTGCCAAAAGCTATCAAACCTCCTCACAAATCACTCTCAACTCCCACTATACACCTATTTCGATCCCTGAAAACCTATTCCCAACCTTCATTAATCCTTTGATCCATCTTCTATGGTACCAAAGTCTAACAAGTCGAAGAAAGGGAAGAAAATCCTAAAAGTGTCGACACCCAAGGTGGCTGGAAGCAAAAAGAGAAAGGATCATAGGAAATCTTCTATGGGACATGGGAAGAAGAAGAAGAAATCGAAGGGAACTACTCAAGATGAAGGGCAGATTGCAAGAAACAAAACCTACTTCTCCAGTAATGAGGCCAAAACTAAGTATTACTCAATATTTTCTTTGAAGCCAATTTTGAATGGTAGATAGATAAATTTTCAATTCTTTGCTGATGAGAACTTTGAATTTGAGTCTAGATTAGATGCCCTTGGCTGGAAATCAATGACACAAATTAGGGAAGATGTGTATTCCGAATTAGTTGGGCAGTTTTATGCCCATGCCAATAGAAGGTTTGGCACCCAAAACATTGATAGTTGGGTAAAAAGAGTGTCATTCACCATCACCAAAGATGTGATTTGCCATATTCTAGGAATTGGAAGTGGTGATGAAGTTTAAAGGAAGGATATAGATAGAAAAACTCAATTGACTGCTCTCTATAGAGAAAAAATTGCTTCAAGCATTCAACCCCTAGCCAAGGACCTATTTTTGGACCTTAGACTTGTCCGTCATTTCATTTGTAGGATTTTAATTCCTAAAGGTAGAAAGTTTGAGTTTATCTCTGAAAAAGAATTATTCTTTATTTGGACTTACATTAGCAACACCAATATTGACCTGACCATGTTTATTAAGGATCACATGTTGAAGGCCCTCTAAAGGAAAATGAATATGCCTTATGGAATGCTTCTAACCAAAGTGTTTAAGCATTTTCAGATTGACTTCGCAGGAGAGAAGAAGAAGGCTCCAAAACCTTTGTGTGATGAGTACAATGAGAAAACCCTCAAGAGGATGGGTTATCATAAAGTAAACAAGGTTGTGTCCCCTAGGAAGGAGAAATGTGAAGGCTCTGCACTTGCAAAGGGCAAACAAGTTGAAGAAGGTGAGACATCTCATGCTGAAATAGAGGATATCTCAAGGGAACTTTTTCCCATAGGTCTTATTGTATCTAATAGGTATGTGGACATGTCTTTACTTTTGGCAATCTTAAAAGGAATGCAGACATACAATGAGAAAATGTTTGCCAAAATAGATGCCAAGGTTGACAATAGAGATATGAGACTAAAGGCTTTAGAAATTAAAGTGAGAGTTATTGTCAATGATAGCCAGAAAATGAGACAGATCTACTGCAAACCATTAATCGCTCCACTGAACATCTAAAAAAGTATATAAAGAGAGTAATTGGCATGAATTACCAACCTCTTAACTCAATAGCAGCAGAATTTGCAGAAGAAGAAGATGGAGGAGAAGAAGAGGAAGAAGAAAGAGAAGAAGAAGAAGGAAGTGAGGAAACAGAAGAACAAGAACTAGTTCCTAGAGAAAAGGAGAAATAGGCCATTGAGAAAGGTAAGCCTGTTGGAGCTTCTCCAGTCCCCAAATCTTCTGCTCCAACCAAATCCTATCACAGACATGGGTTGAGACCCAGACCTGGGAAGAGTTTTGTAAGCACCCCATTTTTGACCGCTCGGCAGTCTACACTCCGTCCAGACTTGTTTTCAAGTCATTATGGACATATTCCAATCGAATCCAATCCTCTAGTCCAAATTCCGTCTTTCCATCGCTTCGTGGGCCTGTCCGGCCCAAATAGAGGCAAAATGACCAAAATGCCCTTAGGGGCATTGTCCTTTCTTATTTCAACTCCAATCCCTCTCTCGAGATAGTTTATTCCTCAAGACGATCCGAGTAGCAAAACTACTCACAAAACCGTCAGAGTGGCGGAAACACTCACAAAACTGTTAGGGTGGCGGAAACACTCACAAAACCGTCAGAGTGGCGGAAACACTCACAAAACTGTCAGAGTGGCGAAAACACTCAAAACCCAGGCACGTCTCTTTGGGGACGGTAAGACCCCTTTCCAATCCCTCTCTCGAGACAGTTTATTCCTCGAGACGGTTCCAATCCAGGCACGTCTCTTCGGGGACGATAAGACCCCTTTCCAATCCCTCTCTCGAGACAGTTTATTCCTCGAGACGGTCCGAGTAGCAAAACTACTCATAAAACCGTTAGAGTAGCGAAAATACTCACAGAACCGTTAGAGTAGCGGAAATACTCACAGAACCGTTAGAGTAGCGGAAATACTCAACCGTTAGAGTAGCGAAAATACTCACAGAATCGTTAGAGTAGCGGAAATACTCATAGAACCGTTAGAGTAGCAGAAATACTCAACCGTTAGAGTAGGGAAAATACTCACAGAGCCGTTAGAGTAGCGGAAATACTCAACCATTAAAGTAGCGAAAATACTCCCAAATCATCAATCCCATCCAAGTAGCGAAAATACTCAACCCCGTCCGAGTAGCGGAAATACTCACAAATCTTCGACCCCGTCCGAGTAGCGGAAATACTCACACCGTTAGAGTGGCGAAAACACTCAAAACCTAGGTCAACACCCGTGTCTGTTAGCTCACTTCGGTGGAAAAGGACCAGACTACCCTTAGGACCTTTTCCGAGACTTTTCGGTCAAGATGACCATTTTGCCCCTAGGCATCCGAACGCCCCGGGAGCCACACCGGCTTTGGGTATCAAACTGATAACCTTCTGAGAATACTTTTTATAGTATTCTCAACCTTCCCTTCTCTTTTCGGATCATTCTGAGTCAGTTCCGGCCAACCCGGTACAAAATGACCGTTTTGCCCCTGGAGGGCCGGTCTCCTTCTTCAACCACACCGGCTCTGGGTATCAAACCGGTAACGTCCCGAGAATACTTTTTATAGTGTTCTCAACTTTCCTTTACCTTTCCGGACCATTCTGAGTCAGTTCCGGCAAACCCGGTACAAAATGACCGTTTTGCCCCTGGTGGGCCGGTCTCCATTTCCGACCACGCCGGCCCTGGGAATCAAACCGGAAACCTCTGGGAACATTCTAAATAATGTTTCCAGAACCCAATTCTTCTTCCGGGACAGTTTGAGTCTGTCCCGGCAGTTTTTCGAACCGATGGACCGTTTTGCCCCTAAAGGCTCGGTCAACCTTTCCGACACATCCAATCCTCACTTTTCAAGTGAAATACCTCCAGGACACTATTTTAAGTGTTCCTGCTCCTTTCCGGCCTCCCGGGTCATTCCCGGCTCCTTCAAATCATTCCCGGACTTTCCGAAGTCACTTTTAGTGAAGCCAGGCCAAAGTTTACATGGTAGTCACTAGTACAGGCGCTCAAATCTAGTCAAAGATACGTTGCTTGCTGACCTTAATTGTTTCCTAAATGGCTGGTGCCACTAGCAGTGGCGCCAAGCCAAAAAATGGCCTGGCGCCACTGCAACAGGCGCCAGGCTTGTCTTCCTTCTATAAATACAGAGCCTCGTTCAACGTGAAAGGGGTCTGCAAACTTAACCTAGAAATCACACAATTCGATATACAGAGCTCGAGCATCTTAAAAACCCTAGCCTCCTTAGGTTTTCTAAACCCTAGCCACTATACACAAACCCTAGCCTCCTATACACTCATACACTTCTCCATACACTCATACCCTAACCTTCAACCATCCTTGGAAGACTTGAAGAGCTGCCATCTAAAGCTTGAAGACAACCCTTGAGGACTGAAGGTGAAGATCAAGACAAAGACCGAAGACCGCACGGCGCGCAAAATAAACAAGAAACAAGGTAGGCTCCCTATTTAAATTTCTGCTCTTCCCCCCTCTCTCTTCTCTCTCCAACCCACTTGGGTTTTCTCTATTTTAATCCCCCATCTCTTTCCCCCCCTTTCTTTGCATGCTTGAAACAAGAGGATTCCCGGTCCATGTGTAGGATTGGACTATTGGAGAGTCACCGTGTCGGGGGCTTTCTTCTAGTCTAACCAAAGACCACGTGGGCCCGGCCCCCTTGATTATGTGGTGAAGCCTTAACCTTGTATATTCACGACCCCAAATTGCATTGTGCATATCATAGTCTTGCATCTTCCAAAATTCGTTTTCAAAATGTTGTTTTCAAAAATCATTTTCGAACTTGTTTTCAAAATTGCATCAAAAGCTCTTTTTCAAAAACATGTTTTCAAAATCACAATCTTAGGATGATCCTAGCCTTTCCATGGCTAGGGTTGCTTTAGGAAAGTGTTATATTAAAAGTGGCCTTTTGGTCTATATTTTCAAACCTTGTTTTCAAAACCACTTTCTTAAAGTGGTTCTAGCCTTCTTATGGTTAGAATTGCTTTAGGAAAGTGAGATGTTTTTTTTACACCTTCTAAAAACTCTTTCTTCAAAAATCTCTTCCTAAAAATCTCTTTTTCAACATACTTTCCTAAAACTTCCCTCTTCAAAATTGATTTCAAAAACTCCCTTTCAAAATCTCTTTTTCAAAACCCCCTTTTCCAACTCTTTTCCAAAACTTCCTCTCCCCAAAATTCACTTTCTAAAAACGCTCCCTAAAAATCTTTTCAAAAACTCTCTTTCCAAAATCTTGCCTCTAGAAACTCCCCTCTAGGATTCTTCCTCTCAAAATCTACGTTTCCAAAAACATGCTTTCCAAAAAACTTCTTCTCTCTAAAATCTCTTTCCAAAAACTCTACGTTTCCAAAAACATGCTTTTCAAAAAACTCCTCCCTAGGATTCCCTTCTGGAAAACCTTCCTTTTTAAAAACGCACTTTCTAAAAATCCTCTTTCCCTAGAACCCACAATTAGGAAACCCTAGTTTTCTTTCCAAAAACATGATTTTCAAACTTTGCCCCAAACCTAGGTTTCCAAAATCTTTTGTTTTCTATATCAAAACTATACATGTTTTCAAAACCTATTTTCTACGTCGAAACTATAATTTTTCAAACCTAGGGTTTCTAGAATCCCCTTTCCAAATCCTAGCCAAATCCTATCTTCCCTTTAGGAAACCAAATCAAATCTCCCCGTTTAGGAAACTAGATCCCGTCCTCCGTTTTTGGAAACAAAATCAAATCTTTTCTTTTAGAAACCAAATCCAATCTCTTCCTAATCCAAACCTTTCTTAATTCACATCCTTCCTAAACTCCCACTTTCCTAAATCTTAAGTTTCCAAAATTTGAACATATAAATCTTTCCTAAACTTTAAAACTCAACTTTCAAATCTTTCTTCGTTCAACCCTTTTCTAATTCTACCCCTTTTCAAAATCTCTTTCAAATCCAAGCTTTCAAATCTTTCTTAAACCCAAACCTTTCATAATCTCAAGATTTTCTAAAACTCTAAAGCTTTCTAAATCTTAAACTTTCTAAATTTCAAATATTTCCAAATTCAAAACTTTCTAAATTTGAAACTTTCTCAAGTTAAATCTTTCTAATTTCAAATCTTTCTAAATTCTAAACTTTCCAAAACTTCAAAATCTTTTCAAATTTAAAACTTTTCTAAACTCAAAACTTTCTTAATTCAAACATTTCCTAAACTGAAAACTTTTCTTTTTTAAACCTTTCCCAAAACGAAACTTTTCTTATTTTCAAAACTTCCTTGTTTTCAAAGCTTTTCAAATTCAAAACTTCCCTTTTTCAAAACATTTCTAAATTCAAAACTTTCCGATTTTCAAAACTTTCCTAATTTGGGGACTTTCGTAATCTGAAAACCTTTCCTTTTTCGAAAACTTTCCTAAACCTAAAACTTTCCTAATTTCAAAACTTGCCAAAAATGAAACTTTTCTAATTCGAAACTTTCCTAATTCAAACATTTCCTAAATCCAACCTTTCCTAATCTCCTAAACCTTCCAAGTCGAGTCAAGCTTTTCCTAAGTCTAGGTTTCCTAAACCTTCATCTTTCTCTTTTTCAAAACAAGTCCAAATCTATCTTTTCAAATCAAAGTCCAATTTTCTCAATTTCAATTTCCAATCTCCTCTTCCAATTCCAAATCGAATTCAATTTCCAATTCAATCTCCTTCTTCAAAACCACCTTTCTATTTTCAATCGGACTCTTGTCCGAACTACGACTGACCTGATTCCCCTAAAGGGATACGTAGGCAACCTTCATAGGTGCGGTCACAATATTTTTCAAATTTTCAATTCCACCCTCATGGGTGCGGTTTTCAAATCTTTCCAAATCTCAAATTCCAATCTATTTTCAAAATTTCAATTTCAAATTTCTATTTTCAAATTTCTACTTTCAATTTTCAAACTTTCCAATTTCAATTCCATCTCTTCAAATCTATTTTCAAATCAAATCAATTTCTTTTCAAATCTATTTTTCCATTCTCTTATTTTACACTTGCATATCATGCATCATGCTAAATTAGTTTTCAAACATTATTTTTTCTAAAGTGAATAGGGTTGAATATTAGTTAGTTAAAGACTCTCATAGGTGAATTTAGGGTAAATTGACATGTAGGTACCGAAAGGGCGGGGTAGGGTGATAGCTTAGTGCGTCTTCCCTACACGTAACCAACCTCTGAACTTAGATCACTGTTTTCAAAGACCAAAAAGGAGTTATTTTTCTAAAAAGGGTTAAATATTTTTCAAAGGTTGCCAAACAACCTGTTTTCTTAAAAACCCTCTCTCGAGGAGATATTTTCAAAACTATTTTCTAAAAACCCTAAGCGTAGTCTTCGGATTATTCTTAGTTTTAGGTGACCTAACTCACCTTAATCAAGTTAGGTGGCGACTCCGAATCTTTTTCAAAAGCCCTTTATTCAAACCAGTTTTTCAATTCAAACCTAGTCGCACTCATTTTTTTAGGAGGGTGAGTTCTAACGAGAGAGTACAGCATTTTTCCCGCTTGGGTGAGTATTCCTCGAGTGCGAAAAATCTGGGCGCGACAAGTTTCTCCAACACTTGAGAAAATCCAGTTGAACTCACACCATCACCTTCATCCTCTCCCAAAGACACTTGAAACAACCTCACACCTGTATCCTCACTTGCATCTTTTACTTTAGCATGTTTATTTTCTGAAGTATATTAGTTTAAAAGGATGATATGCCATCCTAAAGACATTTGATATGTAATATGATGAATGTTTGAATGTTTTAACATCTATTGATGCCTAATATATACATATTATTGATGTATAACATCTTCAATGTGACTGTGTGCAATTTGCTGATTGATTGGTTGATTAAACTGCTCTGCTTACTCACATATTTGTAACATTAATCTTGTTTTAAGATTTTTTTACTATTATACCTATCTTTCACTTGTATTTATAGTTCTTTTTAATATATTGTTAAAAAGGGAGAGAAATATTATTATTGCTTGCTTTATATGGACTAAAAAATACTAAGTGCTTAAACTCCTTAAGAAAGGGAGTGCTTAAGTTTCTTAAGTAAGGGGGAGCAACAAATTCCTTAAGTAAGGGGGAGCAAATTCAGGTATGAATTTCTATACTCTTGCACCAATACACACATACTTAATCTCATTATTCATGTTTTGAAAAATTTTGTCAATCATCAAAAAGGGAGAGATTGTTGACTCCATGCCTTAATTTTGATGATAATAAAACTTTGTTTAATGTCTAATTACTTTACTTACTGTGCAGATTATATCATGTATTAATTAGACTATGACTCAAAGCTTAATACCTTAAATACATTGAAGAATTTGTGAAGCTTGTCAAGAAGATTTGAAGAGTGTGTTTAAATCTTAAAGAAGATGAAAGAAACTATATAGATTGAAGAGTCTTAGATCAAGCTTTGAAATGATTCCACCTCGAAGAGATTGAAGGTGTTAAAGATCAAGTGAAAAATATATCACAAGTTTTGGAAGACTTGATGAACTCTCAACAAACCAAGTGAAGCCATGATTGATTGAAGAAATTCCTGAAGAACATGCATGAAAGAAGACATTTCAAAGTCTTAGAAGCCTGACCTGGAACATCGTTGAAGTACTTAAAGGGCTAAAAAAAGGTTGAAGAAGTCCTGCAAAATGAAGCCTATGAAATTAGCAAGAGTTGACACATCCACTCCAAGAGTCAACACATGAAGACAGTGGCTTGAACCTGAGCATATGGAAGTAGCAAGAGTCCACACATCCACTCTACGAGTCAACACTTAGTTCATCAAGAGTCAACACATCGAGACATATTACATGACTTTGAAAAATCCTTAAAAGAGTCGACACATGAGCCTACAAGAATCGGCATATTGAGACATTTTATGACTTTGAAAATATTTTTAAAAGAGTCGACACATGAGCCTACAAGAGTCGACATATGGAAATAGATTGCGTAACTTTGAAAATATCATTAAAAGAGACTTTGAAAATAGTATTAAAAAAGTCGATACATGAGCCTACAAGAGTCAACACATCGAGATAGTGCCTTAGAGATACATGCTAAAACTTAAAGGAGTTGACACTTCGTTTATCAAGAGTCGACACATGGAGGCAGATTGCTTAAAGAGCAATAATCAGAACATGAATGAGTCGACATATGCAATTGAAGGGTCTGTTGAGTCAATGCCTTGATTTTGATGATAACAAAACATGGTTAAATGATCTAATAATTCTACTTAGTGTGCAGATGAATTATTAATTAGATCTTGACTTGAAGCTTATCATAATAGAGGACTTATGATGAAAAGCATGATGAAGTGATGTATTCTACAAAGGTGATATTATAAGAAGAAAAAGGATTCTCAAGTTGATGAAAATCCTAGATTGAAGATTGATAAGCATGAAAGAATAGCATATTCTACAATGGTGATTTTATAAGGGAATGAAGATGATGGATATCAAAGAAGAAGAATGAAAATGATCAAAGTCTTGATTTAAAAGATTGAAGACTTTGAGTACTTGAAGATATGTTGCAAAGAATGGAAAAAGGAGAGACCAACTCAAAAACATAAAAGCTTTCTTGATAGATGTAAAGATGTCTTGAAGACATGGAATGAATCACAAGATTTGGAAAGCTTTCTTGAGTTGTTGAAGTCCATGGAGAAGCCATGTTGATTGAAGAAATGAAGATTCTAAGTCATGGAAGCTCTCTTGAAGATATTGAAGAAGACTTGAATCAATGGATGAAGCTATGATAATGGAAGAGCTCTACAAGTGATGAAAATGAAGAAAATTCATCTTGAATGGATTGAAGATGTTCTTGGAGTCATCTAATCTTGAAGAAGTGTTTGCAAGCTTTAAAAAGCCTATTTAGATGATCCTTGAAGAGATTGGAAGCTTTGAAAAAGAATGAAGAAAAGTTGCAAAAATATGGGTTTTTGTAAAAAGAGTCGACCCGTCAAGCAAAAAGAGCCGACTCATTCGAACAGAGCCTTGGAATTCTGCTGGAAGCTTAAAAGAGTCGACTCTTGGCCAAAAAGAGTTGACTCATTGCAACAGAGAACAAACAATTCTACAGACTGCTGAAAAGAGTCGACTCCTGGGACAAAAGAGTCGACTCATTTGGACAGAAACTTGAAAAATCTGCTGAAATGCAAAAAGAGTCGACTCATTGTGAAAAGAGTCGACCCCTAGACTGTAACGGCTAGTTTTCTGACAGACGGTATGGGCAAAAACACAACCAAATCTTCTCCCATACTTCTCCAACGGCTAGAATCGATCCATACCTATATATATGAGATACATACAGCTTCAAAGAAGTAGAGAAGAGCAATCATACCATTCATATCAAGTGCTTGAAGCTGAAAATCACCTGTACCTAACTGCCATATATTTTTGCTGAGTGTTTAAAGTTATCCATTGAGTTGTATTCATTTGTATACTCGCTAGGAGAGTCACTCTTTGTATAATCTTCATTCATTCTTAGTTGGGTGGGTTTGTAACCTTGTAAGTTTGAGTGTTCTTGAGAAAAACACTTGTAAGTTTAAGAGAAGCTTGGACAAAATCTCTTGGGTTTTGAAAGCTTAGGAAGAAGCTTTTGTAAGAGTGAGCTGGGCACTCGTGGCACAACCAGCGGCTGTGTAAGGAGTATTGCATAGTGGAATTCCTTCGAAAGGATCGAAGAAGAGAGGACGTAGGCAAGGTTGGCCGAACCTCTATAAATCTGGTGCATATTTCTTCTGCCTCTGTTTTGCTTACTTGTTCATTATGCATGCTTGCAAATACTTGTTTTAATGTACACTTCATTTGCTTGATACATATACTTTGATTATTTGTTACTAAAATACATAAACGATTTTTTAGTTGAAACTCTTGTTAAAAAATTCTATAAAACCCAATTCACCCCCCCTCTTGGGTTGCCTACTTGGGCCAACAGGGTCGACCCATGCCATTCTAACGGTTATATTTTTAAATGTTCTACAGCTCTGATCTTGCATTTAATGCAACCTTAACTATCTCCAACGGCTAGAATCAAAGTTAAGGTATATATACAAGACCCACAACATTTATACACAGAGAGGACATACATTCAAGTGCATAATTGAATTTGAAAGCATATACCCTGGCTGCTACAGTTATTTTGCTGAGATATTGGAGATTTACTAATCTTACACTTATTCTATCCACTCTTTGAGAGAGATACATTAGGTAAACCTCATTTACTCCATTTGGGTAGGTTTGTAAATCTGTGAGCTTGAGTATTCTTGTTAAAAACACTAGTAAGTTTGAGTGAAGGTTAGACAAAATCACTTGAGGAGATTTGAAAGCTTGAGAAGAGCTCTTGTAAGAAGTGAGATAAGCACTTGGTCAATTAGCACCTACTTTGTAATTCTTCATTGCATAGTGGAAGAGCTTTTAAGGGGGTCTTAAGAGTGAGGACATAAGTCACGAGTTGTGGCTGAATTTTAGTAAATCATTGTGTTTATTTTGTACTCTGTTTTTCATTTCTTGTTTGATATTGCCTGACCACATTGCACACATACTGTGGTTTTGCTATTAAATTATTTAATTAGATTACTTACTCAGTTTCTAGTTAAAATTATTTGTGATTATTTTTTGAAATCCAATTGACCCCCCTCTTGGGTTGCACTCTTAGGCCAACACAAACAATCCTCCTAATTTTCAAGTTCTTTTGAATTATAGTTCTATTCACTACCTCAATTTGTCCATCTGTTTAGGGGTAACAAGTAATTGAAAACAACAATTTAGTTCCCAACTTTCCCCACAAGACTTTTCAAAAATAGCTAAGAAACTTAACATTACAATCAGACACAATACTCTTGGGAACACCATGGAGTCGTACTATCTCTCGAAAGAACAAATCAGCAATATGGGTTGTATCATCGGTTTTATGATAAGAGATGAAATGTGCGATCTTAGAAAACATATGAACAATCACAAAAATTGAATCCATTCCTTTCCTTGACATAGGCAAGCCTAAAACAAAGTCCATAGAAATATCTATCCAAGGAGCACTAAATACAGGTAAAGGAGTGTATAATCCATGTGGTGAGATTCTAGATTTAGCCTGCCTACATGTAATGCAGCCAGTACAAATTTCCTCCACATCACTTTTCATCTTTGGCCAAAAAACATGTTCCTGTAGCACGTCTAAAGTCTTCCTTATACCAAAATGTCCTATCAAACTACCTTCATGTGCCTCACGCACAAGCAACTATCGCATAAAACTATTAGGCACACAAAAACTATTCTCTTTAAACAAATACCCATCTAGTCTATAGAACTTACCAAACGCTGCCTTTTCACACGCTCCATACACACTATTAAAGTCATCATCCTTAGCATACAATTTCTTAACATATTCAAATCTCATTAACTTTGTATTTAGAGTAGAGACAAGGACATACCTTCTTGATAATGCATCAGCCACAATGTTTTTCTTACCTTGTTTGTATTTGATTACGTAAGAGAGGTCTTAATGAATTCCATTCACTTAGCATGTTTTATATTCAACTTACCTTGTCCTTTCATGTGCTTCAAGGACTCATGGTCAGTATGTATGACAAATTCTTTCTACCAAATGTAATGTTGCCAAGTCTCCAATGCTCGTACCAATGCATAAAACTCATTGTCATATGTCAGGTAGTTCAAAGTTGCCCCGTTTAGTTTTTCACTAAAAGAGGCTATTGGCCGCTTCTTTTATATCAGAACAACTCTAATACCTATTCTTGAGACATCACACTCAATCTTAAAAATTTTAGAAAAATCATGTAATGCTAACAAATGAGCACCACATAGCCTTTCTTTAATCTCATGAAATGCATGATCTTGCTCACTACCCTATTTAAAACTCACGAATTTTTTAACAATTTCAGTGAGTTGTGCAGCTAATGTACTGAAATCTTTGATGAATCACCAATAAAAACTAGCCAAACTATAAAAACTTCTTACCTTTGTGATTGACTTAGGTGTAAGTCATTCCTTGATAGCCTTTACTTTTTCTGCATCCACCTCAATTCCTTTTGTGTTAAGAACATAACTTTGTCAATGCAAAAGGAACATTTTTTTAAATTGACATACGATTTTTCTTTTCTCAAAACATCAAGCACACAATGTAAATGATCAATATTCTCATCCAAACTATTGTTATACACTAAAATGCCATCAAAATAGACCACAACAAATTTGCCAATAAACGCATGCAATGAATGATTCATTAACCTCATGAATATACTTAGTGTATTAGTTAGACCAAAATGTATAATCAACTACTCATATAATCCATTAGTTTTAAAGGCAGTTTTCCATTCATTACCCTCTTTCATCCTAATTTGATGATACCCACTTTTCAAATTAATTTTTGTGAAAATACATGACCCATGCAACTCATTCAATGTGCCATTTAGCCTAGGAATGGGATGTCTATACCTTACCGTAATGTTGTTGATAGCCCTGCAATCAACACAAATTCTTCATGTTCCATCCTTCTTGGGTACAAGTAGCACTAGTACCGCGAACGGATTCATACTATCTCTTATGTGTCCTTTGGCCAGTAACTCCTCCACTTGCCTTTAAAGTTCTTTGTTTTCTCCGGATTACTCGTATAGGATGGTGAGTTAAGAATTGCCGCACCTGGCACAAAATCAATTTGATGTGCTATTCTTCTAATAGGTGGCAACCAACTAGGCACAATAGTAGGAAACACATTCTCATATTTCTGCAACAAAGAGACAATAACACTAGGCAAAGATTCGTCAAGTTCATTAGTATTAAAATATGCCTCTTTGTACAATAGTACAAATATAGGCTGGTTTGTATAAAAAGCACTCTTGACATCACTCGTCTTAGCATAAAAACTCACTTGTTTTTTTGTTTCTCTCTCATTTTCTTCACTCTCCTTTTTCTATTCACTCTCTTTTTTCTTCTATTATTCTTTTCATCATCTGTTTTTCTGAATTTTTGGTCTTACAATTTTTTTTCAACTCATTCTCTCTTTTCAATTTCATTTGATTTTCATACACTTGTCTTGGAGTTAATAAGACACGAGTAATGGTTTTCTTATCCTTTACAAAAGAATGCCTATTCTTAAACCCGTCATGAATGACCTTCTTGTCAAATTGTCACAGCCTGCCCAATAATATATGACCTGCTTGCATTGGAACAACATCACAAAGTATTTCATCCTTTTACTTTCCAATTGAAAAAGAAACTAGCACTTGTTTATTCACCTTAACCTCCCCACAATCATTCAACCACTGCAACTTATACGGTCTAAGGTGTTTCAAGGTAGATAAATTCAAATTTTCAACTAGAGTAGTGCTAATCACAATAGTACAACTTCCGCCATCAATGATCATACTGCATACCTTGTTGTTGACGTGGCACCTAGTATGAAAAATGTTCTCCCTTTATTGTTCCATGTCATCCTCTTTGACTTAGGCAATTAAAGCATGCCTGGCTATAAGTGACTCACCCTCCATCGAATACTTTACATCATCGTCACAAGCGTCCGCAAACGATGGCATGTGGTCATTAATGCTATCGCTTTCAATTTGCACTTCTCCATCAACACATGTGATCATGGTCCTCTTATTTGGGCATTGTGAAGCAATGTGACCTACTCCTAAACAACGAAAACACTTAATATCATGATTACGAGTTTGGGATTCGGTTTTACCTTTGTTGATACTGGGAACTTCATCTCTCCTTTTTGGTCGTTTAGTTTTGGACTTAGAAACAATCCATTCGTCTTTCCTCCAATTCGACCTCTATGAAGTAAATGAGCCTGAATTTTGAGGTAATCGAGTTCCTTTCCTTTTAAGCTGTCATTCTACCTTTATTGCCATGTGCACCCTATCCTCCAACTTCACATAGTGTTGTAACTCCACCACATTGGCAATGTCCCGGTTCAGCTCATTCAAAAACCTTGCCATGGTAGCTTATCTATCTTCCTCTACATTAGCCCGAATCATGACAATCTACATCTCTTTGTAGTAATCATCCATGCTCCTATAGCCTTAAGTAAGACTTTCTAATTTTTTATACAAGTCCCTATAGTAGTGACCAAGGACAAACCATCTCCTCATAATGGCCTTCATTTCCTCCCATATCTCAATAGACCTCTCATGGTTTCTCCATTTGTTTATCACAAGTTGATTCCCACCATATAATAGTTTAGTCAGTAAACTCAATGATAGCGAGTTTTACCTTTTTCTCCTCGGAGTACTTGTGGCACTCTAAAATCAACTTCACCTTCTTCTCCCATTCCAAGTATGCTTCATGATCATTTTTTCTTGGAACGACGGTATCTTCATTTTGATGTTTCTTAGATTTCTGTCAGTTCCATCTCGTCATCTTGGATCTCTTCAGAAACTTCTATCACACCTTTCTCCCCTTGGTACAAACCTTCGCTCGCTATTCAATGAAGCTTGATTCTTTTCATCTTCGAACTCATCCTCGTGGTTACTATCAACACCATCCATGTGCACACGCCTTTCTTGCCTCCTAGCAATAGGGACTCTTTGGGGTCGCCCCTCATGCCAAGTAGCAATAATAGTGTCTTGCCAATCCATCCAATCTCAAATTTCATTAAATAGCACGTTCATGCGTTCGAATTATTATTGCATAGCCTGCAACATGAAGAACGACTCCTCTTGTCCTTTCTGTAATGTGTCGTCCCTAGAAGACATTTTTTTTAAGTTATAGAGAAATGTTAAAAACAATTCCCCACAGCACTCTCTCATGCGTTTGCACTCAAATTATGTCACTCGCTCTTGTGTTTTACTTTGAAATTGGCTTTTTTTCCGATATTAGTCTCACACTCTCTCGCATTTTTCCACTCCTAGCTTTTCCCTTTTCAGTTCTTCATTAAACTAATAAATTTGCTTAAGAAATTCAACTTGTAGTATTTAAACCAATACCGACGACAAGAAAAATATTATAGAAACAACGCATCAAAGAAAAATGATAGAAGTCAGATTCTTATTTTTTTTTTTTAACTTGGTGTACGACACAAGGCAAAAACAAGGAGTAATGAATACAAATAAAATACGATAGATGATAGCAAGAAACAAAAGGTAAAAGGATAGTAAACCTGATTTTAGAACTTGACTCTGATACCAAATGATGCGAACCTCAAAACACATGAGTTGAGACCCAATAACAATATCGGAATACTTGCCGAAAAAAGCTAAAAGTCAAATTTTAAAAGAAAATCCCGACCGAACACTTCTAATTGAAATGCGAACCGAAGGTATAGAGTAACTAACCCCGACCCAATGATTATATGGAATCACGAACCGAATGTATAAAAATTTGAATGTTACAAGAAAGAATCCTTGATAAGTTCACAAGTTCTTTAAAGAACCACTAAAACAAACAACCCTCATGTGTTTTTTTTTTATTATCTCAATTCAATGTCTTCTCATTACAAAAAGTGCATGCTATTTATAGAACATGATTAAGAAAAAAAAGAACTACAAATCAGCTTATAATTGATGGGCAATCAGCCAATCAATTAGTTAAGTCAAAAAACTACTCAAAAGACTACAAATCAGATAATCAATTAGCGAAGTAAAAGACTACTAATTAGCCCCATCAATAGCTTGAATTAAATTTATTATGTCTTTATCTTGCTTTGGGCCAAGCTTGAAATACCCCATTTTAGAATCAGCTCAGATCTCATAAATTAGCCCATTAATTACTTCTTTGATCTTCTTGGATCTTACTATTGTAATAGGCCTAACTGAAACATGTAATTAATCATTTAATGATGTTTATTGATTCTCATCAAAATAGCAAGGTGATTTTAACCCAATTTGATTAAAAAGGCCAATAATCCATGAGAAATCTACTCACATCATACGATTTTGAATTTTGTCTAGACATTGATTTGAAATCATCAATGAATAGAAATATTAACAAACCTATGGCACTGGTGGAAGGCAAAAGCGGCAGCAAAGTGACGGTGTCTCTAATGGATGGAGCTCCTGGCAAGTTGAGGAGGTGGTGTGGTGGTGCAGCAGTTGCAAAGCAGCGGAGGAGGAGCTAGGCAGCAAAGGAGAAGTTGGGTAGCACAACGGAGAAGAGACGTATGTGATGTGGCGGTGGTGCGACGGAGCTCCTGGCTGCAGGCTGGTTGGTCAACGAGAGAGGGAGAAGAGAAGAGGGAAACAACTAGCTAGGGTAATGCGATGGGAGAAGAAAGGGAAAATAAAAAGAGGCCCGCCAAAATCAAAACAACATCATTTTGATTAAAACTTTTTGCGACGAGACGCAATGCCGTCGCAAATGTCCGTTGCTAAATTCATTTTTTGTGTCGACAAACTTGTCATCGCAACTATCTGAGACAAAAACTACTTTATGCCACTATTAATCTCCCCGTCGCAAATAACAATGTTTTTTGCCACCGCAAAGAAGTAATCGCAAAAGCTTCCAAGACAAAAGCTCTTTTTTTAGTAGTGGTTCTAAGTGCCTATTTTAAAAAACGTACTGATGTCAGCTGTGGGCACACTAGTATAGGTGAAATTAACCCTCAGAGAGAAGAAAAGAATCTAGGAAGGCAACTTCTTCAAAATTTCCCTCAAAACATATCATAACAGTAATAGAAATTTTGGAGGGAAAGTTAAATTTGAATTGAAATACACAGCACAATGCTTCCAAGTTTCTCTTTCATTTCTCCGTAACCAAGCCTAGCTTCCCTTCCTTTCCCTTCCCTTCCCTTCCCTTCCCTTTTCTCCATTTACCTAACAAAGCTTAAGAACAAAACGTGCCTTATATTCAGTTATTTTTCTAAATAATTTCATCCACAGACAACTTCAGTGGCAGTCAACTTGATTCCAGCAAGCATTTTATTTACCTACGGGATATGCTGTCTAGGTTGCGTAGTACCTCATTGAATGCCTACAGCTACATGCATAAACACATCACAAGACATGAAACCACTCACTGGGACATCCCATGCATGCCCAGAACCACCACCGAAAAACAAACAAATAAAAAGGAAAAAAAAGGATGCAATACACAAAAACTGTTTCAACAATAAAACAAAGTCGCTGTCCGATTGCAACACAATAGTCCTATGCATTAGAAGAAAATGTGAACACAAGACCATCCAAAACACTTCCAAACACACGAAATACTAATCAGCACTCAACATCTTGTTTATCAAGATTTTTATGACATGAGACAGAATCAGCCGTCCAAGCATTATTAGTTAGGATCCACTGATCAATAGGACACAACAACAAAAACAGCACGACATAATACACGTACACAAGGGGTGAGATAAAGATGGCAAGCATTCAAAACCTACACTAAAGGTCCATTGTCAAGCAATAGAACACAGCATGACAAACACAATGCAATTCGGGAAATGGGGGACTGAGATGGCTCAACTTTCGGAACTGTAAGAGGCCTCCCCTGATGATGTGTTGTCCTGTCGGAGACGCCTCATCTCCTCATAAGCCCATTCAAGACCAGGGCAATAATGGAGTGGTGGATTGAACCTGCTGTCGTTCATGTCAGCTGGCAAGAACGCCCCATTTTCTACTAGAAATTTAACTGCTTTCTTATTTCTTTCTTTAGCTGCATTATGAAGCGGAGTCCCTGCATTTCACACATGACAAAACAGGTTAATAAACAGAAGCTAAGAAGAAAATTAATAGATGAATATGCATGTATATACATATGTAAATGTAAGTTTCTATCAAATTCAGTACTTACAGCCACATGCACCCTTAGTTCGAGCATCAATGTTAGCACCACGCTCAAGTAATTCATCCATGACTTTGAGGTGGCCACCTTTTGCAGCAAGATGAAGAGGGGTCACCCCTTGTGATTTGGGGCCCCATGCAGCCACGTTCACGTCCATTCCTTCATCCAGAAGACGCTTTACCTGCAAATAGAAAATGAATCAATTAGAAAAACCAAAATGATAGTTACAAGTTTAAAGGAACAAAAAGAAAAAAGAAACAAAAGAAAAATAAATCGTAGCAGTGAATTTTCCTTATGTGAAGATGTGTAAACCAACATGCATTGCATTTATAAGACTGTAATAGTAATATTTCTTGTCTTACACAATCATTAGTAAAACATTGTATGTAAGAGGAAAATAATGTGTGTAATAATGTAGGACTAAGAAATGTGATGATCCTCAGTTACAACAATGTAATTTCTAAAAGCCTGCTTCACATAAATTTAAAACATACAGTTGACACATGATTTTCAACCATCTTGTCTTCCTCAGTAAAAAAGTAAGAATAATTAGATTACCAGAACCATCAGCAGTTTTTTTATACTAACAATGATAATACAATTGCAATGATTCCACACAAGAAAATCCAAGCAACATGTCACTTAACAAACCATTTCCTACAATCACTTGAATCAGAAACTCTGTAGTAGTTCTTCCGCACTAAAGGGAGAACTTTTGCCACTAGGAGAGAGAGAGAGAGAGAGAGAACGACCTCAAACCAACATGGTCTACCATGCAAAGTCCCTCTTCTCTCCCCAAAAAAAAAAAAAAAAAACTGAAAAAAGGGAAAAAGGGAAAAAAAACTGAAAAAAGGGAAAAAAAACTGAAATGTTTTTTTTTGGTGAAGGGGGCTGGTGGTTTAAGTACACTTTCAGCATAAGAGTTCAAACAATGTACGATAATTTCCTTTTGTTCTTTCCCTCTTATTTATTTATTTAAACTGGCCCATGGACTGCAAAATTGAGAAGCAAAAAAATGAGTAGGATAAGGAGAACTACTCAATCTGTGAAGCACCATATACCAGAAAATTTATCTCCTTACTGGTTTCCAATAGCAAAGGGAGAGCAATGGGGAAAAGTGTAAGGAGTTTTACTTAAACACAAATTTTTTTTCCTCCCGGGGACGGGGAGGGGGAGAGGTGTCGGCTATTGAAAACCATGCAGAAGCGAATTTTTTTTAAAAAAACTCAGATTTGTCTGATATGGAGACTAGTTGATGTAGGGTTGAATCTCTAAGCCTCCTCGATAAAACCTCACTCATTTCTTAATGAAGATGATTACTCTTGATGACTTCTTGGATGGAACCTCAAATACTTAACAACCTTCTTCCCAAACCCTAAGACACAAGGATGACCAAGAATTGATGGGAACTCTTCAGATGACTCCCTCACAATAATGTCCTCTAGTGGCCAGACATTCCTATCTTATCTATATTTATTGATAAGTTTGTGTCCCATTAGAACTGAAGAGGGATCCTTAGGGTTTCCCAATACCAAGCTACTAATTCTCCATATTTGCGTATCAACCCTTGATGAATAACGAAATTAGTTAACTACAAATGAACTCCACTAAATGATGGTAGTTTCACTCATAGGCGTGAAATTACACAATAAGGCCTTTTTCTACCAGTTACCGCCAAGACAAACCCCCACAAACTGGTATCTGTAAATAAAAATCAAGTTTGGAAAACTGTCAACCCAATTTTATGTATATCTAAATCTCGAGTAACTAATTCAAAACACCAGTTATAATAATGCTTTCCGAAATTTATAAAAACAACTAATTTAGACATGAACATGTAAAATCCTTTAGCAATTACTTTACTCATAACAAAACAGCTTACTCTAATACCAATCGGTTTTGACGTTGTGTTTCATAATATAATACTCCTCTTAAGTAGATGACACTTGCTCATTAGGTCTATAAAATACACAACCTTTTTGGTTCTCTTTGGATACTTGCCTCCCCAGATTTTGAGATGCTGGATACTAGACATTTGGCCACTCCACAACTCTCTAGGTGTACTAGGAACTGCTTTGGTATGCGCAAATTCAGAAGATAACATGACTGTTCTAGTGCATATCAACAAAAGGAATTGGGCAGAGTACAATAACTCATCATATTATCTCACCAATAGGATCTTGTTCTTCTCTCTACAACACCACTTTGTTATGGTGTCTCAGGCAGTCAACTGAGAGACTATCCCATGTTGTCACAAGTACTCCTCGAACTCTCCAATGAGGTACTCCCTCAATCTCTAAACTATTCAAAAGTCTCAATCTTATGGTGCATAAGACAAATATAGCCATATCTCAAGTAATCATTAATAAAGGTAACAAAATATTCATAGTCAACTCTGGTGCGGATGTTATAGGACACAAACGTTGGTGTGAAACAACTCCAACAATTATTTAGCTATATAACACTTTGCAGAAAACTGCCTTCTAGTCATCTTACCCTCCCAATAGGATTTGCAAATTGGCTATGGTTCCACAACCAATGTGCCTAAAGGCCCATCTTTAACCAATTTTCCTTTTTCCTCTTCATAGTGGAAAGATTGTCAAACTCGCTGACATGTTTATAATCTTGGGAATCTTACAAGGTTGTCCCCAGTTAACAAAAGACCAATCCCTACACCTAACACAGAAGCTATATCTAATAAAGATGCGAGTCATTGGAAAACTACTATAAAAGCTACAATGGAATAGATGTATTCCAATCAGGTTTGGGAACTTATGGATCCACTTGCAAAGATTTTAAATCTATTGAATATAAGTGGGTCTACAAGCAGAAAAGGGGTTCGGATAGCAGAGTTGAGACTCATAAAGCAGGGTCCACATGGTAGAGTTACGACTTCTAAAGTGAGAAAAGCATTCTCACCGGTTAGCATGCTTAAATCTCTCCGGATTCTATTATCCACTACAGCTTATCTCGATTATAAAATTTTGAAATAGATGTCAAGACTGCTTTTCTCAACAGGATTCTTGACAAGTCCATTCACGTGATGGAACTTGATAGGTTCATAGGTAAAGGCCAAGAACACGAGGTGTGTAAATTGTAGACGTCCATTTTTTCATTTATGCAAGCCTCTTGCGGTTAGAACATTCGGTTTGATTAGGCAATCAAGTCATTTGGTTTTGATAAAGAATCCTAATGAGCCATGTGTGTACAAGAAAGGTTTTGGAAGCATGGTTGTATTTTTCCAGTGTTTTAGGTTGATGACACCTATTCATGGGGAAAAATGTGGGAGTACCGTCAGCAGTAAACCTTTGGTTGTATTACTATTTTGATAGCCAGTTATACTCTTGGGATCAAGCTATTGCGAGATCGAAAGAATTAAGATATTAGGTTTGTCTCAAACTACATATATGGTAAGATTCTGGTTGAGTTTACAATGCCAACTTTAATAGAAGTTTATTACTTTTCAGACATGAAATTGCAAGCTCAGCGTCCCAAGACACAGCAAAGGGAGGGGCGCATGAGGGGAGTTCCCTATGCTCCGACAATGGGGAGCCTCATGTATGATGTGCTTTGTACTAGACCAAATAGTTTGTTTAGCAGTGGGTATGATAAACAAATGTCTGAGCATTAAGTTGGTATCAATCTAATCTAGGATATTTACAAGACAAATTATTAGCAATATGAAGTATTAGAATACTTTTGTGAACAATTAAAATACTAATGTTAAACAATATCAATCGCAATTTTTTTTTCTTGATAAGTAAAGTCTATATATTGAAAGGGCGCCAAGGGGGCACAACCCTATACAAAAGAAATGCCTATATATCTATAGGCACAATTTATATTTGAGCAACTTATTAAAATAATTATATATTGTTATTAAAAAATAAAATTTGAGAGCATGAAAAAACTAGAAATTATGTGAAGCACATTTCTAGGGAGTTTCCACATCTTTTAAGTGCTTTTGAGAAGTTTCTTTAAATATATTATAGTTTCTAAAACATCTCAGAAGTGTTTCCTAGAAGTCCTTTTTAAATTTCATAAGAGTTTCATCTTTGTTCTAGAAACTAGTTTCCCCACCCAAAGAGTTTCCTAGAGAGTTTCCTAGTAACTACGAGAAGGAGAGGAAGTTTAAGAAGTTAGAGAGTGAGGTGAACCAGAGAAGGGACACAACTGCTCGTGGGGGGGAGCGGAACCAAGGGGGTGATTTTCGTTGTCGCTTGTATGAGGCTATGAATTACATCATGGACTGTAAGGGGGTTCACATGACCCAAACAAAAGGTAGAGATTAAAACTTGGCTTCAAAAATGGAGCTTTAGTATGCCTGAAGGAGACAAAGACTAAAGTGATGTTTAGGGAGGTGGTTCGAAGCCTTTGGAGTGGGCGATGAGGGGACTGGGGCACTGTTGGAGTGGTGGGAACAACAGGTGGCATTTAGGTGATGTGGAATTCTTGAGTTATTTTCTTCTATGGAGGTAAAAGGATGGATGCACAGTTTCTTGGGTTGTGAGCATGGTTGAGGAAGGGTTCCGATGGGACTTTTTAGGCATGTATAGCCCCTAGGAGATTGAGTTGTTAGAAATAAGGGCTTCTTGGTGTATTGGGAGAGATTTTAATGTAATTCGAGTTCCATCAGAGAGAAAAGGGTGTTTGGGTGTGAATGGTTCTATGAGGGAGTTGTCGAATTTTATTGTGCAACAGGCTCTGCTGGATCTCCGTTTGGAGGGGGCATGTATAATTGGTGTAACTTCAGAGCCTCCGTGACAAGAATTGATAAGTTCCTCGTTTCAAATAAATGGAAGAAGCATTTCCCTAATGTAGTCTAGTCTAGTCTCATCTTTCGAGGGCATTGGATCATGTTTTGATTATGGTTGACTGAGATGGCCTCCAGTCTGGGCCTACACTGTTCATATTGACACCATATGGCTTAGGGAGGAAGTTTTATTGGAGATGATTAGGGGTTGGTGGGACAGTTATTGTGTGGACGGGACTCCTAGTTTCAACTAAAAAACTACTTAAGGAAGATGTAAAGGAACAGGACAAGGAGGTCTTCGAGAAGGTAGGAATTCGAGTGGCTTGAGTACTGCAAGAGATTAAGTTGCTAGATGAGAGGAGGGGTGAGATGGACTTACAAAGGGGGAGGTGGAGAGGGCAGCTAAGAAAAGCAACTTTGGGAGGCTTATTATATTTCAGAAAAGGTTAGTTGGTGCTAGAAATCCAGTGTGATCGTCACAAAGGAGGGGATAGGTATACAAAATTCTTACATAAGATAGCTAATGCATATAGAAGGTCAAATCACATTGGGAAATTGATTATTGATGGGGAAGACCTCTCTACGAATGAGGACATCTCTACGGCCATAGTTGAGTATTATGAGTAGTTGTTTATGAAACCTAGAGTGAGGAGGACTTTGCTTGGAAAGTTTTGGTTGGAGCTTCCTCTCAGAGAAGGAAGTCCTAGAGGCTTTGAGGAGTCTCAATGGGGAGAAGGCTCTGGGCCTAATAGGTTTACAATAGCTTTTGTTTTAGTTTTCTAGAGCATGGTTAGACATGATATGATGTTTACACTACAATGCTTTTTCTATAGTGGAGAGTTCAAGTGGAGTTTGAATGCTTTTTTTTATTGCTCTTGTTCTAAAGAAAGAGGGTGGACAAAACTAAACAACTTCAAGCCTTTAAGCTTGGTTAGTAGTGTGTACAAAATCCTAGCATATGAAGCACCAACATGACTTTAGGGGCAGCATACAAGTGTCTGACACTTGTCGGACACAGACATGTGTCGCACGTGCCAACCAATGTCGAACATGCTCCCACAAAGCACTAAATTCAAAATATCTTCGAATTTTTGCATTAAGATTGAAGCTAATTTGATGGATGATGTTAAAATGTTGCAAACATTTTGTGTGGAATGACTCAAATTAAAATCAATTTAGTTTTATTTATATACAACAAATTAAAATATAAAAATATTTTTTGTTACACTAACTACATATACTAAAATAAAATTTTGCCCAGCCCCCACGGTATCATGTCAATCATTTTTTAAAAATTGCCATGTCACAAGTCCATGCTTCTTAGATCCTAGCTAAAGTTTTATCAGTGAGGCTGAGAAAGGAATTAGCAATGTTGTGTTAGTCCCAAAATGCGTTCGTTGAGACTTGAGGGTAGGCAGATTCTTGATGATGTATTGGTGGCCACTTAATATGTTGACTCTAGGTTAAAGAGTAATAAGGTGGTTCTTTTATGGAAACTTGATATCGAGACCACCTTTAATCATGTTTGCTGAAACTTCCGTTTATTTATGCTCCAAAGGATGGGTTTTGAGGAGATAACGTATTTTTACAATTCAAATCTTGATTGAAAAAAATAAACCACGAAAACATTTTATATTTTTTTGGCAAGTTATAATACAAGGGGAAGGGGGGAAAGTGACATGATAGAGGCACACTACACACACCACAAGTTATAATACAAGGGGAAGAGGGGAAAGTGACATGATAGAGGCACACTACACACACCACAAGTTATAATACAAGGGGAAGAGGGGAAAGTGACATGATGACAGGCACATTGCACACACCACAAGTTATAATACAAGGGGAAGAGGGGAAAGTGACATGATAGAGGCACATTGCACACACCAGAAGAAATGTCACCACCACCATATTTCAATGGGGCACATTTTTCAAAATCCGTATTTCACATCTCAAGTTTGTAAAGAGTGAAAAATTATAGCTTAAATGGATAAACGTGAAATATAACTCACAAATAAAAAAAGAATACAAATGTGAAATCTAAATGTATTGACTAAGGCTGGAATTGGAAATGCTACTCTTAGTATTTATCCCCAATAAGGAATTCTGACAGATTTTCTGAATAAAATTTCCATAGAAAAGTTGGATTTCCAGCCCAGAGTTTTTATTATAGCATAATGACCTGAATTTCCACATCACACAACTTGCACTGTATGCAACTGCAAAGTAATCCCAACACAAGTTAATAACTTGAGAATCTATAACCAAAGTGTGACCTGGGTTACCAAACAATATATTGATAATTGAAAGTTGAATGTGGCAACATTCGATCAAGATAGCATTTTGAATAATACAATAACTAATGACAGCGACATGAAACTACGAAAGTTTGATTTCTCAAATATTGTATACCTATGAACTTAAAACGTACAATTACCATATATGCATATGCATATATCGGTAAGTGGTAACCAATATATGGAAAATAAAAACATCCTTCCATGAAAACAAATTTCAGATAGACTTTTAGACGCTGCATTATAATCAAGAATGACCCATACTGTAATCGACAGAAAAGCAAGAACAATAAAGCATACCTCCTTGAGATCACCTTTTCGGGCACCAATGTGAAGCAGATTCCAACCTCGATCGTCCCCACCACCTCCAGACCTATACATGCGTCGGCTCCGCCGATTGGAACCCGACTGGTCTTGAGGCATACTGCTGCTGGAATATTAAAATACCCAGAAAACTACCCAAATTCAATGAAGCTTTAAATTCAAAGAAAATCCTCAAATTTCAACGTTTAACAACGAGACTGATCTTATCTTTAAATCAAAACGCAAAACCCTAAACTTCTATGGATCGATAAGACCTGAAGATGAGATATAAAGACTTTTTTACATGATTGAGAGAAGAACACAAAATGGGTCGCAAAGAATTAGCGAGAGGAGTGATTAGCCATGTTGTGGGGAGCGAAGGGATTCAAACCAGGGCCGAAAACTCGAAGATTTCGAAGCTTTGTCACGAGCGATGACGATGAGAAATGAAATAGGAAAGAGAGAATCATATTTGAATGGGGAAAACACTAATTTTTATATAGGATGAGAAGATAAGAAATCAGGCGAATCCTGCTACAATTTGAAGACAGTTTGGCGGTTGCATGAGTTCGCGTTTGTGTGTATATCAAATATACGTGTAGAGAGAGAACCACAGAAACCCTAATTGCAGAATGGGAAGAATAGGGGACGGTTCCTTACGGGGATACTGGAGGGGTGTCTATAGGTGCTCAGGGAAATCATTGCCCGACCACCCCCGGGTACTTAAAACTTTCGTGGGCCTTGTATCAACGCCTGACACGTAGAAGAGGTAAAAGAAAAATTAGGGCATCCTAGGTGTCAACCCATTAAGCGAAGCATGTTCACGATAAGAGTGTTAGAAGGATTAAAACAAAAAATTACCTTAAAAAGAGTCTACATATATAATAAAGTACACATTTCAAAATTTACCGCCCTAGTTTATTTGTTGTTGATCAAATATTAACATAAAAATAAAATAGAAAACATCTCTTGTAAGTTAAGAACAATAGAGTTATACATAAGTATTATCTTCGCGTTCTTTTTTAATATTATGCATAAAAAAAGATAATTGTAACTTACAAATCCAACAATTATTTTTGCATATGTAATGTATTAATTTAAAATTCTTTTTGCTTACCAATTTTTTGAATAATAATTTATTGTAACGTATTGTCAAATTATAATATTTTCAACTCATTCTGATGATACTATAATCTCTTAAGAAATATAGATTAGTAGAAACTGATATAGTAAGAATTTGTATGATAATACTCTGTTATATAATCTATTATTAGTGGAATATATAATTGAATCCTATTATACTTCTAAGATATCTTACCTAGTTAAATCCTAATGAAATAGGTTTAAAATTATCATCTATATAGTTGGGTACTTTTACACATTGGTCTTGCATACGATGTGTTAAATACTAAATCATTGATTGAGACGGTATTGTGTTTTGTGTTAAATTATAGAGATTTAAGTGGATAAGACTCATACTTAAATAGGAAACTTCAATGGATCATAATAAGAATTATAGGCCAATTTTTATTGCCCCTATCATTTAAAAAATATAAGGGAGTAGAAGGTGTCATGTAGGCATCACATAGGAGAGAAAAAAAAAAAAACTCCCCTCACGAATAAAAGTACTTCATTATTGATAAGGGTTAATAATGAAACTCCATTATTAGTAATCTCTATTATTTGTAATCATGTTCTCTTCGTTGATATATATGTTTTTTTTTTTTTTGGGGGGAGAGAAGAAGTCAATCTATTGCCTCATTTTTACAAAATAGTGTATCATAATTATTATTATATATATATATATATATGAATTACATTTATAAACTATTAACTAACAACCTCAAATCATATAAAATGAAACAAATAATATAGATTAGAAATTGATAAAGGAAATTAAACTAAAAATAGAAACTAATGCTAAATAAAAGCAAACCAAACCAAAACAATTTTTTTTAGAATGAAAAGTCGCACAAAAGAAACAAATAAAATATTGGAAGGGAAAAAGCTATATAAAAAAAGCTGGTTTTTTTCCCAAAATAATTAAATTTAAAAAGGTATTTTCAGAAATAACAAAAATCAAAACCTTATTCTCAATCTAAGGTAAAATGCACATAGAGAGTGTGTTTCCGAGAAAACGCAACCTTGGGTTGCATTTGGTTGCGTTTTCTCTCTTATTATATTTCCGGCTTCTCCATTTCACTTCCTCCTCTCTCTCTCCATATGTTAAATTCTCCTCCTCTCTATATCAGTCACCTCTCCCATTTCTCTTCCTCCTCCTCCACTCCTTTGGTTTCTCTAGTTTCTCTCTTATTATATCTCTGGTTGATTTCTCTCTCTCCCCCTCATTCTGTCTCGTTTCTCTCTACCAGGTAAAATAATAATTCATAGATTACTGACTTTTTGTTATTTTATTTGTAGCCATATTTGTTGCTCGTGTTACTTCGGGCAAGACCTTCGTTATTCTGTAAAAAATAGGTTAGTTGGTTATTTGCAGTGGTAAAATAATTTATTTATTTATGTTAGTAAGTTAGATATTATTTGTGTCGCACCACATTGATTATTTGTTATTAATGTTACTCCATGGGTTTACTAAACTTTGATATAGTTTTTACATTTTTTGATTAAACATGTATGAGTAAAATAATTATATTAAAAAATATGCTATTAATTAATAATAAAATATTATAATATGCTAAAAATATTTATTAGAAAAATAATTACGAAATTACTATAAAGTATAATATTTTGACTATAAATTGAAGGAAATAAATTTTTTATGAAATTGGTTAACCCAAAAATAATTTATACGAAATAAAATACTTTTTGGGTTATAGGATCCAAAAAAAAAATGAAAGTAATAAATTTTTTTAGTTTAATATGTATGAGTAAACTATTTAGTTCAATATGTATAGCTAAAATAATTAAATTAAAAAATATGTTATTAATTAGTAATAAAATATTATAATATGATAAAATAATTTATTATGAAAATAATTACGAAAGTACTATAAAATATGAGTAATAAAAAAAAAGATTATAGGATCCAAAGAAAAACACTAAACTAATAAATTTTTTTTAGTTCAATATGTATGAGTAAAATAACTAAATTAAAAAATATGTTACTAATTAGTACTAAAAAATATTATACTAAATAATATTATTGATAAAAAAAAGGTTTAAGGATCCAAGAAAAAAACTAAACTAATAAATTTTTTTAGTTCAATATGTATGAGTAAAATATTTAGTTCAATACGTATGAGTAAAATAATTAAATTAAAAAATATGTTATTAATTAGTAATAAAATATTATAATATGCTAAAAGAATTTATTAGGAAAATAATTAGGAAAGTACAATAAAATATGAGTAATAAAAAAAAAAGGTTGTAGGATCCAAAAAAATATGTTATTAATCTAATAATTTTTTTAGTTAAATATGTATGAGTAAAATAATTAAATTAAAAAATATGTTATTAATTAGTAAGAAAATATTATAATATGCTAAAAATGGTTATTGGATCCAAAAAAAAAACTATAACCAATAAATTATGAAAAAAGGTTAAAGGATCCAAAAACAAAACTAATAAATTAAGAAAAAAAGGTTATAGGATCCCAAAAAAAAAAAAAAATTTCAGTGCATAAAATATGTATGAGTAAAATAATTAAATGAAAACATACGTTATTAATTAGAAAAAAAAATATTATACTAAAAAACATTAGTAATAAAAAAAGGTTATTGGATCCAAAAAAAAAAACACTAAACTAATAAATTTTTTTAGTTCAATATGTATGAGTAAAATATTTAGTTCAATATGTATGAGTAAAATAATTAAATTAAAAAATATTTTATTAATTAGTAATAAAATATTATACTAAATAATATTAGTAATAAAAAAAAAGGTTTTAGGATCCAAAAAAAAAACTAAACTAATAAATTTTTTTAGTTCAATATGTATGAGTAAAATATTTAGTTCAATATGTATGAGTAAAATAATTAAATTAAAAAATATGTTATTAATTAGTAATAAAATATTATAATATGCTAAAAGAATTTATTAGGAAAATAATTAGGAAAGTACAATAAAATATGAGTAATAAAAAAAAAGGTTGTAGGATCCAAAAAAATATGTTATTAATCTAATAATTTTTTTAGTTAAATATGTATGAGTAAAATAATTAAATTAAAAATATATGTTATTAATTAGTAAGAAAATATTATAATATGCTAAAAATGGTTATTGGGTCCAAAAAAAAACTATAACCAATAAATTATGAAAAAAGGTTAAAGGATCCAAAACAAAACTAATAAATTAAGAAAAAAGGTTATAGGATCCCAAAAAAAAAAAAAATTTCAGTGCATAAAATATGTATGAGTAAAATAATTAAATGAAAACATACGTTATTAATTAGTAAAAAAATATTATACTAAAAAACATTAGTAATAAAAAAAGGTTATTGGATCCAAAAAAAAACACTAAACTAATAAATTTTTTTAGTTCAATATGTATGAGTAAAAATATTTAAATTAAAATAATTAAATTAAAAAATATTTTATTAATTAGTAATAAAATATTATACTAAATAATATTAGTAATAAAAAAAAAGGTTTTAGGATCCAAAAAAAAACTAAACTAATAAATTTTTTTTAGTTCAATATGTATGAGTAAAATATTTAGTTCAATATGTATGAGTTAAAATAATTAAATTAAAAAATATGTTATTAATTAGTAATAAAAAATATTATAATATGCTAAAAGAATTTATTAGGAAAATAATTAGGAAAGTACAATAAAATATGAGTAATAAAAAAAAAAAGGTTGTAGGATCCAAAAAAAAAATATGTTATTAATCTAATAATTTTTTTAGTTAAATATGTATGAGTAAAATAATTAAATTAAAAAATATGTTATTAATTAGTAAGAAAATATTATAATATGCTAAAAATGGTTATTGGGTCCAAAAAAAAACTATAACCAATAAATTATGAAAAAAGGTTAAAGGATCCAAAACAAAACTAATAAATTAAGAAAAAAGGTTATAGGATCCCAAAAAAAAAAAAAAATTTCAGTGCATAAAATATGTATGAGTAAAATAATTAAATGAAAACATACGTTATTAATTAGTAAAAAAATATTATACTAAAAAACATTAGTAATAAAAAAAGGTTATTGGATCCAAAAAAAAAACACTAAACTAATAAATTTTTTTAGTTCAATATGTATGAGTAAAATATTTAGTTCAATATGTATGAGTAAAATAATTAAATTAAAAAATATTTTATTAATTAGTAATAAAATATTATACTAAATAATATTAGTAATAAAAAAAAGGTTTTAGGATCCAAAAAAAAACTAAACTAATAAATTTTTTTAGTTCAATATGTATGAGTAAAATATTTAGTTCAATATGTATGAGTAAAATAATTAAATTAAAAAATATGTTATTAATTAGTAATAAAATATTATAATATGCTAAAAGAATTTATTAGGAAAATAATTAGGAAAGTACAATAAAATATGAGTAATAAAAAAAAAAAGGTTGTAGGATCCAAAAAAAAATATGTTATTAATCTAATAATTTTTTTAGTTAAATATGTATGAGTAAAATAATTAAATTAAAAAATATGTTATTAATTAGTAAGAAAATATTATAATATGCTAAAAATGGTTATTGGGTCCAAAAAAAAACTATAACCAATAAATTATGAAAAAAGGTTAAAGGATCCAAAACAAAACTAATAAATTAAGAAAAAAGGTTATAGGATCCCAAAAAAAAAAAAATTTCAGTGCATAAAATATGTATGAGTAAAATAATTAAATGAAAACATACGTTATTAATTAGTAAAAAAAATATTATACTAAAAAACATTAGTAATAAAAAAAGGTTATTGGATCCAAAAAAAAAACACTAAACTAATAAATTTTTTTAGTTCAATATGTATGAGTAAAATATTTAGTTCAATATGTATGAGTAAAATAATTAAATTAAAAAAATATGTTATTAATTAGTAATAAAATATTATACTAAATAATATTAGTAATAAAAAAAAGGTTTTAGGATCCAAAAAAAAACTAAACTAATAAATTTTTTTAGTTCAATATGTATGAGTAAAATATTTAGTTCAATATGTATGAGTAAAATAATTAAATTAAAAAATATGTTATTAATAATTAGTAATAAAATATTATAATATGCTAAAAGAATTTATTAGGAAAATAATTAGGAAAGTACAATAAAATATGAGTAATAAAAAAAAAGGTTGTAGGATCCAAAAAAATATGTTCTTAATCTAATAAATTTTTTTAGTTAAATATGTATGAGTAAAATGATTAAACAAAAAATATGTTATTAATTAGTAAGAAAATATTATAATATGCTAAAAATAGTTATAGGATCCAAAAAAAAAAAAAAAACTATAACCAATAAATTATGAAAAAAAAGGTTATAGGATCCAAAAAAAAAAAAAAATTCCGTGCATAAAATATGTATGAGTAAAATAAATAAATGAAAACATATGTTATTAATTAGTAAAAAAATATTATACTAAAAAATATTAGTAATAAAAAAAGGTTATAGGATCCAAAAAAAAAAAAAAACTAAACTAATAAATCTTTTTAGTTCAATATGTATGAGTAAAATATTTAGTTCAATATGTATAAGTAAAATAATTAAATGAAAAAATATGTTATTAATTAGTAATAAAATATTCTACTAAATAATATTTGTAATTAAAAAAAAGGTTTTAGGATAAAAAAAAACTAAACTAATAAGTTGATTTGGGCTTGAATGTGCTTACAGAGTTTTGAAAGGGAGTTCGGTCAGGCTGGAGATTGCCGAGCGGACAAAAATGAGGTGCTTACAGTAAGCAAGTAGTCTACCTCCTTAGGCTGCTTGTTGTTGAGGATGAAACGACCAACGAATAGTTCAACGAGTTGTCTCTAACTTACTATTGATTTGGACGGCAATTTGTCGAACCATCGTAAAGCTACCTCTCCAAGGCTTGATGGAAAAACTTAGCACATTAAAAACTCATCTCCACTCCACAGCGCCATCATCTGTTTATGTGTTGAACATGACTAATGGGATCTGACTTCCCATCATAGGATGCAAAATTTGGCGTTATAAATTTTCTTGGAGGTCGGCGAGCCTCTATTTTCTCTGTAAAGAGTCTAGACGCTATCTGATCAAGGGCTCTTCCGGCTATGTATGGGTCGTCTGTCTTACACGGTGCTTGTCCCTATTGTCTAGCCACTCGTTTAGCCATCAGTTCCAGTTATACTATTTTGGATAGACTCTGTTGAGTCAATGCCTTGATTTTGATGATAACAAAACATGGTTAAATGATCTAATAATTCTACTTAGTGTGCAGTTGAATTATTAATTAGATCTTGACTTGAAGCTTATCATAATAAAGGATTTATGATAAAAAGCATGATGGAGTGATATATTCTACAATGATGATTTTACAAGAGAATGAAGATGATGGATATCAAAGAAGAAGAATGAAAATGATCAAAGTCTTGATTTAAAAGATTGAAGACTTTGAGTACTTGAAGATATCTTGCAAGAATGGAAAAAGAAGAGACCAACTCAAAAACATAAAAGCTTTCTTGATAGATGTAAAGATGTCTTGAAGACATGGAAGGAATCACAAGATTTGGAAAGCTTTCTTGAGTTGTTGAAGTCCATGGAGAAGCCATGTTGATTGAAGAAATGAAGATTCTAAGTCATGGAAGCTCTCTTGAAGATATTGAAGAAGACTTGAATCAATGGATGAAGCTATGACAATGGAAGAGCTCTACAAGTGATGAAAATGAAGAAAACTCGCCTTGAATGGATTGAAGATGTTCTTGGAGTCATCTAATCTTGAAGAAGTGTTTGCAAGCTTTAAATAGCCCATTTAGATGATCCTTGAAGATATTGGAAGCTTTGAAAAAGAATGAAGAAAAGTTGCAAAAATATGGGTTTTGATAAAAAGAGTCGACCCCTCAAGCAAGAAGAGTCGACTCATTCGAACAGAGCCTTGGAATTCTGCTGGAAGCTTAAAAGAGTCGACTCCTGGCTAAAAAGAGTCGACTCATTGCAACAGAGAACAAACAATTCTGCAGACTGCTGAAAAGAGTCGACTCCTGGGACAAAAAGAGTCGACTCATTTGGACAGAAACTTGAAAAAAATCTGCTGAAATGCAAAAAGAGTCGACTCATTGAGAAAAGAGTCGACTCCTAGACTCTAACGGCTAGTTTTCTGACAGACGGTATGGGCACAAACACAACCAAATCTTCTCCCATACTTCTCCAACGGCTAGAATCGATCCATACCTATATATATGAGATACATACAGCTTCAAACAAGCAGAGAAGAGCAATCATACCATTCATATCAAGTGCTTCAAAGCTGAAAATCACCTGCACCTAACTGTTACATATTTTTGCTGAGTGTTTAAAGTTATCCATTGAGTTGTATTCATTTGTATACTCACTAGGAGAGTCACTCTTTGTATAATCTTCATTCATTCTTGTTTGGGTGGGTTTGTAACCTTGTAAGTTTAAGTGTTCTTGGGAAAAACACTTGTAAGTTTAAGAGAAGCTTGGACAAAAATCTCTTGGGTTTTGAAAGCTTGGGAAGAAGCTTTTGTAAAGAGTGAGCTGGGCACTCGTGGCACAACCAGCGGCTGTGTAAGGTGTATTGCATAGTGGAATTCCTTCGAAAGGATCGAAGAAGAGAGGACGTAGGCAAGGTTGGCCGAACCTCTATAAATCTGGTGCATATTTCTTCTGCCTCTGTTTTGCTTACTTGCTCATTATGCATGCTTGCAAATACTTGCTCTAATGTACACTTCATTTGCTTGATACATATACTTTGATTATTTGTTACTAAAATCCATAAACGATTTTTTAGTTGAAACTCTTGTTAAAAATTCTATAAAACCCAATTCACCCCCCCTCTTGGGTTGCCTACTTGGGCCAACAATTGGTATCAGAGCTAGTACTCTAGTTTAAAGGCTTAACATCCTTAGAGTTGATCCATGGCAACCATGTTTGGAAGCTCTCTAGGTGAAGGTCAATCCACTAATAGACCTCCAATGTTTAATGGTACAAACTACAACTATTGGAAGAATAGAATGAGGATTTATATTCAATCTGTTGATTATGAGTTATGGATGATTATCGTTAATGGTCCTAAAACTCCCAGCAAAGTTATTGAAAAAGAAGTTATCCCCAAACCTGAAAATGAATGGGATGAGAATGACATGAAGCTTATGCAATCTAATGCTAAGGCTATGAATATCTTATATTGTGCATTAGATCCAAATGAGTTCAATAGAATTTCTACCTGTGAATCTGCCAAAGAAATTTGGGACAGACTTGAAGTAACTCATGAAGGAACAAATCAGGTCAAGGAGTCAAAAATTAACATTCTTGTGCATAACTATGAATTATTTAGAATGAAATCTGATGAGTCTATAACTGAGATGTTCACCAGATTTACTGACATTGTAAATGGCTTAAAGTCTCTTGGAAAAGTGTATCCTAACAGTGAACAGGTGAGAAAAATCTTAAGATCACTGCCAAAGACATGGGAAGCAAAGGTGACAGCCATTCAAGAAGCTAAAGACCTCAACATTCTACCTCTTGAAGAACTTCTTGGCTCTCTTATGACTTATGAGCTAACCCGAAAACAGAATGCTCAAGAAGAAGAGGACAAGAAAAAGAAGTTTGTTGCATTCAAGACCACCACATCAGAAAATGAATCTGGAAGTGAAGAAGAAGATGAGGAAGATCTTGCTCTCATCACAAGAAAATTCAAGAGATTCATGAGAAGAAGGTGGAAGGGAGGAAAGAAGATTGAAGCAAAAGGTGAATCCAACAACAAGGATTCTACCATCATATGCTACGAATGCAAAAAGCCAGGACACATGAGAAATGAGTGTCATTAGCTAAAAAAGAAAGGAAAGAAAGAAAGAGGGAAGAAGGCTCTAGCTGCAACATGGAGTGACAGTGAGGATTCAAGCTTAGATGAATCTGAAACTCATGAAGTAGCCAACCTATGTCTTATGGCACATGAAGAAGAAACAGAGGTAACTAATTCTGATTTTTCTTTTAATGAATTGCAAGATGTTTTTGATGATTTGATAGTTGAATTTAAAAAGCTAAGCATAAAAAACAATCTTCTCAAGAATATGGTATTCACTCTCACAGAAGAAAGTGAAGAGTTACAAAATGAAAATGACATTTTGAAAAATGAAAACTCTGTTTTAAAAGAAAAAGTCACTGATTTAGAAAAATCTCTTTCTAAATGTGTCAATGGAAGAGATAAACTTGATGTTATGCTTGGAAAACGAAATTGCTCTCTTGACAAGGCTGGAATAGGTTATAATGTTTTTAAACATAAAAAGTTTTCAAAAGCACCAATCACATGCTTCTATTGTCATAAGAGAGGTCACTTTGCAAATCAATGTTTTCTTATACAACAATCTCATGTTGTCAAGAAAGCTTGGGTTCCAAAAGGAACATTGAAGACTAACTCCACTGGACCCAAGATGATTTGGGTACCAAAGGTCAAAGGTTGAGTTGCTTGTTTTGTAGGTGTGTCTTCAAGCCAACTCCAAAAAGGATCAATGGTACTTGGACAGTGGCTGTTCAAGACAAATGACTGGAGATGAAACTCAATTCACTTCTCTCACACCAAAAGATGAGGAGGATTGGTCACTTTTGGAGATAATAGCAAAGGCAAGATCATCGGTACAGGTAGTATTGGTAAAAATTCTTCAACTTCTATTGAGAATGTTCTACTTGTTAAAGGACTTAAACACAACCTGTTAAGCATTAGTCAATTGTGTGACAAAGGTTGCAAAGTAGTGTTTGAATCATCTAAATGTAATGTAGTAAACATAAATGATAACAAGATCATATTGACAGGTCATAGACAAGGCAATATTTACACTTTCAACTTAAATGAATTATCTTCTTGTAAGATCAAATGCCTTGCTGCTGTGAGCAAAGAGGATAGTTGGTTGTGGCATAGAAGGCTTGGCCATATTAGTGTGAGCATTATTTCAAAAATTTCTAAAAATGAGTTAGTAAATGGTCTTCCCAATCTCAATTTTGAAAAAGACAAGACTTGTGATGCATGTCAAATGGGAAAACAAACCAGAGTATCTTTTAAATCTACCAACATGCTCTCTACTTCTAGACCACTTCAACTATTGCATATGGATTTGTTTGGACCAACTAGAACTTTAAGCTTAGCTGGTAAACAATATGCTCTTGTCATTGTTGATGATTACTCAAGGTTTACATGGACATTCTTTCTAGCTCACAAAGATGAAACAATTGTTTTCTTTATCAAATTTTGTAAAAAGGTTCAAAACGAAAAAGGATTTACAATCACAGCAATTAGGACTGACTATGGTGGTGAGTTTGATTGCAAACCTTTTGAAACATATTGTGATGAAAATGGTTTTGAACATAACTTTTCAGCACCTAGAACTCCTCAACAAAATGGAGTTGTTGAGAGGAAAAACAGGACTTTGGAAGAAATGGGGAGAACAATGCTTTGTGAAAACAATTTGCCAAAATATTTTTGGGCTGAAGCTGTTAACACAACTTGCTATGTGTTAAATAGAGTTTTGGTAAGAAAATTTTTAAATAAAACCCCATACGAGCTTTGGAAAAACAAAAAACCAAATGTTTCATATTTTAGAGCTTTTGGATGCAAATGCTTTGTGTTAAATAATAACAAGGACAACCTTGGTAAATTTGATGCAAAATCTGATGAAGCTATCTTTCTAGGATATTCCTCACATAGCAAGGCTTATAGAGTTTACAATAAGAAAACCTTAGTTGTTGAAGAATCAATTCATGTTACTTTTGATGAACTAAACTCTTTGTCTAGAAAGGCTGTGCATGATGATATAGATGATGTGGAGAAGAACTTGGATAAGATGAACATTGATCAAACTCAAAATGAAGCTTCACTACATGACAAAGGAAATCAAGATGACTCCTCAAGCCAACAAAATGAGAATGAAGGATTGCCAAAGGAGTGGAAATTTGTCCACAACCATCCAACAGAGCAAATACTAGGTGATCCATCACAAGGGGTAAGAACAAGATCATCTCTTAGAAATGTGTGTAATCATCTTGCTTTTCTTTCACAAATAGAACCAAAATGTTTTCAAGATGCTGAAAATGATGAGTCATGGATTATGGCCATGCAAGAAGAATTAAACCAATTTGAAAGGAATAAGGTTTGGAATCTTGTTCCTAGACCTAAAGATCATCCTGTAATTGGAACCAAATGGGTGTTTTGAAACAAGATGGATGAATCTGGAACCATTATTAGAAACAAGGCTAGACTTGTAGCTCAAGGCTATAGTCAAGAAGAAGGTATTGATTTTGATGAGACGTATGCACCTGTAGCTAGATTAGAAGCCATTAGAATGTTGCTTGCATTCTCATGTTTCAAGAATTTCAAACTCTATCAAATGGATGTGAAGAGTGCATTCTTGAATGGTTTTATATCTGAAGAGGTGTATGTTGAACAACCTCCTGGTTTTGAAGATCCTATATTTCCAGAACATGTTTTCAAACTTACTAAAGCATTATATGGTTTAAAGCAAGCCCCAAGGGCCTGGTATGAAAGGCTAAGCAAATTTTTAATCGAAAATGATTTTACGAGAGGAAAGGTTGATACAACTCTTTTTATAAAGGTTAAAAATCATGACATGTTGCTTGTGCAAATTTATGTTGATGACATTATATTTGGCTCTACTAATGAAAAGCTTTGCAAAGAATTTGCTAAGTGTATGTAGGGTGAGTTTGAGATGAGCATGATGGGTGAGCTCAATTACTTCCTTAGACTTCAAATCAAACAATCAAGGGAAGGAATTTTCATTAACCAAGCTAAGTACATCAAAGATCTACTCAAGAAGTTTGGGCTGGAAAATGCGAAACCATTGGGCACTCCTATGAATACTTCAACAAAACTTAACAGTGATGAAAAAGGTATTTCAGTAGATACCAAGTTATATAGAAGTATGATAGGCTCATTGCTCTACTTGACTGCTAGTAGGCCTGATATTATGTTTAGTGTATGTTTGTGTGCTCGATTTCAATCTAATCAAAAGGAATCACATATTGTTGCTGTTAAACGAATATTTAGATACCTTAAGCACACACCTAGTCTTGGATTGTGGTATCCTAAAAACACATCTTTGAACTTAATTGGTTATTCAGATGCTGATTATGCTGGTAGCAAAGTTGATAGAAAAAGCACTAGTGGATCTTGTCAATTTCTTGGAAATATGCTTGTTTCATGGTCTAGTAAGAAACAAAACTCTGTTGCACTTTCTACAGCCGAGGCTGAGTATATTGCAGCCGGAAGTTGTTGTGCACAAGTGCTTTGGATAAAACATCAATTAGAAGACTTTGGTTTAACATTTGAACATATTCCAGTTAGATGTGATAACACAAGTGCCATCAATCTGACTAAAAACCCTATCCAACACTCTCGCACAAAGCACATTGAGATTAGACATCATTTCATACGTGATCATGTGCAAAAAGGTGACATCTTGCTTGATTTTGTGAGTACTGAACATCAACTTGCAGATATATTCACAAAACCCTTGAATGAAGATAGGTTTTGTATGATTAGGAGAGAATTGGGAATGAGCAACCCTTTATCTTGAATGCTTAGATGTCTATATATGTTTGATAAATGCATAAGTATCCTTGAAATTGATTACAAACTTGTTTGATGCATTTCATGGCTTTTAAAAACACATCTTTGTATTTCTGGAGAAAAAGAGTCGACTCATGCTCCAAAAGAGTCGACTCCTGGACTCTGGAATCAGCCCCAGATGTCCTCTGTTGAAAAGAGTCGACTCCTCTTGTCAAAAGAGTCGACTCCTCTTGTCAAAAGAGTCGACTCATTTGAACAGAGAGCTCAGGAAGCTTTCTTCGCTCAAAAAGAGTCGACCCTTTTTAACCATGAGTCAACTCATTTAAATTAAAACTACTTTAAAACTGTAACACCCCTGTTTTATTCAAATCATTCCACTGTTTCAAATTTCTCTCTTTTTTCACGATCAACTGCCATCTCCACTTCCAACCACCGAAAAACTCTCCCTCAATCCTTACCCAACCTATATTTGATCATCCTAGAGTCTTTCTAACTTCCTTCAACCATCATTTACAACCTTCCATGGCTCCTAAATCTGCCCCATCGAAGAAAGGCAAGAAAGCCCTAAAAGAGCCGACTCCCATATCTAAGAGAGGAACGAAGAGGAAGACTAAAGGGGACTCTTCTAAGCTTTCAAAGAGGAGAAAATGGAAGCAAACTGAGGAGGAGGAAGATGTATTTCTCGAGAACACCATTTACTTTGAAAGGAAATCAAATCAAGATAAGTATGATCAAATTTTCTCTTCTAGAGTCATTTTAAATGGAAGATGGATAGATTATGCTTTCTTTGCTAAAGAGAAGTTTGCATTTGAACCAAAATGTGAAGCCCTTGGTTGGAAATCCATTACTTTGTTAAAGGATGATGTATATCCTGAAATTGTGGGACAATTCTATGCCCATGTAGAAAAGGAAACTGGAGAAGTAAATGTGATTAGTTATGTGAAGGGTGAAACCATTACCCTCACTAAAGGAGTGATTTGTCAAATTTTAAAAATTGGTAGTGGTGGGCAAATGGACAAGAAAGATGTTAGTAGAAAGACTGCTTTATCTGCTTTACTAGGAAAGGAAATTACTGATGATTCATTCCAACCCATGGCCAATGAGTTGCCTTTGGAACTGAGATTGGTGCATCACTTTATTTGTCACATTCTCATTCCTAAAGGTGGGAAGTTTGACTACATCACTGAAAGGGAATTGTTTTTCCTCTGGGCTTATTTGACAGACACCAAAATTGATTTGCCTGAGTTTATTTTAGAACACATTGTCAAAGCCTCAAGAACCAAAGTTAGCCTACCCTATGGGATCCTCTTGACAAAAATTTTTAAACACTTCAAGATAGATTTAAGAGGTGAAAAGCACAGAACTCCTAATTCTAATTCAGATGAGTATAATAAGAAAACTTTGTCAAGGATGGGCTATCACTTCAACCCTCAGAGCAAGTCCTGGACCCCTAGAAAAGAGAAACACATTGACAGTGGGACTCCTGGAATCGAATCCACTGAAAGAGGTGAACCTTCCAGTGCCATACCAGAAAGTGGTGAACCCTCTAGACCTGCCTCTTCTCCTACTCCAAGGGAACTCTTTCCAATGAGCATTGTTCCAGGTGGCCAATCAGTGGATATGAGTATTTTGATGAGCATGGTAAGAGACTTGAAAAGGCATCAAGAAGAGATGTTCACCAAATTGGATAAGAAAATTGATAATGGGGCAACTAGATTATTCTTTGTTGAAAAGAAGGTAAGAGAATTGAGCAAGGCCTTTGTGTCTGAAGGAACCAAAATCAGAGAAAAAGTTGCCAATGACATTGCTCTTTCCACTGAGCATATTGGCAAATATATGAAGAAGTTAGTTGGAGACCAATACCAGCCACTCTTCCCTTCAGCAGCAGAATTTGCAGCAGAGGACTCAAGTACAGATGAGTTGGAAGGATCCAGTGGAAGGGAGCATACCTCTTCTCAGCCATCACCTGCAGACCCCTCTGATCCCCTTGACCAAACTCCTCCAAAGTCTTCTGTTGCTCCTCACAAATATGGCCTGAGACAAAGACCTTCAAGCAGCAAATTTTCAAACACTGCTGATAATCCAGTTAATCTCTCTCAAACCCCTTCTCCCAAAAGAAAATGAAAACCTCTGAACTCTCTATTTTCTGTTTTTGAACAAGACATTTTCTAAAGCAACATGTAATATTTTTGTGGATGGTTATTTTTGTTAAACTCTTTCAATATTTCTTTATGAATGAATGATGTGTTTTGAATCTCTTTATCTTAATATTGCTATCTCATTTGTGTTTGGTTGAATGAATGATTGCTTTAACAATGTTGAATGAATAATTGCTTTAACAATGCTGAATGAATAATTGCTTTAACATTGTTGATTTTGCTGAATAAATGATTGCTTTAACTATCTTTGTAAATGATCTTCACATAAACATCATTGTATACTATTTTTTTTGCTATTGTACCTATCTGTTTTTCTCCATCTATTACTCCTCTTTTTGAGGATTTAACAAAAAGGGGGAGAAATTTTTCTCAAAAAGATCAAAAGGAGAGAAAACACTCCTCAATGCACTACCATGAATTATATCATAAGGCATCAACTACAAAGGAAAGGGGAAGCATTGGTTTAATCAAGTTGAAGCACATGAACCTGATTCAGTGGATCTTAAGCAATAAAACTTTCAAACACCAAGTACAAAAGAAAGGGGGAGCAAATGATTGGTATAAAAATCTCACTTTCTCTCAATTTTTCTGCTATTGCAAGTTATTGAGCCTCTTAGAGTTTTCAGCATAATGTCTATACTCTTAAAATTGTTTTAAGCCATTTTAAAGAAAACTCCTTCATTAAGGGGGAGAAATTTCCTTATTTGAACTATGACTCCCACTTTTCCTTCCAAATTTGCATACCTTTTTGATTGATTAACAAAAAGGGGGAGATAATAAATACTTGTGAAAAATATATTGAAATGGGAAGAAACCTGAGACTTTGAAGTCCCATACTTCTAATACATATTAATCCTCGTGTTTTATATTGAGCTTAGTTGCATATATTTTTAATGTTTTGTCATCATCAAAAAGGGGGAGATTGTTGAGTCAATGCCTTGATTTTGATGATAACAAAACATGGTTAAATGATCTAATAATTCTACTTAGTGTGCAGTTGAATTATTAATTAGATCTTGACTTGAAGCTTATCATAATAAAGGATTTATGATAAAAAGCATGATGGAGTGATATATTCTACAATGATGATTTTACAAGAGAATGAAGATGATGGATATCAAAGAAGAAGAATGAAAATGATCAAAGTCTTGATTTAAAAGATTGAAGACTTTGAGTACTTGAAGATATCTTGCAAGAATGGAAAAAGAAGAGACCAACTCAAAAACATAAAAGCTTTCTTGATAGATGTAAAGATGTCTTGAAGACATGGAAGGAATCACAAGATTTGGAAAGCTTTCTTGAGTTGTTGAAGTCCATAGAGAAGCCATGTTGATTGAAGAAATGAAGATTCTAAGTCATGGAAGCTCTCTTGAAGATATTGAAGAAGACTTGAATCAATGGATGAAGCTATGACAATGGAAGAGCTCTACAAGTGATGAAAATGAAGAAAACTCGCCTTGAATGGATTGAAGATGTTCTTGGAGTCATCTAATCTTGAAGAAGTGTTTGCAAGCTTTAAATAGCCCATTTAGATGATCCTTGAAGATATTGGAAGCTTTGAAAAAGAATGAAGAAAAGTTGCAAAAATATGGGTTTTGATAAAAAGAGTCGACCCCTCAAGCAAGAAGAGTCGACTCATTCGAACAGAGCCTTGGAATTCTGCTGGAAGCTTAAAAGAGTCGACTCCTGGCTAAAAAGAGTCGACTCATTGCAACAGAGAACAAACAATTCTGCAGACTGCTGAAAAGAGTCGACTCCTGGGACAAAAAGAGTCGACTCATTTGGACAGAAACTTGAAAAATCTGCTGAAATGCAAAAAGAGTCGACTCATTGAGAAAAGAGTCGACTCCTAGACTCTAACGGCTAGTTTTCTGACAGACGGTATGGGCACAAACACAACCAAATCTTCTCCCATACTTCTCCAACGGCTAGAATCGATCCATACCTATATATATGAGATACATACAGCTTCAAACAAGCAGAGAAGAGCAATCATACCATTCATATCAAGTGCTTCAAAGCTGAAAATCACCTGCACCTAACTGTTACATATTTTTGCTGAGTGTTTAAAGTTATCCATTGAGTTGTATTCATTTGTATACTCACTAGGAGAGTCACTCTTTGTATAATCTTCATTCATTCTTGTTTGGGTGGGTTTGTAACCTTGTAAGTTTAAGTGTTCTTGGGAAAAACACTTGTAAGTTTAAGAGAAGCTTGGACAAAATCTCTTGGGTTTTGAAAGCTTGGGAAGAAGCTTTTGTAAAGAGTGAGCTGGGCACTCGTGGCACAACCAGCGGCTGTGTAAGGTGTATTGCATAGTGGAATTCCTTCGAAAGGATCGAAGAAGAGGACGTAGGCAAGGTTGGCCGAACCTCTATAAATCTGGTGCATATTTCTTCTGCCTCTGTTTTGCTTACTTGCTCATTATGCATGCTTGCAAATACTTGCTCTAATGTACACTTCATTTGCTTGATACATATACTTTGATTATTTGTTACTAAAATCCATAAACGATTTTTTAGTTGAAACTCTTGTTAAAAATTCTATAAAACCCAATTCACCCCCCCTCTTGGGTTGCCTACTTGGGCCAACAATTGGTATCAGAGCTAGTACTCTAGTTTAAAGGCTTAACATCCTTAGAGTTGATCCATGGCAACCATGTTTGGAAGCTCTCTAGGTGAAGGTCAATCCACTAATAGACCTCCAATGTTTAATGGTACAAACTACAACTATTGGAAGAATAGAATGAGGATTTATATTCAATCTGTTGATTATGAGTTATGGATGATTATCGTTAATGGTCCTAAAACTCCCAGCAAAGTTATTGAAAAAGAAGTTATCCCCAAACCTGAAAATGAATGGGATGAGAATGACATGAAGCTTATGCAATCTAATGCTAAGGCTATGAATATCTTATATTGTGCATTAGATCCAAATGAGTTCAATAGAATTTCTACCTGTGAATCTGCCAAAGAAATTTGGGACAGACTTGAAGTAACTCATGAAGGAACAAATCAGGTCAAGGAGTCAAAAATTAACATTCTTGTGCATAACTATGAATTATTTAGAATGAAATCTGATGAGTCTATAACTGAGATGTTCACCAGATTTACTGACATTGTAAATGGCTTAAAGTCTCTTGGAAAAGTGTATCCTAACAGTGAACAGGTGAGAAAAATCTTAAGATCACTGCCAAAGACATGGGAAGCAAAGGTGACAGCCATTCAAGAAGCTAAAGACCTCAACATTCTACCTCTTGAAGAACTTCTTGGCTCTCTTATGACTTATGAGCTAACCCGAAAACAGAATGCTCAAGAAGAAGAGGACAAGAAAAAGAAGTTTGTTGCATTCAAGACCACCACATCAGAAAATGAATCTGGAAGTGAAGAAGAAGATGAGGAAGATCTTGCTCTCATCACAAGAAAATTCAAGAGATTCATGAGAAGAAGGTGGAAGGGAGGAAAGAAGATTGAAGCAAAAGGTGAATCCAACAACAAGGATTCTACCATCATATGCTACGAATGCAAAAAGCCAGGACACATGAGAAATGAGTGTCATTAGCTAAAAAAGAAAGGAAAGAAAGAAAGAGGGAAGAAGGCTCTAGCTGCAACATGGAGTGACAGTGAGGATTCAAGCTTAGATGAATCTGAAACTCATGAAGTAGCCAACCTATGTCTTATGGCACATGAAGAAGAAACAGAGGTAACTAATTCTGATTTTTCTTTTAATGAATTGCAAGATGTTTTTGATGATTTGATAGTTGAATTTAAAAAGCTAAGCATAAAAAACAATCTTCTCAAGAATATGGTATTCACTCTCACAGAAGAAAGTGAAGAGTTACAAAATGAAAATGACATTTTGAAAAATGAAAACTCTGTTTTAAAAGAAAAAGTCACTGATTTAGAAAAATCTCTTTCTAAATGTGTCAATGGAAGAGATAAACTTGATGTTATGCTTGGAAAACGAAATTGCTCTCTTGACAAGGCTGGAATAGGTTATAATGTTTTTAAACATAAAAAGTTTTCAAAAGCACCAATCACATGCTTCTATTGTCATAAGAGAGGTCACTTTGCAAATCAATGTTTTCTTATACAACAATCTCATGTTGTCAAGAAAGCTTGGGTTCCAAAAGGAACATTGAAGACTAACTCCACTGGACCCAAGATGATTTGGGTACCAAAGGTCAAAGGTTGAGTTGCTTGTTTTGTAGGTGTGTCTTCAAGCCAACTCCAAAAAGGATCAATGGTACTTGGACAGTGGCTGTTCAAGACAAATGACTGGAGATGAAACTCAATTCACTTCTCTCACACCAAAAGATGGAGGATTGGTCACTTTTGGAGATAATAGCAAAGGCAAGATCATCGGTACAGGTAGTATTGGTAAAAATTCTTCAACTTCTATTGAGAATGTTCTACTTGTTAAAGGACTTAAACACAACCTGTTAAGCATTAGTCAATTGTGTGACAAAGGTTGCAAAGTAGTGTTTGAATCATCTAAATGTAATGTAGTAAACATAAATGATAACAAGATCATATTGACAGGTCATAGACAAGGCAATATTTACACTTTCAACTTAAATGAATTATCTTCTTGTAAGATCAAATGCCTTGCTGCTGTGAGCAAAGAGGATAGTTGGTTGTGGCATAGAAGGCTTGGCCATATTAGTGTGAGCATTATTTCAAAAATTTCTAAAAATGAGTTAGTAAATGGTCTTCCCAATCTCAATTTTGAAAAAGACAAGACTTGTGATGCATGTCAAATGGGAAAACAAACCAGAGTATCTTTTAAATCTACCAACATGCTCTCTACTTCTAGACCACTTCAACTATTGCATATGGATTTGTTTGGACCAACTAGAACTTTAAGAAAATCTATGATTAGGAAATCTATGTATTAAGTTTTGTATGCAATGATTAAGATTTGAAAGTTATTTGTGCCATACTTGAAGGTCCTACATCGAGGGGACTTAAAATAAGTCAAAAGCTTAATATGATTAGGAAGACGTTTCTCACGACTTTTTATCATTTTGTTACGCATCACCTATGCATACGTTTTGTTACGGATTTTTCATTTAGTCGAGATTATGAGTACATTATGAATTATATATAATATTGATATTTAGATACTTTTACAAGTATAAAACTAAATTAGCATATTTTGAAAGTTATGCTTATATTTAGTATATGGATATCTCTTTTACTTGTTTCAAGATTTTATGCTAATGTTATTTATGTCATATGTAAATCAAGCTCATGGTAAATTTTAATGCTTTAATTATTCTATTATTCACTGGGCTTGTAGCTTATGTTTTCTTAAACATTTTCAGGTAACTAAGATTGAGAGCTTAAGTTTGAAAAGTTATTGGCTAAGCTACCTATGTGTGAATGTTATGAAGACTCGAGTTATATTTTGGTTTTTAATAAGTTTGAACTAGTAGATTTTCCTAGATTTGTATTATGACTATGGTTGTGTAATAAAATTATGTTACGATAGTAATATAGGTATTTGTTTTATGTTTACTAATAAATAATAGAGTGAATCATGCTTCTGCAGGTGATCAGTCTTTTAGTTTAGTTCGGTCTTGGGTAGTTAAGCTACTGATCAATTATGATTCCTAATCTGCACAAGGTGGGTTTGGGGTCATGACAGAGTGGTATCAGAGCAATAGGTCGACACCTTAAGATTAAGATAGTAATCTAATGATGTGTATATTTAAATCGCTATGTGTTTTAATATATCTTCTATTATGGTTAGGTGATGATATAAACATATATGTGCAATATATTACGTATTATATACATTGCAACATATATATTGATTATTTTTTTTAGGAGTAGTTAGTAGATGGATAAAAGGAAAGAAAAGGCGGGGACATCTAATGATCATATTGAAAGAATTTAGAGAGCTCTTGAAGGATTCATTCATACCATCCATAATGCTTAGCATAACAACAACCATCATGCCCAAAATTCTTTTAAACCACCTATACAACGATATGAAAGAAAAGCACCTATGACCATCAAGCAGTTTCAATAACTGAAACCTGCTACTTTTATGGGCACACAAGACCCTATGACTGCCGAGGGGTGTATACTTGGAATGGAGAAGATCTTCAAAATTCTACCTTGCACTGAAGAACAAAAAGTTATTTTTGCTACTTTTACATTCGAAGGAGCAGCGTGAATATGGTGGCTAACAGAGGAAGGAAATGAGTTTCAATGGACGTAGAAAAGATTTCTTATAAACTTCAATGACAAATACTTTCCCGATGCTGTCAAAGATTAAAAGATTGCAAAATTCTTAACTCTAATAAGGGAACATGACGGTAGTTGAATAAGAGGCAAAATTCACTAAATTGTCCAGGTTTGCCCCACATTAGGCAGCTACCAAAGTTAGAAAAGCAAGAAAGTTTGAGGGTGGCTTGAAATGGAATATCTATAATCGAGTGGATATTTTAAGGCTCCCGACATACTTAGAAGTGGTGAAACGAGCTATGATTGCTAAAAAGTCCAATAAAAAAATAATGAAAAGCAAAAATCTGAAGAGATAAGGTGGTGGTCAAAGACAAGATCAACAAAGTAAAAGTTTCAAGATGCAAAGCACTAGAACCACTAGTGGGAGTTCTTTTGCTAACGAAGGTGCAATAAGTCAAGTCAACCGAGAAACAAAAGCACTAACACCAAGTACTACCACCTCTACATTAATCTAGAAACCTCTTACTAGTAAGAGTGTGGAGCCAAGAAGGTAAGGTCGGGCGTTCGCACTTATTCTTGGAAATACCACAACAATCAATTCATCAATTTTGTAGTATCAAGTACCCTCCCTATTTGTGGTCATTCTGCCAGTATTCTTATTGATTATGGATCTACTCATTCATTCGTTTCAAGTCACTTTGCTCATCACTTACCTAACCTTCCTGAGTCATTGAATTTTATTTTATCCATTTTCTTGCCATCTGGTGTTTCAATAATTTGTGGCATGGTATATAACATGTGTGAGGTCCTTGTGAATGATGTCCCTTTGTTAGTCGACCTCATACCCTTTGATATGCATGAATTTGATATTATCCTAGGAATGGATTGGTTGTCTTCCTATAATGCTACAATTGATTGTATGCTTAAGAAAGTCTTATTCCAAATACCCAATCATTCTACACTCACTTTTGAAGGAGTTAGTGTGATACCCCCTCCTTATCTTATTTCTTCTATGAAAGCCCGTTGTTTATTCAAAAAGGAAAACCGTGGTTTCTTGTGTAGTGTCATTGATACCCAAACCTCCTCTCTATCTCTACAAGATATTCCTATTGTTTGTGACTTTCCTGATGTATTCTCTGAAGAGTTGCCTAGCTCATTAGTAGAGTGAGAAATTGAATTCATTATTGATATTCATCCAGGTACACGACCTATTTCTAAGGTTCCTTACCGTATGTCCCTTATTGAATTAAAAGAGTTGAAAACCCAACTCCAAGACTTGTTAGATAAAAGATTCATTCGTCCTAGTGTATCACCGTGGGGTGCCCCTATATTTTTTGTAAAGAAGAAGGATGGCACTATGAGACTTTGTGTTGACTATCGGGAGTTGAACATAGTGACTATAAAAAACAAGTCCGTTACCTAGGATCGATGATCTGTTTAACCAACTTCAAGGTGCCCAAATGTTCTCAAAGATTGATTTGAGATCAGTGTTGTGCCTCGATTTTTGGACCAAGTCCTTTCGGCTCGAGAAAAAGTACGAAACTCTGTCATTAGAACTCATCCTCCTAGAAGGATGAGTGCGACTAGGTTTGAACTTGAAATTGGTTTGATTAAGAGTTTTTTTGAAAAAATAGGAGTCGCCACCTAACTTGATTGAGGTGAGTTAGGTCACCGAAAGCTAAGTATAATCCGAAAATTAAACTTAAGATTTTTGAAAAGGTTTTGAAAACTTTCTCAAGAGAGGGTTTTTAAGAAGACAAGTTGTTTGGCAACCTTTAAAAAGATTTAAGCCCTTTTTGAAAATAACTCCATTTTGGTCTTTTGAAAATAGAAATCTATGGTTTGAGGTTTGGTTACGTGTAGAGAAGATATCCTAAGATCATCACCCTACCCTGCCCTTTCGGTACCTACATGTCTAATCACCTTTTGTTCACTCACTAGAATAACTGGTTACCATTGACCAATTAATATTCACTTTTTGAAAACGGGGTCTAGTCATCACTTTGTGGATGAACGATGCATGATGCGAGTTTTGAAAGAAGTTTGAAAACATGAGAGTTTTGAAGGAATTTGAAATAGGAACTTTGAATTGATTGAAATTTTTGAAAAGGGGATTGGAATTGAATTAAAAGTTATGACCACACCATTTTAGGTTGCCTACGTATCTCATTTGGCGAGAATCAAGTCATTCATAGTTCAGGCAAGAGCCTAATGGAAAATAGGCGCATTAGGGCCTTTGGAATGTTTTGAAGACACATTGAGGTCTTTGAAAAGTTTTTGAAGACGCTTTGAGATCTTTGGAAAAAGAGAACTTGAGAGTTTTGATTTGGAATTGGATGTTAAAGTGTTTTTGAAATAGACTTTGAAAGTTTTTGAAAGTGCTCTTGAAATGGGATTTTGAAGTGTTTTGAAATATTTTTGGAACAACTCGAGGGAGTTTTGGAAGTACTTTGAAATAACTCAAGAGAGTTTTGAAAATGTTTTGGAGTCCTTGGAGGTAGGGTTTTGAAGTGTTTTAATAAGTTTGCCTTCAAAAAGTTTTTGAAAGTGGTTTTTGAAACCCTAATATGGACAACCTTGGATGTTGTACTTAATGTATCACTTTCTCTTGAGATTCCTAACCATAAATGGGTTGGAGACACTCTAGGGTTGTGAGTTCTTGAAAACATTTTTGGAAATAATTTTTGAGAAATGAAAACCTTTTTAAAGATAGAGTGTAGGAGCATTTGAAAAGGTTTTAGAGTTAAATTTTGAAGTCTCAAGAGAGTAGGAGGTTTTTAAAAAAATAAGTTATGAGAATAGTTTTGAATTGAAAGATCATTTTGGAGAGGGGTCCTTGAGTTGGAACCTTGAAGTATACTAACCTTGGTTGGGTTGTCCTAAGGTTAACTAGTTTGGGTTAGGTTAACCTAGGGTTAAGGTGACCTAAGGTTAACTAACTTGGGTTGAATTAACCTAGGGTTAACTAACTAGAATTAGGTTGACCTAAGGTTAAGGTGACCTAAAGTTAACTAACTTGGGTTGGATTGACCTAGGGTTAACTAACTAGAGTTAGGTTGACCTAAGGTTAACTAACTTGGGTTAAGTTAGCCTAGGGTTGGACAACTAGGGTCAAGTTAACCTAGGGTTGGATTGACCTAGGGTTAATTAATTAGGGTTAGGTTACCTAGGGTTAACTAGCTATGGTTAGGTTAACCTAAGGTTTGGTTGACATGGGGTTGGACAACTAGGGTCAAGTTAACCTAGGGTTGGAAGGTGGTTTTGAAAGATGGTTTTATGCATTTTTGAGAAGAGTTTTGGAAAACAAATCATGTTATGCAAAAGATTTTGGTAGACAACCCTCCTCAAGATCATTTTTATGTAAATTGACTCTAGTCAAGTATATGGTTTATATGGTTGATGTTTGAAAACCATTCTAAAGAAGGTTTCATTAGGACCATTATAACCTTTATCTTGAAGAGAGTAAGAATTTAAAAATCAACACAATAATGACAACTCTTGAAAAATCATTTTTAATACAAAGAGGGAGAGAGTGAGCTTTTGAAAACCCTTTTTGAGAAGAAGATTTTGAAAACCATTTTTAAAGGAAACCATTCTAACAAGTTAGGATTCCTATGGCCAATGTAAAGGGAGACCACTCAAGAGAGGGTTCTATAGAGCCATTCCAACCACTAAACTTGAGAGAATAGAAACCTTGGGAATTAGAGAGTTTGAAAACCATTTTTATACAAGTTGGAATGCAAGGGTGCAAAAATGTGAGTTAGGGGTTAATGAGGGGATTTTCTAAGGCATAATTACTTAAACTCTCATTCTAAGCTTCAAGGGACCAATCTTAGAACCACTTTGAAAAGAATATTGAGCTTAAAAATGGCATGGAAATGAGGATAGTGTACGTTTTGGAAACACATGGTCATAAACATGAAAATAGAGCCAATCACACAAAACATGAGCAAGATATTTATATGCAAAATGGGGTCATAAATTCATACAAGGCTTTACGCTACACCACATAATCAAGGTGCTCCAAGGCCATATCATCCTAAAGTAGGCTAGTGAGAGATCCTCCTACACAGTGGCTCTCACCAACTTTCCTCTAGGTATGAGGTAGGAGTTCTCTTGTCTCAAGTATGCAAGAATGGGGGGTAGAAGATGGGGATTAAAATAGAGAATAGCCTAAGTAGGCTAGGGGGGAGAGGAGAGGAGTGGAGGAAGACAAAAATATAAAAGGAAATACCACCTTTTGCCTTTAAACACTCTCAAACTCCAATAAATGCTTGGACTTGATCTTGGATGGACTTGGAAGGGGTTGGAATGAGGCTTTCCATGGCATGAAGGGCCTTGTAGGTGAGGTGTATGGGTTAGAGTGAGGTGAACTATAACCTAAGTGTTTGGGGAGAGGAGTATATGGAGGATTTCAAATTTCTGGAGCTATTTGTGTAGAGTTTCGCCACAATTTTCGATTCTGGAATATGCAAAGGGGGAGGCCTTTATTTATAGGCAAAATTTTAGACACTGGCGCATGCAGGACATGTGCCTGTGTAAAATTTACACAGGCACATGTGGTACATGCGCCGGTACTATTCCATTGGCAAAATGTCACGTGGCACCCATTGTACTAGCTAAATCTTAATGGCTAAGCGAAGTTTGCTTGATCTGATCAAAATCTGGGCACATGTAGCATACACTCCACTACTGGGAGTGTTCGTTTAAACTTTGCCTCGATATTGTGCCAACCGAGAAGATTTTGGAGGAATTGGTTGCATCCACGGTGTTCTCTTAGGGTTCCTCATGAACTTTCGAGTTTTCAAAAAGTTTGAACAGTGTTTGAAAGTATGAGATATTGTCTCGGGAAGTGTGCATGAAATCGCATTTTTGCAGAGCGTCTGTGATACGTTCCGTGGGGGTTCAAAAGTAGTTGTTTGTGTGCCGTATGATCGAGACCTTCGGGAAGCGATCTTTTCGATCGGACCATACCGATGGAAAGTACTCTCGAAATACTTTAGAAATTCCCTAATTTACGTGTTTCTCAAGTCATTTGACGGTGCGTTATAATCAAGGAATCGGAGAAAAAGTCAATTTTGGCGGAGCGTCTGTGAGATGCTTCAGGGGTTACTGAAAGTAGCAATTTTTGAGCCATGCGATGAGGAGCTTCGGGAAGCAATCTCTCCGATCGAGCTGTATCGATGGAAAGACCTATGAACGAGCTTTCGGGAATTCCCTGGTTTACGCATTTCTCAAGTCGTTTGACGATGCGTTATAACCAGGGAATCGAGAGAAAATGCAATCTTGGCGGAGCGTCTTCGAGACACTCCAGGGGCTTTCATTGAGTCGGGGGTGTTTAGTGTCCTAAGGTCCACCTTAGGTTAAACAGGGGTGTACGGAGGGAACCGCTGTTCAATATTCCAATACCGGTGTCGTTTTGGGGCGCGTTTGGGTCGCCAGGAGCAAAATGGTCATTTTGACTGGGTTCGATTGAAAAAGGTCAGGAATAGACCGTAGTGTTATGTTAAGTGTGTCGGGTCATTCGGGGATGATCCCGAGAGAGTTTTTCACTGTTTGGTGGGATTTGTGTTGTGCTAGGGTGCCTAGGGATAAAATGGTCATTTTGACCAAGGTTAGCCGAAATGGGACCAGAATTGGATAGAATGGCATGTTGAGTATGCCTAACTGCTTAGTAACACTTTGGAAAGGTAGACTTACCATCTTGAGAGATTTTAAACTTTTTTAATACGTGCCTGGAGGTCCAAGGGGCAAGTTTGGTCATTTTTTACCGAGTCGGGCTAGCAAGCGCCGGTATTGACCTAGGTGTTGGTTCCCTAGACCATGCGGTCTAGGAAAGCTACCTGTGTGGTGTTGGTCCCTGAGACCGCTCGGTCTCAGAGAGCTATTAGTAGGGTGGTATTAGTTTCCGAGAACGCCTAATCTCAGAAAGCTACCTATGAGGGTGGTGTTGGTCTCAGAGAACACCTAGTCTCGGAGAACTACCAAATGACGGACATTTTACATTGGCGCGCTAGTAGACACTAGAAGTGAACCGTCTGGAATTTGATAAGGTGTTGGTCCCCGAGATTACTCGATCTCAGGAAGCTACCTGGATGGCGTTAGTTCTCGAGACTGCCTGGTCTCGGAAAGCTGCCTAGAATGCCTAGGGACAATATGATCTTTTCAGCTTCAGTTAGGCCTTATGGGCCTAGAAGCAACCAGTTGATTGGATTAGAGTTTAAAAGAGTCATCTTGGGCTCGTATGTGTTGTGATGTTTGAAAACTGGATCCGGTCGGGCAGGAGATTATCGAGCGGGCAAAAATGGGGTGCTTACAATCAGGTTACCACCAACTGAAGGTTGAGGTAGAGGATGTAGAAAAGACTACCTTTAAAACGAGCTATGTTCATTACGAGTTCTTGGTCATACCTTTCGGAGTCACCAACGCACCTGCAGCTTTTATGGATTTGATGAATCAGATCCTCAAACCGCACTTGGATGAATTTATTATTGTGTTCATTGATAATATCCTTGTGTATTCTAAAAGCATTGCAGATCATGAGCAACATTTGAAGACCATTCTTCAAATTATAAGAGATAAATAACTGTATGCCAAATTGAAGAAGTATGAATTTTGGACATCAAGCATATCCTTTTTGGGGCACATCATCAACAAGGAAGGAGTATCGATGGACCCCTCCAAGATTGAAGTAATTGTGGAGTGGCTAAGACCAACCAATGTAATGGAGGTTTGTAGTTCCTTGGGTTTAATCGGGTACTACCGAAAACTTTTCAAAGATTGCTACTCACTTGACTTAACTAACTTAAAAGAATACCCTGTTCGAATAGACTAAAGAAAGAGAGCAAAGTTTCCAATAGTTGAAGAATGGGTTAGTGACCACAACCATCTTAGTTCTTCCATTTGAAACCGAAGGCTTTGTCATTTACAGTGATGCTATTGTTAGCACCCCATTTTAGCCACTCGGCGATCTTGGGCCCAACTGAAAGCACTTCCAAATCAACACAAGCATACTCAAGCTCCAAGCCGACTTCCCAGATTCAGTCCAATCAAACAACCGCTTCGTGGGCCCGTTAGACCTATTAGAGGTAAAAGGATCGAAATGCCCCTACAGCATTAGTTAGTCCAATCCAGACCAGCGCGTCTTCTATAAGACGATAAGTCCATTCAAAACCAAAGTCAAATCCATTTATCCTGTTATTTAAGAAAGTTGATCCCTCATTGACAGTATGACCATTCAATCCAGCACGACAGGATCACCGAGAAAGTCTATTCCTCGAATTGGTAAAACCCATTTCACACTCATCTCTAGAAAGTACCTAAGTTCCCAAGATGGAAGAGTGGTTCACTTCTAGTGCCTGTTAGCCCGCCAATATAAAATGTTTGTTAATCTGTCACGTTCTTTGAGAAAGCACAAACCCCTCAAGAACGGAAGACCATCCCAGTCTGGCATAACCTTCGAGACAATTTATCCCTTAAGGCGGTAAGACCCTTTCAAGCTTGTCCACTGAGAAAGTACCAATCCCTCAAACAGAAGTCCAAACCAGATCTAGATCGGTCAATACCGTCGCCTGCTAGCCTGTCTAGGTGAAAAATGACCATTTTGCCCCTAACGGGCCTGACACGTTCTTCGAAAAAGTACCAAGTCCTCAAAATGGTAAGACCACTTTCTACAGCCATCCCTAGATGGTCTGGCATGTCCAGTACCATCCAGTCAACCTCAATCCTTTCCCGGAGGTTTCCTAGTCAAAATGACCGCTTTGCCCCTAGGCCTCCAAATGCCCTAGGAAACCACACTGGCTTTGGGTATTAAACTAGAAACACCCTCGTTAACTTTGGTCAACCCAGATAACTCTGGTCAACTTAGTCAATCTTAGTCAACCCTAGAACTCCCGGGATGAGGTGACTGCAATCCGGTCAGTCTTTTCAACCATACTGGCTCAAGAAATTAAACCAGCAACCTCTGGGACACTGTCTAGAGTGTCCCCTTCCATTTTCTATAGGGTCCCGCCGTCTGGCACTTGCCTATTCAAACCAAAACCTTCCTACTCCACTGCGAGTGAAGCATGACCATTTTTTAGCCTTGAGCCACTTCTAGAGGCGCACACTAGCTGTCAAAGGCGGTTACAAATCAACTAGCCTTTTGATCAGCCCCCTTTTTTAGCTCCTATTAATGAGTCTGCGCCACCATTAGTGGCGTACACTTTAACTTTGGTCGTGCGCCATTAATAGTGGCCCATAACCCCCCAGAATTAGTTACGAATCGACCAGCCCCATATCTAACTTTTTTCAAGCCATCATTAAGTCTCCCTGCGCCACTCTTAGTGGTGCACGACCAAGGTCAATGCGTGCGCCACTAAGAGTGGTGCATAACCTTCTTGTTTTTGCACTATAAATATAGACCTTCCCCCTCACTATTTTGGGTTGAAAATTCTATCCAGAAACTCTCCCCCTCTGTTCCAGACAGCTCTTAAAGTCCCCTTTCTCTCTCTCGAAGTCCTGTTGGCTGAACCCTAGCCTGAGGCTTCGAAGCCTTAGCCTCTGAGCTCAACCGAAGGTCCGCCCCGCTGCCCGAAAGGTCCCGATGTCTTCCCATGTCCAAGGTTTGAGCCTTCATCAAAGAAAGAAGAAACGAGACAAGGTAAATCCTCCGTTTATTTTTTGTACTTCCCCACTCTCTCTTCTCCCTCCGAACCCACTTGGGTCCTTCTCTTTTTTAAACCCTTATCTTTAAACTCCCTTTCTTGTATGCTTAGAACAAGAGGACGTTAAGTCCATGTCGAGAGTGAGCAAGAGGAGGTTACCGATCGAGACAAGAGGACGTTCAAAAACACGGTCTCAGAATAATCCTAGTCTTTTCATGATTAGGGTTGTTTTGAGAAATGTGTGACATTCAAAGTGACCCGAAAAGGTCTATATTTTTGGCCTTGTGCCTTTATTATTTTTCAAACCCACGAGCCTAAAGCGATTCTAGCCTTTCAATGGCTAGAATGACTTTAGGCAAAGTGCAATATTCATTTGGATGTCTAAAATCCAAGTTAGAGTTTCGGGCCCTAAAATATGTTTTCAAAAGACTCGGTTTTTGAACCATTTATAAAACTCGCATTTGTTAAACCCTAGAAGTCCAATCCTAAGAAAATTTCATTTTTGCCCACTCGAAAACTTCCCTTTTTCAAGTCAAAATCATAGCTTTTTCAAACCCTCAAAATCCTCAATTTCTAAATCAATTGAAACTTTCCTTTTCCAAACTTTACTTTTTAAAATCAATCAAATCAAAACCCTCTATTCAAATCCCTCAAATCACTCCTTTTTCAAACCTTCCAAATTTAAAACCTAATTTAAAACCTAACTTGCCTTTTTCAAATCAAATCTTTTCAAATCAAATCAAATATTTTCAAGTCAAATCTTCCTGAAAAAGAAACATTTCTAAATCCATTCTTCTTGAAAAGGAAACATTTTCAAATTCAATCTTCCTGAAAAGGAAACATTTTCAAATCCATCATTTCTCGAAAAGGAAACATTTTCAAACTCAAACTTTTCTGAAAAAGAAAACTTTCTAAAAGTGAAAACTTTCTAGAAATAGAAAGCCATTTCAAAATTCCAACTCTTTCAAACTCTTGTCCAAATTACGATTGAGCTGATCCTTTTTAAGAAGGTACGTAGGTAACCCTTCATGGGGTGCGGTCACAACCCTTTTCATATTTCAGTTCCATAACCATTTTTCAAACTCAATTCCCTCCTTCAAACTCTTCTACAAATTTTGTTTTCAAAGTTTTCTAAGTGGATAGTATTAAACATAGGTAACCGGTGAGTCATAATTAGGTGAGTAAAAGGTGAATGAACATATAGGTACCGCAACGGCGGGATAGGGTGATAGTCTTAGGACATCTTTTCTACACGTAACTAACCCCAGAGTTAAGAATTTCTATTTCAAAGACCAAAATTGGAGTCAATTTTCAAAAGGGCTTTCCAACATTTTTTAGGGTTGTTGAACAATCCTACCTTCTAAAACCCACTCATGAGGATGTTTTTTAAAAATACTTTCCAAAACCTAAGTTTAACCCTCGGGTTTTATTTGGTGTAGATGACCTAGCACATCTTTAAATATGTTAGGTGGCGACTCCAAAAACCTTTTCAAAAAGCCCTAATCAATTCTATTCAAACCCTGTTGCATTTATCATTCTAGGAAGAAAAGTTCTACACAGAGAGCACCGTACCTTTCCCCCCGAGCCAAGAGGGCCTGGTGTCTAAAAATAGGGCATGACAGCTATGTGTATTAATGCAAAACGGTAATGTTATTGCATATGCCTCCAGACCATTGAGACCACATGAGAAGAACTATCCCACTCATGGTCTTGAACTAGCCACGGTGATGTTTGCACTGAAGATATGGTGCCATTACTTGTATAGAGTCACTTGCAAAGTCTACACAGACCACACAAGTTTAAAGTACTTTTTCACTCAAAAAGAGTTAAACATGTGCCAAAGAAAATGGCTGGAGCTGATAAAAGATTACGATGCATTGATCTAATATCATCCGGGTAAAGCTAACGTTGTGGCCGATGCTTTGAGTAGAAGAACTACTACAAACTTGACATCCATGATCACCGTACAACAAAGAGCGTTAGAAGTGGAGGTTGTGTCGCCAATTTCACATGGTATACTCTCCACTTTGATTGCTCAACCAACTTTGTTTGAGATAGTGAAGTTACGTCAATGCAAGGATCTTTATTTAAAGAAGATATGTGATGGCATGAACGTGAGTTCAAAACCCGATTTCATAATGCAAGGTGGAGTACTCAAATTTAGAGATTGAATATGTGTTCCTAACGTGCCAGAAGTTAAGAAGCAAGTTCTAGGAGAGGCGCACAACTCCAAATTCGCAATTCATCCAGGTAATACCAAAATGTATAGAGATCTCAAATGATCTTTCTAGTGGTCAAGAATAAAGAAAGAGATAGTTGAATTTGTGTCACGTTGCCTTCATTGTCAACAAGTGAAAGCTGAACATCAAAGGCCAGTTGGAACATTGCAACCTCTCCCAGTACTAGAATAGAAATGGGAACACATTGAAATGGACTTTGTAACGGGATTACCACAATCCCCTCAACGTTATAATGTCGTTTTGGTTATTGTTGACAAGCTCACAAAATCTACTCACTTCTTAGCTATGAAAATCATGTACTATTTAGCGAGATTTGCTACCATTTATATCGGTGAGATTGGTTTGCATGGAGTACTTGTGTCCATTGTGTCGAATAGAGATCTTAGATTTGTATATAGATTTGGAGGAGTTTGCAAAGCTCTATGGGGACAGAGTTGAAATTAGCACAGCATATCATCCTCAAACGAACAATTCAAATCTTGGAAGACATGTTACGACTTTGTGTTCTCAATTTCCAAAGGAAATGGGAAGTTCACTTGTCATTAGTAGAGTTCACCTACAACAACAGTTTCCAAGCCAGTATCGGTATGGCACCATTCGAGGCGCTCTATGGAAGAAAATATAGATCACTAATTTGTTGGTCCGAGGTGGGAGATAGAAAGTTTTTGGGACCCAAAATTATTCAATTAACCACCGACAAGATCAAGTTAATTCGACAATGACTTCAAACAGCTCAAAGTCATCAAAAGAATTACATGGACGTTAGAAGAAGGAAGATAAAATATCGAGTAAGCGATCATGTGTTTTTGAAAGTGTCTCTTAAAGGAGTGATACAATTTAGCAAGAAGGGAAAATTAAAACCAAGATACATTGGTCCATTTGAGATACTCTAGAAAGTTGGACCCGTAGCATATCAGTAGCCCTTCCACCTGAACTTTCCCATGTACATAACGTATTTTATGTTTCTGTGTTATGATATTATGTGCACGATTCTATGCACGTGATAAACTATCATCCACTGAATGTACAAGAAGACTTGAGTTACATAGAGCGATCAGTTCAAATCATAGATCATCGAGACCAAGAGTTAAGGAGCAAAGTCATTTCTTTTGTAAAGGTTCGTTAGCAAAGTCATTCTTTGGAAGAAGCCACATGGGAAAGAGAAGATGAAATTTGAGAGAAATATTTGCATCTATTTGACATTTAAGGTATGTTAAGTGTGGAGGACCAAACCTATTAAAGGAGGAAAGTGTGTAACACCCTAGAATCCTCACACTTATTAAGTTAAATTCACTCCATAATTTTCTTTTATGCATATATTGATTTCATACTTATACTTCTCTATTTATATACAACTACAGAGGAGCAAATGGTGGCAGTACTTAGCAAAGTAATCATTAAAGTATTACTCCACGTAGATGAGTGGAGAATAAAGTTTCTCCACTTAATGGTGACAACACTTAGCAAAGTAATCATAAAAGTATTACTCCATTTAAATGAGTGGAGAACAAAGTTTCTCCACTTGATAAATGGGATAATTATCTTCACCTAAATGATAATGAAAGTTAGCCCACTAAATTAGTGAAAAATAAAGAATTAGTAAAGTACTATACCTACTTCCTTTACTTCATCCTATAAATAGTACATGTAGATGAGAGGGTTTAGATATAAGTAAGCCTAAGTATAGTGAAGAGAGAAAAGTGGAGGTTAGGAAGTTGCTCTTAAAGATCAAGTTCCAATCTTTAGAAGAAGAATTCCAAGCATTAAGCACTTAAGATGAGTAATGGTGTATTTGGAGTAAAACGTACATATTTTCAATGCAAATGTTCTTTTTCTACAAATTATATTTGAACAATATGTTTTCAAAGTAAATGATTTAAACAAAACATTTTCAAAGCAAATGATAATATGTTTGTGTTACTCTTCAAAAATAGTTATTACATTTTGATGCTAAGCCTTATATTATTCTATTAAGAAAATTCATGGATTAAATTTTGTATACAATGAATAAGATTTGAAAGATATATGTGTTATACTTGGAGGTCCTACATCGGGGGGACTTAAAATAAGCCGAAAGCTTTGTATGATTAGGAAGACATTTCTCACGACTTTTTATCATTTTGTTACGCATCACTAGTGCATACGTTTTGTTATGGATTTTTCGTTTAATCGAGATCATGAGTACATTATGAATTATATATATAATGTTGATATTTAGATGTTTTTGCAAGTATAAAACTAAATTAGCATATTTTGAAAGGTATGCTTATGTTTAGTATATAGACATCTCTTTTACTTTTTTCAAGATCTTATGCAAATGTTATTTATGTCATATGTAAATCAAGCCCATGGTACATTTTGATGCTTCAATTATTCGAACTTGATGTCAAACTCTCGCAGCTTTACCGCCCACTTTGTTAGTCTGCCTGAGAAATCTTCTCTTCGGAGGAGTGGTTTAAGCTGATTATCTATAAGGACATTGATTGTGTGGGCCCTAAAGTAGTGCACCAACTTGCATGATACCATTACTAATGCTAAGGCCAGTTTCTCTAATGGTAGATATCTACTCTCTACCCCTAAAAGAGTTTTGTTGATGTAATAGATTGGTCTTTGCTGATTGTCTTGCTGATGGGGTAAGACGACGCTTACTGTGTGCTCTGATACTGCTAGGTAAAAGAAAAGCTATTCATGTTTGAACAACGTAGAAAGTAGCAGTGGTTGGGCCATATATTTCTTTAAGTCAGCAAGAGCCTGGTCACAGTCAGGGCTCCAGTTGAATCGTTCTTGTTTTCCAAAAGTTGAAAAAATGGTTGGCACTTATCTGAAGATCGGCTGATGAACCGGTTAAGAGCCACTGTCATTCCAGTCAACTTCTAGACTTCTTTGATGGTCCTCAGGGGCTGGATATTTTGGATGGCACTAATCTAATGCGGATTTGCTTTAATCCCCCGATGTGTGACTGAAAATCCAAGAAACTTCCCAGAGCTTACCTCGAATACACATTTAGAGGCATTCAGCCTCATCTTATAGTTTTTGACGACGTCGAACACTCCCTTTAAATTTCCCATGTGTAGTCCACCGACCTTTCTTTTAACCACCATGTCATCAATGTGTACTTCTACAGTGCTGTCGATATGCTTTTTGAACATTTTGTTGACCAATCTTTGGTAGGTAGCATCGACGTTCTTCAAACCAAAGGGCGTGATTTTATAACAGAAGATGCCCCATAGGGTAATGAAGACGATTTTCTCTTGATCATCTTCATAGAGCGAGATCTAGTAATACTCATGATAGGCGTCTAGGAAGCTCATCCTTTTAAATCCAGTTGTAGCATCTACAAGTTAGTCAATCTTCGAAAGAGGGAAATGGTCCTTGGGGAATGCTTTGTTCAGGTTGGTGAAATTGACACAGACCCTGCACTTGCTATTTTTTATTCGTTACCACCACTATGTTAAAGAGCCAGCGTGGGTAGTGTAAGCACCCCATTTTTGCCCGCTCGATAATCTTCGGCTCGAGCAGATCTAGTTTTCAAACATCACAGCACATATAAGCCCAAGACGGCTCTTTCAAACTCCAATTTAGTCAACTGGTCGCTTCCTGAACCCATAAGGCCCAATTGATGCTAAAAAGACCATATTGCCCCTAAGCATTCTAGGCAGCTTTCTAAGACTAGTTGGTCTCGGGAACCAATGTCACTTAGGCAGTTTTCCGAGATCGGGCAGTCTCGGGAACAAATGTCATCCAAGTAGCTTCTTGAGATCGGGGGATCTCGGGGACCAACACCTTATCAAATTCTAGACGGTCACTTTAGGCGCCTGCTAGCCCACCAATATAGAATGTCTGTTATTTGCTAGTTCTCCGAGACTAGGCATTCTTGGGGACCAATACCACCCTCACAGGTAGCTTTCTGAGACCAAGCGTTCTCAAAAACCAATACCACCTCACAGGTAACTCTCTGGGACCGGGCAGTCTCAGGGACCAATACCGCACAGGTAGCTTTTCGAGACTGGGTAAACTCGGGAACCAACACCTACGCTTGCTAGCCCGACTCAGTGAAAAATGACTAAACCTGCCCCTTAGGCCTCTAGGCACAGCTTGAGAAAGTTCAAAATTTCTCAAGACGATAAGTCCACCTTTCCAAATTGTTCCTAAACAGTTAAGCGTATTCAACACGCCATCCTGTCCAATTTTGGTCCCATTCAGGTCAACACCGGTCGAAATGACCATTTTGCTCCTAGACGCCCCAGCACAGTACAAATCCCATTAGATAGCAAAAAATCTTTTAGTACCATCCTCGAACGATCTAGCACGCTTAACATGCCACTCCAACCAATTCTGGTCAAAATAACTGTTTTACCCCTGGCAGCCCAAACGCACCCAAAAACCATACCGGCCTTACGTATCAAATGGTGGGTCTCATCATACATACCTGTCTAACCCAAGATGAGCCCCACGATGCTAAATATTCCCGACTTAATGAAAGTCCCCTAGAGCGTCTCACAGACGTTCTGCTTGGGTTGTCTTTTCTCCTGATTCCCTGGTTATAACGCACTGTCAAACGACTTGAGAAATGAGTAAACCTAGGAATTTCCAAAAGCAAGTCCATAGGTCTTTCCATTGATACGGCTCGATTGAATAGATTGCTTCCCGAAGTCTTCGATCGTATGGCTCAAAAACTGCCACTTTTAGTAACTCTTAAAACGTCTCGCAGACGCTCCGCCAAGGTTGACTTTTTCTCTAATTCCCTGTTATAATGCACCGTCAGATGACTTGAGAAATGCGTAAATTAGGGAATTCTTGAAAGTATTTTCAAAGCACTTTCCATCGATATGGTCCGATCAGAGAGATTGCTTTCCGAAGGCCCCGATCACATGGCCCACAAATGGCAACTTTTGAACCCTTTTGGAGCGTATCAAAGATGCTCCACAAAAGTGTATTTTCGCGTACACTTCCCGATACGATATCTCACTCTTCCAAACACCTTTCAAGCTTCTCAAAAATTCAAAGTTCATGAAAAACACTAGGAGAACACCGTGAATGTAACCAATTTTCTCGAATCTTTCCCAGTTTGCACAATTATCGAGGCAAAGTTTAAACAAATATTCCCGGCAGTGGAGCGTATGGTACATGCGCCCAGATTTTGATCAGATTGATCAAACTTTGCTTAGCCCTTAAGATTTAGCCAGTACAATGTCTGCCACGTGGCATTTTGCTAGTGGAATAGTATTGGTGCATGAAGCACATGCCCCAGGACAAATTTTGCCTAGACACATGTACTACATGCGCTAGTCCTCTCCAACTTTGCCTATAAATACAGGCCTCCCCCTTTGCATATTCCAGCATCGAAATTAATAGTGAAGATTTGCAAAAACTACTCCAGAACCTCGAATTCCTATATACACTTCACACTTCAAACACTTAGGCTAGATTCCATCTCCCCATAATCCATACACTACACCTATATAACCATCAATGTCATAAAAGACCTCATTCCAGCCCCTTCAAGCCTATTCAAGGCTATTCAAGCTCAAGTCAAAGCATCCATGGAGGTTTGAAAGTGTTGGAAAGCAAAAGGTAGACTTCTTTTTACATTTTTTGCAATCCCCACTCTTCTATTCTCCCTCCTAGCTTACTTAGGTTATTCTTCATTTTAACCCCCATCTTCTACCCCACTTTCTTGCATGCTTAAAATAAGGAAGCTCTTAGTTCATGCCTAGAGAAAAGTTTGTGACAGCCACTGTGTAGGGAGCTTCTCACAAACCTACTTTAAGATGGTATGGCCTTAGAGCACCTTGCTATGTGGTGAAGCCTCTAGCCTGTACGTTTTCATGACCCTTTTGCATATGGTTATCTTGTTCATGTTTTGCATGCTTGGCTTTGTTTTCTTGTTCACAACCATTTTTTCAAAACTCTCACTATTTCTTTTCTAAATCTCCATATTCAAAGATTTTCCTAAAAATGATCCTAGAATTGGTTCCTTGAAGCCTAGATCAAACCCTTAATTTCTAAACCTCAGAAAATCCCCTTCAAGTCCTTTGACTTTATTTTGTAACACTACATTTCATTGCTTTTCAAAGTTGTACTAAAATGGCTTTCAAACCCTCTTCTTTTATGTTGATTTTCAAGGATTTTGCACTCTTGAACCTTTGTGGTTGAAATGGTCCATTAGAACCCTCTCTTGAGTGGTCTCCCTATTATCTTGAGTATATGAACCCTAGTTTATTAGAGTTGGTTCTATTCACTTCAAAATTGTTTTTCAAAACAAACCTCTTCAAGAAAGGTTGACAAAAGTTCATTCCCTTAAAATTTGTATAAAAATGATTTTTCAAAAATTACCATATCCATCTTGATTTTTAGAAGTCTTGCTCTCTTGAATATTGTGGTTGGAATGGTTCCATGGAGTCCCCTTTGGAGTGATTTCCCTTAAATCAACCATATGAACCCTTATTCTTTAGAGTGTTTTTTGTTATCTTAAAAAAATGGCTTTACAAAGACTCTTTTCCAAAAATAGTTTCTAAAGGTTTATTTTCTTTAATTTTCAATTAAAGAAACTTTCAAAACTATCTTGTCTATACATTGATTTTTAAGGTTTTCACTCTCTTAAGTTAGAGGTTATAATGGTCCCCATAAGCCTTCCTTGGAATGGCTTTTCATTCTTGACCATACAAACCCTACACTTTTAGAGACAAATTTTCATGGAAATGATCTTCTTCAATTTTACATTATTCCTTAAGTTTGTTTTCTCAAGTTCTATACATTCACACCATAATTTTTCAAAACCCATTTTCAAAGTGCCTGCATAAAATTACCTTTCCAAAACCTTAGTTCAAAACCACTTTCCAACGTTAGGCTAACTTGACCTTAGTTGTCCAAACCTTAGATTAACCTAATCCAAGTAAGTTAACCCTAGGCCACCCTAACCCTAGGATAACTTGACCCTAGTTGTCCAACCATAGGTTAACCTAACCTTAGTTAGTTAACCCTTGGTCAACCATACCCTAGGTTAACCTAACCCAAGTTAGTTAACCTTAGTTGCCTTAACCTTGGGTTAACCTAATCTTAGTTAATCCTAGGTCACTTTAACCCTAAATTAACCAAACTCGAGTTGGTTAACCTTAGGTCAACCCAACCTAGGTTAGTAAGCTTCAAGACTCCAATTCAAATACCCCTTTTCAAATAATCCTTCAACTCAAAAATCATCCTACTCCCTTGAGATTTTAAAAATTAATTTCAAAACCTTTTCAAATATCCCCACATTCTACCTTAAAAAATGTCTCTAAGAAATTCTCTTAAACTTGTCCCAACTAAAATAGCTAGATACTTAACATTTTATCCAAAGACTATTTTCAAAATGTTTTCAAGAATTCACAAACCTAAGGTGTCTATACCCCTTTATAGTTAGGGATTCCAAGGGAAGATGAAACATTAAATACAATCCTCAAGGTTGTCCATATTAGGGTTCTAAAACCCTAAAGTGTTTTCAAAAGCTCTTTTCAAGAATGATTTTTCAAACTTCACATTCTTGAAGCAACCCTAATCCTTCCATGGTTAGGATTGGTCAAGTGTGAGTGAGATATTTAAGAAGGGTTCTATAACCCTAAAAGTTTCAAAGAACCAAAGGGAAGTCTCTAGTCTCCTTTTTGCAAATATGTCTTCAAAACTCATTACCCTAAAGGAGTTTAGTTCTTCAATGACTAACCCCTTAAAGGTAAATGAAACATTAAAAATGTCTTTCATAAGGTGTTCAAAAACTACTTTCAAAATCATTTCAAGATAAGTTCATAAGAGCTCTTGTGACTCCAAATCTAATTTCCAAATCCACAATCAAATTTTCAAAACTTTCAAAACTCCCTTGAGTTATGTTAAAAAACATTTCAAAACACTTCAAAAATCCCATTTCAAGAACACTTTAAAAAATTTTCAAGTTTTATTCCAAAAGTACTCCAACATCTAATTCAAATCAAAATTCTCAAGTCCTTTTTTCTTAAAGACGACAAAGTGTCTTCCAACCTTTTCAAAGATCTTAAAGCATCTTCAAACATTCCAAAGGCCCTAATGTGCCTATTTTCCATTGGGCTATTGCCCGAACTACGAATGACCTGATTCTCACCAAATGAGATATGTAGGCAACTTAAAATGATGCAGTCATAACTTTTATTTCAACTAAAGTCCCCTTTATCAAAACTCTCTATCAATTAAAGATCCCTATTTCAAATTACTTCAAAACTTCCATGTTTTGAAACATTTTTCTCAAAACTTGCATCATGCATCATTCATCTAAAAAGTGATGACTAAACCCCATTTTTAAAATTCTAAAGTGGATATTAAGTGGATAATAGTAATCGGTTATTCAAGTGAGTGAATTAAGGGTGATTAGACATGTAGGTACCGAAAGGACGGGGTAGGGTGACAATCTTAGGATATCTTCGTTACACGTAACCAACCCCCGGACTATAAATTTCTGTTTTCAAAAGACTAAAATAGAGTTATTTTCAAAAAGGGCTTCAAAACTTTTCAAAAGGGTGTTAAAAACGTCTTTTTTAAAAACCTTCTTAGGAGGGACATATTCAAAATGATTTCAAAAAACGCTAAATCTAATCTTCGGATTATACTTAGTTTTAGGTGACCTAACTCACCTTAATCAAGTTAGGTGGCGACTCATAGATTTTTTTAAATAAACCCTTAATCAAATCTATTTCGAGTTCAAATCTAGTCGCACTCGTCTTTCTAAGAGGTTGAGTTCTAATGACAGAGTTCCGTGCTTTTTTTCCCGAGCCGAAAGGACTTGGTTAAAAACCAGGGTGCGACAAGTAGTAGGCTTCCTTTATTGTCCCCGCTTCAAGGAGCCTATCGGCCTCTTCAATCACTGCATCTACATGTTGAGTAGCTGCTCGTCTTTCCTTCTGAACCATAGGTCAGTTCTTTGGATTTATGTTAAGTCTGTGGTATGCTACTTGTGGGTCGATTCCCGGTATGTCATAAGGTGTCCAAGCGAAGATTTCAATGTACTATGTCAACAGATTAATTAAAGATTTCTTCTCAGTTTTGGACAAAGAAATGCTGAGCACGAAGTACTTCTCCTTGTCATGCTGATTTATATGAACTTTCTTAAGGTCCTCAACGGCCTTATTTTCTGGTAAGAGCCCGATATCCTGGATCGTAGGCGTATTCTCATGGAGCTCTATCATTTGAACCTTACCCGGCTTTGCATTCATGGAGCATGCTGTCAGGAAGCACTATTTAGCTGCCATTAGGTTTCCTCTTATCTCTCATACTCCTCCTGGGGGCGGGAAGCAGATCAGTTGATTGTAGGAAGATGGTATGACCTTCATAAGGTGTAACTATGTTCGACCCATGATTGCGTTATAGGGGGAGAGTACGTTAACCACTAGGAATTTTGTCTGGATATTGATCCCGCCTATAATTACTAGGATTGTTACCTTTCCTAGAGGCCAGACCGGGTCCTAGCTGAAATCGATTAAGGGGTTCAAAGTTGGCTGGAGATCGGAATCCTTCAATCCTAATTTTCTAAAAAGGTCGTTGTACATGACTTCAGAGGAACTTCCCTGATCAACCAGCATCCTTTTCACATCGCAATTCCCCAATTATAGTGTTACCACCAGCGCATCATTATGGGGCAGCTGTACTCCAACTAAGTCATCATTAGTGAAGGTTATAGCATTAACGCTGCTGCCGACTTAGCCTTTTTATTTGGAGGTTCCAACAACATTACCTCCTTGAGATGTACAACCTTCTGGATCTCAACCCGATATTTATGATGATCTACTACTGCCGACCCTGTTGATCTATAGAGGATATTAATTACTTGGGCTGGTTCTGTTCTAGCTTCTTTCTGCGGGATTGCTTCTTGCTTTGTTTGCTCGGCCTCCTGCTTCATTTTTTCCCAGTTGATGTACTGGTTAAAATGACCAGTCTCTACCAATTCCTCTAAATGATTTTTGAGATTTTGGCAGTTTTCCATTTGATGCCCCTTTTCCCTGTGATAAAAGTAGAACTTCCTTTGGTCTCTGGTGATGGGGTCTCTTCCCAAATTTTAGGGCCACTTAAAGAAGGACCTATCCTGTATTTGAGGCAAAATCTTGTAAATCGAGTCTTTGAAGACCATGTTGACCCCTTCTGTAGTCTTTTTGCCCCGATTGTTGTTGTTCTCCTTTGGGCTTCTTGCTTTCACACTCATCTTTCTTCTCAGTTTTATTGTCAATCTTTTCATGCATTGGCTGAGCAATATCTTCCTCTACCCATGTATACTATTCGATTATTAGCATCAGGTCCTGTATCCGGGTGACTGGTTTTTTTATGAGGAATTGCTTCAGTTGGTGCTCCCTGGGAAGGTTGATCTTGAACTGTGCAACTACCAACTGCTCATTGCAATCCTTGATTTCGTTGTAAGTCTCCTAGTAGTGCCTTGCATACACCTGTAATCTCTCATCATCTTTCTTCTATAGGGTTAATAAGTAGTCCACCTCCTTAGGTTGCTTGCTATTTGCTATGAATCAGTTGGTAAATAGCTCGGCAAGTTATCTCCAATTTGAAATTAATCTGGACGGTAGTCTGTTAAACCATCGTAAGGCCACCTCTCCCAGGCTTGATGGGAAAACTCGGCACATAAAGGACTCATCCTCACTCCATAATGCCATCATTTGTTTGTAGTGTCGAACATGGTAATGGGATCCGTTTTCCCATCATAAAGAGTAAACTTTGGAGGGGTGAATTTCCTGGGAGGTCGGCGGGCCTTAATCTCGTCTATAAAGGGGTGGAAGTAATCTGGTCAAGGGCTCTTTTGGCAATATCCTGGGCTATTCATCCCTTATGGTGCTTATTCATGTTATCTAGCTGGTCGTTTAACCACTTGTCACAATCCTGCTGCTCTAGATCGGCCTTGCCAGATCTCTTATTGGTGTCTGATTTCACCAAGGTAGTGCCCAGTACTGTAGCAGGGGGGCTTGTGTTTCTTGAATTCATCCTCATACTTCTGTGCCGATCCAGGGATCTATCGAATACTCGTCCATCTTTTTTGGTAATTGCTTCCCTCATAGCTTCAATCGTTGACCTAAGGTGGGCGATCTCTTCGTCCCCTTGCCGGAGTTCCTGTTCGGCTACTCGGGCGATAAATTGTTGGGTACATAGCCACTAGAAGGTGATGGGTTCAAGTTCTTGTGATAGTTCATTCGGCCATTCGAATTTTTGACATATTGTGGAGCTTGTCATAGACCTTCCTGCCTTCTTTACTGGTTGCCTTCAGGGACTTCTATCTCCGATCTGATCAAATGTCCTCTCAGAGTTCATATTGAATCGTCATGACGATTCGACTAGTAAATACTGTCCTGACTACAAACATCATGCCTGTCTTCTAACTCCCTGTTGGTGGGATCAACTCCTCATTTGAAAAAGCTGGTACTTATCGTTGTGTAAGCCTTCCAGCAGATGCACCAATTGTAGGTGAAATTTTTAGGAAGGCTTGGTTGAACTCTCAAACCAAATTAACGAGCACGAACAATCTACAAGAGAAGAAGACAATGAGAATGCGTAGACCCTCTTTGGGCCGGAGGTACTCCGATGATTAAATTAACAAGCTTAATCACAATGAATCGAACAAGAGACTCTAGCTTTAGCTCAAGTGAATGAACCTTATACCTTAGTGGTCTAGGGTATTTATAGCCTTCGGAATGCCATAATCCCTTTGAAAATTGAACTCTGTCTCTTCATAGGAGTCAATTACTTTTAGACATTGTCCGTCCTAGTCCTTCCAGGAATGAACTTGTATGTGCTGGACCGATTTGGTCCTAGATGGATCTGGGCTATAATTATCACTATTAGGGTCCGCTTTTGGGCTTTAGTGAGTTTGGGCCTCTCTTAGCCCAGGTCGATGGCATGTTCTTGGTTGGGCCCGACCCATTATATTGGGCCTGATTATTTTGACCCACACTAGTAAAATGTAAAAGAAAAAACACTGTAACAGATAAATAAATTGTACAAATAAATTATTTTTTTAAAGGTTTCAAAATTTTAAAACCTTACATGCTACAATTAAGGCCTTATATAGATTTTACCAAAAAAAAAAATTAAAAAAGGCTCAGTCTAGATGAGAAAAAAAAAGCTTATAAAAAGAAATTCCAAAATCAATTGTACTAGCTAACTTTAAAAAAAAAAAAAAACACTGATTTAACCTAAAAAGTTAAATGGTACAAAAAAAAAAAATTTGATGGTCCCAAATATTTTAGACCTTATATGCCATGATTAAGGTTTTATATAGTTTTCTTATCTTTTTTTTTTTTGAAAAAGGTCGTGGTCCAAATGAAAAAAAAAAAGCTCGTTAGAAACAGAAGGCCCAAAATAGATATCCTAGTTAATTTCATAAGGGAAAAAACCATTGGTTTAAGCAAAAACATTTTAATATAATTTTTTTTTATAACAAATTAAAAACTATGGAGAGCTTCATTTAAGTTGCATGCCTCAAAAGTCTTGAGCCGGCTCTGCATAAAACAAACATGTTAACAGCTAGTTTAGATCCTGTTTGAAACTTGAGAAAAGGACTATTTGGTTGTAGCTTGGGAGGGGGGAAGGGGAAAAAATATGAAGAAATAAAAGGAAAATATATTTTCAAAATTTTTTTTAGTACATTAGAGAGTCAAAATCCTAAGAGAGGGAGAGAATGAGGCAAATCCATGACCTCATAGCCTGGGTGGTAGCGCCACTATCACTAAACTAATCTCACTCCTTATTTTCCTTTTTACTGTCCTTCATTGTTTTAGAATTATAAAATAAATAGCAATAACTTTTGCTCCCTTTTTTAATGAGTTGCTTGGAATTTGACTTTATCAAAAAAATAAATCTTCTAGCCTGTTACATGTTCTCCAGTTTTGGGCTTGCATCCAATGCAAGTGGGGCTCTTCGAGACTATAACCATATAGGATTTCATGCTGTATTGGTTCTTAATTGGGAATGTATCTATTGTTTATAATCTCAAAAAATAAAAATAAAACCCTCCGCTATCAGGTTGCATAGTTTGGTTTTCTTAAAAACAAAAAAAAGGGAAAAAGAAAAAAGTGGAATTCCCCCTCCCCCCCCCCCCCCCCCCCCCCCCCCCCCCCCCCCCCCCCCGGGCGCCGTTTGGTGATTCAGATAGCGTTTAGCAGCTGAAGACAAAAGCCATAACCGTTGACTCAGCTCATTTGACCAACGTGGCCAAACCCTAATTTTTTTGTTTCCGAAGTAAAAAAAGAACCAAAAATATGATGCGGGCTGGCGATGGCGGTTGTGGGAGTGGCGGCGGCGGCGGAGGAGGGAGGGAGAACGAAACCCTAGGTCGGATAACCCACTTGATGATGCCCCTGCCTCTCCAACTTAATCCGGCGGTGATCTCAGCTGCCGCCGGAGACGACGACGAATTCCCGAAGAGGGACGAGAGAGTGCCCCAGTGGAGCAACCAGGAGACCCGAGACTTCATCGCCATTCGTGCCGAGCTCGAGAGGGACTTCACTGTTGCGAAGCGGAACAAGACTCTGTGGGAGGTTGTGTCCGCCAGAATGAAGGAGTTAGGGTATAGGAGGAGCGCTGATCAGTGTAAATGCAAGTGGAAAAACCTCGTTAACAGATACAAGGTATATATATCCATATACACAGATATGCGCATCTGTATTTGTTGTGCATCTCACTGGTTAGATCAAGTTTGCTTTAGATTTAGATTTATAGCTCTCAATTCTGAATCTGGTGAGGGTTTTTTTTTCTTTTTCTTTTTCTTTTTTTTTTTTGGTAGACGATGATAGTTACTGATAGTTACTGTGATTGGAATTAAAGTCACATTTTTAAAATCTTCTAACATTTTCTGAAAATCAATATAGTATTGTGCAATTCTTTTCTTATCGTATATTTATAAATTTTTCCTTGTTGTGGTTCAGTTATGGGCATTCTGCTACCGAGAAATGGTGTGAGAACTTCACGGAAAGCTTGCAAAAATTGTTTATGGTCCTTGGTCATTATCTGTCTAAATATAGGTTGGGTTCCCAATTGATTTTACACCCGAATTAGCAGAAATCTTAGTTGTACTTTCATGGGTTCCTGGCATGTGGTGCTTGGAAAGATTATTTCCACTGTTATCGTATCAGTAGAACCATGGTCTAAAAAAAACAGCCATGACAGTTACAGAATGCCGTTATGCAACAGTTTATGAGGCGCCAGTCGGCCCACAATCCATCAGATTACAATGACAGAAACAAGAAAATAAAGTTCAGAACTATCATCTCTGAGGAATAAAACCAAAACAGATACAAATACATATACATATACCCACCCATACATACCCATGTATGAGAGAGAGAGAGAGAGAGAGCGACTTATCCATAAAAAAGAAGCGATTGTTGGGGAGTTATAGAAGCTTTGAATGCTTCATATCCTGATACAATATGCATATAATAGATATGTATATATGCTATATGAATGATGCAGGTTCGGGGGCTGGGCGGGAACCTGAATTGTCGGGGGTGTTTTGCATCCCTACTCATGACAACTTATTAGCATGTGAATTTGTAAAGGTCAATTGGTGGGTACGACTTTGATATTTAATTTTCCCGATCTTCTAGAAACATATTTACAACTCAGATATGTTATTTTACATGAAGTCTAATGACTGTAGAGTTCAACTCTTGACCCAAGAGTTTCAAAAGTTCTGAGAATTGAATAGATTTTAGTGTATGAAAGGTATTTGAGTCCAATTCATTCTATATCATTTGGTTGCTTGGGGTTAGCTGTTAGATTTTCAATACTACCTGAATCTTTGTAATTCAATAACGGAAATCAAGTTTTGTTGATGAGGCCTAAGTTTGCATTTCTTGAATTTTGAGATACTAATGATAAATTTCTAGTTTATTTCGTTAGATTGCAAATTTTTTATTTGCTACTATGTTCTTGGAAGTGTTAAAATCTAAAGGAAGGATTATTGTTTTAACTTTTAACCCATCGATGGCAACCAGAAAGCCAGTCAGGAATAATTTCCTATACTAAGTTACCTTATATGATTGACAAAGTTCACTGCACATTACTAGGAGTACTAACTTCCCAGATTTTAGAATTAACTCATCCATATCCCTACCGTTCCAGGGAGTTGTATGATCAAAGAACAAATTCATGGAGCCGGTACTGGTATTCCATCAGGTAACATCTATTACACCTTCATATTTTTTACTGTGACTATAGTCCTGAACTGTGATGAGAGCCACAACCACAACTTAAAGCCTTGATCCTCCATAGAACCTGGGCTGCTTTCAAACAATAAAATAATAACCTAAAAGGTCCCAGGTGGATACACTTTTGTAAAACACATTTTGAATTTAGTAACAAAATCTCTACCAAGCAAAAAAAATGAGGGACCTCTCGTGCATTATTATGTTAAAAGAGCTTTTTGGTGTGGATCATCTACAAAACTCAGATTTTGTATGTGATGGTTGTTGGCCATGACAATCAGGAGAAAAAATGCAAGTTCCTTTTGAATTCTAGAATCAAAGCTACTCCTATTTCAGACTATGGGTGTGATATTTTTTCAAGTAACTTGAAAAATAAAAATATGAATTATTTTCAAACTTCTAAGCTATAAAGCTTCTATTAATGCATTTTCTTTGGAAATTATTGGCAAATTGCATTTTTTTTTCTTGTCAAATCATTACGAGATATTTGAGCAAATATAATGAAGAAGCAAAATATTGCAAATGCAAAAAGGACCTATTGGGATCAATGAACCTTATGGACTTTGCTTCTTTTTGAAGAACAAAATGAAGTTATGGACAAAAAAATAAATTAATAAAAATAGAACATAAAAAATAGGAAGCTACAAGCATATTCTATGTTACATGAACTCTTCTAAAATATATAAAATACCCGTATTAGAGACTTGACAACTGAATTCCAACACTTGGATAAGATATGGGTATGGATATGTGTCCAACATGTATTGTTGGATATTCACCTAATACAAATGTTTAGTAATTTGTGTTTAACATATAACTATGCATAAAACTCTCATGTCAAAATGTTCTATAAGACCTTGTATATACCATTTTATCCTGTACTACAATAAGTATATTAATAAATATGAATATTTTGTCGTGTCCCTGTATCCTTGGAGATTGAAATTAGACAAATTCAACACCTAGATACACACCCACACCCCTTCAAATGAGCCTTGTAGCTACCTTTAATAGTTGTTTTAGGGTTAGTTGAGTAGAATTTTTTGTTTTTAGACCCAAATTTATCATGTTTGTGACTTTGTGGTTTTTGTTTTCCTACTTAGCAACAAAAGGAAGCTCAAGTTCCTTTCTTGTTTAGCATTTTATAAGTATAGATGTTAGTTTCTTATGATACATGATAATGATACAATATATACGACATCTATATTATCTGGACTATTCTAAATTTGTGAAATACTTGTGTCAGACACTCTTTACTTGGGTAAGGTTGTGAGATATGTGTCTAATATGACTAATTGGACATGTTTCTCATAAGTATGTATAAATAATTGAGTTTATTATAAAACTAAGCATAAGACTTTCATTTTATGCATGAAATGCTATATTTAAATGCTATTTTACCTTAAAAAATCAAAAGAAGTGTTTAAAAAAATATGAAATCTAGCCATTTCCAAGTGTCCTTAGACATGACACTTGGACAAGTATCCGCACCTGACACCTGTTCCTGAGTCCAGGTAACATAGTATGACATAGTATATTTTGTAGGTAAATTTGTATATTTTGCCCTACATCTATTTCTTTATAAGTACACATTTGGCAAAATATACCAATTTTGCCCAATATGTATCACTTGTTAAACTATTTATTTTGTTATCTTCCGGGGTTTTTTTTTTATTTTTTTATAAGTGATAGTATCAATAAGGAGCAAGATGGGATATTGGTATCTTTCTTTTTTCTACTCAACGTCAAAATAGAGAACTTAAGTTTCTTTTTCGGCATGTTACATGCATGGCCTAGTAATTATACATTAGACATGATACGATGCCTATGTTATTATTTAATTTTTTGGGTAAATTGGTATCTCTCATTCAAAATGTATCACCCTTGCATGAAAATTTTCTCTCTCCTTTTCTTTTCTGGTTTTTTGAATAAGTAATAGCATCATTAAGTAGTTAGATGGTAGGCTTATTTGAGGATAAACATAAGATGCATAATACTATACATGTATACTTTGATTTTCTTTTGGGGCATTTTTAAGAAATGTTGCTATTAAAATGAAAAATTGTTGTGATAGTGTTTCATTAATTTACCAGAATACGCTAATGCCATGGCCACTTATTTTTCTTTTGCATGTGTGTGTGGTTGGGGTGGGCGGTTTGTGTTGTGGGGGGAGAAGCACTTTTCAAAACTTCTTGTGCTTGCATTTAAGAACACTAAATTAAGTGATCCTTTTTTCTTCTTTTAGCTTCATTCTTTATGAGAAGTTACAAAAAGGACTTGGATCTAACAAGATATAGTGTTTTTAGGGGAAAGTACTTAAGGGTGGAGCTAAACCATCAACAACCTAAGTTGAGTTACTTAAGGGTGGAACTATACCATCGACAACCTAAGTTATATAGGATTAAAGATTTTCTAATAGTAGAATTTTTAGTAATGTTACGTATCATCCGTCAACACTTACTAAAAGAATGAGGAGAAAAGTAACTCACCACATTCCAGTTTTGTGATTCATATATGTTTGCAAGAATTTTAATTCCATAAGAGAGTCTATGATGTAACCTGTCTCCTTATCAAGGTCCAAATAACATAGCAAATAAAAGGCTAATCGACTAGTATCCTCCCCTAATCTTCTCTTGCACTTTGGTTGCTCCTGCATCCATTTTTTTATCCTGCACGATATTGATCCTCATTATTATAGCTTTGGCATTTCTAAAATTTTGACTGTACGTGAGAATATGTTGTTACAGGAAAATTTTGGAAACATAAACGGTTGGAAGATGGAACCTGAATCTTATTGATGTGAGAACGCATCAAGTGTAATGAGTGCTATATTCAATAAGGGTAAGCGAATTGTGAAGCTTTTGCAACTATATACATATATGTATATATATGCACATGCATAAATGGGCAGCCCAATGCACTAGGCTCCCACCATTTTAGGTTCTGGGAAGGTAAGAAGTAGGCAGCTTTACCCCAAGTGCGGAGAAGCTGTTTTAGTGTTTCAAACCCGTGACACCCAGGTCGCAATGGAGAAACCTTACTACTGTGCCAAAGCCCACCCTTTTTATATATTCACATGCACACACACACCCTTCTTTAATTTGCAATCGAGTAGTACATTCCTAATAAGTTTGAATGTTAGGTTTAATGATACTTAAAATGAGCGTTGTTGTGATTTTGTTTCCCATCAAATAAATAATTGTGATTAGTGCCCGTTTGGTAGGGCTTAAAAGCCAAGCTTTTTTTAAGCTTGCTAGTAAAAAAGCCAAATTTTTCTAGCTTTTTTGCTTTTCTGATATTAGTTTAGATAAAAATAAACAAAAAAGCAAAAAAGCCAACTTTTGTTGGCTTTTTTGCTTATAAGCTTATCAAAAGCTAACCCATAAGCTGTGCCAAATGCAGCCTTATTATTTCATATTCCTTCTGATTTGTTTTTTGACACAATAAGAAACAATCTATATTTGACGTGTGATACAATAGACAATTTGACACCTGTGTAAATTCATAATCATATCTAGAAAGAACTTTGTCTATTGTCTGAATCGTTTTAATTTTGGGTTCCGTGCATGTATTATGCTTCTCTTTATGTTAGGACTTGCATATTGTCTATGAATATATTAGAGAAGATTTTTTCCTTCCATTTTCAGGTTCGCTTTCCTGTAAATTCTACAGTTTTATTAAATATTGTTAAGCCCCGAGGTGGTGGATTTGAAGTTCCCTGATTACTTCAGGGGAAGGAGACATCTGATCCGGATAATGGCCGACAATGCCCATTCTTTGAGGAATTGCATGCAATATTCATGGAAAGAGAGAAGAACATGCAACAAATGCTCCTAGAGTTTGAAGCTGGTTCTGCACAGCCAAAGAAGAGGGTTACACGAATTAGTGGAGATCAGTCCTCTGAAGAATTGTCAGATTATGAAGACGAGGACAAAGAAGAGAATGAGGGAGAGAGGGTCACAGGAAGCAACAATCCTCGAAAAAGGAAGGGTGAGAGAGGGAAGCGGTTGCTGACCGGAGCATTGGACAAGGCTTCAAGACAACCTATTATGGGGAATATTAATACTAGCAGCAACAGTCTTGGCAGTCTTCAGGAAGTGCTTCAGGAATTTTTGCAGCAGCAACAGAGGATTGAGATGATGTGGAGGGAGTCAATAGCGAGGCATGCCCATGAGAGGCAGATGTTTGAGCAGGAGTGGCGGCAATCAATGGAGAAGCTTGAAAGGGAGAGACTGATGGTTGAGATGGCTTGGAGGGAGAGGGAAGAACAAAGGAGGATAAAAGAAGAGAGCTGGATGGAGAAGAGGGATACCCTCTTGACAACACTCTTGAACAAACTCATCCATAAAAATCATCCTTGAGGCTGATTAACTGGGACTGTCAATCTCTCCATATGCACCTGAATTTGGTGGTATCCAGTTTTATTTGTTTTGTTGATAATCGAAGAGAATGTGGGGGTTATGGGACAAAAAATTCAAAGATAGAACATTGAACATATAGAAAGTGGTTATTATAGGTCAGCATGCAAAGTGGATTATTTCTTATTAATTTGACTAATATAGAAATTTCAGAAATTCTTTTCAGATCATAGGAAGTAGCAATTGCCATTTGTGGGAGTGCAATCCGTCAGCATGAATTGTATGATCTTTTTATGCTTCGTTCTCCCAGTTCGTGTACGCCATTGAGTTTGAGATGTATGGTTTTTTCGTTTTGATAGTTTTCTTCTTTCAATTTGTTAGCACAGGCTTTCTTGCAGCAGTGTTTTTAATTGAAGGAAGGTTATTTATGTATTCGCAATACCATGAGAGTGGAACTTTCCTCTTCTAATGGTAACTGTTGATAGTCTTCTAGTTCAGTGTCTTTACTCATACATGGCGACTTCACTGGCAGGACATGCATGTATGTAGTTAGAATGCATTCAAATTGTTGTAAAATCTGCAAGTATGTCATCAAATCTCCCAATCTTCAAGTTATTTGGGGAAGGAGTGCCTTATGTTAAGAGGGTGACTATTTTTATTTTTATTTTTTTGAGATTGTAGCATAAACTAGAACTGAAAAAGACGCAACTTTGGACCTTTTCCTGAATAATTTACACCATTAAGGTCTCTGTATGTTCAATTGAGTTTGGTGCATGAAGGGCCAAAGGGGAAAAAGGATGGTCCTTGAGGCCTTATGTACACTTGACCCTTTTTGTTGGCAGTGAAACTCTCTCCAAGAATAATTGCACACAAATATGGTGTTCAAATTAGCCATGTCTGCCAATTTGACACAATGTCCCCAGTTGGTTTGATTCCTACACTACATAGATCCAGAATTGCCCAGGACTGAAGCGCTACCATGCTCCTAATGGAAAACAGTTCTTTGATTTTTAAAAATAAAAATAAAGATAGAGATACATACAACACTAAAATTAAGAAAACTATTGCACGAAAAAAAAAAATATATAATATCACAGGAACATAAGCATTGACATCTGACAAAAGAGTAGCACAAGATTTGGTAGTCGTAGGTTATTATAAACCAAGGGAAGCCAGTCAGACTCTCAGGGATTTTAATGAAAGGGATTTTTAATCTGCTTCCCTTGCCCTCTTAGGGCGTCTTTGCCAAATCAAGGAGCCAAGCAAGCCCTTGAAATTTGACTCAAAAGATTCTACAAGTTGGAAAGGACTTCCTGGCAAACCCTTTCCCCTTTTTATTGGGCAGCCGGCAACAAAAGCGTGACACAAACATTGAACTATAGCAAAAGCTGGACATTTGACTGAGCATCACTTCAGACACCCATTCAAACTCCAACACAAAACACTGTTACAGGGGCTCCATCTTTCAGGCAGTTCAGTGGGGAGCGACAGATATATGCAGCCTTACCTCGCAAGGGGAGAGATTGTTCTCATGTTTCAAACTCATGACACCCAGGTCCAATGGGGCAACCTTATCACTGTGCCAAGGCCCGCCCTCCTGCATAAGCAACTCAAGAGAATTTGGATCAACAAATATTCTAGAAAACGACTTGCTATCATATTCCTTGAAAAGGGTAAAACAAAAGGTCCATTCTTATTAACACAAAGCAGAGAAAAAACAGTATTTTGGGTTCATCTATTTTTTAAACTTTTCGGAAAATTAAGCGTTCAGATACACGACAGTTTTAACACATTATGACACTTAGGAAACAAACACAGAAGCAGCTTTTCCAGAGAACTGAAAGGTCATTCTGAGTTGCTAGGAGGCTTCTCTTTTGGATGTTTGGAGGCATAGTGATCAACAAGCTGATTCTGATTTGCTAGCTGTGCCTGAAAACCCAGATAGTTCCAGAGTTAGTGAAAGTTTATGAAATAAACGAGTGCAAATGAGGGCAGACATAACATAGTAACTAATATGTGCATGGCACCAATGAAATTTTGAAAAAACTTGGCGAGGGTATGAAGATAACATGCTTAGAAAAAGAAAAACATGGTATCAATTTGAGCTCAAGGTCAATATTCACTTCAGATCCTTACCCAAGTACAGATCCACAAGAGGGAGATAGGTCTGATCAACACTGTATTCCAATAAACTATGATCACATCAACAGTTATCCTATCAATGGGTAAAGGCATCACAAAAAAAAAAAAAAAAACATAAATAAGATAGAATAATAGTTTGTCTTCAAGACTTAAAACTCTTCAACCGCCCTAAAACTAAAGCTTCTTTGACAATATACTTCAGGTACACATTGACAACTGTCCTCGAATTCCTCTCTGCGCAAATACACAGCGAGAGCATGCCACTCGTTTCTCAATTTATCTGTTATTACTGTCACCAAAACAAACCCGCTATTTTGAGAACTAAGTAATATCATTTGCAGCATAACTCATTGGATTCCAGACAGAATGAAAGGTAATCACAAATCTGTAATGCAAACAAGCAATGTAAGAAGTCATGGTTTGCTGTCTTGGCCTCCTTTTTATCCATAAAACATCTACTTGGACTGCCAAACACCTAGAGATCAAATAATAAAGTTTCAGACGTTTCCCCAATGCCACTGTCCATGGGTTAAACAACACTTGGTCCGAACCAAACCTTTAACCAGAAAATTTGTTAAAATAAGAATCTTTCCACCAACACCACCGCCTATTTTCCAAAATCTGACACATCACACACCTGCCAAGCCCAACCTTAAATACCAAAATCTTCGTAAAGTAATCAAGCCTTTATGAGATGGCCTTGCAAAGCCCCACCCTCTAACCAAGCTGAGCCTCCTTTTTCCACCATTCACTGAGGACGTCCTTATGTACTTTTTCTGCTTGGTACATGGCTCAGCATTGATGAAGCAATAAGCAAAGTTTCACTTCGACATATCTTTAACAATTATTGGGACCAGAAACTAGACAGTTCAGAGCCTCAGGAAGCTATATCCACACATTACGTAAAGTTTCATATAATCATAAAATTCCAGGTACATGTTTAGTTGCATTCTGGGCTTGGCACCACAATTAGGACTTTGGGTGGCTGAAGTTGCTAGATAGGGAATCTGTTATGTCTTTGTAAAATCTTATTTGAGCGGCCAGCTAATTTGGAGCTTGCCCATCATTTACAATGGATTCTTTAATTTGGCATGCAGCCTTGATAAAATATTTATTTTGGATCATGTCATGGTTTAGAAAAAGAGGAGTAAATCTAAAAGTAAGCCAGAAAGAGTGGATCAGGAACTGATACAACCCCACTTTGCCTCCATGCCACGGCCTGCACGAGGGCCCCCGGAGGAATAGGTGGGTGAGGGGTTGGGGGGTGCGGCGGTGCTCTGTTGGAGTTAATAAGGTTGGCAATATTGTAGAATTTTTTAAACGGGTGGATTAGCTTGCAACAAGATGTGCAAGCTTCTACAAAGATTTGTCCTTTTGCTAATTGGTGTCTTCCAGAAAGAAAGAAGCATGCTTGCTTTGTTAACGAAATCCTCTGCAAAGATTGCAGAAGGAGCAATAACATTTTTGAACTGAGCTTTTGTTCATTTGGAAACCAAAGTTGAGACCCTATTATAGTCTGTTTGGTAAGCCCCTCACAACATGATTTGCTGTAAAAGACTACATAAATAGTGAGGTGGCGGCTAAGTTTTTCTATTTCCTGGTAATAGAAGCACATCTACAATGCTATAGGTATCCTGATTAGCAGTTCTCCACCGAAAATTGAAATCTAAAGTATAACTCTCCATCTAAAACCCAAATACTCTCCCTCTCTTTCTGTTTCAACCTTTACCCTATCCTTGTTTCCAAACTTAGAGCCCTTATCCAAAACATCTAAGTTCTCTTTCCAAAAATAATTCATGAATATGCTCTAATCACTAAATATCTACTCTAAGCAAGCGGAAGTGTGGAGCGCCTTTCTTCTTTTTTCTTCTTTCAATATTTAGTAGATCAATAAGAAACCAACATTGTTACATAGCTGTATAGGATGAAGCCGATCTTACAAAAAAAAAAAAAAGCTGTTATACTGCAATGTTTTGAAATCCAATAACGTTCATCAAAATCCCACAAACTCATTGATCTTGAATGATACTAGCCACTAGCATCAGCAAAATTAACAAGTTGCCCGCAACTCATGCTGTTTCAACTGAAACGCCTCAAGCCTCATTGCACTTACCACTTCGTTTTTATATCTATCCACATGTAATATAGAAAAGGAGGCCACTAGGTAGCGACAAGTGGCTCATTTTGAGTGGCTCTAAAGTATTGTTTAAAAAAAAATAAAAAATAATTGTTTCGTTGTCTCTTTGGTTAGTGCATATACTTATTTTTTTGGACTGATTCACTATACTTATTATTCAATGTATTTACCTAATGTATTTACAGTGTTTGTGGTTGATTGCATTTTTTTTTCATTTATTTATAGATGTTAGTACATTGTTTTAATGCATTTATGTCTATATTTATGTTAGTACATGTATTTTAGGTTCATAAACATACATTGATTAATACATGAATATAAGATTCATTTGTATTTCTTTTGATTTATGCATGTTATGTTCATAAACATACACTACATTTATGTAAGTGTATAGATTACTACATATACATGCATAGATTACTGAAGAATTATTATTAATATATTTATTTATTTATATAAAATACACAATTGAACACAAATAGTTAGATGAATATATAATTAGTTTACATAAATGGTTAGACGAGTTAAACATAAATAGTTAGATGAATACACAATTAAATTACGTAAAATAAACTACACAAAATATTAAATAATAATATTTTTAAATTTATTTTATATATAAAATCGCTGCAATAAATTATAAGACCAAAAAATAAAAATAAAAACATATTGCGCATTGGTCATTATTGCAGTGATTGTAACAAATGACTTACTTTGAGTGTCTTTTTTTGGTTTTTTACCTTTGTTTTCTAATTTATCTATGTTATCTTCCCTATGCAAACAACACTTACAAAAACAAAAACAAAAGATCAAATTACTACAACAAAAAAAGAAATTAAAATTAAAAAACAAATCTTGTGGGTGGCGTTTTTTTTTTTTTCCATTGTTTTTTAAATTTATCTAGTTTCACCTCCTTGTGTAAATCAATAAATAATTATTGAAAGATATTACTTCTTTTGACCTTCTAAAATAAAATGCATCATTTTTTTATTAAAAGTTGTAAAAGTCAATTAACTATTTTCTTAGTTTTCCAACGATTACTCTTTAAGTACATGCATTATAAAAAATTAAGATTGTATCTACATTTAATAAGAGTTCTATGAGTCAATTGACTATTTTTTTAATCTCCTAACCTATTACCTCAAACATAATCTTTTTATTACTTTGATAAATATTAAGACACATGTTAAGCATGCATCATTTGATTGTTCAAAGTGGGGATTTATATTTTTCACAACTTCCAATATTTTGTACAACCAAACATATGTAATTTCTGTACAAATTGAACATCTAATTTCAATATGAATTTGAAAAATTAATTGGACAAACGCCTCTTTGTAACTACTTTTGGGCAAGATAGTGGGGAGAAGGCGCAAACGCCTCTTTGTAATTTAGAGAATACATCTTTTGCTAGCAAACTTCTAGATCTCAAATCAACATACTTCAAAGCATACAAACTTCACCCATCCAAGCCTTAGCTCTTGTCTGAGTGTTATTCAACGCATCAAGCTTTGAAGCTCATCAAATTGCATCAACTCAATATCACTGAAATCTGTAAAACTCTTTTACATGAAAGGATGATTTAAAAAATAATACAATAGTTTTGTTTACGGAATTTCTAACACACTAGAGGTCCTAACATAATTCATTCTTTGTTGATGTCATAGGCAATTAATTTGATAATCTACATTTAGTATGTTTTTTCTTTGGATCAAACAAATTCCTTTGACAGTGGCATAGTGCCACAAGCCAGTTCACTGGATCCAAAGAAAGATTCCGTAAATTTTCTTCCTCAGTTTTTCTTACCACCTTTATTCTGACTACAAAGAGTTAGGACTTTCTTGCAGAGAGACAAAGACGTTTGGGAACAAACAGAATAGAGGGAATCCTTGCAGCCCTATAAATCAAAAAACATTGTTGTTGGAGGTTGTCAACTAACTTCATCAAGAAGAAATGCTGCCAACAACAAAGGTGGATTGCTTTGTAAATAGCTCCTCAAATTTTACCATTTAATGGATCACAATCAAGAATTTTGGCATGTCTCGCTTTCGATCAAGAGAAAGTAGAAATTGAGGGGAAAAACACCATGCAGATTATACTTGGAGAAAAAAGAAAAGAAACAACCATGTCGACCCTAACAACAGACTGATAGGTCCAACCACAGCTGTCACATGATTGGGAACTACCTTTAGTTGGGTTGGCTGAACCCACTTGGCATTAAAAAAAAAAAAAAAAAAGAACTTGTTACTTCAGAGTTTTACTGTGAGCACCTGAATATTTTTATTTTATTTTGCAATTTTAGTTTTTATATGTCTAGTCATTGTTTAATTTAATAATCTACATGAACTTCGAGGGATTTCAGTGGTTAAATTTTTTAATCTCTTATATCTTTTAACCATATGATCTTGTAGTATTAAATTGTGACTTTTGAATTAAGGAGATGATTCGGGGTGTGTGTGTTAATGGGATTAGTGTGGACTAACCTTTGAGAGCATTCCACATGGCTTATACATTATTTCTATGGTCTTAAATGTTGACTGTTTGTGGGCTGGTGTGTAGGGGATCAAAGCCCTGTTATTAGAGTCGGTTATGTGGGCGTAATATTGGAGATTGTGGAGACAACTTATATATCTAGGGACTTGATGTAGAGGCTGATACGAACACGTCGTCTATACGAGAGAGAGAGAGAGAGAGAGAGAGAGAGAGAGAGAGAAATAGTATTAGCCTCGTGAGAAGATGATAGGGCTAGCGTCTAAGAAGTTGTCTTGGAGTTCTCTGTGGTGCAAGAAATAGTAAAATGAAGAGGTCCCAATGGACGAATCGCTGGTGTTCATCTGCAAAGGTTAGAACCTTGAACTCTAATATTGTCATATAGTTTATAGCTTCATCTCAAGAACTATATTATTGCAATTGAGTTTCAATTGGGATTTCATACTAATTTTAGAATGTAACGTAGCTGGGTTGTATTTTGGAGATTTGGGTTTTTGGATTTTGGTGTTGGGTTTATATATATATATATATTATTTTAGAGAGAATAGAGGGTCTAGGCTATCCATGGGTGTTGGTGTGCTAACGGCTGGTTGGAGGATCATTGGGCTGCGAGAGGAGAAATTTGGGAAAAAGAGCTTCAATTGTATTGGGTCAGAAGCTACCATGGTAGCCATGGCTGCTGTTCATGATCAGCACTTGTTAGTAGGTCCGTTGTTTACTTGTGAGCAGTTTGGTGGGCTGTAGTGGAAGAGAGAAAGGGACAGAGTGGAGGGAAAAAAAAAAAGAGAAGAAAAGAAAATCTGAAACAAAACCAAAGAGAAAACTTAACAGGTGATGGAGACGAAGTTGGATTAAGTATTTGATTCAGTGTAGGCAAGCTTATGGGGCAATGGTGCACTCTAGTTATATTGACTCAATTGAGTTGAGTTTTTAACCTAGAAACTGTAATACCCTAGCTTTGTCGACACATAGGTTGTATTTTTTGAAATCATTGTCAGCTACTTTCGTTTTTAGCATATAGTTTTAATAATAGGCACTGTAATCTTGAAATTCAGGGTAGCAGCAGTTATATTTGTAATATATATTTTTGGGTCTGTATTCTTTAAACATTAGGTGAGTAGTTTTTGTCTTGCTAGTATAAAATTGTGAACTCCCATGTAGAATTGATTTCAAAAACATGTTTTGTAAATCCTGTGTCATACTTTATTTGAAGGATAATGCTTGTTTTGGATTATGAGAAACGTAGTATCTTTTACTGCTTTATGCATTGACAATTATTCTTCAATTATTTTGAGAAATTACATAAGCATGATCTTAGAATTATTTATCAATGAAATCTCTTTTGATTAGGGATATTAGGACCAGGTGAAGTCTAGAGAACATGCCCTTTAAGTGAGGTGACTTTGGTAGCTAGGGAATAGGCCTGTATGAACCGCGACGACCCTAGTTCTCAACGATTGTAGGAACACACCCGTTTGAATCTTGACCTCAACCGGATCGTCTTAGGAAATAAACCTAGAAACCAGCCTAGGCGACTCTAAGTGTGATGTTGGATCCAACGGGTATATCTTACCCATGAGACATCATTTGGCACATGTGACATTATTCTGTAACTAGTTTCCCATTTGATTATCTATGGATTTATTGGTTATCACCATTGTAATAACATGGTTTATGTGATGAAAACATATACATTGAGTTATTGTTTTGGCATCGAGATATGCAGATTTATGAGAAACTTGCATGACTTATTTGATTTACTTTGGGAACATTTTTATGGAATTTTGTTTTGAGTAAACTGTCAGTAATTTTTAAACTGTTAGTTTCTATACTATTATTACTAATTTTACGAGGCATTTCATTCACGAGCTGGGCTGTGAGCTCACACTTCTTATAACATTTCAGGTGAACGCGAACGTCAGTAAAGTTGAACTATAGATGTCAAGACCCTCTTGTCATTAACCTCATTAGGACTTGTTTATCTTTATTTTCACTGTCTTTGGAGTTGAATTATAGAGTTTGAGAATTTATGTAATTTGGTTTACTATTTATTACTGGATGATTTTCTTAAAGACAATGTAATCTCTAACTTGGTATTTATTTTGATGGAGTTGTTTAATCCTAAAATGATGGATTTATTGGTGGGATGTTTAGACTATTTGTTGGGTATTGACTTTAGAATTTATTATTTTTAATGAAATACTAGTTTTTAGCAGGTGATCAGGCTTTCGTGTTCCATGGGTAAGGCTAAGAGCTAACAGCCGGTCTCATCCCTAAGTGGGGCGTGACATTTACAAGGTGGAGGAAAGGCAATATGAAGTTCAATAGAAAGTATGTGAAGCATATTAGTTATGTAGGCTAATCCAGGTCCTAAAAAGTAAGACAAGTTTTTATGCTCATCTCGATAATCCAGGAAGCTTCAATTGTAAGCAGTGGAAGATGAAGTAAACAAAAGATGCCTCGTGTGCATCTCAAAACAGGTATATAATACTGATACACAACCTAACATTTGGTTCAAGAACATTACTCGTGGCATTTTAGTGTTTCTTCCATATGAGAATTGCATACCAACCCAAAACAATCTTCACTGACATAACTCAATCGCTGTACATCATTATTATTTCCATGTATCATGATCTATCGTAAGGTTCTATATTACTCAGATGATCAAATATAAAACCAGCACAGCCCGCGGATCCAACCACTAAGAACGGAGTTACCACATATCAATAAGAAAAATCATATAATTTTTAAAACCCAACAATACCCAAATCCTGATAATCTCATACAAAGATAGATTATACGAGAACAAGCATTTCCAAAAGCAATATGATATACTTTCAACCAATAACATAAGGAATCGAAGTTCGATGAGTCGATGACTCCGATCTGACTATTCAATAACCGATTTACAACATTTCAAAGGGTCAGTATATATATAAGCATATATACGTGTACAAAAGGAAAGAAGGTAGTATACGTATTACCTTACATATTGTACAGATGACTTTGAGGGCCACCGCACGAGCCTCAAGCTGAGACCCTTTTGATTTCTGATTCTTCTCCGCATTTCGTTTCTGGGCTTCGATCTTCTGCTTTCCTCTCGTCATCTCGCTCGCTCGCTCTCTCTCTCTCTCCCCCTCCGTGCCTTCGGCTCTTGCAAAAGAGAGGTATTACTACTACCACCGCCCCTGACACGGGGTGGGGTCATGGGACGGAAGGCTTTTGTCCCATTTTGTGCTCAAGTGTTTTATTGGTGCAAAATAATAGTATATTGTTTTTTTATAGTTAAACATGTATCAATTGTTTTATTTTTATTTTATTTTAATTAATTTAATTCTTTTAAAAATAAATAAATAGGGATCAAATTAGGTAAATATTTGTTATTTGTTATTTTTATTTTATTATTATTTTGTTTTGATTAATTTAAATTGTTAAAAAAAATATCACATCAGTGAGTAGAATTATCAGAAATATGAGATCAGAGATTTTTTGTTTGGATAAGATTTTTTATTTCAGATATGCCTCCTTCTATACACTTGAATTTATCATTGATCAAACAAGACTTTGTTATTTTTTATTTGTTGTTTTATTTTTATTTTGTTTTGATTAATTTGATTTTTTTAAAAAAAGAAAAAGACAAAAAAATATGAGTCATATCAGTGAGTGAGATTGTTAGGGAATATGAGATCAGAGATTTTCTGTTCGAACATGCCTCCCTCTATATATCTGAATTTACCACTGATTAGGTAAGAATTTATTATTTTTTATTTGTTGTTTTATTTTTATTTTGTTTTCATTAATTTGAATTTACCACTGTATTGATATGTTAAAAGTTATTATTTTTTGTATGTGTTTTTATGACAAATCAAACTAGTAAAAAATACATTTTTAATTTCCAAGGATAGTCTCAAGAAACAAATCTAAATTATTTTACTTTAAGTGTTTTAAAAAAAAAATTTATATTAATTAGTTTTGTATTAAATTTTATAAATAGAGAGAAATTTAAAAAAATTAAAAAAGTTTGATCAAAATTTCTTTCTTTTATAAAAATCGGGAGGTGGGAGTAAAAAAAATTATAAAATTTGATTATAAAAATTTTATTTATATAAAAATCCAGGAGGTGAAAGTAAAAAGAAATTAAAAAATTTTGATTAAATTTTTTTTAATAAAAAATTAGGAGTTTGGAGTAAAAGAAATTACAAAATTTGATCATAAAAAATTTTATTTATATAAAAATTCAGGAGATGAGAGTAAAAAGAAATTAAAAAATTTTGATCAAAATTTTTTTTTAATTAAAAATTGAGAGGTGGGAGTAAAAGAAAAAAAAAATTATCAAAATAATTGAAGTAGATGGCAATATTGAAATAAAAGGGCAAGGCTATGGGCAAAATAGAAAAACTAAATATTTTTAATTATCAAATCATGAGGGTGGAATGTCAGGAGGGTGGAAGTAGAGATTTTCCTTACAAAAGCACTAAACTTTGTAGGGATCGACAAACTCGGTAGCTTAGTATTCCGAATCCGACTTTATCTAGGTTGAAGTGTTAGTCATTTAAATTTAACAAATGATATTATCTGTTTTTAACTTACGATTTTATTTAATATTTAAAAAATTAATAAAATAAAAATGTAGATATAAATTGCATAGTAATATTATTCATTAAATATGAGGAATTAACATATAGCATGGTGAGATAAAATTTTTTGATAAGTTTGAATATTAAGGTCTGAAGAGGAACCGAACTTTTAAGGTAAAGGTAAAAAATAAGGATGAAACCGAACTTTCAAACCAAGGCAATATTCACTTGATAATATTATTATCCGATTCAAACACATATTTTTATTTGATTAATTTTTTTAATATTAATTAAAATCATGTATTTAACTAAAATAATATCATTTATAAAATTTGAATTACTAAACCTGTGACGTAGTAAAATGAGTAATTGAAGAAAAATCGAGCCCGTAACTGTCGTTACGTGCGCGGTGGTGGAGCCCAATTTCAGCTTTGTGGCTATTGTGTATGTATATGTATATATATATATATATATATGTATGTATAATGGGCACGGTGACCATGATGATGATGCGTATGCGTACACACCGTCGGTTTCCTGCAGTTTGCCTCGTAATGCCAACTGGCCATACAGGTGCAAAGTGCCTGATTGCCATTCATTTTTTGTTTTGTGGTATTTTTATTTTATTTTTTGGCGGTATGAAGGTCATTACTTTTGTTCTTATGTAAAATTAACATCTATACGAATTTTATAAAGTTTATGTATTAGATTAATAATAATTGATTATAAAGAATATAAGAAGAGATCAAATTGAATTCACTAGTAAACCACTATACCCTTATTACATAATTACCGTTGCAAAATTGTCAAAATGATCTCACCTAATCAGAGAAATTAAGAACTAGGCCTCCCCATTTTTGTAACTCCTGGACATTTAAATTGAACGACATGAAAATCAATACTTTATGCAAAAAGAGAGTCTAGCAAAAGCTAATTCCAAGGGAACTACCAAACCGTTTAATCTAAACTCCTTGAAAGTTATTTTACACTTTTACTTCTACTCTAGATCATAGTTGTCAATATCGTATCAGTTAACATATTATTTTTATTTTTGATAAAGTACATATCGGTACCGACGTAATACCATGTACTTTCTTAGATTTATCGCTATAAATATAATATACTTATATAAAAATATATTTATTTACAAAATATTAACTTATAAAATTTGACATTATTTTGAACAAATATTATTCAACTTTAAATCTTTTTAACATAATATAAACGTATTATTCAACCTAAATATATATTTAAAAATACTTAAAACACATATTATTGTCTAGAATATGTCCAACATAAGTTTTAATAGACATTTATAATCAAAATACAATAAATTAAATTATTTTAAAATAAATTACACAAAGTCCAGTACCGTCTGGTAAATCCACTATTGGTCTATATCGCTCGGTACCACTAGTATCGGCCGGTATTAACTGGTATTGGTCTATACCTTGACCGACACGAAACTTACCTTCATTGATACCGTTTTATGGCCAATACAATACGGTATTAATAACTATGCTCTGAACTAATGAACTACTTGAATTGTTACAGAGAAACCCAGTCTGACCTTATTAATTAGGAATAATACTATTGAGAGAGGTACTTTTTAGAAGAATGCCACATGGTATAAGAAATGTCATGTTAGCACTATGTTGACTGGATCAAATTAGTTAGTTGAGGAATGGTTGCACCTCCAGTAGCAACAAGGGGGCCCGACGTGCAGAAGAGGGCATGGCCAAGCAAACAGGTCTTGCGCTGAGCAAGAAAATGATGGGACACAGGAGAGTGACTTAAGACAATGGTTGACTAAGCAGTTGGATGAACGTGCTAAAAAAGATGAGCAGGGAACTACACGTGACACAACGCGTAGAGCCTTGAGCCTAATATCGATGTCACCATTTGTAGAAGTGACTAAGGGCTAGAGCCCCCAAAGAAGTTCTCCATACCTAGATTCACATTTTACGATGGGAAACTAGACCAGTTGCCCATGTTTGGCATTTTGAATAGATGACGTCATTGTAAAGTGGTAATGATTGGCTGATGTGCAAGGTGTTTCCTTTGAGCTTAGGAGAAACCGCCCTTAGATGGTTTGACAAACTTTTGAACAAGTCAATCAAGCTGTGGAAACAGCTAGCAGAGGCCTTCACCTCAAGATTTATAGTCAACAACAAACATCTTAAAAAAGTGGATTCCCTTCTAGCCATGAAAAAAGAAACAAAGGAAAGCCTGAAGGAGTCCTCTTAGAGATATTAGGAGACCTAGAACAATATAGACGATTGCATAGAGCAACTTGTGGTAACATTGATTAAGCACGGTCTCCTTAGTGACGGGAGTCCCTAACGAAAGGAGCGGTGATGGGAGTTAGTGAACTCATACACCATATTGAGTAAGGAAGAAGCAAGCGGGGCTGGCCACAAGCCTACCTCTTTAAAAGAGAAGCCAAAAAGGAAAGGCACATTGGTGAAAGGCAGCAAGAATAGGGGAAAATCCTGAGGAAACAATGTCAGGACTAATAAGGCCATGAACATAGTCTCTAAGGAGCTAATTTACTAAATCTTGTGGCAAATCAAGAACAAGCCCTACTTCAACTAAACGAACAAGATGACATGTGATCCAATGAAGAAAAATAAAAACTTGCACTGCTCTTTCCACAAAGACAAATGGCATATGACCAATAACTGCAACGCACTAAAAGTCCACTTAAAAGAACTAGCCAAGCTAGGGCTCCTCAAATAGTTTATAGATAAGTGCAGAGTGCCCAAATCAAAGAATGTCGAGCAGTAATAAAGGAGAAAAGAAGAACGTGGCCACCCCTGTAATGATCATCGAGGTGATACATGCTATAACCAATCTAGTTCAGGCATACCCGAACTTCCTCAGAGTGAAAGTGTAAAAGGCGGCCCATCTGTAGGAGGTAATTAGGGTACAAGAAGTGTTGAGTGTGTGTCTTGTATTCTATAGGCCCATATAGTTATTGGGTTATACATATATTTGGGTTAGGTTAGGGGATCCAATATGTGTAAGGTTTCCTAATTATATGGGGACTAGGGTTTCTAAAGTTGCCAATAAGTAGGGAACTTGTAGAACCCTAGGTTGGTGATCAGAGAGACAGAGAGACTTGTAGAGAGTTGGAGTAGGGATTGTACTATTCCTTTGACATAATGGAATTTTGCTCTCTTGCCCATGGACGTAGGTAGATTCGTTGTTCTATCGAACCACCTTAACTCTCTGTTATTTTTCTCTTTAGATTATGTGTGTGATTGTTTTGCTTTCGTTTGTGTGTAGGTTGAATCTTAACAAGTAGTATCAGAGCACAGGTTGTTGAAGAATTTTTTTATTTTGTTGAATAAATCAAATATTTTCTTACATGGCACAAGATGAGAAAATGGAAGAAATTTTTTCTTTGGTGAAGGAGCAGTGGTGACTGAAAATGGAGTGCACAATAGTAGCGTGACAAAGAATAGGTTCTTTATTTTTCTATATGTACATGGATCAAAGTGCTAAGAATAAATATAATGGATTAATAGTTCTTTATTGACATGGGTTTTGAGGCAAAGTGAAGACTAATTGTTTTGGCTTTTGATTTACACTTTTTGTTGTTACTCTCCATGCGCGGAATCAAGGGAGCAAGAAAAGTAAAGGTCAACAGAGAACACGACTGGTTAGTCTTGGCTTTGGTTTTAATCTTGTGTGATAATTGCTGATTGTGATGCATCAAGTTTACATAGAATTCCAAGCATTATGCGATTTTCTTTAGGATGCTTGGAATTTAAGGAAGGAGTATCACTTGGGATTTTCAAGCACTGCAGATTCGCCAGCAGGTATAAATTTTACAAATTCTGTATAGTTTGACGGGTTTTGCGTGACAAGGGGTTGATACATGTCTGAGACAGAAAGGGCAACAAGTTCAGATTGTGCAAAATTGTCATACAATAATCGAATGGCGAGGAACAGTTAAGGTTTCGTGATAGAGCTTTTCAACAGAAACAATGACTTCACTTTATGACAGCTGTCGCTCCCTGACTTTTTGCACTCGAGAAAATACAAGGGAGAAAATACAGTACTCTCTTGTTAGAACTCATCCTCCTAGAAGGACAAGTGTGACTAAGTTTGAATTAAAAATTAACTTGGATAAGGGCTTTTGAAAAAAGTTTGTAGTCGCCACCTAACTTTGCTAAGGTGAGTTGGAGCACCTAAAACTAAATACAATCCAAATATTAAACTTAGGGGTTTTAAAAAGGTTTTGAAAAACTTCCTCAAGAGAGGGTTTTTAAGAACAAATTTTGTTTGGCAACCTTTGAAAAGATTTAAGCCCTTTTTGAGAATAACTCCATTTTTTGTCTTTCAAAAACAGTGATTCTAGATTCAAAGGTTGGTTATATATAGGGAAGATGCACTAGGCTATCACCTATTCTGCCCTTGTGGTATCTACATGTCTTTTCACCCTAAGTTCACTCATTTAGAATATTTGATTATTCAATGCCCAATTATACCCATTTTGAAAAGAATTTTAGAAAAAATTTTGATATGATGCATGACATGCAAGTTCAAGAAAATGATTTGATTTCGAAAATAAATTTGAAGTTCAAAAGAAGTTGTGGAAATTGGAAACTTGAAAAAGATTGTGAAAATTAGAGATTTGAAAAAGATTGTGGAATTAGAAATTTGAAAAAGGTTGTGACCGCACCCATGAGGATTGCCTACGTATCCCTGTGTTGGGAATCAGGTCAGTCATAGTTCAAAGTCGGGGTCTGATTGAAAATAGACACTTTGATGTCTTTGAAAAGTTTGATTTGAAAATGTTCGATTTGAAACTTTGATTGGAGGATTAGAAATTGAACTTTGATTTGAAATTAAACTTGGAATTGAAGTTAAGCTTTGATTTGAAATTAAACTCGGGGAGCAGATCTTGGACTTGTTTTGTAAAGTTTGAATAGAATTTTGAAATCTTCTTGACTTAGATTGGAGTTTGAAAACCATCTTTGTTTATAAAAGGGTTTTAAAAAAGAGTTGAAACTTTCTAACTTTGGGGTTAGGGTTGAACTAGGGTTTGGCCTCTTAGGGTTTATGCAACCTAGGGTTGAAACATGCACTTGAAATAGAAATGTTTAATTTTAAAAAGGTTGGATTTTAGGAAAGTTTCGAATTAGAAAAGTCTTATTTTAGAAAAATTTTGAATTAGGAAAGTTCCATAATAAGAAAGAGTTGATTTTGGAAAGATTTGAATTTTGAAAAGTTTTGAATTTAAAAAGATTTGGAAGTTTAAAATTAAGAAAGGTTTGAAAGTTTGAATTTAAGAAAGATTGAAATTAGAAAAGATTAGAATTAGGAAAGGTATGATAGTTTGAAATTTAGAAAGTCGTGATTTGGAAAGATTTGAAATTAGGAAAGATTTGATTTCTATTTCCTAACATAAAAGATTGAATTTTATTTTCAAAAACAGATGATTTGCTTTTGTTTCCAAAATTTGAGGATTTGATTTGGTTTTCTATTTGGACAAGATTTGATTTGACTTGAAATTGGAAAGATTGAGTTTTGAAAATTTTAGATTTGGAAATCTATGATTTGGTGTAGAAAAAGAGTTTTGGAAATCCATGATTTGAGGAAAAATAAAAAGTCATGTTTTTAAGAAAGGAATTAGGGTTTCCTAACCATGGATTCTAGGGCTTGACTTGGATTTCGAGACAAAGAGTTTTTGAACAGTAGATCTTGAAAAGTTTTTTTAGGAAGTAGATTTGCAAAATTATTTGGAAAGAGATTTGAATATGAACTTTTGCAAGCCTATTGAATATCCTACTTTCCTAAAACGATTCTAACCATGAAAAGATTAAAAATATTCTAGGGTTGTGATTTTGAAAACAAATAGGGTTTTGAAATATGAACCATAATGATCACATTGAATATAACACTTTCCTAAAACAACCCTAATGATAGAATGGCTAGAATCACTCTAAGAGTGTGATTTTAAAAAACTAGTTTGAAAGAAAGAGATTTTGAATGCAAGTTTTGAAAGATAACTTTAATGCAAGTTTGAAAACAACTTGGAATGCAATTTTGAATGTAATGCATGAACATGATAACTACAATACAATAGGGTTGTGAACATACAAGGCTAGGTTTCACCACATAATCAAGGGGGTTGAACCCACACCATCAAAGGTTGAACTAGAAGAAAGCCCCTAGCATGGTGATCTTCAACAGTCCTTCCTAGGCATGAATCAGAGAGTCCCTTGTTTTGAGCATGCAAGAAGAGGAGGTAGAATATGAGAATTAAACTAGAAGAAAACCCAAGTGGGTTAGGAGAAAGAAGAAAGAGGGGAATTACATAAAAGTAAATAGAAAACTAACCTCGTATTCTTCTTACTTTAATTGCTTTGTTTGCTTTACTTGACTTGAACTTTGAAAGCTTTGAAGATACAACACTTGATATTTAATGGATGTTTTGAGGCTTGTGTTTGAGTGTATAAGGTGTATGGAGGCTAGGGGTTGGGTGTATAGAGGTTAGGGCTTGAAGAGGCTTGAGAGAATTAGGGTTTGGAGAGACTTTGGGCTCTGATTTTAGAGAGATAGAGTTTCTAGATTAAGTTTGTAGACCCTTTTTACGCAGGTGGAGGGTTTGTCTTTATAGGCAATTAAATTGACCCTGGCGCTTGCTGTAGTGGCACCAACCACTTAGGAAAGTTTTTAGGGCAGCAAGAAATGTATCTTTTGACCCTTGGGACGCAAGACAAAAGAGTTGAGCACCTATCCTAGTAACTACCATGCAATTTTTTGGTTTGGCTCTACTAGGAGTGACTTTGGAAGGCCCGGGAATGATCCAGAAGGCTGGGAATGGATAAGAACCCTTAAAAGAGTGTCCCGAAGGTAATGGACTTAAGAAACAATGCTAGAATAATTGATAAGGTTGACTGGCTCGTTAGGGGTAAAACGGTCATTTGAATTGAAAAAACACCAGAATGGACCCGGAGTGACCCACGAGAAGGCTAGAGGGTTGGAAACACTATTGAGAGTGTTCCAAGAAATTTTCAGTTTGATACCAAGAGCCGGTGTGGTTAGAAAAGACGACTGGCCCACCAAGGGTAAAATGGTCATTTTGCACCGGCCTTACCGAAATAGTCTCGAAATGGTCCGAAAAGGTGTTAGAAGGTTGGGAATACTATTGGAAGCATCCTAGGAAGGTAATCGGTTTGATACCCAGAGCCGGTGTGGTTCCCAAAGGCAATTGGATGCCTAGGGACAAAATGGTCACTTAGCTTCAAGTGGGCCCGACGAGCCTAAGAAGTGACCTATGGACAGGATTGGAATTTGCAGGGCGGGTCTGAGTCTGAATGTGCATGTAATGTTCGAAAATGAGTCTAGTCGGACCGAAGATCGCCGAGCAGGTAAAAATGGGGTGCTTATAACAGCAATGGGCAAAAAACATTTTGACATGTGAAGGATTGGTTAAGGCTTTCAGGAAGAAGTCTAAAAAACTGGAAAAGATGAAGGAAAACAAATAGAGATAAGGGAACTAGTCAAATAGTATGATTCAATTGTATCTCAGGAATAACACTCTTCGGGAAGTCATTAATAAGAGTTATCCAGCATAACTTTGGGCTAAGTTGGAGAGCATATATAAATCCAAGTCCTTGACAAACATGCTATCATTAAAGAAGAAGTTGTATGCATTTCATATGATCTTAGCATTCGATAGCAAAAACTTCAAGTCATCTTCATCCCATTCACTTTTAGGTTTGGGCATAACTACCCTCTCAATAATTTTGGTAAGAGTATTGGGACTATTAACAATGATCCTCCATTTTTCATAGTCAACTAATTGGATATATATTCTCATTCTATTCTTTCAATAATTATAGTTTGTCCCATTGAACATGGGAGGTCTATTGGTGGATTGACCCTTACCTAGAGAGCTTCCAAACATAATTGTCATGGATCAACTCTAAGGATGTTAAGCCTTTAAAATAGAGCACTGACTCTGATACTAATCGTTTGCCTAAATATGCAACCCAAGAGGGGGGTGAATTGGATTTTTCAAAATTAATCACACACAAAATCAATTAAAATTAATTAATCAATGAAACGGTAGATCAAATATGCATCAACCAAGCAAGCAAGCAAATAGTGCAAGGAAGAAAAACTGAGTAAGAGATGAACACTAGATTTACCAAGGTTCGGCCACAATGTGTGGCTTATGTCCTCACCTCCAAGATCCCCTTGAAAGCCATTCACTATGCAAAAACTCTTTTACAAAGCAAGTGCTAGTTACCCAAGTGTCCAACTCACTTTTTACAAGAGTTCTTCCTTAACTCTCAAAACCCCAAGTGATTTAGTCAGAGCTTCACTTAAACTTACAAGTGTTTTTCTCAAGAACACTCAAACTCTCAATTATATATAAACCCTCCCAATCAAATAAATAAAGATTATACAAGGATCAACTCTCTCAAAAAGTGAATGAATAAACTCAGCTCAGTAAATGTCCCAAATCTTAGCAAAGAGAATGCTTTTTCAGGTAGGATCAAGAATTGCAGCTCATAATCAATGGTAATACACTTAAATCCTTGGATTCTTGTGTATAAATGCTGTAGGGATCTTGTATATTATCGTGCCCCAATTTTTTGTACTATCGAGATGATGTATGGGAAACACACGATTCCTTGTCATTAGAACTCATCCTCCTAAAATGACAAGTAAGACTAAGTTTAATTATAAATTGATTTGAATAAGAGCTTTTGAAAAAAATTTGGAGTCGTCACCTAACTTTGTTAAGGTGAGTTAGGTCATCTAAAACTAAGTGAAATTCGAAGATCAAACTTAGGGCTTTTGAAAAAGTTTTGAAAATCTTTTTTAAGAGAGAGTTTTTGGAGAAAATAGGTTGTTTGGCAACTTTTGGAAAGATTTAATCCCTTTTTGAAAATAACTCTTTTTTTTTCTTTAAAAACAGTGATTCCAAGTTCAAAAGTTAGTTACGTATAGGGAAGATGTACTAGGCTATCACCCTATCCTGCCCTTGCGGTACTTACATGTCTTTTCACTTTAGCTTTACTCATTTAAAATCTTCGATTATCCAATGTCCAATTATATCCACTGTGAGAATTTTGAAAACATATTTGAGCCATCATCGTAAAGATAATATAACTCATGATATATAAGTTTATTAAAAGAATTTGATGAGAGATTGTGTAAAAAGAGAATTTGAATTTTGAAAAAATTTACGAAAACTGAAAACTTGAAAAAGGTTGTGACTGCATCCATGAGAGTTGCCTACGTATCATTTTATTGAAAATCAGGTCAGTCGTAGTTCAGACTTGGGGTCCAATTGAAAATAGACACTCTAGGGTCTTGTTTGATTTGAAAAGACACTTTGGGGCCTTTACACAGTTTGATTTGAAAAGAGTTTGATTTGAACTTTGATAAAAAGATATGAAATTGAACTTTGATTTGAAATTGACTTTGAATTAAAACTTAGACTTATTTTGAAAAGATTGAATTGAACTTTGAAATCATCTTGACTTGAATTGGGGTTTGAAAACCATCTTGGTTTAGAAAAGAGTTGAAGTTTCCTAACTTAGGGTTAGGGGTTGAACTTGGGTTTTTGCATCCTCGGGTTTAACCTAGTGTTTGAACATGCACTTGAAAAGTTTGCTTTTAGAAAAGCATGATTTTAGAAAGTTTCAGATTAGGAAAGTTCTAAATTAGAAAAGTTTCGAATTAGAAAAGTTCCAAATTAGGAAGTTTTGAATTAAGAAAGTTCCATTTTAGGAAAGACTTGATTTTGGAAAGGTTTAATTTAGGAAAGATTTGAATTTAGAAAGATTTGAATTTAGAAAGATTTAAAATTTAGAAAGATTTAGAAGTTTGAAATTAGGAAACATTTGAAAGTTTGAAATTAAAAAAGGCTTGACCTCTATTTCCTAAAATTGAAGATTATATTTTATCTTCAAAAATAGATGATTTGATTTGGTTTCATATTTGGATAAGATTTGATTTGACATGAAATTGGAAAGCTTTAGTTTTGAAAATCTATCATTTTACATGACTTTTGAATTAGGAAATCTATGATTTCATGTAGAAAATGGTTTTGGAAATTTATGATTTGATGCAAGTAGAAAGTTATGGTTTTAAGTGAGAAAACTAGGGTTTTCTAAATATGGACTCTAGGGTTTTGATTTGAATTTCAAGACAAAGAATTTTTAGAAAATGAATCTTTTGAAAAGGAATTTAGAGAGTAGATTTGTAAAAACTAATTTTAGAAATGTATGAATATAGACTTTTGAAAGTCTCTTGAATATCTCACTTTCCTAAAATGATTCTAATCATGAGAAGACTAGAACCGTTTTAGGGTTGTGATTTTGACAATAACTAGGGTTTGAAAACAGGATTTGGACCTTGATGATTTGATTGAATATAACATTTTTCTAAAGTAACGTTAACCATGGAATGACTAGAATCACTTTAAAGTTGTGATTTATTAAAAAATAATTTAAGGTTTGAACCCAAACTTCGGACTTTAATAGTCACATTGAATATAACAATTTCCTAAAACAACCTTAACCATGAAATGGCTAGAATCATCTTAGGATTGTGGTTTTAAAAACAAGTTTGAAAATAAGGTTTTTGAATGCAAGTTTTGAAAGAGAACTTTAATGCAAGTTTGAAAATAACTTCGAATATAATATTGAATGCAATGCATAAATATGACAACCACAATGCAATAGGATCGTGAACATACAAGGTTAGGCTTCATCACATAACCAAGGCGGCTGAACCCACACTATCTTAGGTTAAACTTAAAGAAAGCCCCTAACATGGTGGCCTTCAACAAGTCTTCCTAGGCATAAATCAGGAATTCTCTTGTTTCAAGCATGTAAGAAAGGGTGGTAGAAGATGGGGATTAAAATAGAATAAATCCAAGTGGGTTAGGAGAGTGAAGAGAGAGAGGGGGATTACATAAAAGTGAATAGAACCCTACCTTGTCTTTTTCTTTGCTTTGATGCTTAGATGGCGAACTTTGCTTTAGACTTTGAGTTGATCTTCAAGAGCTTCTAAGGACTAGAATTGACCTACAATGGAGGCTAGGGTTTGAAGAGGCTTCAGAAAATTAGGGTTGCAAGGGAATTTAAGCTTTGTTTTCAGAGGGGCAAAGTCTCTAGAGTGATTTTCCGAACCCAGAATATGCAAGGAGTAGCTTGTATTTATAGGCAACCAAAGTTAGCTCTGGCACCTGTTGTAGGGTGGCAGCCTATTTGGAAAGTTTTTAAGGCGGAAAAAAATAGATTTTTTGACCCTTATGATGCAAGGCAGAAGATTTGGGTGCTTGTCCTAGTGACTACCATGCAATTTTTGGCTTAGCTTCACTAGGAGTGACTCTTGAAAGTTCGAGAATGATCCGAAAGGTTCTGAGTAGCTAGACTTGGCCGGAAATGGATGAGAACCCCTGAAAGAGTGTCCTAGAGGTAAAAAACTTGATAATCAGAGCCGGAGTAATAGAAAAGAGCGACCGGCTCACCACGGACAAAACAGTCATTTGAATCTGAAAAACACCGGGATCTGCCTGAAGTGATTCATGAGAAGATTTGAAGGTTGGAAACACTATTAAGAATGTTTTAAGGGATTTTCAGTTTGATACCTAGAGCCGATGTGGTTGAAAAAGGCAACTGGTCCACCAGGGGCAAAACAGTCATTTTGTATCGGGTTTACCAGAATGGATTCAAAATGGTATGAAAAGGTAATAGAAGGTTGAGAATATTATTAGAAGTATCCTTGAAAGGTAACAGTTTGATGCCCAGAGCCGGTGTAGTTCCCGGGAGTGATTGGATGCCTAAGGGCAAAATAGTCATTTTAAATGGATGCTCTTGGAATTGATCTGGAAGCAACTGGAAGACACTAGAGCATGCTAGATTATCATTGGGACAATCTTGGAAGGATGGACTTATCACTCTGAGGTCTTAGGTACTTCCTCGAGAAGCATGCCGATAGGGCCCAAGGGGCAATTTGGTCATTTTTTACCAAAGTGGGTGGTGTTAACCCGAGTTTTAAGTGTTTCTACCACTCTGACGGCATGTGATGAGTTGGTTTCCAAAGGTATCCCGTCTTTCAGTAAACGTGTCACGGCCAAGAGGTATGTTTGATCCCGTGACATGGGGGGTTTGTTGGTATTCCTAATGTTGACTTGTTTGTGAATGTTTTCGTCACTCTAAGGGTTGCGATGTTAGTGAGTGTTTCCAACACTCTGATAGTGCTCGTTCATTTTGGAGACTATCTGATCTTGGGAAGTTGTTGAATTATTCTTATCGTCCCGGCGCCTTATGTACTTTCCCAATCGACGTGCCAATAGCGGATATTTTACGTTGGTGGACTTACAAGTGCCAGAAGTAAAATACTCTACCAACTTGGGGACTTGGGTCTCATCCCGGTCGACAGGTGTGAAGGAACTTATCATTCTGAGAAATTTCTTGATAAACGTGCCGTTCCTGATGGACTTACTATCTGATGGATTAACTTTCTCGAAAGACATGCCAAATTAAGTTTGATTGACTTTGATTGGAATTGGAACTGGAATTAAGGTTGAAATAGGGGCTTACTGTCTTTAAGAAGACGTGCCAACTGAAATTGGACCGAACAATGCCCTAAGGGCATTTTGGTTAATTTGTCTCTATTGGGCTTAGTGAGTTCGCGAAGCGGTTGATTATCTTGATTGAGTCTGGAAAGCCAGTTTAGACTTGAATGTGTCTGTGTCAGTTTGAATATAAGTCCTGTCGGGCTAGAGATTGCCGAGCAGGCAAAAATGGAGTGCTTTTAGCTGCCCCTCTTTTCTGTCTTTGCTCGTCGAATGCAAAAAATGATAAAAAGTAAGGGTCCCATATTGACTGCAAGGCGATCAGAGAGATTGGAGTAGTTGGAATTTGGTATTTTGAGTTTGAAGACTGGATTGTCTTGATTTTGAAATGAAACTTTTTTTGAAGGAAAAATTTAGAAAACTTAGAAAGGTATTTTTGAAATTAAGCTTTTTGAAGGGAAAAGTTAGGAAAACCTAGAAGGTATTTTTTGAAATAAAATCTTTTTGAATGAAAAAGAGATAAAACCCTTGAGAATGGAACCTTTTTGGTAGAGAAGACCTCGAGAAACTCGGCCGAAATTTTTCAAAATAAAGAAAGAGTTGGAAATTTTTGAAATAAAATCTTTTTTTAAAGGAAAAAGAGATAAAACCTTTAAGAGTGGGGTTTTTTTAGCAGAAAAGACCCCAAGTAACGCAGTGGGACTTGGAATTAAAATTTTTGAAGGAAAAGCTTAAAATACCTTGAAGATGAATTTTAAAGAAAACTTTTGAGGGACAAGTTTAAAGAAACCTAGAAATTGATAAAAAATTTTGAAGGGGAAATTGAGAACGCCTTTTGTGACAACCCACATTTTAGACCGTTAATAAATAAAACAAATAATCTCAAATAAGATTTAATCACGTTGCAACTCCAAACGTACCACCATAAGTGACTCCCAGATTTATTCTTGAAATAAGATTACAACTTCAAATAACTCAACAAAATAAAAATAATATTAATTCTTCTTAAGCTCCAAGATACATAACACCTAATAATAATGTCTCCAAAATAAAGATATTTCTTCACATGCTCAAAACAACATTCCACCGGTACCTTATATGCTTCCTCCTGAAAAATAAAATTTAACCGGGAAACATACAATACGACACAGTACAATAAAGCTCAATGAATAAATCAGTTCAACCGATAAGATTTAAAATAATAATAATTATTATTATTAGGAGCCAACCAAAATTCACGCTAGTATAATAATCAATTTTCACATTTTTATTGGGCTCAATATCTGGCCCTTCTTAATACCATGCCAAACGCTACCTGTGCCACATAACAATTCTAGATTCCAATACCCCGTAGGGTCATCATTTCATAACTACTTTCCAAACAATAGGCCAACGGGACGTTTGTACATGTACTAATTAGTTCCACAGCACATCAGCCAAAAACATAACCCAACAATTTGTATAAAAATAATCTTATCAGAGAATCAATGAACACGATAATCAAGGATGCACCGGAAGAAATTTAATGAATCCAACAATAAATATAATCATGGAATTAAACAACGAGTACAAATGTTCAACAAGAACACAATTCAAGATTAGTAGGAATAAACTCTTTCCAAAGAGATTTAGAAATAAGCATATTATATACAACTTGGTTACCTCAAGTGTATTTTACAACCTCTGCGGAGATCACCACAGTTCTCCAAATAATTTTACATAACCTAAAACCAGAGTAATAAATATTTCCCACAATTCCCTTTTCCTTTCCCTCTATTTTTTCCCTTCCTTCCTTTTTTCCTTTCCTCCCTTTTCTTCCTCTCCCTCACGTCTCTCTCTTCTCACTCTTTTCTTGGCAGCCCCCCATTTATTCTTATGCTCTTGTTTGATGAGAGCATTTGGTGAGAGATTCATGGCCGAATGGTCCCCGTTATATAGCCGTATGAATTGCCTTAGGCATTAAACATGTCCATCACTACTTGTTGGATTGCATGGGAAGAATTCTAATGAATTGACACATCATGAGACACTTGCTAAGTCCAAGTGATGAGACACTTAATGATTGACACTTGCTAGTGGTGCATGAGCAAATACTTATTACTTTGACACCCATGCAATAGTGGATCAATCATCCCTCACAGATTCTCTTTAGCCAGCCATCACATTCTTTTGTTTGATATGCTATTATCTTGCAAGAGCTAGTAATAGCTTGATAAATCAATTTCTCCCACAAATGAACTCTAATATATATTTTATCTCTAAACTAATCTTAACCACCATTAAACGAATGCATATATTACGGACTAAGTTACACAGTCCTAAACATAGTCATCCCTTTGAATATTTATTCTAGTAAACTACCATGGGTCTAATGATAAATAATTTAAAATCACCTCAAAATTTCGGGGTGGTTCTTTCTCTTAACTCTCTTGATCATTCTCTTTCTTGCACTAACACGTATTAGATGTCTTCAATTGACACCTCAAGGTTACATGTAACGTGTAGGAAAAATTGTAATATATTAAAGTAAAATTTTCCTAATAAAATTCTAATTTATTTATCTCTTAAACTCTCCAAATTTTAAAGTCTTACCTTTGACTTATGATTTATTCCTTTCAACTAAATAAATATTAGTCTTTAAAATATTTTAATCTTTGCAAATAGTATTCTAATATTATTATTACCCACGAAATTATTACAAATCTTAAATGAATAATTTTAAAATCTCTAAAATATTGCCATGCATTGCAGTCTTTGAAATGGATTTTGAATAAAACTTTTTAAGAAAAAAGTTCAGAAAACCTTTGAAATGGATTTCAAATAAAACTTTTTGAGGAAAAAGTTCAAAGAAACTTTGAAATGGATTTTGAACAAAACTTAGAAATTAATAAAAACTTTTGAAGGAAATGTTTAGAAGACCTTGAAAATTAACTTTGAAATTTGATTTTAAAACTGTCTTTGGACTTTGATAAACTTTTGGAAAAAGCTTAAAAATTTTAGGAATTGATTTTGAAATAAACTTTTGAAGGGAAAAGTTTAGAAACCATTTGGATTTAATACTTAGACAAAACGTGTAAAAAATTCATTTTGACTTGAAACTTGAACTTTTAAAGACAAAATATTTAGAAAATTTATTTTGACTTAAAATTTAAACTTTTGAAGACAAATTATATAGAAAATTCGTTTTGACTCAAGATTTTTTTTTTGAAAGCAAAATGTTGAGGAAATTCGTTTTGACTCGAAACATGAAATTCTTCTTTATTTTTTTTCCTCTTTTTTCATTTTCTTGTGCATACCTCTTACATGTCTCTTTCCTTTTGACATGTTTTCAAGATGGTTGATGCGGGGGACGATGATCTATGTAGGAGGTAATGACTGAGCTAATTATGATGAGACCCACTTTAGTCGAGCACAGGATTAGTATTGTTGGTCAAGAGAAGGTGGCCTTGCTAGGGCTACAATAGAAAATGCCTCAAATTAAGCTGTTGGAGATGTTGAGGGTACCACTACCAGAACTGATGTTGCAATTGAGGTTGAGGTTGAGGTTGAGGTTGAGGGTGCTTTTTAAGGAGGCCCATAGTGGAGCTGCTTGAACTTGCTAGTTAGATGCTAGACTGATCAAGAGGTGGTTTGGAGCGATGGGACCTTACATCTAGTAGGCCCTGAGCTTGGGCCAACTTCGTTGATCGGGAGGAGTAATCCGAAGGCTGTTTTACAGATATCGGGAATGCACACTGGTCTGTTTACGGCATATGTCAAGGAGCACTGATGGACAATTCCTGGCTCATGTCAAGGAAAAGCGTGGATAGTTTAATCTCTTGTCCAGGAGAAGCATAACTTATTAGTTAAATTGTAGTCCATAGCCCCAAATTAATTTGTAGAAGCTTTAATGGCAAGGAACAGGTAGTTGAGATGCCACGAAGCTTAGTGCACAGAGGGCATGCCTTTCATTGTCAAAAATTACTGCGATTATGTTTGATAAATACGGTTTGTTGAATAGACTTGAGCCTCTAACCATGCCCCAATTAGTTATAACTTAGGAAGCTGGATGTCGAACGTTACCGCGATGTCAAAATATAGTGTTTGGAGGCACCTTAGTGTCCTGAGAAAGCTTTGGGAGGTGCCTCTTAAACTTGTACCTATCTTAGTATCTCGTTATCAAATATCAAGATATAGTAGACTAATTTTAATAAATGACTTATGACATTAATGCTCATTACTTTGCCATGTTGAGTTTAAAAATTGATTACCAATGCTGGTTATCCACTAGTTGGCACCCCTTGACCCATTTGTTATGGTGTGAGAGGTTTTGCTGCTTCACTGGGACTGTCTTCCTGTTTTGTTGTTGCTGCTTGAATTGTCGATCTGGTTCTTTTTTCCTCCTTTTTTTTTACCATTATTGCCATCCATGCTCTTATGGGTTTTCACAGATGCACATTCTACCATTTTTGCACATTAGTGCCCGTTTTTGGGTTTTCACTACATTAGTAGTTTTGTATCTTACCATGATCATACTCTTTTATCCATAGTGCCCCAGAGGGTTTTCACTATGTCCTTAGGCCGTGCTTTTTCTCTTGATTTCTCTCGTTGATGCCACTGAAGACGACTCCTTGTTTAATGAGATTATGGGTGTTGAATGCTTTGATTTGGAAGAACGATTGATGATGAAATTTGTTGTCACTGAAGTTACTGCTTTGGTTAAAAACTGTTGATGTTACTTTTGATATTGAGCCTAGAGCTGAGCTGGAATTTCTGCTAGATAGAGCATTTTCTAGTGTAATGATCTTCCTTTAAAGAGCAATAATAGCAATGATTGATTTGAAAGGTCTTTATTTTGGACTGTAATGTGGGCTTGGTTATGAGGTATTTGAAACGAAGGGATAAAGGCTTAAAAAATTTTACTTAGCTTTTTAAGACCTATGATCCCTTGAAAAGCTAGACTCTCTCTCTTATTACTGCTTACTTTCTATCCCCCCCCCCCCTTTGGTTTTGGATTTAAACATACCCTAGCTCTTGTGTTTCCTTTTGCTAAATCTTCACATCTTGTCTTTTTTTTTTTTCAACGATCTCAGATTTGTTACTTTTGCACCATGGTGTTCTTATAAATCTTCACCAGGTTGATAGTTTTTGTATCTTGCCATGCCTCTACCTATTTATCTACAGTGTCTTTTTGGGTTTTCACTGTGTTCTCCATGTTATGCTATTTACGATTATTTTTTATTATTTCTATGAAAGTCAGTATTCTCTCTGCTGTAGTGTTAACTTTCTTATTTTAAGCATTAAAGAGTTTGAGATTTTCCTTTTTTTTATTTATTCTTTTTTTTTTTCTGTTTTCTCTCATGGGCACTCCTTAAACCTATGTCCGCTCTTTATTTTCCTTTTCCTATTTACTCTATCTCGACCCATTGTGGCAAATGATCACTAGGTCGGGTTTTTTTTAAGGAAAGTAATTGGCTCAATTAGGTTTTGCAAGAGAATGCTTTTAACCATATGGGAGAGGAATTGAGGGCCTCTCTTCATTTCAATCATTGCAATCATTGCTTTGTCAAAGTTTCCAATTACACATAGTAGTGCTTTACCTAATCCAAGTTGATGAGTGTTGCAAAGATTTCTTCTTCCGTCTCCACTAGAATCAATGTTCTTCCTACCATGACTTTGAGAACTAGGGATGGACCTTTACAATTGGGGCCGAACTTGCCTTTGGCTTTCTGTTGACTTGGAAGTATCATTTTTAAAACAAGATCTCCTTCCTTGAGTTGGAGAGGTTTGGCTATGTGTCTTTGATAGCTCTGGGCATGGTAAATGGCCATTCTCTTTTCACGTAGAAAGTGAAGTTATTCATACTAATCTTTGATCCAGTCTACTTCAATGACTTGAATTTCCATGAAGACTTGAAGATAGGAGATTTCTAATTCGATTGGTAGGACCACCTTGTTGCTTTAGACCAAGGAGAATAGTAATGCCCCAGTTGAGATTCTAACTAACGTTCTATATGCGATCAACGCAAAAGGGAAGTTGCTCGTGCCAATCTTTATGGTTGTCATTTTTCCTGCGAGGGATTCTCTTGATATTTTTTGTTCTACTACTTTGATGGCTCCAGTTCTTTATGGACTATAGGCTATCGAGTTATAAGGATTGATCTTGAAAGTTTGGTGGAGCTTTGCCATCGTGGTTGAGGCTATTTGCATTATCTATTGTGATGGACTCGGGGGAGACTAAATTTTAGAGGATGTCTGGAAAGTCTTTAGGGTCAAAAGATGCCAAGCTTTGGATACCCTGCAAGTTTGTCTAAAAAAATTTTTAGCACGACAAAGGAAGCATTTTATAATCAAGAGTCATTGATTTTAGATTAACCTGTTATGTAATTGATATTTACATAATACTTTGATAAGCTAAAATCAAGAGGTTCCTCCTGTGGGTTTTACCAAGGCCTCTAGGGTCTGGGGACTTTGATAGATGGTTTGATCGACTAACTGCTTATCTTGATGCTGCTAGATTGATGGAGCCTCTAGGGAGGTGGACCGGTATAATAGGACCAATGCCTAGGATTGAGATATCTTCTTCATGGAATAAGCTTTGATAACGATTCTTTTGAATAGATTGTCAGTCAATGATCTGGACCGGAATGGTAGTCTGCTGATTCTTTCAGATGAGGACTGCTCTGTACCTGTGCCCCTATTTCTTTCTCGGGTTGGCACCTTTTGTCAAGCGACTAGGATGGGTTAGATTTTTCAGATAGCATGCTGACAAAGCTTTGTAGATCATGGCACGACACTGAGGTTAATGTTTGAAAGGCAACACTTTGCTAATTAACGTTCAACCCCTTTTGTAGGTTGGGCTTCTTCCAATGAATGGACTCATCATTTCATGAGTTTGAGCTAGATGTGACGTAAAGAGTCTCATAGGATTGACTGTGCTCTCGAGCCTAGAAAAATAAATAAAATAAAATAAAATGCAATTAGCGTGTGGAGTTAAAGGTGTTATGCAATGCATGCCCTATGGAGGTCCTTTTTTTTTGATAGAATCTAGGCATGATGTTGAGTCCATTTTGAAGGTGGGATTTTTCCCCTATTATGCAATACAATACCTCTTTGGCATAAGCAAGTTGATGATACTCTGTTTAGGCAGTGCCGCCTCTATGGACGGAGAGAGATTTGGGCTTCTCTTAAGATATGGTTCTGTGCATGTCATGAATCCTTAAGGTTGAGGAACCCTCGGAAGTTTTGGTAGGTTCGATTAACATGAGATTGGATTACTCCTTTCTCTGTACGGTTAATTAAATGTATGAGAATGCGATGAATTGATTTTCTTGTAATTGTTATCCTGGAATAGATATAGATGCATGATACAGTAAATGAATAGTTTAGAAGACCCCCTTCTCGTCCTGATTTTGCCTTCAGTTTTCTTGGTACTTAGAGATGAGGGGAGAGGATAGAAGGCAAGAAATACAAGATAAGTTAGTGTCTTGATTTAAAAGTTTTTATGTAATGTATGTCCTAGGGATGCCCCTGCTCTTTAAAGGGGACTAAACATGATATGGTGGCTCATTTTTAGAGATAGGAGGTTGCCTCTGTATGCAAATACCATACCTGTGTCTAGAATCAATCATACATTCATACATTCATACATTCATCCATGGAAATGAAGAAAAGATAGTAACCTAATCATTGAATTCGAGCATAAATACATGTAATTAAAGTACATTATAATAGGGGGAAGGGGAACATTTTCCTTAGGACTTTTGCTTATTTACTTTTATATTTAAAATCCTAAACTACTCTTGAGTTTTCAGATTCATCTTCTTTGATGGAGGTTGGTGAGGGACCTTGCTTTCAGATTCGCCTCTTATCTTCTTGGCAACTGCATCTCTGTGAGCGAAGAGGGATTGGGGCCCCTCTTTATGAGATGTCTTGAAATGCATGCCATGAGTTCTTAGGGTTACGTGGGAACCCTTATGGTTTTGGTAGGTTTTATCCAAGGGAGAGTGATCTTGGCATCACTCTCTATAGGTTGATCATATGCATGAGAATGCATTGACTTGATTTACTTTGAAACTTTCTTCTTGAAATGGAGTATTGATTGCATGTCCATGAATGCAAGAGTATAAGAAGAGAGAATGCAATAGTAAAGTAAATTTGCATGTAAAAACATTATACAAGTATTATTACAGTAGGAATAGACAGGAATAAAGGAAAGTAAAACGGTCACCCTTTCCTCCGTGGTTTTGAAATTGACATGTGTGTCTTAAATCTGATAGAGGTTCAACTATGGGTATTTGCATGAGTCTGAGGTTGAGGGTTTACTAATACTTCCTAAGAAGGCTTGATTCCAAGATTTTCAAACCTAGACCCACTCCCCGAGGTGGTGTAATTATCGGTTGGTGATCCAAGCAGGGGAATTATCAAAAGGTCGTAGGCTAAGAAACTAACACAACATCTGCCCATAACCAATGTACTGTTCTCCCTTCTAACTAGAAGGGTAGTAATTGTCATGACCCATTTTATCTTTTAGATAGGGACAAGAGGTTTATAAGGTAAAGATACATCATTCACCTACTTCCAAAATGATTATTACATCCAGAGAACATTATGTTTCTAGTTGAGATCCATAACTTTATTTTATGTACAATCCAAACTAAATATTAAGGAAATTCCAACTGAACTGGGTGGTTCATTTCTCATAATCATTTCCTTGGAATCCAACTGACATCTCATTTCCTGAAATTTGTCCCATAAAATAGGAGTGAACTGTGAAGCCCAGTAGGAATCTCATAAATTCTATAAAGCACAGATTTAAATGCAATGCAGTAAAAAGATAGCATGGAACACATATGCCCCTTGTAATTCTTTTCGTTTTCATTAATATCAGGATCCTTGCAGGTATGTCCTACCTGGGGCATCATCAAGCCCAGTGGACCCACCCTTGACCCTTCCCCTCGTTAAGATAGTAGGGGCCCACCCATGATTATCTAGCCCATATTAAGCCCAACGAAGTTGACCCATGATCGCCCCAGATCAAGCCCAATCAAGTTCGCCCATGATATTAACTTGGGGTCTTTTCTTTCCGGTTGTTCCACCTTTATTCCTCCCTAATGATGCACACATATAGTGAATGTAGCAACATAGTCAACAACATAAGAGCAGGAAGACGTAAAGTCAACATAGTAATTTGCACGTTATTTGATAAGAAGAAAATAAGCATGTAGTTTAAAGAATGAATAAGTTCCTACCTTGATAATAGTCTTGGTAAGAATAGATACTCATTTCACGTACTGTTTGTGAAGGAAAGAAATACGAGCTTGTATGTCACAATTATCCAAGATTCTTGTAAATAGGTGAAAGTGTCAAATAATTAGAGAGTCAGCAATGTTAGAGTTGTTAGCAGGGGGGTGGTTCGGTAGAACGAATCCTTTGGAATCCTTCTCGTCTCTTGTCAAGAACAAAATTTCTCAATATCGGGGCCCAAAGGTGAAATCCCAAAAGTCACCAGGGGTCCTAGTGACCTTGCACTCTCCTATATTTGGGTTTCTCATGCTTTTATAGGTCCATTGCTAAATTTTTAGATTTTTCCTATTTACAGGTTATTTTCTACAATTTTCTGTGTCTAGACAGAGTTATTAATTCACGAAAAATGGCAGAATTACCAAAAAATTCCAAAAAATTTAGGGTAGGCTTACTTGGGTAGGCTTACTTGGTCTCTTGGACCATTCCACCAAAAATTGGTGGTCATCGGAGCTGGGCCCTCACGTGCCACCAGCCGTGCGTGGGGGCGGAAGACGTAGCCTTCTCCTTTCTCCACCGCGACTGGTGGTGCTTCCAGGTCCATTTTCGGCCATCCACCGCATTTCCTGGCCCTGTATGTGCAACCCAGAGATAGATAAGGATCTAGGCTTCACACTTATGGCCAGAGTTCGGCCAGTGGTGGTTAGAGGTGGTTGGTTTTTGGTTGAAAAGTCCGGTTGCACGGTGGAACCCTAGGGTTCAGACCTGCAACTGGATTTTTCAGGCCCTTCCCATCATTTTCTGGAAAAGTGTTCTTCACAAAAGTTGTTTGGATTGTCGAGACAAAGAGGAACCAACTGGCCTTGTCAAGATTCGTGGTCGGTGGCCAGAGTTAGGGTCTGCCAAAACTTTTTCGACAAAAATTCATTCTAAGAGGTGGACAGTGCATGTGCAGAGGTTCTGGGCCTCTCTAGGACACTCGTAGGTGTCCTTGAGAAGCTCCATAGTTGCTGCAATAACCCCTCAGCTCCTGTCTTCATTGCCACGGCCAAACAATCCGGGAATTCTCTCTCTCTCTCTTTCTTTGATTTTTCCTTGTTTCCGGCCATGGTTCCTAGTTTATTTAGCTAGGTTTGTGGTGAGGGAGGTAGAGGGAGGTAGGTCCTCACCTTAAAGGGTTGCTGGGAAGCTTGTCCAAAATTTTCTTTTCTTCCTTTTGGTTTTTCTTCAGTTCAGTTTTATTTTTGTTTTTGATTTCTCCAACCTTGCATAAGTTGTTCGAACCATCTACCACAATGGAAAGTCACTCATGACAGGTGTGCAAGGCCAGGTGTTAGTGTGCATGAAATGCAAGGTGGATGGCTTAGTTTCGATGCGATAAACTTGTAAGTCAGTTTTGGTAGAATGGTTCGAATTGATTGTAATTGCTTCGGATTGATACAATGTGTAAATGGGATTGATAGTTTGATGATATTGAAGTTGGCGTATAAGTGGTGCCAATCTCTTTACATAGTTTTGGTCATGTCACAAGTTAGTGGACTCTTGGTTTGTAATTAAATAGGTGGAACCTTGAACCGGTTCGTCCATGCTTGCTAATGCATGGTTATAGGACTTAGGCTGGTTTAATAATAGAGTTTTTAGGGTAGTTAACGTAGGGTTTTATATATTTAGTGAGATATGTTCAATAAGCGAGTGAACCAGCTGAGTTCGTGTGTATGACCGGTTGAACCGGTGCTTGCCTATAATAGGCCAATTTAGTTAGATTTTTGGACCGGTGTGAGTTTAGGTTGGTTCATAGGGAAGGGTTTAGACCGGTGTGTCTAATAGGCCGATGTTCGATTCTTCGGTCCAAGGAAGAACCAAACAACTATCTACAGATGGTTTAATAGTGATGCTCATTCGTTGTGTTTTAATTTAGACATAAAAACGAAACACAACAATTCTAACATTTTTAATAGAGATGTAATGCAGTCAAGAAAATTTAGGGTGTTACAGTCTTATCTCCTTTAGCAAATTTTGTCCTCGAAATTAGGTTAAAACAGGTAAGGATATTGGGTTCTCATATCTGACTCTGCTTCCCACGTGGCTTCTTCTGTTCCATGATGTTGCCAAATTACCTTAACTTGAGAAATTTCTTTGTTCCGCAAAACTTTTATCTGATGATCCACTATCTTAATGGGCCCTTCGTCATGTGAGTGATCGGACTGTATGTCAATAGTTTCCCAATGAAGTATATGCGTAGGATCAGGGTGATATTGCCTCAACATAGACACATGAAATACGTTGTGTATCTAATCTAATTCTAGGGGTAATTACAATCGATATGCCACTTGCCCAATTCTTTCTAAGATATGGAAAGGTCCAATAAATCGTGGCGTGAGTTTTCCCTTTTTGCCAAATCTCATCACACCTTTACGTGGAATTACCTTTAGAAATACCCATTCACCAACATGAAATTCCAAGGGTCACCTACGCCGATCTGCATAACTCTTTTGTCGACTTTGGGTAGTCTTAAGCCGTTCCTGTATTGTTTTTACTTTTTCTGTGGTTTCTTGAATGATATTTGGTCCATATAGGCATTTGTCTCCCAATTCTACACAACAGTTGGGTGCTCGCCAGGGTCGTTCATATAGTGCTTTATATGGGGCCATTTCAATGCTAGCTTGGTAACTATTGTTATAGGCAAATGCTGCCAGTGGTAAATAATCACTCCAGGTTCCTTGGAATTCCAAGACATAAGCACGAAGCATGTCCTCAAAGATTTGATTGGTTCTCTCGGATTGGCCATCCGTCTGCAGATGATATGCGGTACTCATGTGTGTTTGTGTTCCTAAGGCTTTCTTTAAACTTTGCCAAAATCGAGAGGCAAATCTGGGATCTCGATCTGACATGATAATTTTGGGCACTCCATGCAATCGAAGTATTTCTTTCACATATAATTGACTCAAAGTACTTAAATTGTCGGTTGTCTTTATAGGTAAGAAATGTGCGGCTTTTGTCAGTCGGTCCACAAACCCACGTATCATAACCTTGTCGAGTCTTTGGTAGTCTTGTTATAAAATCCATGGTGATTTATTCCCATTTCCATTCTGCGATTGGTAACAGTTGCAATAATCCACCCAGGCGTTGGTATTCTATTTTTACCTGCTAACAGGTAAGACAACGTGCCATAAATTGTGCTACATCTTTTTTCATCCCTTTCCAATAATATTGTCGCTTAAGTTCCTGATACATCTTGGTGTTTCCTGGATGGATGGTAAATTTAGAATGGTGTGCTTCTGATAGTATATTTTGTTTCAATTCATCCTTGTTTACTACAAAATACCTTTCTTTATATCGAAGTTCACCCTTCTCACCTATAGTCCATTCTGGATCGTTTCCTTCTTTTCCTACTTTTTTCTTTATCTTATGTACTTCCGGGCTTCCTTGTTGGGCTTGTTTAACTTCTTCTAGTGTTTGGGATCGGATTTGGAGACCATATAGTATTTCCTCTCTATGTCCAAATTCTTCATAGGATTCTAACTCTTGAATAGCGTTCCATTTATCTAACACAAGACTACTCATATTTCCTTGATTTTTTCTACTTAAGGTATCTGTTACAACATTGGCCTTTCCTGGGTGATATTATAAGGTGAAATCATAATCTTCCATATATTCCACCCATCTTCTTTGCCTTAAATTTAAATCTTTTTGAGTGGTAATATACTTAAGACTCTTGTGATCAGTGAATAACTTGAACTTTTCTCCATACAGATAACATCTCCAAATTTTGAGAGCAAAGATTACTGTAGCCATTTCTAAATCATGAGTAGCATAATTTTCTTCATGCTTTTTGAGTTGTCTTGATCCATAGGCTACAACCTTCCCTTCTTGCATTAAAACACATCCTAATCCTTGACGAGAGGCATCCGTATATACCACATATGATTTCCCACTCCTTGGAAGAGTAAGATTGGGGTTGTGGTCAATTTGGTCTTTAAATGTTGAAATGCTTCTTCACATTTGTCCGTCGATACAAATCTCACTCCCTTTCTGGTTAGTTGCATAAGAGGGCCTGCTATCCTCGAGAATCCTTCCACAAACCTTTGGCAATACCCTGCTAATCCTAGAAAGCTTCGAATTTCGATAACAGTAGAAGGTGTGTTCTAATCCATCACTACTTCTATTTTTGTAGGGTCTACTAATATTCTTTCCTTAGACACTACATGCCCTAAGAATTTCACCTCTTTCATCTAAAAGTCACATTTGCTTTGCTTGGCATAAAGCTGATGTTTCCTTAAAATTTGCAGAGTTATCCTTAGGTGTTCCCTATATGTTTGCTCATCTGGAGAATATATAAGGATGTCATCAATAAAGACAATGATAAAACGGTCTAATTGATCTCGGAATACTCTGTTCATCATGTCCATGAAGGCAACAGGTGCATTAGTTAACCCAAAGGGCATCACCACAAATTCAAAATGTCTGTATCGAGTTCTAAAGGCGGTTTTGGAAATGTCAAACTCTTTTATTCTCAACTGATGATATCCTGACCTCAAATCAATCTTAGAAAAATACGTTGCTCCTTTGAGCTGATCGAACAAATCATCAATTCTCGGAAGGGGATATCTATTCTTAATGGTCACCTGGTTTAACTGTCGATAATCCACATATAATCGGAGAGTTCCATCTTTCTTTTTCACAAATAGCACCAGTGCTCCCTATGGTGAAGTGCTAGGGCGGATATACCCTTTCTCTAATAATTCATCCAACTGTACTTTTAATTCCTTAAGTTCTGTTGGTGCCATCCTATAGGGTGCAATAGATATGGGAGGTACTCCAGGGTGTAATTCAATTACGAATTCTATTTCTCAGTTTGGGAGTAATCTAGATAAGTCTTCTGGAAATACATCTGGAAAATCATCTACTACTGGTATCGACTTTGTCTTGGTTTGAGTTTCGCTCTCTTCCTTTAACATACTAAGGAAATAATAACATTCTTTTGTCAACTTCAGTTGTTCACGAAGAGTTACCCTGGGTTATACCATGGTTATATCTTTTTCCTCAGGAAAATGCACCTCATCTTTACTTGGGTGCCATAAAATTAAAGTCTTTTGGCTACAATCCAGGATTGCTTTGTTTTTTGTTAGCCAATCCATTCCTAATATTTAATCAAACCCGTTCATATCTAATTGAATTAGATCCACTGTAAATTCATAAGTGCCTACCCGCAACACACTGGACGGACATCCCACATGTACCATTATTATCCCACCGGTAGGAGTTTGGATACTTAATGGTGTGGTTATCGGTGTGGTAACTAAATTTAGATGATCTATGCATTTTGTAGAAATAAACGAATGTGTAGCTCCTGAGTCAAATAATACGGTAACCCATAAATTGTAAAGTAAGATCATACCTTCAATCACCGTATTAGAGGTTTCACCATTTTCTTTGGTTGTAGGGAGGGCAAACATTCAAGATGCAATAGGCTGACTAGTCTGTTTCCCCTTTCCTGCTCCCCCTTGATTACTTCGATTAAAGTTGGTTGAGGTGGGTGCTGGTCACCTTGCAGTAGTTTGCTGGGAAGTTGTGGTGGAGCTTGCCGGGAAACTCTGAGTTGGCTATACTCGTGGTGGTACTGGATTGGTATTATTAGTACTACTTCCAGTCTTTATGGCATGTTGGCAATTCCATCTTAGATGTCCTTTTTGATGACAGTTGTAACAGATTGGTCCATCATTCTGGGTTCCCCGAGGGTTTACTGACTCTTGTGGAGTAGGGCTGATATCGAGAATTCGAGTGCCTAAAGTTGTTAACACTAGGGGAACCTCTTGAGGTTCGATTAAGGTCCTTCCGGCTTGAAGTTTACAATCCATCTAACTCTTGTTCTATGAGCATAGCTCGATCTATCACTTCAGTAAATTGCTGGCCCATAAATGCTATTACCCGTGATCGAATTACAGGTATTAATCCTCTAAGAAATCTTCGTGTCTTTCTCTCTTCAGTAGATATGAGATCTGGGGCAAATCGTGATAATTCTAAAAACTTAGCAACATACTGCCTACTGTTGTAAGCACCCCATTTTTTACCGTTCGGCAGTCTACAGTCCGTCCAGACTTGTATTTAAATCAATGTGGAGATATTCCCAATCTAAATCATCCTTCCAAATCTAATCCCGTCAATCAAACAGTTTTGCGGGCTCGCCGGGCCCAAATAAAGGCGAAATGACCAAAATTCCCTTGAAGGCATTGTTTCGGTCCAATTCCAATCAGGCACGTCTTTCTGAAGACGGTAAATCTCCTTTCCAATTCCAATTTTAATTCCAATTAAATCCCGCACACCTTTCGAAAAAGTTGATTCCTCAAGGTGGTAAGACCCTCCAATCTGGCACGCTTCCAAGTGAACTCTTCAAAACGGTAGGTCCCTTCAAACCCGTCGACTGGGACAAGACCCCAAGTCCCCTAGATGGTAGAACAGTCCACCTTTGGCGCTTGCTAGCCCGCCAATGCAGAAGTGTTCGTTTCGGCATGCCTTTTGAGAAATTAACTGCTTATGCGCTAAGTTTGTTTAGCAGCTTCCCGAGATCAGGCAATCTTGGGAATGATCGCAAGTTGTCAGAGTAGCGGAAGTACTCGTAAACAGGTCGATATAGGGAATTGCCAACAAACTCCTGTATCACGGGACCATCGTCAGAGTGGCGGAAACACTCAAAACCTAGGTTAACAACGGTGCCTGCTAGTCCACTTCAGTGAAAAATGACCAAACTACCCCTAAGGTCATTTTTCGGCACGTTTCTCGAAAAAGTACCTAAGTCCTCAGAACGGTAAGTCTACCCTTCCAAGATCGTCCTAGAGACAATCCGGCATGATTAGGTGCCTTCTAGTCAGTTTCGGGCCAATTTCGAGACTTTTCGGTTAAGATGACCATTTTGCCCATAGACATCCGAACGCCCCGGGGACCACATCAGTTCTGGGTAAAAAACTGGTAATCTCCCAATAATTCTTTTTGTAGTATTCTCGACCTTTTATGATCTTTCCGGATCATTCCAAGTCAATTTCGGCAAACCCGGTGCAAAATGACCTTTTTGCCCTTGGTGGGCTGGTCACCTTTTTCAACCACACCGGCTCTGGGTATCAAACCGGTAACCTTTGGGAACATTCTAAATAATGTCTCCAAATCTCGAGTCTTCTTCTAGGACATTCTGAGTCCGTCCCGGCAGCTTTCCGACCCGATCGACCGTTTTGCCCCTAATGGCCCGGTCAACCCTTCCGACAATTCTTGTCTTTCTTTTTCAAGTCAAATACCTTCGGGACCCTATTCTGAGGGTTCCTATCCCTTTCTGGCTTTTTGGACCATTCCCGGTCCCTTAAATCCTTCACGGACCTTTCAGAGCCACTCCTAGTGAAGCCAGACTAAAAATTGCATGGTAGTCACTAAGACAGGCGCTCAAATCTTCTGAAGATACGTTACTTACTGACCTTAAAACTTTCCTAAGTGGCACCAAGCCAATATTTGGCCTGGCGCCACTCCTAGTGGCTGCAAAAGGTTTTTTTTGGCCTGGTGCCACTACAACAAGAGCCAGGTCATTCTTCTCCCTATAAATACAGAGTCTCCTCCAGCGTGAAAAAGGTCCGCAAACTCAGTCTGAAAACCCTATTATTCGATATACAGAGCTCGTAGCCTCTCTAAATCCTAGTCTCTTTAGGCTTTCCAAACCCTAGCCTCTTATACACTCACACACACTCTTATACACTTATACACTAGCCTCCATTGAAGACTTGAAGTGCTGCAACTAAAGCTCTTGAAGATCAAGACGAAGACTGAAGTAAAGACCAAAACAAAGTAAGCTAAGCGAAGCACGCAAAGCAAAATAAACAGGACGCAAGGTAGGCTTTCTATTTACGTTTACGCAACTCCCCCTCTCTCTTCTCCCTTCGAACCCACTTGGGTTTTCTTCTATTTTAATCCCCCATCTTCTTCCCCTCCTTTCTTGCATGCTTGAAACAAGGGACTTCTCGGTCCATGTGTAGGATTAGGCTATTGGAGGGTCACTGTGTCGAGGGCTTTCTTTTAGTCTAACCGGAGACCACGTGGGTTCGGCCCCCTTGATTATGTGGTGAAGCCTTTAACCTTGTATGTTCACGACCCCAATTTGCATTGTGCATATCATAATCTTACACTCTTTTAAAATTCGTTTTCAAACTCGTTTTCGAAGCTTGCATCAAAATTATTTTCAAAACTTGCATTAAAATTTTCTTTTTCAAAATCACAATCCTAAGGTGATTCTAGCCTTTCCACGACTAAGGTTGCTTTAGGAAAGTGTTACATTTAAAGTGACCAATATGGTCCATATTTTTCAAATCTCCGTTGTTTTCAAAACTATTATCTTAAAGTGGTTCTAATTTTCTTATGGTTAGAATTGCTTTAGGAAAGTGAAATATTTTATATACTTTTTAAAAACTCTCTTTTCAAATCTCTCCCTTTAAAAATCTCTTTTCTAATATACTTTCTAAAAACTCTCTCCAATCTCCTTTCCAAAATTGTTTTCAAAAACTCCCTCCAAAAATCTATTTTTCAAAAACTCTTTCTCAAAACACTCTCCTCAAAACCCACTTTCTAAAAATGCTCCCTAGGTCTCCTTCCTAGAAAAACTCTTTGCAAAACTCCTTTCCAAAAACTCTCTTTTCAAAACTCCTTTTTAAAATCTCTTTCCTAAAAGCTCCTTCCAAAATCTTCTTTCTAAAACTCTCCTCAAGTTCACTTTCCAAAAATCTCTTTTTAAGATTTCTTTCCATAAATCTTCCTTTCCAAAAATCCATTTTCTAAAATCTCTCTTCTTAGAGTCCAAGTTAAACCCTAGAGCTAACAATTAGGAAACCCTAATTTTCTTGTCTAAAACATGATTTTCAATCTTGTCTCAAAATCTAAGTTTTCAAAATCTCCTTTGTACACTTAAATCATAAGTTTCCAAAAAATCTATTTTCTACATCAAAACTATAGTCTTCCAAATCTAGGGTTTTTAAAACTTCCCTTTCCAAATCCATGCCAAATCCAATCTTCCCGTTTAGGAAACTAGATACAATCCTCCGTTTTTGGAAACAAAATCAAATCACCCCTTTAGAAACAAAATCCAATCTCTTGTTTTAGGAAATACGAATCTCAATCCTTCAAACTCCAAATTTTTCTTAAATCCACTCCTTCCTAATCTCATACTTTCCTAAACCTTACACTTCTAAAACTTGAACGTTTAAATCTTTCCTTAAACTTTGAACTTCTAAATCTTTGCTAATCTCGACCTTTCCAAATCCTAAACTTCCTAAATTTTAAACTTTTCTAAGCTTCAAATATTTCCAAATCTAAAACTTTCTAAACTCAAAACTTTCTTACTTTCAAAACTTCCCTATTTCAAAACATTCTAAATTCAAAACTTTCCAATTCCAATACTTTCTTAAAATGAAACCTTTCCTATTTCAAAACCTTTCTTAAAATGAAATTTTCTTAATCCAAAACTTTACTAAGTTGAAACTTTCCTAATTCGAAATCTTTCTTAAACCAAAACTTTCCTCAAGATGAAACCTTTCTTAATTCGAAACCTTCCATAATTTGAAACTTTCCTAAATCGAAACTTTCCTAAATCGAAACTTTCCTAAAATGAAATTTTCCTAATTCGAACCTTTCCTAAATCCAATCCTTCCCTAATCTTTCAAGTCCAATATTCGAATCAAATCTTTCTTAATATCAAGTCATTTCTAAATCTTATCTTTCCTAAGTCTAGGTTTCCTAAACCTCAATCTTTCTAAAACAAGTCTAAATCCTTTTTCCAAGTTCTATCTTTCCAAATCGAAGTCCAATCTTTCTAATTCCAAATTCCAAATTCCAATATTCTATTCTAAGTTCAAATCAAATCCTTCTTCAAATCAAAATCTCTTTTTCCAATCAAACCTTCTATTTTCTATCGGACTCTTGTCCGAACTACGACTGACCTGATTCCTCAAAAAGGATACGTAGGCAACACTCATGGGTGCGGTCACAATCTTTTTCAAGCTTCTATTTTCATACCTTCTTTCCAATTTCCAATTCTATGTTCTATTTTCAACTTCCAATTCCATAATCTATTTCAAGTTTCTAATTCTATAATCTATTTTTCTAATTCCAAATTTTTATTTCCAATTTCTAAAACTCTCAAATTTCAAATCTATCTTTTCAAATTTCTTTTTAAATCAAATCAATTTCTTTTCAAATCTCTTTCCAAATCTATTTTCCAGCTCTCTCTCTCTCTCTCTTGCAATTGCATATCATGCATCATTCTTTTCAAAATTATGTTCTGAAGTGAATAGGATTGGACATTTGTTAGTTGAAGACTCTCATAGGTGAATCTAGGGTGAATAGACATGTAGGTACCACAAGGGAGGGGTAGGGTGATGGCTTAGTGCTTCTTCCCTACACGTAGCCAACCTCCGAACCTAGGATCACTATTTTTAAAGACCAAAACGGAGTTATTTTCAAAAAAGGACTTAACTATTTTTCAAATGTTGCTAAATAACCTGTTTTCTTAAAATCCTTCTCTTGAGGAGATATTTTTAAAATCATTTTTCGAAAACCCTAAGTGTGATCCTCGGATTGTGTTTAGTTTTTAAGTGACCTAACTCACCTTAATCAAGTTAGGTGGCGACTCCAAATTGTTTTCCAAAAGCCCTTTATTCAAATTAATTTTCAATTCAAACCTAGTCGCACTCATTCTTCTAGGGGGATGGGTTCTAACGAGAGAGTACAGTATTTTTTCTGCTTGTGTGTGTATTCGTCGAGTGCGAAAAATCTGGGCGCGACAACTGTCATAATGTTTTGCTGTAGGTGTACAAACTCTTCCATTTTGGTCTCCTTTACTACTTCTCGAAAGTAATGGTTCTGGAAAACAGTTACAAACTTGTCCCATGACAAGTTTCTTACAACCCTTATTAGTTTGATGGAATCCCACCAGAAATCAGCCTCTCCTTAAAGGCGGTAAGTTGCAAATTCTACCTGAAATTCTGCGAGTGTTCCCATAATATTCAACACCTTGTGGGTCTGTTTAAGCCATCTTTCTGCTCTTAAGGGATCTGGTGCTTCAGTAAATCTTGGAGGGTTTTTCTTTTGAAATTCTCATAGAATTTTTGTCTTTCTATCTTCCGGGTTTATTATCGGCGTTGTTATAGGAGTTACTACTAGTGGTGGTTGAGGAGGGGCAAACGATACTTGCTATGTCTGCTATTGTTGCAGCATATTAGTTATAGTTTAAAGACTTTGCATAATTTGATTCCACTGGTTATTGGTTGGGGTCTCGTTGTTTCCATTTGATTTCACTTCGGCTCTTGTCCTTGTCATCTAAAATTAGTACCATGGTTAGGCTGATTTCTATTATTGTATGACACTGTATCATATCTAGACGTAATATTCAGTACTATCACTTAATAGAAGCGACAAATAGATAAGTACAATCTATTACTAAAAACAAGAAATACATAAGTGCAGTGCTAGGTACAGATGGCAAAATGACATAGCACTAGTCGATCTCTTCCTCCTATCTACAGTGGTCAAAATAGGGAGGAATAGATATTACGCACAAACTACTATAAACATACATAAGTCTTCTGTAGTATTTTATTTCTTTCCATTACACATCCTGTATAACCTGTTTCCATGCTCACATCCTCGTCCAGGTCTTCCTCACTTTTCGACACGTCTATAACTGGGGTACCTGATGTGGTAGGTACTACTGGGGTGGGGTTAGTCATCGGCACCTCTGGTGTTAAGGGATGATATTCAGGTGATGCTGGGTGATCCCCAGGAGGTGGTATGGTGGGCGGGATAGTCTGTTGTCCCTATGAAGTTAGGTGAGGTGAGGGAGGATCAGGCTGTCCCTATCTTCTTGCAAATGGTAAATCTCCTGACAACTGTATACTGAGTATTAGCTGCTAGTACTCAGTAGGGCTCCTTACGATCTCAGAAACCTCTTGAGCTGCTCCTTTCAAGGATGTCACTCGATGGTGTACTACAGAATCTTGTAAAGTTCTAGGAAGATCCCCCCATCTCTAAGAGACCCCCATAATCTCAGCACGAAGAAACGCCTTAGCCTGATTATGAGTCACAGTCCTACGATTAGCTTTCATCTCACTTTCAACTTATAGCTGATGCATGAGGACATCATCCCACACAGATAAATTCATCTGCACCAAAAAGTTAAGGTTAGCACTCAAGTCACAATCTATAACTAATATAACTTAAGGGTTTCGACAAGAAATAATGTTCACTATCCAAAAAGACCTAAACCAAGCTCTGATACCAACTTTTGTCACGACCCATTTTATCTTCTAGATCGGGACAAGGGATTTATAAGGTAAAGATACATCATGCACCTACTTCCAAAATGATTATTATATCCGGAGAACATTGTGTTTCTAGTTGAGATCCATAACTTTATTTTATGTACAATCCAAACTAAATATTAAGGAAATTCCAACTGAACTGGGTGGTTCATTTCTCATAATCATTTTCTTGGAATCCAGCTGAAGCCTCATTTTCTGAAATTTGTCCCATAAGATAGGAGTGAGTTGCGAAGCCCAATAGGAATCTCATAAATTCTTTAAAGCACAGGTTTAAATGCAATGCAGTAAAAAGATAGCATAGCACAAATATGCCCCTTATAATTCTTTTCGTTTTCATTAATATCAGGATCCTTGTAGGTATGTCCTGCCTGGGGCATCATCAAGCCCAGTGGACCCACCCTTGACCCTTCCCCTCGCCAAGATAATGGGAACCCACCCATGATTATCTAGCCCATATTAAGCCCAGTGAAGATGACCCATGATCGCCCCAGATCAAGCCCAGTCAGGTTTGCCCATGATATTAACTTGGGGTCTTTTCTTTCTGGTTGTTCCACCCTTATTTCTCCCCAATGATGCACACATATAGTGAATGTAGCAATATAGTCAACAACATAAGCAGCAGGAAGACGTAAAGTCAACATAGTAATTTGCAAGTTATTTGATAAGAAAAAAATAAGCATGTAGTTTAAAGAATGCATAAGTTTCTACCCTGATAATAGTCTTGGTAAGATTAGATACTCGTTTCACGTACTGTCTGTGAAGGAAGGAAATACAAGCTTGTATGTCATAATTATCCAAGATTCTTGTAAATAGGTGAAAGTGTCAAATAATTAGAGAGTCAGCAAGGTTAGAGTTGTTAGCAGGGGTTGGTTTGGTAGAACGGATCCTTTAGAATCCCTCTTGTCTCCCGTCACGAACAAAATTTTCCAATATCGGGGCCCCAGGGTGAAATCCCAAAAGTTACCAGGGGGCCTAGTGACCTTGTACTCTCCCATATTTGGGTTTCTCATGCTTTTATAGGTCCACTGGTAAATTTTTAGATTTTTCCTATTTACAGGTTATTTTCTACGATTTTCTGTGTCCAAACAGAGTTATTAATTCATGAAATATCGCAAAATTACCAAACAATTCCATAAAATTTAGGGTAGGCTTACATGGTCTCTTGGACCATCCCACCAAAAATTGGTGGTCATCAGAGCTGGCATGCGCCCTCACGTGCCACCAGCCGAGCGTGGGGGAGGAAAGCGTAGCCTTCTCCTTCCTCCACCACGACTGGTGGTGCTTCCAGGTCCATTTCTGGCCATCCACCACACTTCCTGGCCATGCATGTGCAACCCAGAGATAGATAAGGACCTGGGCTTCACACTCATGGCCAGAGTTCGGCCGGTGGTGGTCGGAGGTGGCTGGTTTTTGGCTGAAAAGTCTTGTTGCACGGTGGAACCCTAGGGTTCAGACTTTCAACTGGATTTTTTGGGCCCTTCCCATTGTTTTTTGGAAAAGTGTTCTTCACAAAAGTTGTTCGGATCATCTAGACGAAGAGGACCCAATTGGCCTTGTCAAGATTTGTGGCCGGTGGCTGGAGTTAGGGTCTTCCTGATGAAAATTCATTCCAGGAGGTGGGCAGTGCATATGCAAAGGTTCTGGGCCTCTCTGGGACACCCGCAGGTGTCCTTGAGAAGCTCCATGGCCACTGCAATAGCCCCCCAGCTCCTATCTTCGTTGCCACGGCCAAACAAAACTGAGAATTCTCTCTCTCTCTCTCTCTCTCTCTCTCTCTCTCTCTCTCTCTCTCTCTCTCTCTCTCTCTCTCTCTTCGGTTTTTCCTTGTTTCCAGCCATGGTTCCTAGTTTATTTAGTTGCGTTTGTGGTGAGGGAGGTAGGTCCTCACCTTAGAGGGTTGCTGGGAAGCTCGTCCAAAATTTTCTTTTCTTCCTTTTGGTTTTTCTTCGGTTCAGTTTTATTTTTGTTTTTGATTTCTCCAACCTTGTATAAGTTGTTCAAATCATCTACCACAATGGAAAGTCACTCATGACGGGTGTGCAAGACCAGGTGTTAGTCTGCATGAAGTGCAAGGTGGATGGCTTAGTTCCGATGTGATAAACTTGTCGGTCGGATTTGGTAGAATGGTTTGAATTGATTGTAATTGCTTCGGATTGATACAATGTGTAAATTGGATTGATAGTTTGATGATATTGAAGTTGGCGTATAAGTGGTGCCAATCTCTTTACATAGTTTTGGTCATGTCACAAGTTAGTGGACTCTTGGTTTGTAATTAAACCGGTGGAACCTTGAACCGGTTCGTCCATGCTTGCTAATGCATGGTTATAGGACTTAGGCTGGTTCAATAATAAAGTTTGTGGGATAGTTAACATAGGGTTTTAAATATTTAATGAGATATGTTCAATAAGCGAGTGAACCGGCTGAGTTCGTGTGTATGACCGGTTGAACCGCTGCTTGCCTATAGTAGGCCGATTTAGTTAGATTTTTGGACCGGTGTGAGTTTAGGTTGGTTCATAGGGAAGGGTTTAGACCGGTGTGTCTAATAGGCCGACATTCGATTCTTCGGTCCAAGGAAGAACCAGGCAACTATCTACAAACGGTATAATAGTGATGCTCATCCGTCGTGTTTTAATTTAGACATAAAAATGAAACGCAACAATTCTAACCTTTTTAATAGGGATGTAATGCAGCCAAGAAAATTTAGGGTGTTACAGTAACCCGATAATACTGCCAATATACAAATGCGAGTGCACATGCACGTGCAGTGTGTTTGTGAAATTATAAAAATCAAAGGAAAGGACACAACAACTCCCATCCATCCTATCCATTCCATCCTATCATTTATGGCAGTTTATATAAACAATAAAAATAAATGTGAACATGGTCCACCTACAAAATAAAATGCAAAAAATCAATACCTTGATGACAAATTTAATGCTTGATAGAATGATTGAATATGAATTGAATGCAAGTGATAACATTTTTTTAAAAACAACTTTGAAAAGTTTGATTTTGATAAATTGGAAGTAGATAGAATTGGACTAATTAATTGAAGATTCTAGATAAGTGAAGAGTGAAGGGACATGATAATGGCCTAACCCTCTAAGCGTCCCCAACAAAGTCACCAGTTATCGCGCCCTAGTTTTTTGCACCACCAAGATGATGTATAAGAAACACACAGTATTCCCTCGTTAGAACTCATTCTCCTAGAAGGACGAGTGAGACTAGGTTTGAAATAAAAATTGATTTGAATAAAAGCTTTTGGAAAAGATTTGAAGTCGCCATCTAACTTTGTTAAGGTGAGTTAGGCCACCTAAAACTAAGTGCAATCCGAAGATCAAACTTAGAGTTTTTGAAAAGGTTTTGAAAATTTTCCTCAAGAGAGAGTTTTTAGAGAAAACAAGTTGTTTGGCAACCTTTGGAAAGATTTAAACCCTTTTTTAAAATAACTCCGTTTTTTGTCTTTGAAAACAGTGATTCTAGGTTCAGAGGTTGGTTACGTATAGGGAAGATGTACTAGGCTATCATCCTATCCCGCCCTTACAGTACCTACATGTATTTTCACCATAGATTCACTCACTTAGAATCTTCGAGTATCCAATGTCCAACTATATCCACTGTGAGAATTTTGAAAAGAGATTTGAGCCATCACTTTAGAGATAATATGATGCATGATATGCAAGTGTATGAAAAGAATTTGATGAGGGTTGTGGAAAAAGAGAATTGAAATTTTGAAAAAAGTTGTGAAAATTGGAAACTTGAAAAAGGTTGTGACCGCACCCATAAGGGTTGCCTACGTATTTCTTTATTGGGAATTAGGTTAGTCGTAGTTCAGACTCAGGGTCCGATTAAAAATAGACACTCTAGGGTCTTATTTGATTTGAAAAGACACTTTACAGCCTTTAGAAAGTTTAATTTGAACTTTGATCAGAAGATATGAAATTGAACTTAGATTTTAAATTGACTTTGAAGTAGAACTTGGACTTATTTTGAAAAGATTAAATTGAACTTTGAAATCATCTTGACTTGAGTTGGGGTTTGAAAAACATTTTAATTTAGAAAAGAGTTGAAGTTTCCTAACTTAGGGTTAGGGGTTGAACTTAGGTTTTTGCATCCTAGGGTTTAGATAACCTAGGGTTTAAACATGTAGTTGAAAAGTTTGATTTTAGAAAGTTTCAAATTAGGAAAGTTTTGAATTAAAAAAGTTCCATTTTAGGAAAGACTTGATTTTGAAAAGATTTGAATTTAAAAAGATTTAAAATTTGAAAATATTTGGAAGTTTGAAATTAGGAAACGTTTTGAAGTTTGAAATTAAAAAAAGGTTTAACCTCTATTTCCTAAAATTGAAGATTAGATTTTATTTTCAAAAATAGATTATTTGATTTGGTTTCCTATTTAGACAAAGTTTGATTTGACATGAAATTGGAAAGCCTTAGTTTTAGAAATCTATCATTTTATGTCACTTTTGAATTAAGAAATCTGTGATTTCATGTAGAAGATGGTTTTAAAAATCCATGATTTGATGTAAGTAAAAAGCTATGGTTTTATGTGAGAAAATTAGGGTTTCCTAAATATGGACTCTAGAATTTTGACTTAGATTCCAAAACGAAGAGTTTTTAGAAAATAAATCTTTTGAAAAGGATTTTAGAGAGTAGATTTGCAAAAACTAATTTTAGAAAGATGTGAATATAGACTTTTAAAAGTTTTTAGAATATCTCACTTTTCTAAAACGATTCCAATCATGAGAAGACTAAAATTATTCTAGGGCGGTGATTTTAACAACAACTAGGGTTTGAAATAGGATTTGGACCTTGATGATCTCATTAAATATAACACTTTCTCAAAGCAACCCTAATCACGGAATGGCTAGAATTACTTTAGAGTTGTGATTTTTTGAAAAACAATTTAAGGTTGAACCCAAACTTTAGACTTTGATGGTCACATTGAATATAACACTTTCCTAAAACAACCTTAACCATGGAATGACTATAATCATCTTAGGATTGTGATTTTGAAAACAAGGTTTTTAAATACAAGTTTTGAAAGAAAACTTTGATGCAAGTTTGAAAATAACTTCGAATACAATATTGAATGTAATGCATGAATATGACAACCACAATACAATATGGTCGTGAACATACAAGATTAGGTTTCATCACATAACCAAGGGATTAGATCCACACCATCTTAGGTTGCACTTGTAGAAAGCTCCTAGCACGGTGACTTTCAATAAGTCTTCCTAGGCATAAACTGAGAAGTCCCTTGTTTCAAGCATACAAAAAGGGGCAGTGGAAGATAGGGATTAAAATAGAAAAAAATCCAAGTGGGTTAGGAGAGAGAAGAGAGAGAGGGGGATTATATAAAAGTAAATAGAACCTTACCTTGTCTTCTTCTTTACTTTGATGCTTAGATGGTGGACTTTGCTTTGGACTTTGAGTTGATCTTCAAGAGCTTCCAATTAACCTTTAATGGATGCATGGAGGCAAGGATTTGAGTGTATAAATTGCATGAAGGCTAAAGTTTGACTATATGGCGGCTAGTGTTTGAGGAGGCTTGTGAGAATTAGGGCTTGAGGGAATTCGAGCTCTATTTTCAAAGGAGCAAAGTCTTTGGAGTGATTTTGCAGACCTAGAATACGCAAGGAGGTGGCCTGTATTTATAGGCAACCAAAATTGGCTCTAGTGCCTGTTGCAGTGGCGCTAGCCTAGTTGGAATGTTTTTAAGGCGGCAAGAAATAAATTTTTTGACGCTTGTGATGCAAGGCAAAAGATTTGGGTGCCTACCCTAGTGACTACCATGCAATTTTTAGCTTGGCTTCAATAAGAGTGACTTTGAAAAGTCTGGGAATGATCCGAAAGGTTTCGAGTAGTCATACTCGGTCAGGAATGAATGGGAACTCCTGAAAGAGTGTCCTGGAAGTAGAAAGCTTGATAATTAGAGTCGGAGTAGTTGAAAAGAGCGAGCAGCCCACCAAGGGCAAAATAGTCATTTAAACTGAAAAACACCGGGATCGGCCCGAAGTGCTCCTTGAGAAGATATGAAGGTTGGAAACACTATTGATAATGTTTTGAGGGATTGACGGTTTAATACCCAGAGCTGGTGTGGTTAAAAAAGGCGACTGGTCCACTAGGGGCAAAACAATCATTTTGTACCAAGTTTATCAGAATGGATTCGGAATGGTCCAGAAAGGTACTATAAGGTTGGTAATATTGTTAGAAGTATCTTCCAAAGGTAACCGATTTGATACCCAGAGCCGGTGTGGTTCCTGAAGTCAATTGGATGCCTAGGGTAAAATGGTCATTTTGACTGAATGCTCTCAAAATCACAATCTTGGAAGGCATTAAAGCGTATTGGATTATCTTTGGGACAATCTTGGAATGATGGACTTACCGCTCTGAGGTCTTAGGTACTTTTTCGAGAAGCATGCTGATAGGGCCCAAGGGGCAATTTGGTCATTTTTCACTGGAGTGGGTTAGCAAACACTGGTGTTAACCCAGATTTTAAGTATTTCTTCCACTCTGATAGTGTGTGACGATTTGGTTCAAAAGGTATCCCATCCTTTGGTAAACGTGTCACGGCCAATAGGCATGTTCGGTCCCGTGACATAGGGGGCTTGTTAGTATTCCTAACGTCGACCTGTTTATGAGTGTTTTCATCACTCTGATGGTTGCGATATTTGTGAGTGTTTTCGTCACTCTAACGATGCGCGTTCATTCTAGAGACGAACTAATCTCAAGAAATTGCTTAATTAGTTTTATCATTAAAGGGTCGTAGGTACTTTCCCGATCAATGAGACAAATAGAGGACATTCTACGTTGGCAGGCTAGCAGATACTAGAAGTGAACCACTCTACCATCTCGGGGATTTGGGTCTCCTTCTGGTCGACAGGTGTGAAGGGACTTATCATTCCAAGGGATTTCTCAATAACGTGCCATATCGGATGAACTTACCGTCTGAGGGATTAACTTTCTCAAAAAAATGTGCCAGATTAAGTTTGATTGACTTTTACTGGAATTAGAACTGGAATTGAGGTTGAAATATAGACCTATCGTCTTTAAGAAGACGTGCCAACTGGAATTAGACCGAATAATGCCCTAAGGGCATTTGGGTTAATTTGCCTTTATTAGGCCTAGCAGGCCCGCAAAGTGGTTGATTATCTAGATTAAGTCTAGAAAACGGGTTTAGACTTGAATGTATCTGTGTCGGTTTAAATGTAAGTCCGATCGAGCCAGAGATTGGGGAGCGGGAAAAAATGGGGTGCTTACATATATATGGCCTTGAATTGATTATAGCAGTTAGTGGTGGTTGGGAATGCAATTAATACAAGATCACGTTGATAGGCCGTTTGAAAAACTAAACGCTATAGTCAAGGAGTCGACTCTTTTTCTGAAGGGTTCGATCCTTTTTGCTCTGGCACCAGCGTCCTCAACTCTCTGTCCAAATGTGTTGACTCTTTTACTTGAGGTAGTCAACTTTTCTTATGTTTTGGTAGACTTCACCAAGGCACTGTCTGAATATGTTAAATCTTGGGAACCATGAGTCCACTCTTTTTAGCTCAGGTCCTTAACTTTTGTAAAACTTCTTCAATCTTCTTCAATGTCTTCAAACACGTCATGGATCATCCAACTAAGACTTCTAAGGCTTGAAATGACTTCTTCAAGGCATGTTGATCTCCAAGAACACCTTTAATCTATTCAAGATGAAATCAATTCACTTTAATTACTTATATAGTTCTTCAATCAACATCACTTCTTCTATTGATCCAAGACTTAACCAAAATCTTCAAGAGAGCTTCCTAAGTCTTGTGATTTCTTCTCTTCAACTGATCTTCTATTCTTCTTTGAACACCTTCAATCTCTTTTCGAGATAAGACCATTTCAATTTGAATGCTTATGGGGCTCTTCAATTAACATAGCTTCTTCCATTCACCCAAGACTTCAACACAATCTTTAATGGAGGTTCCAAGTCTTGTGATTTCCTTTCAACTAGTCTTCATTATCTTTGACAATCTTCAATCTCTTTGAGATGAGATTATGAACATAACTTTGTTGAGAGGTCTTCAATAAATGTGTCAACCCATTACATGGCTCAACAACCTTTAACAATACTTAGTATGCTTGTAACACACAACTTTTTCAGTATCTTCCAATGTGACAAGCTTTAAGTCATAATTCTATTGAGATTAAGGCACTACATAATCTGGACGCTAAGTAGGATCATTAGATAACTAACACATATTTTGTAATCATCAAAATCAAGGCATGGAGTCAACATAGTTGTGCTCAACATAGAGTTTATAGTGGTGGATATGTAGTCCCCTTATAACGCAATCATAGGAGAACCTGGCTACACAAGATGGGGGTTATTCCTCCCACGTATCACCAGCTGATCAGGTTCCCAACCTTCGAAAGGGTAGGAGAAATAAGAGGAAATTAGATCATAGCCAATCAATGCTTCATGGCTACACTAAAAGAACCATTGAGTGGGTGAATATAATGTGGTTGCATCGAGATACACCAGTTCTGAAGGATGTGTGGAAAGTGATAGAGGATTTGAAAAAGATAAACTTCATCAAACTAACCATGAAAAATTCTTCTTGATCAGGATTTCTCTCACTGGCCAAGAGGAGCAAGACCTCGTAAATTTTCTTAAGAATAATGTAAATGCATGCATGAGGACATCGTTAAAGATGCCCGGCATTGACTCTAAAATATTCTAGCACTACCTAAGTGTGGACCCAATCACCAAACATTGGTCTAAAAGGGAAGAAGATTAGCAGCCCATCACACAAATTATAATTGAAAAAGTAGATAAGTTGCTACAAGCAAATATCATACGAGAAGTCTATTACCCACAATGGCTCTCAAACATCATAGTCGTGAAGAAGAAGACTAAAAAATGGTGAGTCTGTGCATACTTCACTGACCTAAATAAAGCTTGCCCAAAGAATAGCTTTCCTCTTCGAAAGATTGATCAACGAGTACACTCCATTGCTGAGCATTCTAAGATGAGCTTTCTAGATGCCTACAGGGGATACCATCATATCGCTATGTATGAGTCAAACCAAGAAAAGACAACCTTCATTATTCTAAAGGGAACTTATTATTATAAGGTAATGCCCTTTATGGTAAAGAACTCTGAGCAACTTACCAATGATTGGTAACCAAAATGTTCAGTTGTTTGCTTGGGAAATGTCACGCCTTGGATTTCCTACGCCTATGGATTTTCAGGAGGCACGACATAGACTACTCACTAGTCTCACATCAGGTGCATTGACGCCCCAATAAAGGACCAACAAGTGGTCGAAATGCTATAATCTAAATTTAAGTCCACAAAATAACTCAATTAACATACTAAATCCATATATTCAAATACCATTACAGTCATTCGATTTCTTTGCACTACTTAAACAAAATCTAAATAGTTTTAAAGTCCTACTAAACTAAAAGGAAGACTACTACACGTAAATGGAAACTTGATCTTGGAGGTTTTACTTGTGGCCTTTTTCAAGGTCCAACTTAGGTTCTGAGAACCCTATTGATGTTCTTGTTGCATTTACTGCCCTTCCATTTGAAATGTTATCCATAAAACAGGGTGAGCTGTAAAGCCCAACAGTAGTGTATTATCTAATAAACAATAAGTTTAAGTCTTTAATAAAAATAATAGTCAACTGATTTGAGATAGCATATAAAAATAGTTATTTCGAAATCAGGACAAGTGTTGCAATATTCAATAAGATAAAAGATTGTATAACATGTTCAAATTTCTACCACATGTCATGTAAAACTCATAAAATTGTGTTATCTCAGTAAGAAATTATTCATTTTTTTTATTGCACTCATGACATCACCTTATCCCATTTCTATGTACCAATTCTTAAGCTGCGTAGCATGGCTCCTTAACCTTATTTAAGGTTGGGGCCAGGACTAAGCCCGTATTGGTCTGCACTTAAGACCAAGTTCGAATAGGTTTGGACTTATGACCACATTCGCATTGGTCTGTACTCAGGACCAAGTCCACATAGGTATGAACTTACGCCCATTAACTCCCAATTTATTTTCATCTTTCAATATTTCAATATTAGCAACATGACAATTCATTTAGCTATCTCACATGAAAGTAAATATACTAAAAGTGCAAAAAACGAGACAAAACATGCTTTTTGAATTTGCAAAATAATTTCAGTTCAAAGTACGTATGTCAATGGAAAATAATCATATTGCAATTATTGGATTAATACCCCCTACCGAACAACTCAAGTTGACTCGGGTATTTTTCTTGGGATCATCTCGATTTACATGCAAGTCTACCAAGCACAATCGTTTGTTATCATTGGCCTAAATACCTCACTGTTAGTGTAAAACTATCTAAGGATCCTAAGTTGACTCGTTGTAGGTGTAAAATAACTAAAATGTCCTTTAGGGTCGTTGGACCAAACGGTTATCGTCCCTACTACACTTTAGCTTTGAAAAATCCTAAAATATTTAAGAGAATATTAAAATTCTTAAAATTTTTGGTTTTTTTTAAAATTGTTGAAATAGTTCGAGTAATTTTCCTAATATTAAAATAATTTATTTTGCCTTAAATAACTTCAAAATTCAATAAAAGATAATTATAGACTCAAGAAAATTTCTAAAAATATGTAAAATAGTTCTAAGTAGTTTCAGGGTGTTGTATATAGATAATACAGCCCTAACTATCAATTATAATATTTTTAGAATATTTAGAAAAGAGTTTTAACCTTATTTTTTCTTTAAAAATTTAATTTATTTTTTTTAAACATGTATGAAATTTAAAAATCTCCTTTTAGAGTACTCTTATAGGTACTGGAAAGCTCCCGTATATTTTATTTTTCTTGGGTTTCGGCTGGATTTGACCCACGTTCCTATTATCACCAGAACTCTCTCATTTCTTGAGATTTTTGAGTGATTCTTGAAGCTAAATTGCGTAACTCGAATAAACCTACAACTTTGATGTTTTAAGAATTTAGAAAAGAGGTCATCTGACCATTAAAAAATGGACTCAAAGTGCACGGATCTACCCAAATTTCTTAGGCAGACATGTAACTCAATTTTTCTCAATATTTCTCCATTGTTGGACCTTCCAAATGGACATGAATGACCTCTACGAATATTATACTAGCTTCCCCATACCTCCTTTGCATTAAACTGAGCAAAAAACCTATCATTTTATGCAATCAACTGAAACAACCATTTTGTGGGTAAAAATGAGTACTGAGCTCATCTAGAACCATTTGGGGTTCTAGGGTTTATTATGGGGCTTCTATAATCATGAAAGAACAAGGTTCAAGTGTAAAAAATGGATGGATGCAGCTGTATGTGTAGTTTCTAGGTTTTGAAGCCTTAAGAGTTTTGCCAGAATCCATGGCTTCTGGCTATAATTTCAGCCACTGTGGCCCTTACCCTTGCTCATGCAGCATGTATAAATGACTTAGAAGAGGTTCATAAGCTTACCTCTTTGGCTGGAAGTTCCCTCATCTCTCTCTCTCTCTCTATCTCTCTCTTTCTCTCTCTCTCCTTTCCTCCTTGCTTGGCCGACCAATCCTTCTTCCTTCTTTCTCTTTTCTCTATTCTTCCTCTCTTCTCTCTTATATGACTCCTACGAGCATGGAAAAGGGGGAGCCAATCTCTTTTCTCCCCTTTGCTCTTTTTTCTTCCCTTAATTTTGGCAGCCAAAGTAGCTAGCTTTAGCAAATCCTTCTCCCCTTCATCATGTCCTCTTTACATGCCCAAGCATGCTCTTAATCCCCTTTTATGGCAGCCCCTTTGTGCCAAATGTCATCTTTGCACCATTCCAAAGCTAATACTAATCATCCTCTCTCCACTAACTTCATATATGCATATGTATACTTAACTATATTCCCACTATCATCTAAAACCTATACATATATGTATATGTGTATATGCTTGTGTTGTCATTCTTCTATTATTTTATAATAATAATATATTATTTAAAAACAAATTGGATTTTATAGGAAGACCATAGAGGTCTATATCCACGATATGGTGGTAAAGATGAAGAAAAGCACGAGCCACTTGGTTGACCTTGAATCCCTATTCGGTATTTTGAAATGGTACCAACTAAACTTAACACTTCAAAATTTGCATTGGTAGTTTCATCTGTAAAGTTTTTAGGACGGTAACTAGAAGAGGGATTGATGCCAACCCAAACTTGATTACAGCTCTGTAGAACATTCAAAGCCCAAAGACAACTAATGAAGTCCAAAGGCTTGCAATAATTGTGGCTGCACTAAATCAATTCATCATTAATCCTTAGACAAGTGCCAACTATTCTTTCAAATGCTAAAGAAAAGCAGTAAGTTTGAGTGGAGTTGAGAATGTGACCAAGCATTGTAAGAGCTAAAACAATACTTGGCCTTGCCATCGGTATTGTCCACTCCTATACTAAATGATATGCTATATCTCTACCTCTTACTATCCGAACACGTCATCAACATGGTACTAGTTCAGGAAGAGAATAAGGACCAAAAAACGGTTGTATCATGTAAAACCCTATCTTGCTTTGTATCATGTTTAGCTTAATAGCATGCTTATAAGTGCATGATTTTCCTAATCATGGAGCTTGATTAATATGTTTTAATGGAGCATGTCATATGGGGAGTTATTCATTTTTAAGCATGATTAATTAGCTTAATTAATCTCTATGCTTAGCTTATGGCTAATGATGATTAATTAGCCTAATGAGGAGGATTAGTGGTGTATGGTGAAGTAAGGAGGTGCTAGGTGTGCTTGTGTGTGGAAGCTACTTAGGTATATGTTTGTGAAGTGTGTGCTTATGAGGTGTGTGGTTTATCTAATTAAGGTGTGTGTGTGTGTGAGGTGGGTGCTTCATTACAAGACTTTTGTGTATGTGTGACATGTGTGTATGATAGATATAAGTTGTATCTATAGTTGGCTTCAAGTCAAGAAAAGAGAGAGGAGGGAGGAGCTTGTATAGTAATTGTGTTTGGTAAAAGAGAAAGAGTGAGAAAAAGATAGAAAAAGGAAAGAACTGAAGAAAAGAAGAAAGGATTGAAGGGAGAAGTTTGTGTGTTCTTGATTTGAGGTGAGAAATCTCAAGTCCATCATTATTTTTATGTATTGTTTTGATTGTTTGCATGTGTTGGATGGATTGTTACATTAGAAAGACCTATCATGCCTTTGAATGGTAGAATTAAATTCAAAAGCTTGGAATTCAAGGAGAAAACCTAGGATTCTTCATGGTATTCTTGTTCTAATGCTTTGAAGTGTTGTTTGAGGCTATAGAATTTCATTTTAGACTTTAGAGGACTTAGTTTTGAGTTCAAATAGCATGGGAGACCTTAAACCATGTTTTGAAAACACCAATTTCGAACCAAAAGGGGGGAAGGGTGCGTCGATGCAGTGGATGGCACCTACTAGCACAGTCCACTGGCCAAGGGGCATCAAGGCACGCCAAGGGCTCTAATAGGGTGCCATGGCACACTCCTCTTGGTTGGTTGGGCTGGTTTGACGTCCATTTACATTTTACCTTCTTGTGTTGCATTGGGAAGGGTTTAACACTTCTAATTGAATTTCTAATGTATCATTGATGTATTATCTTTTATGTTTATGTGTTATAAGCTATAAACATGCCTTAATAATGCATTTATGACATGGAGCATCCTCATTGAGTCTTACCATGTCATTGTAGCATCATTTCTTGGTGTTAGTGAGCTATAAGCTTTGCATATACATGATTTATTGCATATAATATTGTAATCTCACAAGTTTGATGTGGTGGTATGTGTGTTATGTTCGGAAGCGATTAAAGACACTCTAATTCCACCAAATGAGTGATTTCTCTTGGTACAACAAGTTGAGGTGGGGGATTTATGATAGTCTTATTCGTATTGTAGTGAATGTTTTGTTATCTATGTTGGTGTTAGATTGTTGGATTATAAGGTGGCATTGCATACACCATGCATGGTGAACATAACTTGCATTGTACATTTGAGGCTAGTTCACAATGGATATTCTTGATAACTTACTTTATCAATCTTAGCAAGTTTATCAATAAGTAAGCCTAAGTGGTGATGAACCTATGTGGTGACATTCAACATTACATCACAGGAGGCAATGCATTACAAAAGTCATCTCTCTTTGATGATGATGATAGATGTATGCGTACATTATTGACAGGTGGATTATAAATTGGTGGTTGATTCGGTGTTTAATGTGTTTATCTACATTCGTTTTTTGTGAGTTTGATTATGTTAATGGGTATGTTGATATATAGCTCACACCCACACAGGTTGTTTTGTAGGTAAGATGAAAGAGGCCCAGTCCACTACTATTGGTGTTGAGTTAGAGAGTTTTGGAGACCTCCACTAGTCAAGTCGTAGTTTTGTATATGTTGTGCACTTTGAGGATGGATGCTTTTAAGTTTGTTTAAATTTGGTCTTGTAATTATTGTAAGTTAGTTTATTGGTCTTCTGTACTTATGTATAGTGATTGTGAAATGATTTTGGAATGATTTATATATAATGATGTTGTTTATCCCTTAAATGATTCCTATCTTTGGGATCGTTGTGAGGTATCATTCACAGGTAGATAACCTGTGCAATCACACTCACCCTAAGATAGTGTTAATGACACCTAATTAGGAGCGGGCGTGATATATTATGTCAACAGAACCTTATTAGATGTGGAGACACGGTATCTGCCATTGGAAAAGCTGGCTCTAGCCCTCGTGAGTGCTTCACAAAACTAATGCACTAATTCTAAGCTCACACTATTACTATAATGATCGAACATGTAACATCCTAGACTTACATTCTATTATATGCATTTAAATATGTGTTTTGTGTGTTTAATTATACTTGAGTTGTGAATTGTGTACATCTTGATTACTTGAGTGGAGTAAAATTGTGTAATGCCTACAATTAATTAGAGATTTTTCATAATTTGTGAGAATTGGATGTTTCATGTTATAGATATGTTCGCATACTCTAATCAAGTTGTTCAATTAGGTTAGTTTAATGTTAATTGTATTTTGGAACATTTTTATGAAAAATGATTTTTCTTAGTTAAACTTAATCGTTATTAATTAGACTAATCATTGTTTAATTAAGCTTAAACATGATTAGCCTTAAGTAAGGAATAATTAGTTTAAAACTTGATTAATTACTTTTTAATCATAATTAGTGTGTGAAGTGCCACCTCATATGGGAGGACAGCTCACCTATTCCTTAAGGGACATATGTCCCTCTGATCCTAATAGCAAGACATGTGTGTGCATGTGTGAGTGTGTGTAACATGTCATGCTTTAGCATGTGAAGAGAGAGAAGAGGGAGAAGTAGAGAAGAAAAGGAAAATTATGCACATAAGAAACTAAAGAAGAGGAGAAGTGTTTGGTTAGAAAGAAAGTGAAGGAAAAAGTTTGGAAAAAATCTAAGGAAATTGCAAAAGCGTGAGATAAGGTGAGGGATCTCAATATCATGATTGTGTGCATGTATTTAATTGATTATTGCATTTAGGAAGATCTCTTCATGCTTTTGGAATTGCGAATTGGATTGTAGAATTGGAGACTTTAAGAGAGCGACTTAGAATCGTTGTGATGTTCACGTCTTGATGTTTGAAGTCATGTTTGAAACTTTAGAACCACATTCAAAACCTTAGAAGGCTTAGAAATAGGTTGGATTAATCGGAGTTGCCTAAAACTCCATTTAGGATGCACCGTTCTCAGACCATAAGCACGCTAGTGCACGGGTGAGTGCGCCTAGTGGTGCGGTCAACTGGAGGAGCGCCCTAGTAGTGCGCCTAGTGGCACAATTAGCTAGAGGAGTGCGCCAATAGCGTGTCTAGTGGCGTAGTTCATTGGAATTTTTTTAGTTGCATTAGAGTTATCCTCCAACCTTGAACATTAGCTACATTGGAGATCTTTTTTTTGTTATAACATTATTTCATACTCTTATCATGTATGATAACTAGCTTAAAGAGGTTCAAGCCTTCTTAAAGTATCAAGGTGAGTTGTGTGGATGCTTGGAGATATTCTTTTTAACTTGATTTGTCTTCAAATAATTATTATGTTACATTTCAATGACAAACGTATGTTTTTTACTCAAATGCTATATTTCACAAAGATATTTGAATTCCATGAACATTATACTTATGAAATGTTTTGAAAATGTGTTTAATGTATTGTATGCCACACTCGGAGGTCCTGACTCGGGGTACTTAAAACAAACCGTTATATGAATTGGGAAAGACGTCTTCCAGGGACCACATAGGTCCTTGTGGGTTCTACACGTGTAAGAATCAATTATGGAGTTCGGCTCATTGTGCCAAAAGAGTGTAAATACATGCTAAGAAGTGGAGTTTCTTTTGAAGTACAAATGTTGCTTTGTAATGAATATGTGAACGATCCTCCACAATTTCACTGAGAAGCTATTGCATTATATTATGCTTTTTTGAATGATAATGTTTTATGAATTGTCCATGGAATAAATTGAAATATATTCCTTGTATCTATATCGTTCACTCGTTTTACTCACTGTTGATTATCATTTCAGGAAATGGGGAGTAGAACCATGCTTGGAGACGTTTTGAAAGTTTACTTGAAAATGTGTTTTGGAAGACTAATACTTTTGTTTTTGTGAAGATGGAGCATCTCACTTTTCAAGCTTTTGACCCTATGTGAATAGTTAAAAAATGTAGTCTTGTATATATTGTTTTGTATGGCCTTGGGATAGGCCTAAAACTTTGTACTAATCCTATGCATATGGTTTGACTTCAAATGTGTTGAAAACTTAGGTAGTTGCTTTGAAGCTTAGCTTTGAATGCACAATATTATATTATGTTTCCGTTATTATTTATAATGGATGAATAAACAGGTGATCAACCTATCTCATGTGTTAGCCCTCATGACAATTTTGGTATTAGAGCAACAGGTTGACACCATAGAACTTAGTGTTGTCTAAATAAAAGTTTTATATGACTTGCATGACTTGAAAAGTGTGCTAATTTATTTTCCTAAATAAAAGTATGTGTATTATGTGTACTTACGTGTAATATATCATACTATATGATACATAATCATGAGAAGAGTGTAATTATTTTAATAAATTGTTTGCATACATATAGTTAAAAAATAGTGAAGGGTAAAGCAAGGCCATCTACAGAGCACATTGAAAGAATTGAAAAGGCTCTTGAAGGGTACAAAGGGAAGAAGGGAGGCTAGCAACTATTAAACAGTTTTAACAATTGAAACTCACATTTTTTAGGGAACTCCAGATCTTATGACAATTAAAGCATGGATTTTGGAAATGAAAAAGATTTTTAATGTCTTACCTTGCATTGATGAATAGAAAGTCAATTTTGCTACATTTATATTTCAAGGTGAAGCAAAAGAACCTTAAATGACATCGCAATGGTTTCTTACAATCTTCAATGATTGTATTTTCCTGATTTAGTGAAAGATAAGAATACTACAGAATCCTTGGTGCTAATTCAGGGTAACATGGTTTTAGTAGAATATGAGGCAAAATTTGTTCAATTATTAAGATTTGCTCCACATATAGTATCTTTTGAAGTAAGAAAGGCATAAAAATTTGTGAGTGGTTTAAGATGGAATATTCAAAATCAAGTTGACATCCTAAGGCTTCCTACAGATTTGGAAGTGGTGGAACGGGCCAAGATTGTCGAAATTGCTAATGAATGAAAAGTCAAGACAAATTTAAAAAGAGGCAAAGCTGGGGACAATATTCAAACTTTAAAATGTAAAGTATAAGAACAAAAAGTGGAAGCTCCAATCCACGAGGAGGTGGAATGAGTCAAACAAGCCGGGGAAGAAGTGACATTCCTCAATGTTCCATATGTCACAAATGGCACAGGGGTCCTTATTACTATGCAACTAGAGCTTGTTTTGGGTGTGGTCAAGGGGCATCATGTGAAGAGTTGCCCAAAAGCTTCGAAAGGTTCATCACTGAGTATTTCAACTTTAGCATCTGTCCACAAGCCTACAACTAGTAGAAAAGAGGAACCAAAAAGACAAGGCCAGGCATTTACACTTATTCCGGGAGACACCCCAGCCACTGACTCTATACTGTTAGGTAAACTTCCAGTTTGTGGTCATCCTACCCATATTCTTATTGATTCTGGGTCTACTCATTCGTTTATCTCTTATCTCTTTACATATAACTTACATAAACTTCCTGAACTATTGAAATTTGTCATATCCGTGTCTTTATCATCCGAAGATTCTATGATTTGTGACATGGTGTATAGGTCTTGTGATGTTCATGTGAATGACGTGTCATTGATGGTTGATCTTATACCTCTTGACATGTGTATTTTAATGTCATCCTAGGAATGGATTAGTTGTCTTCTCATCATGCTACCATTAATTGTATGCTTAAGAAAGTCTTATTTCATATTTCCAATCATCCTAGACTTAACCTTAAGGGAGTTAGTGTGGTACCTCCTCCATATCTTATCTCTTTTATGCAAGCACGACACTTGCTTAAGAAGGGAAATCGTGGCTTTATATGTGTTGTCATTGATACCCAAATTTTCTCTCTATCTTTGGAAGACATTCCAATTGTTAGAGACTTTTGTGATGTATTTCCTGAAGAGTTTCCTAGCATATTGGTGAACTGGGAAATTGAGTTTACCATAGATGTTTATCCAGATACACAAATTATCTCCAAAACCCCTTACTGCATGTCTCCACTTGAGTTGAAAGAGTTGAAAACACAACTTCAAGACTTATTAGATAAAGGCTTCATTTATCCTAGTGTTTCACCATGGGCCACTCATGTTCTATTTGTGAAAAACAAGGATGGAACTTTAAGACTTTGCATTAATTGCAGGGAGTTGAATAAGGTGAGTATTAAGAACAAATTTCGATTGCCAAGAATTGATGATTTGTTTGACTAACTTTAGGGTGCACAAGTATTTTTTAAAATGATGTAAGATCAGGTTACTACCAACTAAATGTTAGAGTAGATGATGTGGAGAAAATATCTTTTAGAATAAGATATGGTCACTATGAATTTTTGGTAATGCCATTTAGAGTTACAAATGCACCCGCAACACAAATGCAATATTTGGATGAGTTCATTGTTACTTTCATTGATGATATTCTTGCGTATTCTAAAAGTCTTGCAGAATATGAACAACACTTGAAGACTACTCTCGAAACTTTAAGAGAAAGACAACTTTATGCTATGTTGAAGAAATGTGAATTTTGATTGTCAAGCATATCCTTTTTGGGCCATATTGCCAACAATGAAGTAGTATCAATTGATGTTCATAAGATTGAAACAATTGTGGAATGGCCGAGACCAACTAATATAACAGAAGTTCAAAGTTTCATTAGCTTGGTAGGTTATTACCGAAGATATGTGAAGGATTTCTCAAATATTGTTACTCCATTGACACAATTGACTCAGAAGAATACACAGTTTGAATGGACCAAGGATAGAAAACAAAGTTTTCAAGGATTGAAAGACAGGTTAGTGTATGCACCTATCCTAGCTCTCCCATCTGGAACCAAAGGCTTTATTATCTACAGTGATGTTTCATATAAGGCCTTAGGATGTGTACTAATGCAACATAGAAGGGTGATTGCTTATGCTTCTAGACAGTTGAGACTGTATGAGAAGAATTATCCTACACATGATCTAGAGCTAGCCACTATGTTTTTTGTATTAAAGATTTGGCGTCATTATCTGTATGGAGTAACTTGTGAAATTTATACAAACCCTAAGAGTTTGAAGTACCTCTTCACATAAAAAGAGTTGAATATGTGACAAAGGAGATGGCTTGAATTGATAAAGGACTATGATATGTTGATCCAAAATCACTCAGCAAAAGCTAATGTGATGGCCGATGCTTTGAGTAGAAAATCTACTGCAAATCTACCATCTTTAATTATTTCACAACAAGTTCTGCTTAAGGAATTACAAAAGATAGAAGTTTAAATTATGCTACCAAATTTGAATGTTATTCTTGCTACCTTAGTCGTACAACTTACTTTATTTGAAATGGTAAAACAAAGGCAACGAGATAATCCTTATTTAAAGAAGATTTGTGAAGACACGAATATTAGACCAAAACCTGACTTTGCAATATAAGATGGAGTTCTCAAGTTCAGAAACAGAATATGTGTTCCTAATGTTCAAGAAGTGAAGAGCCAAGACTTAGAAGAAGCTTATAACTCCAAGTTTGCAGTCCATCTTAGGAATACAAAGATGTATCAAGACATTAAAGAATCCTTTTGGTGGCTAAGAATGAAGAAAGATATTACATAATTTGTATCTCATTATCTATAATGTCAACAAGTAAAAGTATAACATCAAAGGCTAACTGGATTATTACAACCTCTACCAATACCGAAATGGAAATGAGAGCATATCACTATAGATTTCGTTAGCGGATTTCCATGTTCTCCCTGATGTAATAATATGATATGGGTAATTATTGACAAACTAATTAAATCTGCTCACTTCTTAGCAGTAAAGATCACCCATTCTTTAGCTACACTTGCAGCACTATATATTAAGGAGATTACTCGATTACATGGTGCACCAGTTTCTATTATGTCAGATAGAAAGCCTAGATTTGTGTCCAGATTTTGAAAAAGTTTGCAAAAGGCTATGGGAATATAACTGAAATTCATTACAACTTTTCATCCTCAAACCGAAAGGCAATCAAAAAGAACAATTCAGATTTTGGAGGATATGTTGAGCCTTAGTGCTCTTGATTTTCAAGGAAGCTGGGAAGATCATTTACCATTAATAGATTTTGGAGGATACAGTTTTTTAGGCAAGCATTGGTATGGCACTGTACAAGACTCTTTATGGAAGGAAATGTAAATCCCCAATTTATGGGACCAAGGTTAGAGAAAGAAAGCTTTTAAGACCTGAAATTGTGTAACAAAGAATTGACAAGATCAAGTTGATTCGACAAAGACTTCAAACTGCCCAAAGTTGCCAAAAGAGTTACGTGGATAACCGAAGAAGAGAATTAAAGTTTGGTGAAGGTGATCATGTTCTCCTAAAAATCTCTCCTTCTAAAGGAGTGATCCATTTTGGTAAGAAAGGAAGTTAAGTTCGAGGCACATTGGACCGTTTGAAATATTACACAAAAGTTTGTTTTATTGCTTACTGTTTGGCTCTCCCACCTAAACTTTCACACATTCATGACATATTACATGTTTCAATGCTAAGGTACTGTGTACCTTATCCTACCCATGTAATCCCTTACTACCCTTTGAATGTGCACGATGACTTGAGTTACATTGAGCAACCAATTCAAATCATTTATTACCAAGTTCAAGAATTAAGGAATAAGAGTATTCCTTTGGTGAAAGTTTGGTGGCGTAATCATTCCATAGACGAAGCCATATAGGAAAGAGAAGACAAGATTTGAAAGAAATAACATTTCCTATTCATTGAATAAGGAATGCCAAGTTTAGAGGACCAACATTTCTTAAAGAGGGAAGAATGTTGCGTCCTAGACCTTGTATGCCACCATATGTATTTAGATATGTGTTTTGTGTGCTTAATTATACTTTAGTCGTGAATTGTGCACATCTTGATTACTCGAGTTGAGTAAAATTGTGTAATGCCTAATTAATTAGGGATTTTTCATAATCTATGAGAATTTGATGTTTCATGTTATAGATATGTTTGCATACTCTAATCAAGGTGCTTAATTAGATTTATTTAATGTTAATTGTATTTTGAAACACTTTTGTAAAGTGATTTTTATTAGTTAAACTTAATTTTGATTAATTAGACTAATCATTATTTAATTAGGGTTAATCATGGTTAACCTTAAGTAAGGATTAATTAGTTTAAAGCTTGATCAATTGCTTTTTAATTATGCTTAGTGTGTAAAGTGTCACCTTATATGGAGAGACACCTCACCTATTCCTTAAGAGACATGTGTCCTTCTTATCCTAATAGCAAGACATGTGTCCCTCTCAGCTAGAGGAGTGTGCCTAGTGGTGCAGTTCATTGGAATTTTTTTAGTTGAATTAGAATATCCTCCAACCTTGAACACTAGCTACATTGGAGACCTTTATTTTTGTTTATAACATTATTTATTACTCTTATCATGTAGGATAACTAGCTTAAAGAGGTTCAAACATTTTTAAAGTACCAAGGTGAGTGGTGTGGATACTTGGAGATATTCCTTTCAACTTGATTTGTCTTTAAATAATTATTATATTAAATTTCAATGACAAATGTATGTTTTTGACTCAAATGCTATATTTTACAAAGATATTTGAATTTCATGGACATTGTACTTGTGAAATGCTTTGAAAATGTGTTTAAATGTATTGTGTGCCACACTTAAGGGTCTTAACTCGGGGGACTTAAAACAAACTATTATATGAATTGGGAGAGACGTCCCCTAGAGACCACATGATTCCTTGTGGGTTGTGCACGTGTAAGGATCAATTATGAGGCTCAGCTCATTGTGCCCCAAAGAGTGTGAATACATGCTAAGAAATAGAGTTTATTTTGAAGTACAAATATTGCTTTGTAATGAATATGTGAATGATCCTCCATTATTTCAATGAGAAGCTATTACATTTGCATTATGCTTTTTTTTAACAGAAATGTTTTATAAATAGTCTATGGAATAAATTGGAATATATTCATTGTATCTATATCATTCACTAGGCTTTGCTCATACTATTGATTATCATTTCAAGAAATGGGGAGTAAAACCATGCTTGGAATCATTTTGAAAATTTACTTGAAAATGCGTTTTGGAAGATCAGTACTTTTGTTTTTGTGAAGATGGAGCATCTCATTTTTTAAGCTTCTGACTCTATGCGAATAGTTGGAAAACGTAGTCATGTATATATTGTTTTGTATGGCCTTGGGATAGGCCTAAAATTTTGTGATAATCCTATGTATATGGTTTGACTTCAAATGTATTGAAAACTTAGGCACTTGCTCTCAGGCTCAGCTTTAAATGCACAACATTATATTATGCTTCTGCTATTATCTATATAATGGATGAATGCATAGGCGATCAACCTATTTCATGTGTTAGGCATTCAGAAGCTACGCTACTGACCGGTTACAACCTTAATCCACATAAGTGGGGTTTGGATCGCGATAGAACACCTTTGAAGATGATGCTCAATAAGGTTGACCCCTGAGGGAGAATCACAATGCAAGCTATTAAGCTATGGGAATTCAACCTCAAAGTTCCAACCAAGGACAAAAATCAAGGCTCAAGTTTTGGCGGACTTTAAAGTTAAATTTTAATCAAAATACAACACCCGGAGTTCCTTGTTGACCCCCAAACTAGGGTGCCACGAGAAAGGAGACGAGGAAAAACATGAGAATTCCTTAATGGGGATCTACGACACTTATTTGTTGATGGATCCTCAGGCATTAAAGGAGATGGAGTTGGGATTGTTCTAATCTCTCTAAAGGGAGTGATCATGGAGAAAATCATCAAACTCGACTTCAATGCAAGCAACACTGAAGTCGAGTATGAAGCATTACTCGCCGACCTAAAAGGTGCTAAGTAGATAGGAATTGTTAATGTCATGTGACTCCCAACTAGTAGCCAACCAGTTGTCAGGAGACTACGTAGCTAGAGACGAGAGGATGCAGTTCTACTTCTCTAAACCTGAAAAGTTGATGAACTGGTTTCAGAGGATAGAAGTAAGACAAATCAGCAAATAGCAGAATAGGCATGTTGATGCTCTCGTAAGCCTAGCTGCGATAGTAGACTTAGGCGCCAAGAGAATTATATTCATCGAAGCATTAGCGGTGCCCAGCATTGAGAAACATCTCAACTAAGAAATCTTATGTGCTAAACAGGGTTCAAGCTAAATAGACCCCATCATAACATACCCAATTACCTAAAGATAAGAGGGAAGCCAACGGATCTGATGCAAATATGCTCTTTTTTGTCTATCTCCTGAAGGTAAGCTCTATAAGAAATTCTTTATTGGCCCTTAGCTACAGTGCCTGCACCTCGACCAAATCCAAGATTTGTTGTATGATATCCATGAAGGAAGTTATGGGGGCCAAAATAGGAGGAAGGTCACTCACTCAGTGAACAATATCCTAAGGGTATTGGTGGCCTAACATGCAAAAAGATACCCAATAGTATATGAAGAGATGTGAGAAGTGTCAAAAATTTAGCCCAATCATTCGGCAGCCATTCGGTGACTTGAACCTCTTACCTAGCCCTTAGCCCTTTGTTTAGTGGGGGCTAGACAATGTGGTGTCGCTTTCGAGGGCCCCAGGCAACATAAGATGGCTCTTGATGGACACAAACTACTGTACCAAATGGATTAAGACTGAACCACTATCAAGCATCACGGACAAAGATACATACGGAGGAATATCATCATAAGGTTTGGATTACCTAGAGCATTGATCTTGGATAATGGCACCTAATTTGATAGTGATCCACTTAGAAAGTTCTGAGGCAACCATGGGATAGTCAACTACTATTCTACACCCGCTTATGCATAGAGCAATGGGTAAGCTGAGATATCCAACAAAACAATCTTAGATGGAATGAAAAAGAGGCTTGAAGGTGCCAAAGGGAGGTGGACAGAGTGTCGCGCCCAGATTTTTCGCACTCGAGGAATACTCACACAAGCGGGAAAAATGTCGTACTCTCTCATTAGAACTCACCCTCCTAGAAAATGAGTGCGACTAGGTTTGAATTGAAAAATAGGTTTGAATAAAGGGCTTTTGAAAAAAATTCGGAGTCGCCACCTAACTTGATTAAGGTGAGTTAGGCCACCTAAAAACTAAGAATAATCCGAAGACTACACTTAGGGTTTTTTGAAAAACGATTTGAAAATATCTCCTCAAGAGAGGGTTTTTAAGAAAACAGGTTGTTTGGCAACCTTTGGAAAACATTTAGCCCTTTTTGAAAACTAACTCCTTTTTGATCTTTGAAATCAGTGATTCTAAGTTCGGAGGTTGGTTACGTGTAGGGAAGACGCACTAAGCTATCACCCTACCCCGCCGTTTCGGTACCTACATGTCAATCTACCCTAGATTCACCTATGAGAGTCTTTAACTAACTAATGGTTCAATCCTACCCACTTTAGAAAAACAATGTTTGAAAACTAACATGATGCATGATATGCAAGTGCAAGTTAAGAGAATTGAAAAATAGATTTGGAAATAAATTTGAAAAGAGATTGATTTGATTTGAAAGAGATTTGAAATTGAAATTGGAAAGTTTAAAAATTGAAAGTAGAAATTTGAAAATAGAAATTTTGAAATTGAAATATTGAAAATAGATTAGAATTTGAGATTTGGAAAAATTTTAGAAACCGCACCCATGAGGGTGGAATTGAAAGTTTGAAAAGTATTGTGACCGCACCTATGAAGGTTGCCTACGTATCCCTTTGGGAGAATCAGGTCAGTCGTAGTTCGGACCAGAGTCCGATTGAAAATAGAAGAGTGGATTGAAGAAGGAAATTGAATTGGAAATTGAATTTGATTTGAAATTAGAAGAGGAGATTGGAAATTGGAATTGAGAAGATTGGACTTGCTTTGGAAAGATTGATTTTGGAAGACTTGGTTTTAGGAAACCTAGACTTAGGAAAGAGACTTAGGAAAGATTCAACTTGACTTGGAAGTTTTAGGAGATTAGGAAAGATTGGATTTAGGAAATGTTTAAATTAGGAAAAGTCAGATTTAAGAAAGTTTCGAATTAGGAAAGTTCCATTTTTGAAAAGTTTTGAATTAGGAAAGTTTTAGGTTTAAGAAAGTTTTCAACTTTAGGAAAGTTTTGAAATTGGAAAGTTTCGAGTTTAGAAAGTTTTCGAAAAAGAAAAGGTTTTAAGATTAGGAAAGTTTTGAATTTAGAAATGTTTTGAATTAGGAAAAGTCTAGTTTAAGAAAGGCTTAGAATTTGGAAAGTTTCAAGTTAAGAAAGTTTTGAATTTTGTAATGTTTTGAAAAAGGAAAGTTTTGAATTTGGAAAGCTTTGAAAATAAGGAAGTTTTGAAAATAAGAAAGTTTCGTTTTAGGAAAGGTTTGAAAAAGGAAAGTTCTCAGTTTAGGAAATGTTTAAATTAAGAAAGTTTTGAGTTTAGAAAAGCCTTAGATTTAGAAAGATTTTGAAGTTTTGGAAAGTTTAGAATTTAGAAAGTTTGGAAGTTTAGAAAGATTTAACTTGAGAAAGTTTCAAATTTAGAAAGTTTTGATTTTAGAAAGATTTGAAATTTAGAAAGTTTAAGATTTAGAAAGTTTTAGAGTTTGAATTTTAGAAAAACTTGAAATTAGGAAAGGTTTGAGTTTAGGAAAAGTTTGAAAACTTAGGTTTGAAAAGTTAAGATTTGAAAAGAAGGTAGAATTAGGAAAATGTTGAATTAGGAAAGATTTTTATGTTCAAGTTTTTGGAAACTTAAGGTTTAGGAAAGTGGAAGTTTAGGAAGGATTTGAATTAGAAAAAATTTGGATTTGGAAGGGATTGGATTTAGTCTCTAAAAGAAAAGATTTGATTTTGTTTCCAAAAACGGAGGACGGGATCTAGTTTCCTAAACGGGGAGATTTGATTCGGTTTCCTAAAGGGAAGGTAGGATTTAGCAAGGATTTGGAAAAGGAGATTCTAGAAACCCTAGGTTTGGAAAATTATAGTTTTGACGTAGAAAAGAGGTTTTGGAAACATGTATAGTTTGGATGTGAAAACAAGAGATTTTGAAAACCTAGGTTTGGGGTAAAGTTTGAAAATCATGTTTTTGGAAAGAAAATTAGGGTTTCCTAATTGTGGCCTCTAAGGCTTGGCTTGGGCTCTAAGGAAAGAGTTTTTAGAAAATGCGTTTTTAGAAACGAAGGTTTTCTAGAAAGGAATCCTAGGAAGGAGTTTTTGGAAAGTGTGTTTGAAGAGGGAGTTTTTGGAAAAAGATTTTAAAGAAAAGGAGTTTTGGAAAGGGTGTTTTTAGAAACGTAGATTTTAGAAGGAAAATCCTAAAGAGGAAATTTCTAGAAGGAAGATTTAGGAAAGAGAGTTTTTAGAAAGATTTTTATGGAGCGTTTTTAGAAAGTGGATTTTGGGGAGAGGATTTTGGAAAGGAGTTGAAAAAGAGAGTTTTGAAAAATAGATTTCAGAGGGAGTTCTTGAAAACAATTTTGGAGAGGAGAGTTTTAGGAAAGTGAATTGAAAAAGATTTTTAGGAAGAGATTTTTGAAAAGAGAGCTTTTTGGAAAACATGTTGGAAAAGAGATTTTTAAGAGGAGGGATTGGAAAAGAGAGTTTTAGGAAAGTGAAAAAAAAACGTCTTACTTTCCTAAAGCGATTCTATCCATAAGAGGGCTAGAACCACTTTAAGAAAGTGGTTTTGGAAAACAATAAGATTTGAAAATATAGACCAAAAAGGTCACTTTTAATGTAATACTTTCCTAAAGCAACATTAGCCATGGAAAGGCTAGAATCACCCTAGAATTGTGGTTTTGAAAACAAGTTTTTGAAAAAGAGATTTTGATGCAATTTTGAAAACAAGCTTGAAAATGATTTTGAAAAAGAGTTTGAAAACGAATATTGGAAGATGCAAGACTATGATATACACAATGCAATTTTGGGGTCGTGAACATACAAGGCTAAGGCTTCAGCACATAATCAAGGGGGCCGGACCCACGTGGTCTTTGGTTAAGCTAAAAGAAAGCCCCCGACATGGTGACTCTCTAATAGCCCAATCCTACACATAGACCGGGAGTCCCCTTGTTTCAAGCATGCAAAAAAAGGGGGGGGGGAAGAGATGGGGGATTAAAATAGAGAAAACCCAAGTGGGTTGGAGAGAGAAGAGAGAGGGGGAAGTACAGGAAATTAAAGAGAAAGCCTACCGTATGTCTTCTTTATTTTGCGCGCCGCGCTGTCTTCGGTCTTCGATTTTTGTCTTGATTTTCACCTTCAGTCTTCAAGAGTTGTCTTCAAGCTTTGGATGGCAGCTCTTCAAGTCTTCAAAGGATGGTTGAAGGCTAGTGTATGAGTGTATGGGGGAGTGTATGAGTGTATAGGAGGCTAGGGTTTGTGTAGAGTGGCTAGGCTTTGGGGAAACCTAGGGAGGCTAGGGTTTAGGAGATGCTCGAGCTCTGTATATCGAAATATAGAATTTTTAGGTTAAGTTTGCAGACCCTTTTCACATTGAACGAGGCTTTGTATTTATAGAGGTTGGACAAACCTAGCGCCTGTTGCAGTGGCGCCAGGGCAAACTTTACATTGGCGCCACTAGGAGTGGCGCCAGGCCATTTTTTGGCTTGGCGCCACTACTAGTGGCGCCAGCCAATTAGGAAAGGTTTAAGGTCGGCAAGCAACGTATCTTTGACTAGATTTGGGCGCCTGTACTAGTGACTACCATGTAATTTTTAGTCTGGCTTCACTAAGAGTGACTCCGGAAAGTCCGGGAATGATTTGGAGGAGTCGGGAATGACCCGGAAGGCTAGAAAGGAGCAGGAACACTTAAAATAGTGTCCTGGAGGTATTTGACTTGAAAAATGAAGATAAGATGTGTCGGAAAGGTCGACCGGGCCTTTAGGGGCAAAACGGTCAACCGGACCGAAAAACTGCCGGGACAAACTCAAACTTTCCCGGAAGAAGACTTGAGATCTGGAAATATTATTCAGAATGTTTCCAGAGGTTGCTGGTTTGATTTCCAAAGCCAGCGTGGTCGGAAAAAGAGACCAGCCCACCAGGGGCAAAATGGTCATTTTGTACCGGGTTTGCCGGAACTGACTCGGAATGGTCCGAAAAGGTAAAGGAAGGTTGAGAACACTATAAAAAGTATTCTCGGGTCATTACCGGTTTGATACCCAGAGTCGGTGTGGTTGAAGAAGGAGACCGGCCCTCTAGGGGCAAAACAGTCATTTTATACCGGGTCGGCCGGAACTAACTCGGAATGATCCGGAAAGGTAAAGGAAGATTGAGAATACTATAAAAAGTAGTCTCAGGAGGTTACCGGTTTGATACCCAGAGCCGGTGTGGTTCCCGGGGCATTTGGATGCTTAGGGGCAAAAATGGTCATCTTGACCGGAAAGTCTCGGAAAAGGTCCTAAGGGCAGTCTGGTCATTTTCACCGAAGTGAGCTAACAGACACGGGTGTTGACCTGGGTTTTGAGTGTTTCCGCCACTCTAACGGTGGTCGTCGTGACACAGAGATTTGTTGCCAATTCCCTATATCGACCTATTTGTGAGTATTTCCGCTACTCTAACGGTTTTGTGAGTATTTTCGCTACTCTAACGGCTTTGTGAGTATTTTCGCTACTCTAACGGCTTTGTGAGTATTTCCGCTACTCTAACGGTTTTGTGAGTATTTTCGCTACTCTAACGGTTTTGTGAGTATTTCCGCTACTCTAACGGCTTTGTGAGTAGTTTTGCTACTCGAACCGTCTCGAGGAATAAACTGTCTCGAGAGAGGGATTGGAAAGGGGTCTTACCGTCTCCGAAGAGACGTGCCTGGATTGAAACCGTCTCGAGGAATAAATTGTCTCGAGAGTGGGATTGGAAAGGGGTCTTACCGTCTCCGAGAAGACGTGCCTGGATTGGAACCGTCTCGAGGAATAAACTGTCTCGAGAGAGGGATTAGAAAGGGGTCTTATCGTCTCCGAAGAGACATGCCTGGGTTTTGAGTGTTTCTGTCACTCTAACAGTTTTGTGAGTATTTCCGCTACTCTAACGGTTGTGTGAGTATTTCCGCTACTCTAACGGTTTTGTGAATAGTTTCGCTACTCGGACCGTCTCGAGGAATAAACTGTCTCGAGAGAGGGATTAGAATTGGAAAGGAAAGGTCAATGCCTCCTAAGGGCATTTTGGTCATTTTGCCTCTATTTGGGCCTGACAGGCCCGCGAAGCGATGGAAAGACGGAATTTGAACCTAGAGAATTGGTTTCGATTGGAATATGCCCACTATGACTTGAAAACAAGTCTGGACGGAGTGTAGACTGCCGAGCGGTCAAAAATGGGGTGCTTACACAGAGGAACTCCCAAGTATCCTCTAGTCTTATCGAACAACTCCATGGAGATTAACTAGAGAAACTCCCTACTACTCAAACAAACGAAACCAGATGTGGTCACGAACAACCAAGATTGTTCAACAATGGAGAAAAAGTAGCTTTGGGAAGGTGGCAGAATCTATATTATATAACACAGAAGGGGTGTAACATTTGGATGACTAGACACATTGGTCTAGAACTACGCACAAAGTGCCTCTTTTGAGGCATTACGATGATAGGCATTTAATGAAGATGACTAATGGAAGGATGAAAAAGGGTTTTAAAAACTTGGTTTGAAATTTTGAAATGGCAATCCTGAAATAGATTTTAAAAGGGGATGACATGGACTTGATTGGAATTGAATTTGAAAAGGGTTTTTTGAAACTTGAGAGGAGAGTTTGGAATTTTGAGACAAAAAGTCTTTTGAAAATTAATATGGACCCCAGTTTGGTTGTTTTTAAATTTACCAGTCCTCCTAAGTGTCAAATCATCAAAGAGTTAAAACTCTTTTAGAGGCATAGGTTTTTATAAAACCATTTTGAGATAGGCTAAAAAACATTGTTCTAGGATTTTGGAAAACATAGGATGTCAAAACCTTCTTGGAACCATGTAGGTTGCTTTTGATCCATCACTTTCCTCCAAGAATCTAGCTATTTAAAAGGGTTAGACTCTCTTTAGAGTATGATATTTGAAAACACTTGAAAAGAGTTTTAGAAAATCTAGGGTTTGAAACCCCATTTTGAACTATGAATGTTACTCTTGATTTATTACTTTTCTTCCAAAAATCTAATAATAGAAGTGGAGTCTAGACTCTCTTGATGTATCACTTGAAAAGGGCTTTGAAAAATGTAGGGTTTGAAACCCCATTTTGAACCATGAAGGTTACTCTTAATTTAACAATCTTTCTCCAAGAATCTAAACATGGAAGAGGTTCGACTTTCTTTGGAGTGTGATCTTTTGAAAAGCACTTGAAGAAAACAAGAATTGAAAATAGAGTTTCTAGCCTTTTTCTAGAAATAATTTTGAAGACTTAGAGAAAGTTTTGGAGTATTAAGGTTTTGCTTCGCAAGGTCAACTTGAAGAATTCATATCTGTCCCATTTTGACTTAAAATTAGTGATTCTTTTATTTTCATTTTTAAAGGCTTGGGATTTTAGTCTTTATAATAAAAATTTGAAAAACATCTTTGAAGTATAAAATATTTATGGACAATTTTAACCTTAGGGGTCAATATCAAAACTTTTTAAAATTTTTAATTGAGGACTCACCTCTTAAAAAAGAAATATCAGGTAAAAGAGCAGGTTGTATTAGAGAATGCATATTACCATAATGTCACTCAAATTAGGCATTAAAAAGACTATTAAGTCCTTACATAACTTTTTCATTTGGGGTTTTGGTGATGACATTTTAGAAACATCGTCAAGCTATGCTTGAGGCTCTAAACCACACTAATGTTCTAAGGACAAGGATTTCCTTCAACCTAAGTTGAAGGAATACCTCCTACCACATGTACGTAGCAGCACATTAAGTTGTTATTTATTAAAATTATATTAATAATTTAATTAAAATTGTCCTAGATTTTAGGTATTATTCATGGAATTACTATATTGTAAAAGATACTCAAATAAAAAATATAAGTGCATACCCAAATGGTACACTATCACATGTACAAAAAAGGAGGAATTCCTCCAAACCCAGGCTGGAGGAGGAAATCCATATCCATGTTCTAATTGATACCACTCCTAATCAATTAGTGGGCATGGTCACTTAAAAGGGTGAGTGTAGGTGGGACAAATTTAAACGGATTCGGTCACGAGGATTCTGAAAGGCTCAAACTCAAGAAGCCTCACGAGACCATAAGCGTACAAAATATGACGAGTCCACTTAAACTCTAACCTATGCAATATGATCAAAACTGGAAGTCCAGTACTCCTTGAATGCTTTAGTTATAACTGAGAGCCCATACTTGGTTCAGTTAACTGAAAGCCTACAACTGAAAGCTCACTAGGATCCAAATGACTTAAAGTTGAGAACCCACGGGGTAACATGAACAAAGGCTAAAGTTAATTAACTAGAGCGTCGCTACTTAGTTTTTTATTCCAAGAAATCATATCCTTGAACTCTATTGAAAGACATAGTTCTAATGTCAATAGAGAACCTAATTTGGAGACCAACGTCCATGGCAAGAAAGCATGTACTATACCACAACATATTCATTTTCATATAAAGTAGTAGGAAAAACATAATTCAATTATTCATCTATACTTGAGCTACTCATTTCCACCTATAAATAATTAGCTAAAAGAATGCATTCACTATACAATTATTTGTAGAATTTTTTCTGTGAAAAAATAGTTACATTACCCACTACTTAACCAACCATGTGTCATAGAGCTATATTAAAGTTATTCATTGAATATCTTTTTTAAATTATAATGCTTCCTTTTGGTCTATTGAGCAAGTTGTAATATCGTTAATGAAGATATTGATAATACCGGCAGATCTACATATATAATCTTGTTTCTGGTTTTTTTCTCCCCTTCTTTTTTCCTTTTTGTCTTGGCTTCTCTCATAATGTGAAGATTTATTGTCATGACTAATATGTAAGGCACACTTGACCAATTGATTCATGTGGCCAAACAAAGCCCACACTTAAATCATTATAGTTTATTGTCAAATGTAATTAGCTTGGCTAAACTTTATTGTTTTTTTCATTTTTTATGTAAACATTTTGAAATTGGTATAGTCAAGAAATTTGAAAAACATTGCTAGATTTTTTTTTTCTTGGTCATCGTCCCTCTCCAACTTGGCTGAGAGAGGTGCAATTTAATAGAATTAGGTGACATCGGCCTATGGACCAATTGCTAGAATCTAAGAATCCTTGAAAAGGGGTTCTGTTGCTCCTCGGTTTTTACTCATCACTTCTCGGTTTTTACTCGGACCATCTTGGCTCGGACAAACAAGACACTCTCTCTATTACAACTCACCCTTCTAAAAAGACAAGTGCAATAAGGATTTGATTTGACAAAGAGTTTTTGAAAAAAATTAGAGTCGCCATGATCGCTCTTGAATAGTGTAATTTATATTCGTTAGTGTGCGGTTGCGATGCAGTAATAATATCTCGATAAGTCCGAGATTGATCCACAGGAAACACAAGAATAAACTAGTCTAGCAAGATCTACAATCAGAACAGAAGAATAACAAGCTCCTAATTAATTGAAATTGCACTTCCAAAAAGAAACTGAAATCAATTGTTGAATATGGTTGATCTAAATTATCAAATATTAAAATCAAACTAATTTTAGGGATATATTCAAATAATATAAAAAGGTTTTGGCAGGGTTTGATCCGGTAATAAGATTACAGGCAAGTTCCCAAGATAGTTTTGATTAAACAAACTCAAGATTCGATCACCCTCTTGGAATTGATATTCAGTTATTTACTAGTGTTCATACCAGGTTCTATTCATACTTATCCCAATTTATAAACCTGTCTATAAGATTTGTTTGAAGCTTAATTAAGAACAGTAGATTTTTAAAGTACTCTTAAAAGGAATATGTATACAATTATAATCAATACCCTTATCAGAAATTTTAAATATACGTATCCCTGCTTGCATATCAGTCTATACATACATACTAGATCTGATCAAGATATTGTTTTCGAAGATATTCATGGACGAGAGAATGAATCTTGATCCAAGATCTTGAAATATTGAAAAATAAATAATTATCTTGAATCTCTACTTGTAACCTAGTTATTTTCTCAACTCATACCAAGAACAAATTTAGCTACTAAAATATGTTATAAAGATTGCAAGAAATGAAATAATAATTAAAGAAAGAAAATTCTGCATTAAAAAAATATAATTTTGAATTCACAATAAGAAGAAGAAAAACTAAAGATGAAGACTAAAAATTAAAAGATTATTCTCTGAAAGATGAAAAGATTGGCTGCCTCCTCAAGATGGATATTTAATTCTCCTAAAAACCCTACTCTTCCTTCAAAACATAAAACTCCGAAGTCTATTCTACTTCCTTTCCTTCTATCCAAAATTGAAAAGTGAGTTAATCTAACAAATTCTGTCATTAGGCGTACGGATGGGTCTCACCGAGTGCTCAGACAGGTTGAGTCCCCTCACGAAAGTTGTATGTCTCGAAAAGTTATATAAAATCGACATATTATGTGTCTAAATAGCCTTTCTGGTTCGAGAGATATGGGCTTCCAAAGTTTCAGCTCTGCGTGCTTCAATAGCTTGTACCACAGCTTCAACAGTTTGTACCTTGACAGCAACCTCTTGAAACCTATGATTGAATTGCATTCAAAATCATTCCATTTAAGCTCAAAACCTACATAAAGTATAATAAACTTAATCAATATCAAAACATAACTAAAAAGACATATATAATCATTAAATAATGCTAACAAAGCACTAATTAATGACTTATAATTGTACTTTTGAAGCACAATCACACTCCCAAGTAGATTTTTGCTAGTCCCTGGCAAAATACTAAAACCAAAAATATAATCTTCACTTTCGTAGAAGTCACAAATGCATTTAGCCTATGCATAAAGTCTTTAAACCCCTAATAGACGAGTAGTGTCTCGTGAGGGTTTGCAGTGATGATACCCACAAACATCTATTCATTTCAAACAATCAATGATATAGAGAACAACTAAAGCATATGACAACTTACTCAAGGCAATTCTCAACTCAACCTCCATCATAAGTCATGCAAGGTTAAAGACACGGAAGTTACAAGAAAGATGCATATTCCAATGCACTAATAATGCAATATAACTTAAGTGCATCAATATCATGCACTAACATCCTTCATGCTTTGATTCAAACTCTCTCAAGTCATACACTCACAAAAATATGAACACATGTGTCTCTCAATGGAAAGCTCATCATAAGAGTAATTGTATAAATCATGCAAGAAGAGCAATCCAATAACGAAAATTGCAAAAACGTATGTGTAGAGGACTTGACATAGCTTCATGAAAGAATATTCACAGTCAAAGTGATAATCAAGAAATTAACAAGGATGACTTATACTCAAAAGAATTTTCAACTCATGTATACTTTCGGATCAACTAAGACCTTTTGTATGAAGAAGAAAAATGTATGGAGAGAGAAAGAATAAAATACTCAAAACAGTTGTGATCAAGGCATGTCATGATCAATAAATACATACTTTCACTTCTCAATTCATATGATAATGCTTCTTCTTTTTTTCACTTTTTTCATATTTCTTCTTTTTTTTTTCCCCATCACATCACAAAATACGTCATCCCCTTCTTTCCAAGCTCTTCATTAGCACAAAGATCACATCTCTTTTATAGAAAATATTTTAATAATGATTTGGATTTATCAATGATGATATATAAAAGGTTCAAGAGAAAGAATCTAGAAATTGTGGATCCAAAAAGAATAGAATGACCTAAAAACATATCCGAAGTATATTAAGTTTGAAATTCAAAAGAATATAAATGTCAATAACCTTAATCATTACCTAACTTATGAATCAAAATCGAGTATAATGAAGGCTTCGTTTGTTTCACCGGCAAATAAAATTCTAGGTAAAAATTTTTCTTGAAAAATAATTGGGGGAAAAAAAATATTTTTCCCATAATTTTATGGTTGTTTGGTAATAACCTGGAAATTTGTTCAGAATTTATTTTTTCCCCCTTTTAGGTGATTGGTGGAACTTGGAAATTATTTTACTTTGTTTAATTGACAACTATTATTTCTTTGTTTTGTAAATAACTAACAAATCAATACTACCACAATCACATAACTCATCTCATGCAAAACTAAAAACATGAATAATAATCGATTGTTCTCACAAAAATTGATAGCATAATTCAAAACATGACAATAAAAATAATTGAAACATGTGGCAAACCTAATCAACCACTTACTTATTCCTAAGATGTCTAAACTGAAAAAAAATTCTTCACTAATTTTTTTAAACTTCTAAATCCCACCTGAAATGAACTTTGTTAGCCATCGTTTTCTTCCACCATCATTCTTTGCAATGAACGATCTAGCAATCTTCTCATCATTAAGAAAATCAACTGCTATTTCCAGAATCAATTCATCAAATCCTTCCACTTTCATCACCTCATCATAAAGAATTGAAATGTGTTCTTGACTAGCATTGGTTTTAAGTGTAGCAGCTACATCAGCAATTCGATCTGCTAGCATTTCCAACTTTTCAGAAAGTTCATTTGTAGATCTAGCTCTTTTCCTATGGTGCCTAACATGAGATTCAAGAGGTCCTGAATTCAGTATAGGAGCTTGAGTAGAATTTGTAGTTGTTGAAATGTCTTCAATGCCTAGTTCACCATTATTTACTAAATTATGAATTTCATCAACAAGAGGTGTGTCACCAATTTCATCAACGTTAGATTTGGCAAAACAGCCTGTTGCTTGGTCATCACCGCACACCATAGAAAGCTCATCATACATCTCAATTGGCTTGTTCAAGCATGGTGTAGCTTTCGAGAGTGCCTAAAACCAAGTTAAATATTTGATAATAAAAAATTACAAAGTGCTTAGTAAATTATAAATAATGAAAATAAATAAATTTACCTCAATATATTCCTTGTAGATAGAATCAAGACAAGTGAACATCTTCTTGTCATCATCCCATCCAAATCCACTACTATTTTTTTGAATTTTCTTCACTTCATTAAATTTAGTCTTTGTCGTCTTCATTCGATTTTCAACTTTATCAAAAGTACAAAACACATTGAACTTTTGTGAAACTGCTTTTGCCGCACGAACATAACTTGGCTTCTTAAAACCCTTGTCCACCTTGTGACCTTGTTTCACCTCCTTAACAAGAAGCTCAATAAGAAGTCCATCCATAGCCGGAGTCCATCTAAATTGTTTAATATTGGAATCATTGTTGTTGTTATCAACATGATCCTCTTGTGTTGCCATCCAAGCTAATAGTTACAAATTAAAATAAAAAAATACACAAAAATATAGTTAGTAAAAAAAAATATTATTAAGCAGATATTTAGCAATGGTATGTTAACCTGAAAGACTTCACCAAGAAATAAATATTCAATAGAAGTTTAATAATATAATATTATGAATGTCACATGACCAAGTATCTCTAATTAGCACATCTCATGAATAATAACAAAAAGATAAAACTCAATGGTTTATATAATCATTATACATAGCATTTGCAATGTCAGCTCTTTTTTGTGTCCACTCCCTATGCTCAATTCTTTCAGCCATCAGTGTCCTCTGCCTTCTTTGAGTTTTTGTCTCGAGTTCACTTTATTGTGTAATTTCAGCTAAGATGTCATCATCTGGATCAACACTAAGTATGTAGTTGTGCAATACACAACATGCTAAGACCACATCAACTTATCTTTCATATGACCAATACGGTTCAGCATCCAAAACTCGAAACCTTTTTTTTAAAACACCAAAAGCTCTCTCCACAGTTGTTCCTAATGAGGAATGTCGAAGATTAAATAATTCCATCTCACTTTCTGGTGCATGATTACTATATTATTTTAGATGATATCTAATGCCACAGTATGGAGGAATAAAACCTTTTCTAATGCCATAACCTGCATCCACTAAAAAGTATTTTCCTGTGTAACAAATAAAACACAATAATATCAATGGCATTATATTGTATGTAATTTAAATTTTTTTATAGTTTTATGTTGCACCTTCAAGAACTCTAAGCCCATTGCACCTTGTTAAAGCATCATTTAAAATAATTGAATCATTTGCCGATCTTTCCCAACCAACGAGCACATATGTAAATTTTAGGTCAAAGCTAGCTACAGCCATGACATTTTGAATAGGTTTATCTTTTCGACCACGAAAACGTCCATGAATTTCAATGGGAATTGTAGCTCGCACATGAGTACCGTCTATTGCACCAATGCAATCCTAATACCACTTATAATGTTTGTTTTTTTTTTATATAATTTTTTTGAAATGACACATTAATAGTAAACATAAAATTTTACATTTAACTTAAACCATGGCCAATATCTTCGATTTTGTTGTATTTTTTGAGATATTGTAGGACTTGGACGTTTAATATACTCACCACGTAACTTCAGAATTGCTCTCAAAACTTTATTAAAATATCTTGACACAATTTCACCAGAACGAAAAAATCGACTGCCAATGACTCAATTTCTTATTTTGTCCAACAATATGAAGAAACATAGCCACTTGTTGTTTAATTGAAACATGTAATGTTGGCCTCAATAACTTTTTGTTCTTCAGTATGAAACATAACCTGTGAAACACCTGTTTTGACATGCGTAGTTGATCCAAACAAACCACATCCCTCCCATTAATTATGCTATCAAGATATATTTTCCTCTCTTCATCTCTATTAACATGAGGCTCTCTAAACATGAAGAATATTGAATAGACACTAAACAAAGCAGTAGAACAAGCTGACATCACAGTAACAACTGCAGCAACCTTCTTTTTCCTCATAGCAATACTGTTTTCTTCTTCCATTTATGATGGAAGCTAGAGATAGGAGGGACAAAGAGGACTATGTTAAGCGATAAGAGAATACCAAGTTTGAAGACCAAAAAAATATCACAAGCATAATTAATGTCCAAAATGCTCGTTATAACATGAGAACCTAATATAATTCCTAATAATCTATTTTTATATGCACAGACAACACTAATTGCTTGAAAGATGCACCTATTAGGGATGAGAAATTAATTATGTAGGTAAAATGATTGCTTCATATCCATGTCATTATTGTGAGTTGTTTAATTTTAAAATGAAAACATGTCAATGATATCGAATGAAACTATCATGTAGATTCATTAGTGTTAAAAGTAATTAAAGTCATGAAATACACAGTTCGTCAATGCTCACAAAGTAATACAGTAATACAGTGATGCAAATATTATTAAGATACAGCTTTAAAAAGCATGACTTCATCAGTAAAACACCATCAGTTCCATTGATTACAAAATCTGTTTGCATGCCAAATAAATAATAGCATGATTAATGATTATGTGAGAGAGAGAAAATGAGTAAGAAAGACATACCTGAGAATAGAAGCAACTTATACTGTAGCCTTTGCCAATGCACTGGTATAACAAAAAATTCTAATTTAATAATAAAATTAACAATAGCTTTTAATGATAAAAGAAACAGAAAATTGAAAAACTAAATATTGAATTGACCAAAGAACTCAGAACTATGGTCTTATAATTCATAATTGGATGTGAGAGGAGCCATCTAACTCAATTTAATAACCAAACTAACATGGAAATAATACACCATATTAGCCGAACTAAGAAAAAAGAACGAAAGTGACCAGGATAGATTTAAACTACCGGTAATTTAACCGGAACACAAAATAAGAGTGCTTGGTGCCATGGACGCCCAACACCGCCAGGCATGATTTGGATGCTGTGGACATGGGGATCAACTATACTGATTTGGGTGCTATGTTAGAATCAACATTCATATAAATATATTTATACATATGTTTGCCTATATGAGAGAGAGAGAGAGAGAGAGAGAGAGAGAGAGAGAGAGAGAGAGAGAGACGTACGTAATGGTGGAGAAGAGACAGAGCTTGAATAGGTTTTTACCTTATGAACTTTAGTTTATATAGACTACTGAAAAACTTTTGCTACCCGCCTAAAATATTTCACTCTCCTGCTTATGAAAAATAACATCCGAGAGATATTTCACTCTCTCGGATGTTATTTTTCTAGATTTTCTTACAATTTGGAATATCTTTTCCTAAAATTTAGGAATTTCCAAACAAACAAACGACAAAACTTTCTTAATTTCCCAAAAAATATTTTTTTTCTTAGATTCTCCGATCAATAACCTTAATCATTACCTAACTTATGAATCAAAATCGAATATAATGAAGCTATTAGAAGAATAAAAAAATGAAAGAAATATCCCTGAGTAAATGTAAATCCACTCTGAAAAGAAGATAAATTAGCTATAAAGCTCAGAAGGTACAATCTCCACTATTTAAGGATGAAAAACGCACAAAACTTTCAACACAAGATGTCACATAACAAGACAGTGCATACTGATGTAATATCTTTCTTGTAATGCTTTCATGCAAATACTTGCAATGCATCATCATAAGAAGTTAATTCGACAATTAAACTTAAGTTTAGTCCAATGGATAACTCCAGTCATTCTCAATTCAAAGATTGTATTGACATGGACATAAATATGATTCTAAAAAAAAACATTTTCAACACCCCTAACGTTAATAATACTAAGCAATAAAAGCATAAGTGAAAGTGTTGAGAATACTGACCATATCAGACAAATCATATGCTAATTAACTCTTACCAACTTAGTTCCGGTGTCCAAATGTGAATCAACGTGAGCAACACTTGTAACTAGTTAGAAAGGTATAACAAAGTTTTTTTTTTCTTTTTCTCTTTTTTTTTTAAAATTCTTTTTAAAGAAAACAGAAATAAAGCAAAAGAAGAAAAAAGAAAAAAGAAAATCCTTATAAAAAAATTGCTAACTCTACAACTACTAAATTAAGTTTTCTCAAGAACTCTAAGATAAATGAGTAGGACAATGCTCCGGTGCCACCGAGGTCGAGGCCACTGAAGTGTGACCCTTCAGCAAGTCCACCTCCGCCTTCAACTCAAAGATTTGCCTTTGTAAGAACTCAACAGTTGCAAATGGCTTGGCTAGGGCAAGCTGTGGCTGTCGCGAAACTAAGGTGGGTAAGTCACTCTGTTGAGGTGCTCGGGTACTCAAGGCATTCAAACCAGATAAAGGATGACCCAAATGCTCAATGGTGTCCAAAGGCAAATTGGGCACTCTAATATGCTCCAAAAGCTGAGTAATGAACAAACCATAAGGTAACCCGCCAGATGAATAGCGTGTTTCCCCCATAACAGTTAGCATCAGAGTAGACAGATCAATAGTATACCCCTTACCAATAATATAAAGCCAAAAACACCTATTGTGATCCACTAAAACACCCAAATCCACTTCAAAGATAATATTTGAGAAAAAGATTAAATTCAACAGCCTGTACTCCCTTTTTAAAGATGACACGGGTATGATGGACTGATTACCCACTGTTGGTATTTTCTGTAATTCGACACATAGCACATCAATAGGGGGTGAATTTCCTTCAAACAATGCAAAATTCAAGCTTGAAACCCGTGGCAAAGTCAAAAGTTTACAAATACCATCCGCTATAACAGTGACCGCGTGCCCCCTTACTTTGGAATGAATGGAGAGCTCAGGTGTCTCAGACACACTCGAATAAGCATAGAATTTTCACACCATGTCAACATTTACTAAACCTTCTCTCTTTAAAATCCGAAGACAACCCCGCTATATGAATATGGATTTTAAAAATCTATCAGAAAAATTTAAGAGTTACACTCGGTGTTCAATTAACACCTGCCAGCCCTGAAATGAGTTCATGTACATATCCTTTTCCTAAGAGTTAGCAAACCGTTTGATTCCTTGTTGTGATTCTTACTCCCTTTGAGTAACATGATTATCAAAATTACTTTATTTGTCCCATTCTTAAGAGAAACTCACAACAATAAATAAAACAAAATAAAATAAAAAAATATGAATGGCATAACATAAATTAAAATAAACATTACTCAATTAAATTGACATGAATTTAAAAACTAAATAGTTTTATTAAAATAGAGTTTTAGACCGCCACGGCATGACGCACAATCTAAACTCATCAACACAAACATAGCATAAAAATATAAAAACCAAGAGTTTTAGATCAATTATATAATAATCATGAATGCGAATTATCTAAACTCTAACAACTACTATCCACTACAAAAGTTGAGTATGGTGTTCTACGTCAGTGCCTGTAACTCCAACATGTTTATCACCTTGTCCAACAAAGGCTGCCCAACTTGGCCACTTCCTTTAGCCGATGTTCCTCTATCCCCCTCTTCTTCTTCTTCTTTCTCGACCCTTTTCTTCTTGTGGCTTCTATACTGCACTTCTAACTTGTTAATGGAAGTCATATTGATGGCACCCATGGAAGATTTTCTTGAAAAGAACGAAGGTGGGTTGACTCCAGCCTCAAGGATTAGGGAAGTAAGCATATACATAAATGGAATGCTATCCCCTTAGGTGATGTTGGTGGCATCTTGATATAACTAGAGGAATATATACCTAGGAAAATCTATAATCTTTTGGGTTCCAATAGCCCACATTAACTGGGCACGGGGTAGGCCGACTTGGGAATAGCGGGCTTGGGGTAACAGACTATGGCATGAGAATAGAAACAATGAAAGGTACGTCATTTTCAAAAAAATTTTCTCACACTGGGTCTTTCCCTCAACCCAAGGCTGATCATTTGTTAAAATCTCCTATGCCATCTCAGTGAGACTCAAAGTCCCATTCCCATGGCAAAACTCGGCATTAGGGTCACGCCTAAGCCTATAATGGTGACAAAAAGTGCCCGAGATGATCACTATAGCTCTCCCTCTTACCTAAGTAACCAACCTCTCTTGACCCTCCATTTTGTTAGCCACTAGGATGTTAGTCATAAGTTCAGCACAAAGGGTTAAAATATATTCTCCCACATAGGCGGCTAGGTCATTCCATCCCCGTCTTTCGAACTCGGCTTCTAAGGCAAAACCACCCCCAAAATTCTATATTTCTCTCAACGTCTGCGGCAACTAGGCCTGGTGACTAGTAAAAATTTTAAAGTCATAATCTGATGAGTAGTCGGGTTCGAAGTGTTCTATTGCTATAGACTTTTTCATTGATTTCTTACTTCCTTTTGGTGCCATCAATATAACTTCACAAAACAAAGATAACGAATCACAACAACCACCACAACCTAATCACAATTATAGCAACAATTGCAATCCTAGCAAAACATAAATAGGAACGAAACGATTCGAGAAGGGTAGTGAAGGTTGCATTTGTTACCTTAGAAGATAAAAAGGCGGGAAGTTGAAGGGTCACAACTCTTCAAACCTGTAAGACTCCGTCGCCTCGTCCAGAGGCTCCCTCTCTCTCTAAAACAAATTTTTCTGGGTATGCGAATGAGACAAAATGGAGGGGGCTTCCCTTTTTATAAAAGCGGAGGGGCGTTTAGACGAACCCTAGAGGGCGTTCGGGCAGTGGTCCAAAATGGTGCCATTCAACTTCAAATAAGGCGTCCAGACGGTCCCAAAAGGGGATTCGGACTGGAAGTGAGCTCATCTAAACCAACTTAAAAAATTTTTTAAGGCACGAAGGGTGTCCAGATAGGCAATAGCCATGCAGAAATCGAATTCAAATTTTTTCTAAGTCATGGGAGGTATCCGGACGGGCAGTGGCCATGCAACCACATGCTCAAAAAATTTTCTAAGTGTGAGAAGGCGTCCGGACGGTCCCAAAAGTTCGTCCGGACGGCCAGTGGCATGTTTTCCAAACTGCTAAAAAAATTCAAAGTATAGAAAGGTGTCCGGACATCCCCTACAGGCGTCCAGATGACCTAATTTTTACAATATTTTTTAATTTTATTTTTTTAAATACTATAAAGTAGTATGCAATTCATCACAAGATGGATCTCCCCCCCCCCCCCCCCCCCCCCCCCCACAACTTAGTATGCACATTGGCCTCAACAGAAGAAAGAGGAAAGACGAAAGACATAAATTTAAGTCATGAAGGGCACACTAGACACTAAAGATCCTAAAAATAAAACAAAACTAATATACACAATTACCATTTGAATGTTACTCTAATGGAGGTGGATCTTCGTGACTTAATGTCTCTATTTCTGCCACAAAATGTTCGACATAATGTTTTAGACGATGACCATTGACTGTGAATTGATTGTCATTCATGGGGTTTTGAACTTCAATGGCCCCATTCTCATGGACTATCTTCACTATAGAAGGTCCAACCATTTATTACACAACTTCCCGAAAAATAAATGTGACCGAGTGTTGTACCGAAGGACCTTTTGACTAACTTCAAAAGATTTTCTAAAAATATGTTGTTTGTGAAGAACTTTCATCTTTGCTTTCGAGATTTGTGCATTTTCATATGTGTCTTTACGTATTTCGTCCAACTCCGAGAGATGAAGTTTTCGATGGTGTCCAGCGTCATCAGGGTTTTCATTCATTTGTCTAATGGCCCAGTAGACTTTGTGTTGAACCTCAACGGGTAAATGGAAAACTTTGCCATAAACGAGCCTAAATGGTGACATGCCTAACCATGTTTTGTATATAGTCCGATATGCCCAGAGTGCATCCACTAACCTTAAGGACCAATCCTTATAGTTGGGGTTCACAGTTTTTTCTAAGATGTGCTTAATTTCCCTATTAGCAAGTTCTACTTGGACACTAGTTTGTGGGTGGTAGGGCGTTCCGACGTTGTGTAGCACTCCATATCTACGAATCAAGACCCCAACGGGATTATTACAGAAGTGGATGCCACCATCATTTATGATAGCACGCGGCATCCTAAATCTTAAAAAGATGTTTTCTTTTAAAAATTTAATCACCACTGTTTGATCATTTGTACAGAATGCTACTGCCTCTATCCACTTAGATACATAATCAATGCTTATTAAAATGTATAGATGCCCAAAAGAACTAGGAAATGACCCCATAAAATCGATGCCCCAACAATCAAATATTTTTGTGACGGTTATGGGATTCAAGGGCATCATATTTCTTCTAGTAAGAGTACTTAGTCTTTGACATCTATCACAAACAGTACAAAATTTATGGATATCTCTAAACATGGTAGGCTAATAAAATTCACATTGGAGGACTTTAGCAATAGTTTTGTTGGTAGAGAAATGCCCACCACAAGCATATCAGTGACAAAAACTAATTATGAATTGAAATTCATTATCTGGTACACAACGATGAATCACCTGATCAAAGCAATACTTGTAAAGGTATGGGTCATCCCACATGAAAACTCTAACATTTCAAAAAAATATCTTTCGATCATTGGATGACCGTTTAGAGGGAATCTTACCTAAAGCCAAGTAATTAGCTTTATCTGCAAACCAAAGGGTGCTAGTATAAGTAACAGACTGGATAGAAAAAAGTTGTTCATCAGGGAAATATTCCACGATGGTAGATTTGTCTTGGTCTCGGCTATCTATAGGAACGCGAGACAAATGATCAGCTACCGCGTTTTTTATTCCTTTTTTGTCCCGAATTTATATGAAACTCCTGAACGAGTAGAATCCAATGTATGAGTTGTGGCTTAGCATCTGGCTTGGTGAGCAAGTACTTAAGTGTGGCATGATCAGTATAAACTATGACAAGTGAGTTGACTAAGTAGGATCTAAACTTATCAAGGGCAAAGACCACATCAAGAAGCTTCTTCTTGGTGGTAGTGTAGTTCATCTATGTATCATTTAAAGTTTTGCTAGCATAATAGATGGCATATGGTTTCTTGTCCTTTCTTTGACCAAGCACCGCCCCTATAGCAAAGTCACTCACCTCACACATGAGTTCGAAGGGTAAAGACCAATTTGGGGCTTGCATGATGGGTGCAGTGGTCAAGAGCCCTTTTAGCTTGTCAAAAGCTTGTTGGCAAGGGGATGTCCATTCAAATGGAACATATAATGTGAAATAGCACTAAAACCTAGAATGAATCACCGATAAAACCTGGCGTGCCCTAAAAATGAACGGACATCTTTAACATTTGTAGGGGTGGAAGGTTCTTAATATGGTCAATCTTAGCTTTGTCAACTTCTATTCCCTTATTTGAAATTATGTGTCCTAACACTATCCCTTGTGTCACCATAAAATGACACTTCTCTCAATTAAGGACCAAATTGGTCTCCTTACATCTTTGCAAAAGTTTTTCTAAATTTTCTAGGCATTGGTCATAGGTATTCCCATAGACAGAAAAATCATCCATAAAGACTTTCAAGATTCTTTCTACCGTGTCACTAAATAAGTTCATCATGCATCTTTGGAAGGTGGCCGATGCATTGTATAGGCCGAAAGACATTCTTCTATAAGCATACATGCCAAAATGACAAGTAAATATAGTTTTATCTTGATCTTCTGGGGCTATTTCAATTTGATTGTAGCTCAAGTACCCATCTAAAAAACAATAATAAGCTCTACCTGACACCCGCTCTATGACTTGATCAAGGGATGGTAAAGGAAAGTGGTCTTTGGTGGTGACGGCATTGAAACATCTATAGTCAATGCACATAAGCCATCCTGTCTGGATCCTAGTGAGTACTAACTCATCTTTATCACTTTTCACCACTGTTACTCCATACTTAAGGACAATTTGAGTAGGGCTCACCCACCTAGAATTTGCTATTGGGTAAATAATACCTGCATTGAGAAGTTTCAACACTTCTCTTCTAACTACTTCTTTCATATTAAGGTTTAGTCGCTTTTGCATTTGGCGAACCGGTTTAGCCTCTTCTTCTAAGTATATGCAATGTGTGCAAACTAATGGGCTAATACCATGTAAATTAGCAATTGACCACCCTATGGCTTTGCGGTGCTTTAAAAGCACTTTCTTCAATCGATCCTTTTGACCTTCAGACAGGCTAAAAGATATCACTACTGGGTAAGATTCACCATCACCTAAAATATATATTTAAGAGTATATGGCAATGGCTTTCGCTCCGAAATAGGAGCTTCCACTTATGATGGTTCGGGTTTATAAACACTGAGCCCTAATGGCTCAACACATTGGGTCTAATGACTTACAAATATAGCAGGAACGCACTCTGCTGCTTCCCTGTTTATCACTGTTTCTTCTAAACACTCTATTTGCTCATTCAGAATTAAGGCTCTCTCAAGTGGATCGGTCAGGAATTCTCAATTAAAATGTTCTTGTACTAGAACATCTATCATGCTAACCTCCATGACGTCTTCATACTCTCCCGGTTTCTTACCTGCGTGGAAGATATTCATTTTTACAGTCATGTTTCTGAAAGATAAGTTTAACTATCGGCCACTATAACAAATAATAGCATTGAATGTTGCTAGGAAGGGACGACCTAGAATGACAGAGAATGGAGAATGATCACATGAGTTCCCCACGGTGTCTAACATTACAAAATCAATTGGGAAGTAGAATTTATCCACTTGGATAATCACATCTTCTACCATGCCCCTAGAAATCTTAATCGAACGATCAGCTAACTGTAGGGCCATTCTGGTAGGTTTCAACTCTCCTAACCCTACATGTTGGTAAACAGAATAAGATAGCAGGTTCACACTGGATTCTAGATCTAGCAAAGTGTTATCAACCCTATGATCTCCAATTATGCATGGAATGGTCAGACTCCCCAGGTCCTTATATTTTGGTGGAAGATTTACGTATAGAACCTCTCTAGCTTCTTGGTTCAGAAAAGAGGCTTCTCTCATAGTGAGCCGTCTCTTAATGGTGTACAAGTCCTTTTAGAACTTTGCATATGAAGGGATCTGCTTAATGGCATCTAGGAATGGAATATTGATTTTCATTTGCTTGAATACCTTATAGATTTCAGAATTTATTAGTTCTTGCTTTGGTCTAGCTAATCTATGAGAGAATGGGACATGTGACATATCCTCTATATCAATGTCCCCTAATTTATCCTTAGACTCCTCTTCCCTAGGCTTCTTTCCTAACTCCTCCATTACCTCTTTAGGATTTTCTCTATCCTTTTCTAATGTTTTTTCTAATCTCTTGCTTGTGTCCTCCCTAGGTGCAAACACTTTACTAGGAATGGTTTTATCTATGGAGTTTTCGCTCCTTAGGGTGGTTACTACTTGAACTTGCTCATGATTTGGTGGATTTGGATTTATCTTGACACCATAAGCTTACCTATTAGGGTTGGGTAATGGTTGTGCAGGGAATGTGCCTTTCTCTTTGGTCAATGATTACGCAAACAAAGTCTTTAACTCTTTTATGGATTTATCAAGTCTAGCATTAGTTGCTTGTTGTACCTGTATGAATTAGGTCAAAGGATCTTCTATAGTTCTCATACAATGTGGTTTATACACGTTTGGTGTTGGTATTGGAAATTGTTGACCATGTGCTTGGTATTGATTAGGGGGCCATTAAATTGTTGTGGTTGTTGGTATTATTGGGGTGCTGAGTTACCATCCTTCCTCCAACTGAAGTTGGGATGGTTCCGCCACCTTAGTTTATATGTAGGTGCATATGGGTTTCCTTGTCCTTGTGGGGCTTGTGTTGGTTTACTATAAGGAGCAATGACATTTAATTGGCCATGCAACACTTTCCTAAAGGTTGGAATTGTGCGACAGATGTCGCGCTCTAATTTTTCACACTCGAAAAAGACAAGTAAGAAGACACAATGCTATCTCGTTAGAACTTATCCTCCTAGAAGGACCAGTGCAACTAATTTTGAATTCGAAATTGATTTGATTAAGGGTTTTTAAAAAAGATTTTGGAGTTACCACCTAACTTGATTAAGGTGAATTAGGTCATCTAAAACTAAGTGTAATCCAAAGATTACACTTAGGATTTTTTGAAAAAGTTTTAAAAAACTTGCTCAAGAGAGGATTTTTAGAAAATAGGTTGTTTGGCAGCTTTTGGAAAGATTTAAGCCTTTTTGAAAATAATTTCATTTTGATCTTTGACAACAGTGATTTTAGGTTCAGAGGTTGGTTACGTGTAGGGAAGACGCACTAAGCCATCACCTTATCCCGCCCTTGCGGTACCTAAATGTCTATGCACCCCAGGTTCACTCATTCGATATCTTTGATTAATAATTGTTCAAAACTATCCCCTGTAGAAAAGAACTATATAAAAGAAATTTGATATGAGGCATAATATGTAAATGCAAGAAAAAAAAAAGGTTTGATTTAGAAAATAGATTTGAAAGAAAGATTTGATTTTGGAAATAGATTTGAAAAGACTAGACTTGATTTTGAAAGAAGATTTTAGAAATTGAAGTTTGAGATTTGAAAATAGATTTTGGAATTTGAAACTTGAAATAGATTAAGGTATTGGAAACTTGAAAAAGGTTATGACCGCACCCATGAGGGTTGCCTACGCATCCCTTTTTTAAGAATTAGGTCAGTCGTAGTTTGGACAATAATCCGATTGAAAATAAACACTCTAAGGTTTTTAGAAAAGTTTGATTTGAAAATATTTGATTAGAAAAGAATTTGATTTGTAAAACAGATTTGATTTGAACTTGGAATAAAAGATTTGAAATTGAAATTTGATTTGAACTAGAACTTGAGGATTTGAAATTGATTTTGATTCGAAAAGATTAAACTTGGACTTGATTTAGAAATATTAAGATTTTGAAAATATCTTGACTTAAATTGGAGTTGAAAAACCATCTTCATTTAGAAAGGAGTCATAGAAAGGAGTTAGGGCTTCCTAACTTAGGATTAGGGTTGAACTAGGTTTAGGGATTCTAGGGTTTAGGTTACCTAAGATTGGAACATGTAGTTGAATTGGAAATAGTTTGATTTAGATTTGAAATGTTTGATTTTAAAAAGTTAGATTTAAGAAAGGTTCGAATTAAGAAAGTTGGATTTAAGGAAAATTTGAAAAGAGATTTGATTGGATTTGAAAACATTTGACTTAGAATGATTTGGAAAGTTAGGGTTTAGGAAAGGTTGCACTTTGAAAAGTTTTGAATTAGGAAAGTTTCATTCTAGGAAAGTGCCAAATTAGGAAAGTTTCATTTTAGGAAAGTTTTTAATTTAGAAATATTTCAACTTTGGAAAGATTTGAAATTTGAAAAGTTTAGAAAATTAGAAAGGTTGGAATTAAGAAATATTTAAATTAAGAAAGATTTGATTTCTATTTTCTAAAGTTGAAGATTTGATTTTATTTCCAAAAAGAAATGATTTGATTTAGTTTCTAAAATTGGAGGACTTGACCTAGTTTCCTAAATGGGAAGATTTAATCTAGTTTCCTAATTTGAAAAATTGGATTTAACATGGAATTGGAAAGATCGAATTTTGGAAATCTAGAATTTGGGAACCTATGATTTTATGTAGAAAAATAAGATTTTGGAAATCTAAAATTTAACATAGAAAATAGAGGTTTTGGAAATCTATAATTTGAGGCAAAATTGGAAGTCATGATTTTAAGAAAGAGAAAATTAGGGATTCCTAACCATAGGATCTAGGGGTTGACTTTGACTCCAAGAAAAAGAGTTTTTAGAAAGAAGATCTTTTGAAGAATGTTCTAGGAAGGAGACTTGAAGATAGTTTTTAGAAAGTGAATTTTTGAAAAGAGGTTTTGGAAAGGAGTTTTTAGAAAGTGAATTTTTGAATAGAGCTTTTAGAAAGTATTTTGAAAAGCAATTTTGAAAGGGATTTGAATATGGGCTTTTGAGATCTTTTGAATGTCTCACTTTCCTAAAACGATTGTAACCATGAAGAGATTAGAACCATTCTAAGTTGATGATTTTGAAAATAACATAGATTTAGAATATGGACCAATATGATCACATTGAATATCACACTTTCCTAAAACAACCCTAATCATGGAATGGCTAGAATCATCTTAAGATTGTGGTTTTGATGAAAAACAATTTAGGATTTATACCCAAAATATAGACCTTGATGGTCACAATGAGTATAACACCTTCCTAAAACAACCCTAACCATGGATTGGCTAAAATCACTTTAAGATTGTGATTTTGAAAACATGTTTGAAAAAGAGATTTTGAATGCAAGTTTGAAAGATGATTTTGATGCAAGTTTTGAAAACCATTTTGAAAAAAAGTTTTGAAGGGATGAATGAATATGATATACGCAATGCAAGTAGGGTCGTGAACATACAAGGTTGACTTCACCACATAATCAAGGGGGCCAAATTTACATGGTCTAAGGTTGAATTAGAAAAAGCCCCCGATACGATGACTTTTAACAATCCTTTCTACAAATGAATTGGGAATTCCCTTATTCTAAGCATGCAAGAAAGGGGAGGAGAAGATAGGGGATAAAAATAGAAGAAACCCAAGTGGCTTAGGAGTAAGAAGAGATAGGGGGAAATATGTAAACATAAAAAGAAAGCCTACCTTGTTTTGCTTGCCTTGCTTGCTTTGCTTTGCTTGATCCTTGAGAACTTCCAAGTCGCAGCACCTTGAGTCTTTAACGGAGGTTTTGGAGGCTTGTGTATGAGTGTATGGAGTATGTATAGGTGTGAGGGTTAAGTGTATGGTGGCTAGGATTTGAAGAGACTAGAGGGGCTAGGATTTTGGAGAGACTTCGAGCTCTGTAATTCAAAAAGTAGAGTTTCTGGACTGAGTTTGTGGACCCTTTTCACGCAGAGGGAGTCTCTATATTTATAGACACAAGATTGACCTGGCGCCTGTTGTAGTGGCACCAGGGTAAATTTCCTTCTAGCGCCACTAAGAGTGGTGCTAGGCCAATTTCTGGCTTGGCGCTACTTAGGAAATGATTTAGGTCAGCAAGAAACGTATCTTTCAACTCTTAATATGCAAGGCAAAAGATTTGGGTGCCTGTATTAGTGACTACCATGAAATTTTTTCTTTAGCTTCACCAGAAGTGACTTTGGAAGATCTGGGAATGTTTCAGGAAGCCAAGAATGGTTCGGAAGGCTGGAAATAGCTAAAAACCCTTGAAATAGTTTTTCGGAGGTAACGGACTTGAAAAACAGTGTCGGGATGGTCGACCGAGCTATTAGGGGCAAAACGGTCAACTAAATCGAAAAACTACCGGAATGGACTTGGAATGACTCATGAGAGGACTTGAAGGTTGGAAACATTATCTAAAGTGTCTTGAGGGATTGTCGGTTTGATACCCAGAGCCGATATAGTTGAAAAAGACGATCGGCCCACCAGGGGCAAAATAGTCATTTTGTATCGGGTTTGCCGAAATAAACTTGAAATGTTCCAGAAAGGTGCTAGAAGGTTGAGAATACTATTAGAAGCATTCTTGAAAGGTAACCGGTTTGATACCCAGAGCCGCTGTGGTTCACGGAGGCACTCGGATGCCTAGGGGCAAAATGGTCATTTTGATCGGATGGTCTCAAAATTGGTTTGGAACAGACTGGAAGGCATTTAAACATGCCGGATCGTCTTTGGGATGATCTTGGAAGGATGGACTTACCGCTCTGGGGACTTAGGTACTTTCTTAAGAAATGTACCGGAAAAGGCCCAAGGCGCAGTTCGGTTATTTTTCACCGAAGTGGGCTAACAGGCACTGGTGTTGACCTGGGTTTTTAGTGTTTTCGCCACTTTGATGATTTGTGACGAGTTGGTTTCCAAAGGTATCTCATTCTTTGGTAAACGTGTCACAGTCAAGAGGTAAATTTGGTCCCGTGACTTAGGGGTCTTGTTGGCAATTCCCGATGTCAACCTGGTTGGGAGTATTTATGCCACTCTGATGGTTGCGATGTTTAAGAGTGTTTTTGCCACTCTGACAGTTCGCATTCATTCCAAAGACTGTCTGATCTCGAGAAGCTGCTAGGTGAACTTATCGTCTGAGGAATCAACTTTCTCGAAAAATATGCCAATAACAAACATTTTTTATAAGCGAGCTACCAGGCGCCAAAGGTGGACCGTTCTACCATCTCGGGGAATTAGGTTTCGTCTCAGTCAACGGGTTTGAAGGGACTTACCATTTTGAAGAGTTTTCTCAAAAAATGTGCTAGACTTGAAGGACTCACTGCCTGAGGGATTAACTTTCTTGAAAGACGTGCTAGATTTAATTTGAATTGGAACTAAATTTGAAATTGGATTTGAGATTTAAAAAGAGGACTTATCAACTCTCGAAAGACATGCCAACTGGAATTGGATCGAGCAGTGCCACGAGGGCATTTTGGTCATTTTGCCTCTATTGAGCTTGACGGGCTCGTGAAGCGATTGATTGATTGGATTGAGTCTAGAAAATTGATTTGGACTTGAATGTGTCTACTTTGGTTTGAATATAAGTCCGAACAGACCGGAGATTACTAAGCGGGCAAAAATAGGATGCTTACAATAGAGATCTGTCCTATGCTCATTACTATCACACACACTACAATTAACTTGGGTTTCACTCTCAACAGTTGTAATTTTTTTCATTTCTAAGGCCTCTAATTGCTTAGTCAATGTGGCTATTTTTGAATTGTCCTCATCTAAATGCCTTAACGGGTACATGGTGCCTGTCTTTAGGTTGTTTCTAATCTCGGGATTTTTAGTCCCTATGATGTCCTAATCTCTCGCATTATCAGTTAGAAAGTCAAAGAAGTCATAAGTTTCTTCTAGAGATTTATCATAGAAAAAACCATTGCACATTGTCTCCACAAACCTTTTGAGTTCGGGAGTCAAGGCGGAAAAGAAAGTACTAACCAACGTACATGGGTCTTGTCCACGATGCGGACACAAATTCAAAAGTTCTTTATATCTCTCCTAGCTATGGTAAAACTTTTCATTATAAAAAGGAGTGAACTGTGAAATTTGGCGACGAATAGCCTCTATACAATGCTTAGGAAATAACTTTTTTAAAAACTCAGCTTGAAGGACATCCCATGATGGAATAGACCTCGGCCTTAAAGAATTTAGCCAAATTTTAGCTTTATCCTTTAACGAGAATGGAAACAATTTGAGATGGATGGTTTCGACAGAGCAAGTATTATCCAAACACATGTTATAGACCTTTTCAAACGTTTTAAGATGGGTATATGGATTTTCGGAATCCATCCCATGAAAATGTGTGATTAGTTGCATGATACTTAACTTAAGATGGAATGCATTTTGGTCTGGAGGAAATATAATACAAGAGTTTGGAGTTTATCTTTGTGGGTTTAGATAATCTCTCATAATTCTCTGTGGTGGTGCAAGTACTTGGGGTTGTGGGGGTTGCATGTTATTACCCCCATCCCTATTTTCATTATTATCTAGTAAGTGGGCCATGTCAAAGTCTGTAGATATTAGTATAGTATTGAAAAAAAGTCTAGATCGAGTGGCGTAAACAAGTGGGGTTGTTCGCAAAAGTCTATGTGTACTGTCCCTCTGCCAAACTGATAGGTAGGGCAATGCACATAAATGCACCAACTTGCCACAACAGTGAAGTAGAGATAAACAATATTTAATTAAAATTTTTCTAACCGAACCAGCAATCTCCACATAAAATAACTACCAATTTGCAATTAAACCCTAAACCTCGTCTAAAAAAATAATACAATTTATCTAAAAGAAACTAGTAAAATAATGAAAAGAAAATCTAATATGCTCACAGATAGTAGGGATGGAACGAGGTTACTCAATTGAGCAATTGAATTTCCTCGTGGTTATAGTTTGATGGTGAAGTTGTTTCTGTAGGGATCAATTCCTCTCAAGTTCGTTTACTTTGTTTTTGTTCTGTATATATATATATATATATTTTATTTTTGCCCTGTTTGTTTTTCTTACCTTAGTTTATTTGCTTTGTAATGTCTCCGGCAACGACACTAAAAACTGATCGCTCCTGAATAGTGTAATTTATATCCGCCAGTGTGCAGTTGTGATGCAGTAATAATATATCGGTAAGTCCGAGGTCGATCCACAGAGAACACAAGAATAAACTAGTCTAGCAAGATCTATAATTAGAACACAAGAATAACGAGTTCATAATTAAATGAAATTCTAGGAAAGCTTCCAAAAAGAAAATGAAAATCAATTGTTGAAGATGGTTGATCTAAATTATTAGACAATAAAATTAAACTAATTTTAGGGATATATTCAAATAATATAAAAAGGTCTTGGCAGGATTTGATCCGGTAATAGGACTACAGGTAGGTGCCCAAGATAGTTTTGATTAAAGAAACTCAAGATTCGATCATCCTCTTGGAATTGATATTTAATTATTTACTAGTGTTCATACTAGGGTCCCATTCATACCTGTCCCAGTTTATAAACCTATCTACAAGATATGTTTGAAGCTTGTCGCGCCCCAATTTTTGGACCAAGTCCTTTCGACTCGGAAAAAAGCACAGAACTCTGTTATTAGAACTCATCCTCCTAAAAAGACAAGTGCAACTAGGTTCAAACTTGAAGTTGGTTTGATTAAGGGCTTTTTAGAAAAATAAGAGTCACTACCTAACTTGATTAAGGTGAGTTAGGTCACTTAAAACTAAGTATTAATCCGAAGATTAAACTTAGAGTTTTTGAAAAAGGTTTTGAAAAACTTCTTCAAGAGAGGGTTTTTAAGGAAATAAGTTGTTTGGCAACCTTAAGAAAGTTTTAAGCCCTTTTTTTTAGAGTAACTCCATTTTGGTCATTCAAAAACAGAAATCTATGGTCCGGGGGTTGGTTACGTGTAAGTAAGATATCCTAAGATCATCACCCTACCCCGCCCTTTCAATACCTACATGTCTATTCACGCTTTGTTCAGTCACTAGAATAACCGGTTACCATTATTCACTTAATATCCACTTTAGCATTTCGAAAACAGGGTTTGGTCATCACTTTTTGGATGAATGATATATGATACAAGTTTTGGGAAAATTATTTGAAAACCTGGAAGTCTTGAAGGAATTTGAAATAGAAATCTTGAATTGATAGAGAGTTTTGAAAAAAGGACTTGAGTTGAAATAAAAGTTATGACCGCACTCTTTTAGGTTGCCTACGTATCTCATTTGGCGAGAATCATATCATTCGTAGTTCGGGCAACAGCCTGATAGAGAAGAGGCACATTAGGGCATTTGGAATGTTTTGAAGACACATTGAGGTCTTTGAAAAGTTTTTGAAGACGCTCTGAGGTCTTTGGGAAAAGAGAACTTGAGAGTTTTGACTTGGAATCGGATGTTGAAGTGTTTTTGAAATAGAACTTCGAAGGTTTTTTAAAATGCTCTTAAAATGGGATTTTAAAGTATTTTGAAACGTTTTTGGAACAACTAGAGGGACTTTTACGAGTGTTTTGCAATAACTTAAGAGAGTTTTGAAAATATTTTGAAGTCTTATTTTGAAAACCTTGGAGGTAGGGTTTTGAAGTGTTTTAATAAACATGTCTTCGAAAAGCTTTTAAAAGTGATTTTGGAAAACACCTAGGGCTTTGGAACCCTAACATGGACAACCTTGGAGGTTGTATTTAATATATCACCTTCCCTTGAAATCCTTAACCATAAAGGGTTAGGAACACTTTAGGGTTGTGAGTTTTTGGAAACGTTTTGAAAATAGTTTTTGGAAAATATTAAGTGTCTAGCCATTTTAGTTGAGATAAGTTTAAAAGAACCTCTTGGAAGCATTTCTTTTTAAGATGGGAGCATTTGAAAAGAGTTTAGAGTTGATTTTTGAAATCTCACGAAAGTGAGATGTTTTAAAAATATGTTATGTGAGGGGTCTTTGTAATTGAAAAAAATGTTTGAAAAGGGGTCTTTGAGTTGGAACCTTGAAGCTTACTAACCTTGGTTAGGTCGAACTAAGGTTAGGGTGACAAAAGGTTAACTAACTTGGATTATGTTAACTTAGGGTTAAGGTGACCTAGGGTTAACTAACTCAGGTTGGATTGACTTAGTATTAACTAACTAAAGTTAGGTTAATCTAGGGTTAAGGTGACCTAGGGTTAACTAACTTGGGTTGGATTAACCTAGGGTTGGACAACTAGGGTCAAGTTAACCTAGGGTGGATTGAACTAGGGTTAGGTCAACCTAATGTTGGAAGATGGTTTTGAAAGGCAAATCACATTATGCAAAGGACTTTTGTAAACAAACCTTTTTGAAGATCATTTACATGAAAATTTGACTTTAGCCAAAAATATAGTTTATATGGTTGATGCTTGAAAACCATTTTGGAGAGGGTTTCCTTAGGACCATTATAGCCTTTATCTTGAATAAAGTAGAAATTTTTTTTTTTTAAATCGATACAATAATGATAACTTTTTGGAAAACCGCTTTTAATACAAAGATGCAAAGAATGAACTTTTGAAAACCATTTTTAAGAAGAAGATTTTGAAAACCATTTTTAAAGGAAACCATTCTAACAAGTTAGGGTTTTTATTGCTAATGTAAAGGGAGACCACTCAAGAGAGGATTTCATGGGACCATTCCAAACACTAAGCTTGAAAGAATAGAAACCTTAGGAATCAATGAGTTTGAAAATCATTTTCATATAAGAATAAAAAGAGAAGAGAACTATCCTAACAATTTACGGTTCCTATGGCCAATATAAAAGGGAGACCACTCAAAAAAGGGTTCCATGGGCCCATTTCAACCACTAACTTTGAAAGAATAGAAGCCTTGAGAATTAGAGTGTTTGAAAACCATTTTTATTGTAAGTTAGAATGCAAGGATGCAAAAATGTGAGTTAAGAGTTAATGGGGAGATTTTCTAAGGCATGATTTCTTAGAGTCTCATTCTAAACTTCAAGAGACCAACTCTTAGAACCACTTTGAAAAGAATATTGAGCTTGAAAATGGCATGGAAATGAGAATAGTGTAAGTTTTGGGAAACATGATCATAAACATGAAAATAAAGCCAAGCACACAAAACATGAACAAGATAGCCATATGCAAGGGGGTCATGAATTCATATAAGGCATTAGGCTACACCACATAATCAACGTACTCCAAGGCTATACCATCTTCAAGTAGGCTAGTGAGAGATCCCCCTACATGGTGACTCTCACTAGCTTTCCTCTAGGCATGAGCTAGGAGCTCTCTTGTCTCAAGCATGCAAGAATGGGGGGTAGAAGATGGGGATTAAAATAGAGAATAGCCTGAGTAGGCTAAGAGGGAGAAGAGAGGAGTGGGGGAAGACAAAAATATAAAAAGAAATACCAACTTTTGCCTTCAAACACTCTCAAACTTCATTAGATGCTTGGACTTGATCTTAGATGGACTTGGAAGGGGCTGGAATAAGATCTTCTATGGCATGGAAGGCCTTGTAGGGGAGGTGTATGGGCTAAAGTGAGGTGGAATGCAATCTAAGTGTTTAGAGGGAGGAATACATGGAAGGTTTTGGATTTCTGAATCTGTTTGTGTAGAGTTTCATTACAGTTTTTGATTCTTGAATATGCAAAGGAGGAGGCCATGTGGCACTCCCTGTACTAGCTAAATCTTAAGTGCTAAGCGAAGTTTGATCGATCTGATCAAAATTTGAGGGTATATAGCATACACTCCGTTTCTGAGAGTGTTCGTTCAATAATTGTGCCAACCGAAAAGGTTTTAGAGGAATTGGTTACATCCACGGTGTTCTCCCAGGGTTTCTCGTGAACTTTTGAGTTTTCGAAAAGTCTAAATGGTGTTCAAAAGTGTGAGATATTGTCTCAGAAAGTATGCATGAAATCGCATTTTTACGGAGCGTTTATGATACATTCCGTGGGGGTTCAAAAGTAGCTGTTTGTGTGCTATATGATTGAGGCCTTCGGAAAGCGCTCTCTTTGATCAGACCTTACCGATGGAAAGTACTCTGGAAATACTTTCAGGAATTTCCTAATTTATGCATTTCTCAAATCGTTTGACAGTGCGTTATAATCAGGGAATTGGAGAAAAAGTCAATCTTGGCGGAGCGTCTGTGAAACACTTCACGGGTTGCTGAAAGTACTAGTTTTTGAGCCATGCGATGAGGGACTTCAGGAGCGATCTATTCGATCGAGCCGTATCGATAGAAAGACCTATGAACAGGCTTTCGGGAATTTCTTAGTTTACGCATTTCTCAAGTCATTTGACGGTACGTTATAACCAGGGAATCGATAGAAAATGCAATCTTGGCAGAGCGTCTGCGAGACGCTCCAAGGAACTTTCATTGAGTCGGTAGTGTTTAGTGTCGTAAGGTCCACCTTAGGTTAAACAAGGGTGTATGACAGGACCTGTCGTTCATTATTCTAGGACCAGTGCAGTTTCGGGGTGCGTTTGGATTAGTTAGGGGCAAAATGGTCATTTTGACCGGGCTCGATTGAAAAGGCCAGGAACGGGTTAGAATGTTATGTTAAGTGTGCCGAGTCGTTCAAGGATGAACCTGGGATATTTTTCTACTGTTCGGTGGGATTTGTATTGCATTAGGACATTTAGGGGTAAAATGGTCATTTTGATCGGAGTTAGCCGGAATAGGACCGAAATTGGATAGAATGGTGGGTTGAGTACGCCTAACTATCTAGTATCACTTTAGAAAGGTGGACTTACTGTCTTGAGAGATTTTGAACTTTCTCAAGACGTGCCTGGAGACCCAAGGGGCAGGTTTGGTTATTTTTCACCGAGTTGGGCTAGCAAGCACTAGTGTTGACCTACGTGTTGGTTTTCTAGACCATCCGGTTTAGGAAAACTACCTGTGCGGTGTTGATCCCTGAGACCGTCTGGTCTCAGAGAGCTACCTGTAGGGTGGTGTTGGTTCCTGAGAACGTCTGGTCTCAAAAAGCTACCTGTGATGGTGGTGTTAGTCTTCGAGAACGCCTGGTTTCGGAGAACTACCAAATGACGGACATTCTACATTGGCGGGCTAGCAAGCGCCAGAAGTGAACCATCTGAAACTTGATAAGGTGTTGGTCCTCTATATTGCTCGATCTCGGGAAGCTACCTAGATGGCGTTGATTCCCAAGACCGCCTGGTCTCGGAAAGCTGCCTGGAATGCCTAGGGACATGATGGTGTTTATGACTTCAGTTGGGCCTTGTGGGTCCGGGAAGTGACTAGTTGACTAGATTGGAGTTTGAAAGACCCATCGTGGGCTTGCATGTATGGTGCTGTTTGAAAACTAGATCCGATCGGGCTAGAGATTGCCAAGCGGGCAAAAATAGAGTGGTTACAAAGCTTAATAAAAAACAGTAAACTTCTAAAGTACTCTTAATAAGAATATGTATAAAATAATAATCAATACCCTTATCAGAAATTCTAGATATACATATTCCTGTTTGCAAATCAGTCTATACATACATACTAGATCTGATCAAGAATATTATTTTCGAAGATATTCATGGACGAGAGAATGAATCTTGATCCAAGATCTTGAAATCTTGAAAAATAAATAACTATCTTAGATCTCTACATGTAAACTAGTTACTTTCTCAACCCATACCAAGAATAAATTTAGCTACTAAAATACGTTATAAAGATTGCAAGAATTGAAATAATAATTAAAGAAAGAAAATTTTGCATTAAAGAAATATAATCTTGAATTTACAATAAGAGCAAGAAGAAAAACTAAAGATGAAAACTAGAACCCTGAAAGATGAAAAGATTGGCTGCCTCCTCAAGATAGATATTCAATCCTCCTAAAAACCCTAGAATTCATCTCTTCCTTCAAAATATAAAACTTTTAAGTCTATTCTACTACATTTCTTTCTATCCAAAACCAAAAAGTGAATTAATCTAACAAATCACGTCGTCAGGCGTACGGACAGATCTCACCGAGTGCCCAAACAGGTCGAGTTCTTTCACGAAAGTTGTAGGTCTCAAAAAGTTATTTGAAATTAACATATTATAGGCCTAAATAGCCTTTCTGGTTCAGGAGATATGGACTTCCAAAGTTTCAGCTTTACGTGTTTCAGCAGCTTGTACTACAGTTTTAGCAGCTTATACTTTGACAGCAACCTCTTAAAACCTATGATTAAATTGCATTCGAAATCAATCCATTTAAGCTCAAAATCTACATAAAGTATAATAAACTTAAATTAATATCAAAATATAACTAAAAAGACATATATAATCATAAACTAATGCTAGTAAAGCACTAATTAAGGACTTATAATTGCACTTTTGAAGCACAATCACGCCACCTAAAATAGTTAACCTTAAGTGTCACAAGCCTATCGAAATGGCCCGAAAATAGGCCTATGAGGCTGCCAAAGAGCCTACTAATTCTAGATCCTTATAGGCAATTCTTGAGTATTCTATCACATTGGATATTTTAAAACATTCTAGAAACTTCTACACAATTGTAGATAATGGGAGAGTGTAGGAGCTTCTAAAATAGGGGGGATTCTTCATTGAGAAGCTTTGTATGTAAATATCTTAGATATTTGTATACAATTATTTAGATAGTCAATCTCCACCGTTGGATCAAGTTGATCTTGACCGTCCATTGAGGAGGTGGGTAACTATAAATAGGTGGAGATATTCATTTGTAAGCTATCCAAGTTGTGAAAACAATCAAGCATTCTCCAAGCTCTCTAGTGCTCTCTTGCTCTCTTATTCTCTTGGTATTTTTTCTTGTTCATTTGTTCTCTTAGCCTTTTGGTTGTTCTTGTGTTGGTTCAAGACTTGGTAAATTTGTGGAGCAATTGTATAAGGCCGTGCAGGCTTGAAGGTGTTCGAGTTCTAGGCTTGTGACATATGTCACCTAAAACTAAGCGTAGTTTGAAGGCTAAATTTAGGTTTTTCAAAAGTGTTTTGAAAATGCCTTCTTAAGAAGGTTTTTAGAAAATAGGTTTTTAGCAACCTTTTTGAAAACGTTTTAACGTTTTGAAAATGTGACTCTGAGTTTGGTCTTCGAAATGAAAATCTATGGTCTGGGAGTTGGTTACGTGTAGGGAATATATTCTAAGATTATCACCTTACCTTGCCCTTTCGATATCTACATGTCTATTTTAATTCACTCATTTGAATCACCGGTTACTACATATCCACTTTATATTCACTTTTAAAGTTTTGAAAAATGGGGTTTGATCATCACATTAGGGATGTGAAAGATTTTTGAAAGAAGAAGAGGTTGATCTTGAAAACAAATTTGGGTTGAAGGAAATGTTTTGAAATAGACATTTGGCTTAAAATAAGGGTTATAACCACACTTATGAATGTTGCCTATGTATCCCATTTACCAAGAATCAGGTCATTCGTAGTTCGTGCAATAGCATAATTTGAAAACGGACTCACAAGAGTCTTGGAACATTTTGAGACTTTGAACTCAAGAATTTTGACTTGGAAAGGAACTTGGGAGAGTTTTGAAATAGAACTTGAGAGAGTTCTAAAATCAATTTAAGAGAGTTTTGTAACGTATTGAAACCTTAGCTTAGGAATTGTTGAAAATAGAGTTTGGAGTGAAATAAGGGAAAAGCTCTTATGAATTTGTCTTCAAAAAACTTTGGAAATCATCTTTGCATACCTTAAGGGAGGTATGTTCATTATTTCATCATCTTTTAGAGATTTGAATAACTAAACTCCTTTAAGGTTATAATTTTCAAAAATACTTTTAGAAAAAGGGATAGAAACTTCCTTTAGGGTTATAGAACCCTACTTGATATCTCACTTTCTTTAGGAAACCATAATCATTGAATGACTAATAAGTTGTCTTAAGTATGTGACTTTTGAAAATCATCTTTGAAAGAGGTTTTTGAAAACACTTAGGGTTTGGAATCTTAATATGAACCTTGAAGGTTACATTTAATGTGTCACTTTCCTTTTGATACCCTATACATGAGACGGTTAAGATCATCTTTAGGGATGTGAGTTTTTAGAAAACATTTTAGAAAATAAGTTTTGAAAATATTAAGTGCCTAGCCATTTTTATCAAGACAAGTTCAAAAGAACTTTTTGAAAACATTTTGAGATGATTATGGAAGTATTTGAAAAATAAAGTTATGATTGTTGAAAACTTAATAGAGTAGAATGTTTTGAAAAATCATTTTGAATTGAAGAATGATTTTAAAAGGGTGTGGAATTGGAGCCTTGAAGCTAACTAACCTTGGTTAGGATAACTAGAGTTAGGTTGACAAAGGGTTAACTAACTTGGGTTAGATTGACCTAGGGATAGCTAACTTAGTTTAGGTTAACCTAGGGTCAGACAACTAGAGTTAGGTTGACCTAGGTTTAACTAACTTGGGTTAGGTTAACCGAGAGTTGGATGAACTTAGGGTTAACTAACTTGGGTTAGGTTAACCTAGAGTTGGATGAACTTAGGGTTTTGAAAGGTGGTCCTGAACTAGGGTTTGGACCTAAGGGTATTGAAAAGTTTGGAAAAGTGGTTTTATGCATGAAAAATTGAAAGGGTGTTTTGAAAATCATGATTTAATGTAAAAATATTGTTATTTTATGTGAAAAACTTTAAAAGAAAGCTTTGAAAATTGTCATTTCATGTAAGAAAAGTATCACTTTATGTGAAAATCTTTCGAAAACTAACTCAAGGGAGTTATGAGTTTTGAAAAATCATTTTTATAAAAACCACTCAAGGGAGGATCTCCTTGGCACCATTCCAACCCCTAACTCAAGAGAGCAAAATTTTAAAAACCTCCTTATAGAGCAAAAACTTGCAAACCTTTTTTTAGATAGGGCTATTTTGAAATTTTTGAAGACATTGAAAATCTCTTTTAAAGAAAGTGATTTTGAAAACCATTTTTATGCAAACTCAATAGAGCAAAATACCATGATACAAGATAGAGATGAGGGGTAGAAAGCATCCTAAGGCATAGAAACCTAAGTTTTTTTTTAACTTAAACTCCAATTTCAAGGACTTTAGAGGTAGTTTTTGAAAAAGATTTTACCATGAACTTTGAAGAACAGTTGAAGGTATAATCAATAGTAGTTTGAAGAAGGTTTGAAACACCGAAAATGAAGTCATTGCAAGCATAGTATAAGCGTTATAACAACTAGGATGCATGGGTCATGAACATACAAGGTTTAGGCCACACCACATTGTAAGGTGCTCCAATAGCCGTATTATCTTAAATTTGGCTTATGAGAGGTCCCCCAACCATGGTCCTCATAAATTTTCATCAAAGCATGGCCATGGAGCACACTTGTTCTAAGCACATAAGAAGAGGAGGTAGAAGATGGGGTTTAAAATGGAAGCATAACTCAAGTAAGCTAGGAGAGAGAAGAGAGGGTGTGGGGAATGCATAAGCTTAAATGGTGGTTTCCCTTTGGCCTTTGAACTTCTTCAATCCACCATGGTTGAAGGGCTTAAGCTTGAAGAGGCTTGAAGCTTGTCTTGAATTCTTGAGAGTTTTGGAATCTCAGAGGTTTTGGAGCTATTTTGGCAAAGTTTCTTAATATTTTCATTTCTAAATTGAGCTGGCAATGGCCTAGCATTTATAGGCCAAAACAATCCTCAAGGGCGCATGTAGTATATGTGCCAAGTGCCCGCCAATGGTTGAGTGCCACATGGCACTCCTATATTGTCCTATCTTGGGTTGTAAGATAAGTTTTGTCTGATCTGATCAAGATTTGGGCGCATATAGTGCACGCTTCACTATCGAGAACTTTTATGATGACTTCATCTCGGTATTCGTGCCATCCGAAAATGATTCGAAGAAATCGGTCACTTTCACAATGTTTCTTTATAGTTTCTCTTGATTTTAGTGCCCCTGTGGAGCCTTGGATGTTTCCAGATGATAGAGATATCACCTTAGGAAGCGAGCTTAAAATAAGCTTTCACGAGAGTTTGTGAGATGCTTTGTTGGTTTTTCAAAGTAGAAATTTTTGCGCCATATGATCGTGGCTCTCAAGAAGCGATCACCTTGATCGAACCGTATCGATAGAAAGTGCTCCAGAAAGACTTTTGAAAATTTCCTAATTTACTCATTTCTCAAGTCGTTTGACGGTGAATATTAATTAAGAAATTGAGATTTACACCATTATCGAGAGGTAGACTTTTATTTTTCCTAAGTGTTGAACAAGTACCCTTCTTCAAGCCAATCGATTGTGACCTTCAAGTGAAATTGGAATTTTATTTTATTGACTTAAGTGTGTTTTGAGTTAAGAGACTCATTCGAGAATGATGGGACTCACTTTGGAGTGTCCCGACGGATGCTAGCTTAATTTCCAGGGCCGACGTGATTTAGAAGGGCACTCGGGCCAACATGGGCAAAATGGTCATTTTGATCAAAACTTACTGGAATAACATCAAGATGGACTTTATTTGCATACAAGGGTGTGTTTGACTACCCAGAGGTAGTCTGATGTAGTCTTACCGCTTCGGGAAACTTTTATACTTCTCAACGAGCATGTTAGGGTGCCCTTGGGGCAAAATGATCATTTTGACAAGAGCTGACCGAAATGGGACCAGAATTTGTTTGAATGGCATTTTGAACATCTTGGTCTGTCTAAAGATAGCTTGAGAAGGGTGGACTTACTATATTGAGGAATCAGTACTTTTTCAAAAGACGTGTCGGTTTGCCTAGGGGCAGATTGGTTATTTTTCATCGTGTGAGGCTAATAGGGGTTGGTGTCAACCTAGGTTTACAAGTATTTTCATCACTTCGACGATTTTGATGAGTTGGTTTTCGAAGATGTCTTGTTCTTTGATAAACGTGCCATGGCTAAGGGGCGTTTTTGGTTTTTTGACACTGGGTTACTTGCGTGGTGCCTACATTGACCTGTTTGTGAGTTTTTTCTTGTCAATTTGATGGCTTAATAGTTTGTGAGTGATTCCGCCACTCTGGTGGTTTTAACGATTGGTTCTGGAGATCGCCGGATCTCGAGAAGGTGTCTAATGCATAGGGCATAACGGACATTCTACGTCAGCAAGCTAACAGGCACCTGAAATGAACAAAAAAGGGTTGCGAGTGTTTCCGTCACTCTGATAGTGTTGGCAATTGGTTTTGGAGATTTCTTGGTCTCAAAAAGCTACCTAGAATGCCTAGTGGCATTTTAATCATTTTGGTTTCGATTGGGCCTTCGGGACCTGGAGACGACTGTTTTGACTTGACTTGAGTTTTGAAAAACTGGTTTGAGCTTGATAATATTGTGACGTTTTACTAAATGATTGATATGGACCGAAAATTGCCGAACGGGCAAACATAGGGTGCTCATAGGTTCTAATAATTTTTAGTTTGTGAGTTTTAAAAGGATAAACGAAATAGATAATCCTACGTTTATTAATACAAACCATTTATGTTTTGAAGATTTTAAAGATGATTTTTTTTACAAAAATATTTTATAGGGCATATTTCTTTAACATTGTGTTGGATATGTTGCTAGAACATTTCTTGTGACATAGTGAAATTTGTCACAAAAAGTACACATGTTCTACAAAAATTCAAAAATGTCACAATAAGTCACACTGAGAGACAAACTTACGATAAACAACATTTTGTCACATTTTGTCACAATATATATATATATATATGATAGTTTGTCATGAATGCTATGGCGGTAACAAACATTTGTGGTAGTATTTCATTAAAATAGATTTGTCACATTTTAATTTTTATTCTGTACATATAGTGACAATTTTTTTGTCACAGGAGGTTCTATTTACTGGGACAAAGCCTTTGTCGCAAGAAAGTTTTCGCCATTGTCGAATAAACAACAATTATGGAATGCATTCAGCACTATAAACTTGCCACAGTAAATAATTGTAAGCACCCCATTTTTGCTCGCTTTGTAATCACCAGCCTGACCGGACCCAATTTTCAAACACCACAATACATACAAGTCCAAGACGGGTCTTTCAAACTTTAATTCAGTCAATTAGTCACTTCCCGGACCCACAAGGTCCAATTGAAGCTGTAAAGATCATCATGCCCCTAGGCATTCCAGGCAGTTTTCCAAGACCGGGCGGTCTTGGAAACTAATGCCATCCAGGAAGCTTCCCGAGATCAGGCGATCTCGAAGACCAACACCTTGTCAAATTCCAGACGGTTCACTTCTGGCGCCTACTAACCCGCCAATGTAGAATGTCCGTCATTTGGTAATTTTCCGAGACTATGTGTTCTCAGAGACCAACACCATCCTCACAAGTAGCTTTTTGAGATCAGACGTTCTTAAAAACCAACACTACCCTCACAGGTAGCTTTTTGAGACCAAGCATTCTCAGAAATCAACACCACCCTACAGGTAAGTCTCTGAGATCGGGCGGTCTCAGGAACCAACATCGCACAGGTAGCTTTCCTAGACCGGGCGGTCTAGGGAACTAACACCTAGGTTAACATCGGCGCCTGCTAGCCTGACTCGGTGAAAAATGACCAAACCTACCCCTTGGGCCTCCAGGCACCTCTTGAGAAAGTTCAAAATCCCTCAAGACAATAAGTCCACCTTTCCAAAGTGATACTAAATAGTTAGGCATACTCAACCCACCATTCTATCCAACTCCGGTTCCATTCCAGCTAACTCCGATCAAAATAACTATTTTACCCCTGAATGCCCCAGCGCAAAACAAATCCCACCAAATAGTAGAAAAATATCTTAGGACCATCCCTGAATGACTTGGCACGCTTAACATAACACTCTGATCCGTTCCTGGCCTTTTGAACCTAGCTCGGTCAAAATGACCATTTCGCCCCTAGCCAACCCAAAAGCGCCCCGAAACTACACCGGTCCTAGAATAATGAACGGCGGGTCTTGTCATACACCTCTGTTTAACCTAAGGTGGACCTTACAACACTAAACACTCTTGACTCAACGAAAGCCCTCTGGAGCGTCTCGCAAATGCTCTGCCAATATTGCCTTTTCTCCCGATTCCCTAGTTATAACGCACAGTCAAACGACTTGAGAAATGCGTAAACCAAGGAATTCCCGAAAGCTTGTTCATAGGTCATTCCATCGATCAGAGAGATCACTTCCCAAAACTCCTCATCACATGGCTCAAAAACTGCTACTTTCAGCAACCCCTAGAGCATCTCACAGACCCTCTGTCAAGATTGACTTTTTTCCAATTCCCTGATTATAATGCACTGTCAAACGAATTGAGAAACGCGTAAATTAGGGAATTTTTGAAAGTATTTTTGGATTACTTTCCATCGGTATAGTCCGATCAGAGAGATTGCTTCTCGAAGGCCTCAATCATGCAACACACAAACAGCTACTTTTGAACCCCCACAAAGTGTATCATAGACGCTCCGCAAAAATACAATTTCACGCACCCTTCTCAAAATGATATCTCATACTTCCAAACACCGTTCAGGCTTTCCAAAAACTCAGAAGTTCATGAGAAACCCTAGGAGAACACTGTGGATATAACCGATTTCTAAAACCTTCCCAGTTGGCACAATTATCGAGGCAAAGTTTAAATGAACACTCCCAGTGACGGAGTGTATGCTACATGCACCCAGATTTTGATCAGATCGATCAAACCTCTCTTAGCCCTTAAGATTTAGCTAGTACAATGGGTGCTACGTGGCATTCTGCCAATGGAACAGTACCAGCGCATGTATCACATGCAATTTGCCTTAACGCATGTGATACATGCACCTGGTCTTTCCAAAGTTGCCTATAAATACAAGCCTCCCCCTTTGCATATTTTGAAATCGAAAATTGTAACGAAACTTTGCACAAATAGCTCCAGAAATTTGAAACCCTCCATATATCTCTTCTCTAAACACTTAGGTTGTATTTCACTTCATTCTAACCTATACACCTTACCTACAAGGCCCTCCATGCCATAAAAGACCTTATTCCAGCCCCTTCCAAGTCCATCCAAGATCAAGTCCAAGCATCTAATGAAGTTTGAGAGTGTTTGAAGGCAAAAGGTGGTATTTCCTTTTATATTTTTGTTTCCCCCACTCCTCTCTTCTCCCTCTTAGCCTACTTAGGCTATTCTTTATTTTAATCTCCATCTTCTACCCCCCATTCTTGCATGCTTGAGATAAGAAAGCTCCTAGATTATGCCTAGAGGAAAGTTAGTGAGAGCCACCGTTTAGAGGTTCTCTCACTAGCCTACTTTAAGATGGTATGGCCTTGAAGCACCTTAATTATATGGTGTAGCCTCTAACCTTGTATGAATTCATGACCCTCTTTGCATATAACTATCTTGTTCATGTTTTGTGTGTTTGGCTTTATTTTCATGTTTATAACCATGTTTTCCAAAACTTACGCTATTCTCATTTACATGTCATTGTCAAGCTCCTTATTTCAATGTTCTTTTCAAAGTGGTTCCAAAGGTTGGCCCTTGACGCTCAGGATGAAACCGTAAGTAATCATGCCCTAGAAAAGCCCTCCATTAACCCCTAACTCAAATTCTTGCATCCTTGCATTCCTTCTTGCATAAAAATGATTTTCAAATTTATCGATTTCAAAGGTTTCTATTCTCATGAGTCTAGTGGTTGGAATGGCCCCGTGAAACCCTCTCTTGAGTGGTCTCTCTTATTATTGGCCATAAGGACCCTAGCTTGTTAGAATGGTTCCCTTCTCTTTCTATTCTTGTATAAAAATGATTTTCAAATGCTTCGATTTCAAAGGTTTCTATTCTCACAAGTTTAATGGTTGGAATGGCTCCATGGAACCCTCTCTTGAGTGATCTCCCTTTACATTGGCCATAGGATCCCTAACTTGTTAGAATGGTTTTCTCTTTTAAAAATAGATTTTAATACTTTTTTAAACATGGTTTTCAAAAATTCATTCTCCCTATCTTTGCATTAAAAATGGTTTTCCAAAAGTTGTCCTTATTATGGTGATTTTCGAAGTCCCTACTCTTTTCAAGATAAAAGGTTATAATGGTCCTAAGGAAACCTTCTTTGGAATGGGTTTCAAACATCAACCATATAAACCATATACTTGACTAGAGCCAATTTTCATGAAAATGATCTTCAAAAGGGTTGTCTACCAAAGTCTTTTGCATAACATGATTTGTTTTCAAAACTCTTTTAAAAAAAATGCATAAAACCACATTTCTAAAACCTTTTTCCAACCATAAGCTAACCTAACCCTAGTTCAATCCACCCTAGGTTAACTTGACCCTAGGACAACCAAATCCTAGATTAACCTAACCTTAGTTAACCCTAGGTCATCCAAACCCTATGTTAACCTAACCATAGTTAGTTAACCCTAGATCACCTTAACCCTAGGTCATCCAAACCCTAGATTAATCTAACCTTAGCTAGTTAACCCTAGGTCATCCAAACTCTAGGTTAACCTAACTTCAGTTAGTTAACCCTAGTCCACCTTAACCTTAGGTTAACCTAACCTGAGTTAGTTAACCTTAGGTCATAGGTTAGTATTTAGTAAGTTTCAAGGTTCCAATTCAAAGACCCATTTTCAAATAATCTTTCAACTCAAAAACCATTTTCACAACATATTTTCAAAACATCCCACTCTCTTAAGATTTCAAAAATGAACTCCAAAACCTTTTTAAATATCCCTACACTCTATCATCAAAAATGTCTTCAAGAAGTTCTCTTATACTTGTCTCAACTAAGGTGGGTAGACACTTAACATTTTCCAAAAACTATTTTTAAAAATATTTTCAAAAACTCACAACCCTAAAGTGTCCCTAACCTTTTTGTGGTTAGGGATTCCAAGAGAAAGTGATACATTAAATACAACCCTTGAGTTTGTTCATGTTAGGATTCCAAAACCCTAAGTGTTTTCAAAAACTCTGTTCAACAATGATTTTCAAACATCACATTCTTAAAACAACCCTAATCTTTCCATGGTTAGGATTGGTCAAGCGTAAGTGAGATATTCAAGTAGGGTTCTATAACCCTAAAGTTTCAAAAATCAAAGAGAAGTCTCTAGCCTCTTTTTCAAACATGTCTTCAAAACTTATAACCCTAAAGAAGTTTAGTTCTTCAATGACTAACCTCTCAAAGGTGATGAAATATTCAACATGTCTTTCATAAGGTATATGAAAACTATTTTTAAAAATCATTTCGAGACAAGCTCATTAGAGCTCTTGTGAGTCCAAATCTAATTCTCAAGTCCATAACAAAGTTTTCAAACCTTTCAAAACTCTCTTGAGTTATGTTCAAAAGCATTTCAAAATACTTCAAAATCTCATTTCAAGTGCACTTTCAAAAACCTTCAAGTTTTGTCCAAAAACACTCTAACATCCGATTTCAAAACTCTCAAGTTTTCCTTTTCCAAAGATCTCAAAGTGTCTTCACATCTCTCCAAAGACCTCAATATGTCTTCAAAACATTACAAAGGCCCTAATGTGTCTATTTTCCATTGGGCTCTTGCCCAAATTACGAAAGACTTGATTCTTACCAAATGAGATACGTAGGCAATCTAAAATGGTGCGGTCATAACTCTTATTTCAACTAAAGTCCTTTTTCAAAACTCTCTATCAATTCAAGATTCCTGTTTCAAACTCCCTTAAAGCTTCCATGTTTTCAAACACTTTTCTCAATACTTGCATCATGCATCATTCATCCAAAAAGTGATGACGAAATCCCATTTTCAATATTCTAAAGTGGATATTAAGTGAATAATGGTAATCGATTATCCTAGTGAGTGAACAAAATGGTGATTAGACATGTAGGTACTGAAAGGGCGAGGTGGGGTGATGATCTTAGGATATCTTCCCTACACGCCGGACAATAAATTTCTGTTTTCGAATGACCAAAATGGAGTTGTTTCCAAAAAGGGCTTAAAACTTTCCAAAGGTTGTCAAACAACCTATTTTTTTAAAAACCCTCTCTTAAAGAGTTTTCCAAAACCTTTTTCAAAAATCCTAGGTTTAATCTTCGAATTATACTTAGTTTTAGGTGACCTAACTCACTGTAATCTAGTTAGGTGGCGACTCCCATTTTTTTAGAAAAGCCCTTCATCAAATTAATTTCAAGTTTAAACCTAGTCGCACTCGTCTTTCTAGGAGGACGAGTTCTAATGATAGAGTTCCGTGCTTTTTTTCGAGCCTAAAGGACTTGGTCAAAAACCGGGGCGCAACAATACTCAAGCAATAACATAATGTGACAAAACATTTTGCCACATAGGTGAATGAAAACAAGAAAAGTGAAGAGAAGGATTATTTCCTCTTGTTTGGACAACAAAGGAGGGAAAAGAAAGGGATGATAAATAATATAGTTTGAGAGAGAAGGAAAAGATTAATATTTTATTCTATTATATCTATTCTAATATATAAAGGGAGAATACACTTTGGTGTCTAGCGACTTCTAAAGCTACCTCAATAAATTTTCATTCCAAAAAAAACCATGTTAGTCCTGCTTAATTATCATCTTAATTTTATTTGAATCCACCAATTGCCAAGGGTAAACATGAAAAATAACTTTTCCTACAATTACTCCACATTCTGCATATTGATCAGTGCTCCAGTTACTCAAAATTTCAATTACTCAAAACTTCTTGGACTCTATCCATTCCTTCCAGACTCTATCACAAAGAAGGATATCATCCTAGTGACAATGCTACCGGAATTCAAACACCTCAAAAACTCTCCCTTCTTCAGGTTTCCTCCACTGTCATCTAACTTCAATATTTTGGGTGTTGTATTACATACGAAACTTTAACAAGTCATGAATATCTATGAAAACGGTGAGAACCCCCCAAAAAATGAAACACCTACAAAACTTGCCATTGTAAGTAAGTGCGGTTTTCTATATTCAAGACTATGTACCTTTCGTCCAATTGCCAAAGTGGTTCCTCCGTCAAATCATACTCGTCGGCACACCAACATTAACCCACCTGTAATGTCATGTCCTAATTCTTGAAAAGCCAATTTTTAAGGAATAAAGTTTTAAATGTTGAAAAGTGCAAGTTAAAAGTCAAGAATCCACGTCAGATTTTAGTCAAAATAGTTTTGAATAAAGGTTTTTCAAAAGATAGTTTTTATTTTGAAAATTTATGAAACAAAACTGCGTGGGTACATTTTTAAACTTGACAGAAATAATTTTTTTAAAAGATAAACCTGTTTAAAATTTTAATAAAATATTCTTTCTAACACTAAGCGACCAATACGTTATAAAGTCTGAATATTTAAGATCCTGAGTGATATTAATAAATAGTGTACAGTTATCCAAAATAAGATCTAATAGAAAGACATACCAATCTTACTGGCTCAAAAGTCCACCTGTAACTGCAGGGGGTGAGCATACAACAGTCCAATAGGAGGTTATGCTACACGGCTAATAAACATGAGGTGACATGTGCCAGTGTATAGTAAAAAAATGCATAAGAGTATAGAGAATGCAATTCCAAACCTAACTATCAACCTGCTCCCTAATGCTATGAACCAAGTACACAAATGAATCAAATTACTAATATCAAACACTTACAACCTCAATCCATAAATAATCCAGTCACCAATATCAACAGGATCAGTTAACTCTATAAGACCAAAATCGAAACAGTAAATAAATAAATAAATAAATAAAATATCAAGACTCACCCAAGTCCAACTAATGCAAGTATATGCACAACTGACCATACTGAAGAAGCGATACCAATGCACTAATAACCTCATTCGCACTCTGTGGGATATCACCGAAAGTATGTGTGAATCCAATTAATTCCGCACTTTATGGGCCGCACCTAAAGAACGCGTGAATCCCACCAAATAAGGCACCAAGCCTTTACTCTAATGCGAATCTTAGGGTCAAGGCTCCATGTAAGCACCCATTTTTGCCCGCTCGGCAATCTCCAGACCGACCGGATCCATTTTTCAAACATCATAACGCATATGGGCCCAAGACAGCTCTTTCAAACTCCAATCTAGCCAACTTGTCGCTTCTCCGGCTCAGAAGGCCCAATTGAAGTTGTAAAGACCATCATGTCCCTAGGCATTCCAGGTAGCTTTTTGAGACCGGGCAGTCCCAAGAACTAACATCATCCAGGTAACTTCCTGAGATCGGGTGATCTCGGGGACCAACGCCTTATCAAATTCCAAACGATTCACTTCTGGCGCCTGCTAGCCTATTAATGTAGAATGTCCATCAATTGGTAGTTCTTTAAGACAATGCGTTCTTGGGGACCAACACCACCCTCACAGGTAGCTTTTCGAGACCAGGCCCTCTCAGAAACCAATACCACCTCATAGGTAGCTCTCTGAGATCGAGCGATCTTAGGGACCAACACCACACAGCTAGCTTTCCGAGATCTGGCGGTCTTGAGAATCAACACCTAGGTCAACACCAGCGCTTGCTAGCCTGACTCGGTGAAAAATGACCAAACCTGCCTCTTGGGCCTCCAGGCACGTCTTGAGAAAGTTCAAAATCCCTTAAGATGGTAAGTCCACCTTTCCAAAGTGTTCCTAAACAATTAGGCGTACTCGACACGCTATCCTGTCCAATTCCAGTTAACTCTGGTCAAAATAACCGTTTTGCCCCACGGCGCTCCAGCATAATACAAACCCCACCAAATAGCGAAAACATCTTCAGGAAAGTCCCTGAATAATCTGGTATGCTTAACACGCCACTCCAATCCATCCTGACCCTTTTCAACCTCTCCCGGTCAAAATGACCGTCTTACCCCTGGTGATCCGAACGCGCCTTGAAACTACACCGGCCCAAGGTATTGTACGGCGGGCCTCATCATACACCCGTATTTAACCCAAGGTGAATCTCATGACTCTAAACACTCCCAACTCAACGAAAGTCTCCTGAAGCGTCTCGCAGATGCTCCCCCATGGTTATCTTTTCTCCCGATTTCCTAGTTAGAACGTACCGTCAAACGACTTGAGAAATGGGTAAACCAGGGAATTTCCAAAAGCTCGTCCATAGATTTTTCTATCGATATGGCTCAATCAGAGAGATCGCTTCCCGAAGGCCTCGATCATATGGCCCACAAATGGCTACTTTTGAACCCCCGCGGAGCGTATCATAGATGCTTCGCAAAAATGTGTTTTCGTGCACACTTCCCAAGATGATATCTCACTCTTCCAAACACCTTTCAAGCTTTTCAAAATTCAAAGTTCATGAGAAACACTAGGAAAACACCGTGGACGTAATCGATTTTCACAAATCCTTCTCGATTTGCACAATTATCGAGGTAAAGTTTAAACGAACATTCTCGGCGGTGGAATTTATACTACATGCACCCTTATTTTAATCAGATCAATCAAACTTCGCTTAGCCCTTAAGATTTAGCCAGTACAATGTATGCCACGTGGCATTCTGTCAGTGGAACAGTATTGGCGCATGTCCTATATGCGCTAAGCCTCTCCAACTTTGTTTATAAATATAAGCCTCCCCCTTTGCATATTCTAGAATCGAATTTGATAGCGAAGCTCTGCTAAAACTGCTCTAGAACCTCGAATTCTTATATACATCCCACACTTCAAGTACTTAGGCTAGATTCCATCTCCCCCTAACCCATACACTACACCTATATAGCCTTCAATGCCATAAAAGATCTCATTCCAGCTCCTTCAAGCTTATTCAAGGCTATTCAAGCTCAAGTCCAAGCATCCATGGAGGTTTGAAAGTGTTGGAAGGCAAAAGGTAGACTTTTCTTTACATTTTTGCAATCCCCACTCCCTCTTCTCCCTCCTAGCCTACTTAAGCTATTCTCTATTTTAATCCCTATCTTTTACCCCCCTTTCTTGTATGCTTGAAACAAAGAAGTTCTTAGTTCATGCCTAGAGGAAAGTTTGTGGGAGCCACCGTGTAGGGAACTTCTCACAAACCTACTTAAAATGGTATGGCCCTAGAGCACCTTGCTATTTGGTGAAGCCTCTAGCCTTGTATGATTCCATGAACCCTTGCTTTTGGTTATTTTGTTCATGCTTTGTATGCTTGACTTTATTTCATGTTTGCAACTATTTTTCCAAAACTTTCACTATCTCTATTTCTATGGCATCCCCAAGCTCCATATTCAAAGACTTCCCAAAAAATGGTCTTAGAGTTGGTTCCTTGAAGCTAGGTCAAACTCATAATTTCTACACCTTAGAAAACCTCTTTTAAGTCCCTTGACTTCATTTTACAACCCTACATTTCATTGTTTTTCAAAGATGTACTAAAATGGCTTTCAAACCCTCTGCTTCTATGTTGATTTTCAAGGATTTTATTCTCTTGAACTTTATGGTTGAAATTGTCCCTTGGAACCCTCTCTTGAATGGTCTCCTCAGTATCTTGACCATATGAACCCTAATTTATTAGAGTTGGCTCTATTCTCTTTAAAATGGTTTTTAAAACAATTTCCTTCAAAAAAGGGTTCTCAAAATTGCCCTCTCTTTAACTTGCATAGAAATGATTTTCCTAAATCATCATTTTTACCTTGGTTTTTAGAAGTTTTGCTCTCTTGAATATTGTGGTTGGAATGACCCCATGGAGTCCTCTTTGGAGTGATTTTCTTCAAATCAACCATATGAACCCTTATTCTTTGGAGTGATCTTTTTCACCTTGAAAATGGTTTTACAAAGCCTCTTTTCCAAAAGTGGTTTCTAAGGGTTTACTTTCCTCAATTTTCAAGATTTTCACTCTTTTAAATTAGAGATTATAATGGTCCCGGAAGCCTTCCTTGGAATGGCTCTTCATTCTTGACTATACAAACCCAACACTTTCTAGAGACAAATTTTCATGGAAATTATCTTCTTCAAATTTACATAATTCCTTAAGTTTGTTTTCCAAGTTTTCTACATTTACACCATAACTTTTCAAAATCTATTTTCAAAGTGCATACATAAAACCACCTTTCAAAACCACCTTTCAACCCTAGGTTAACTTGACCTTAGGTAAACCAAACCCTAGGTTGACCTAACCCAAGTTAGTTAACCCTAGTTTACCGGTAACCTAACCTTAGTTAGTTACCACTAGGTCATCTTAACCCTAGGTTAACCTAACCTTAGTTAATTAACCCTAGGTCAACCGAACTTTATGTTAACCTAACCCAAGTTAGTTAACCCTAGGTCATCTTAACCCTAGGTTAACCTAACCTTAGTTAGTTAACCTTAGGTCACCTTAATTCTAGGTTAACCTAACTTCAGTTAGTTAACCCTAGGTCACCTTTACCTTAAGCCAACCTAACCTAGGTTAGTAAGCTTCAAGGCTCCAACTCAAAGACCCTTTTTCAAATAATCTTTCAACTCAAAAACCATTTTCATAACACACTTTCAAAATCATCCTACTTTCTTGAGATTTTCAAAATCAAATCCAAAATCTTTTCAAATACTTCCATACTCTATCTTAAAAAATGCTTACAAGAAGTTCTCTTAAACTTGTCTCAACTAAAATGGCTGGACACTTAACATTTTTTAGAAATTATTTTCAAGATGTTTTTAAGAACTCACAACCTTAAAGTGTCCCTACCCCTCTTATGGTTAGAGATTCTAAAGGAAGGTTATATATTAAGTACAACCTCCAAAGTTGTTTATATTAAGGTTCCAAAACCTTAAGTGTTTTTCAAAAGCCCTTTTTAGAAAATAGTTTTCAAACATCACATTCTTAAAGCAACCCTAAACCTTCCATGGTTATGATTGGTCAAGTATAAGTGAGATATTCAAGAGGGGTTCTATAATCCTAAAGTTTTAAAAACTAAAAGGAAAGTCTGTAGCCCCCTTTTTCAAACTTGTTTTCAAAATTCACAACCCTAAAGAAGTTTGGTCATTCAATGACTAACCTCTTAAAGGTGATGAAACATTAAACATGCCTTTCAACAAGGTATTCAAACACTACTTTCAAAAGCTTTTTGAAGACAAGTTCGCAAGAGCATTTCTAATCCAAATTCTACATCCAAAGTTTTCAAAACAAGATTTCAAAACATTTCCTAAACTTCCTTGAGTTGTTCCACAATATTTCCAAAACTCCATAGAGTTAACTTTAAAAAACGCTTAAAATCATCTTCAAACCCATTTTAAAAAACACTTCAAGCATTTCAAGTCCTATTTCAAAGGTAATTTTCTAAAAACTCTCAAGTTCTCTTTTCCAAAGATCTCAAAACGTCTTCAAACATTTCCAAAGACCTCAATATGTCTTCAAAACACTTCAAAAGCCCCAATGTGCCTCTTTTCTATTGGGCCCTTGCCTGAACTACGAATGACCTGATTTTCACCAAATGAGATACGTAGGCAACCTAAAATTGTACGGTCATAACTTTTATTTCAACTCAAGTCATTTTTCAAAACTCTCTATCAATTCAAGATCCTACTTCAAATTCCTTCAATACTTTTATGTTTTCAAACATTTTCCTCAAAACTTGCATCAGGCATAATTTATCCCAAAAAGTGATGACCAAACTCCGTTTTCAAAATTCTAAAGTGGATATTAAGTGAATAATAGTAACCGGTTATTCTAGTAAGTGAATTAATGGTAATTAGACATGTAGGTACCGAAAAGGGCGGAGTAGGGTGATGATCTTAGGATATCTTCCTTATACGTAACTAACCCCCGAACTATAGATTTTCTATTTTTGAAAGACCAAACTGAAGTTATTTTCAAAATGGGCTTAAAACTTTTTAAAGATTGCCAAACAACTTGTTTTCTTAAAAACCCTCCTCTGAGGAAGTTTTCTAAAACCCTAAGTTTAATTTCCAGATTATACTTAGTTTAGGTGACCTAACTCACTGTAATCAAGTTAGGCGGCGACTCTTATTTTTCTAGAAAACCCTTAATCAAACAAATTTCAAGTTCAAACCTAGTCGCACTCGTCATTCTAAGAGGATGGGTTTTAATTATAGAGTTCTGTGCTTTTTTCCGAGCCGAAAGGACTTGGTTAAAAATCGGGGCGCGATACTCCAAACCAATGCTTAACCATGCCCAAATACAAGTAGACTTTAACCAACATTAATATCACACAAAAGTAAAACCAATAATAATTTCAAAACCCAAACTAAGTATCCAACAGCACACAACGAGCAATAAACTACACCAAAGTAAGTAAATACCTCACTTTAAATCATCATGTCCATCCAAATAATATCACATTGTTATAATATTAGCTATAGATACATTTAGGCATAAAACAATATCTCAAGTATGTTAAAATTCCATTTAAACCATAAAACTCAATATGCTAACTTACTTTTATCCAAATAATTTACATAAATTCTCCTATGCTTTAACATCAACTTTAAACACATCTTATGCATAAAAACATTTTGAATCTCATATATTACATATCACATTTTCAAATCTCAATCTTTTCCCAAATTGTTATCATGGCATGATCTCTCATTTTAACCCAACAACTTAAATAATTAAAGAATTCCCAAATTAAATATCACAATACACTAAACATGTTATTAATTTTCTCAAATCAACTAAGAATGACACATAATAATATTTCAAGTTTATGTAAAATTCTAGATCATATCTCAAGTGCCCTAAAAACATGACTTCTATTATGGATTCATTAATAACTCAAACGTATTAACTCAATAGCCAAAACCCTAAGTAAAAATTCTACACCTCTTGAAGATTGAATTTAGGGTAACAATTTAACTTTGACAAAAACACAATTCGAAACCACACACGCAAAGCCTTTGTAAAGAGAAATACAAAAACTTTAAAAAGTAATACCAAAAAGCTACTCTAAAGAGATGAAAATGTGAAAAGAAAATTGAAGAAAAAAAGAAAGGAGAGAGAGAGAGAGAGATAGGTTTGCCAAGATGAAGAGAGAGAGAGAGAGAGAGAGAGAGAGAGAGAGAAAAGTGGGTTTTGTATTAAACACAGTTTGTGTAATAATCAAAAGCCTCCAAAATTTCATATATTTAAAAAAAAAAACTTCTTTACTTTGACCCGGTCATCACATGTAAACGGTTCATGTAGGCAGTTTAGTTCGATGGGCAGGGAAGAAAAAGATTTTCTCACGCAGTCCGACGGCCACCTCGCCTCCTAAAACTCAATCAATTCTGTATCATCATTTTTGGCAAGTTAGTACTGTTTCCCTTAGTGGCGGCTCTGAAAATTTTTATCAGGTGTCATTTAAAAGTATAAATTTTATGAATTAAAAAATTTACTCTACAATATTCATTATCTATTTAAGTAAATTGACAAACTAATTTAAAATTCTCAAATCATAAATAAAAGGTAATTTTTATACACTAATATTATTATTTTAACAAAAATAAATATAAATACATGAACTTTACAATTACCCTCGCCGAGATTTTATATTCTGAAATCGTTGCATAATAAGCTTATTGTCAATACTATTAAATACATCGTTTTTAATATATGTAATCAAACAATCATTTATCCATTGAACTCCCATTCGGTAAAGCAAAAATTTTTTTTTATGAATTTCATTGTAAAAAAAACTCTCTACGGTTGTAGTCTTGATTGGTAAAAGTAATGCTAATTTTACAAGTAAATAAACTAATGGATATATGATATCCTTTTTTTATTTCTACTAACTTTCTAGAATGATCACCAATTCATTCGAGTTCAAAAAACTCGTTGTTAGAATGCATATCAATAATGTAGTTTATAAAGTTGATTGTTAAGTACTATAAGATCTATATTAGAAAAATTAAATGTATAAAACTCAATAAGTTGGATTAATATTTGCTTAAAAAAACACAAAAATAAATCATTAGGATTCAAACAAGTCACATAAAGAAACAATTCTGTATTTGCCTCGATATTAGGATAATTACTGGGTTCAAGATCAATGTTCAGGGATTCAAAGGTTCTATAAAAAAAATTACAAAATTTTACTCAATAAATTTTTTTTTTCCAGGGGTTTCATTTGACCCACTGGATATAGGATAGAGCCGCCCATGGTTTCCCTTAATAGCCAACGCCATTTCGACAAGTGAAGAGTTCGGTAAAGAGTTCAGACCAGCCAAACATATTCCACCAATAATAATTTTGTAAAATGCTATTCTTATAAAAACTTTATACAAAATTTGCATTCAAAATGATGTGACAGTGAAAGTTTTATAATTAAAAGTCATTATAGTAGGTATTTATTTTGAAGTAAAAGACTGTCAGTAAAACATATTATCTTTTGTAAAAATTTAATATGATTTTTTTTGTTTATATAGCGTTACCAATAACTTTAGTTTAAGGGGTGGTGAAGAGTTCACAAAGCGATTAATTAGTAATATTTTTCAGTTGGTTTGGTTTCTCAATTTTGAAGCTATTTTGTGCCATTCCTAGAATACAAGAGCTGTTGAGTTTTGAGAAGAAAAAGGAAAAACATTTACCCATGCAGTTCGTTTGTCCATGATTATGGACTGTTTTTATAAGTATCGTAGATCTTACGGGATTGTGTACGCTATAATAATTAATTGTGCATGCACATGTAATAATTTGTTTTATGGTTTAGAATTACGGTAAGTGTGGTATTCATAATATTTAAAAATTTAGCAATTAATGAATTTACACCTCAAAAGGATGCATTGCGTGAAGAATAAAAAGAAAAAAAGAAAAAAACACAAATCAGCTATCTTAATTGATTTTTTCATATATGTCTTGATCAAGTTACACACATATTGCGGGTAGTCCAGCCGCTAATCCTATTCATTAAAAATACAAATAAAAATAGAATAAATTGCGTTTCATAATCCGTTTTACCCCCTTTTTTTTCCCTACTTATTAAACATGAAAACAAAGCGTCGTAATGCACTTTTCTTCACTCCGTCTGACATCACCCCCATCAACTTTTTTTCAGAGTAAAAATAATAGTAGTGTGTGGCAGCTATACATTGTCATATGTTAATCACGTTTGCACCCCAAGAGAAAAAAGTTTGCCATTCATTCACAGGCTTGAATCGACATGCATTACACTGTGCTGCATGAGAGCTTCGCTCCTCGTGGAATATTAGCGATAACAAAAGCCAAAATGACACCTTTGGTTGTGTCGTTAGCAAAATATACATTCCCACCTTTTTTTAGAAAAGATATATATTCCCACCTAAAGCCTCCAGAAACATCAATCTCATTACAAATTAACATTAATCTAAACTGTTGAATAATGTAACCGGTCCCACATGACATAAAACCTCAACCACTAATCATACCAACATTATATGCACTTTCATACATACATGTGTCGTAGAACCCACCATGCTTAGTGGTTGAATCTGTGCCTACAGGAGGATTGGCCATACCCTCCCTCAATTTTGATTTTTAAGAACTTGGCCTCGCAATGGAAAAATTATTTAGTATTTTTAGAGTGCCATCTCCTTCTCAAAAAATAATAGAGTCCTTGTTAGATACATTCCCAACACACCCAACAAAAAAATCTTTTATACCGTGTTTGAATAACAAATTTAGTGAGAGAAAATAAAAAAAATATAAAATTACATCGCATGTTTAATTTTTAAAAAAAGTGAGAAGTAAAAAACATAAAAAAAAAAGAAGAATTAAAAGCCTCTCAATTTTATCCTATTTTCTTTCACCTTCTTATTTTTTCATGATAAATTTGGCTAGCATTATTTTGAAAAAAATGGAGCAAGATGATATAGTATTATAAGAACACCAAATAATTTGGTACTTTCAGTTGCAGTTGAAATTCACGTGACGGTTTTATCCTCGAGTGCAGCGGTTTCCCGTACAAGACCACAAGGGCATGATCGTCATTTCGGTACATGTCAGTCTGTGTCTGACCATCATCCTCCATAGATAGGACTCGTTCGTCAATCAATAGATTTCTAGGGAAATTTTCGTCCTTTAAATAGAGGCACTATAGCCTACTTATTTTTTCCGTACATGACAGACAGCCAGTTGACACTAGTTGGACTTCATAGCGTGAACACCCTCTCTCTCTCTCTCTCTGTGCGTCGGTCGCAGTGTCGCACGCGCGGAGCCACTTTGCTCTCATTGGCTGTGGTGATGATGGCCCTTTAATTCGAGCATCTATTCCTCTCTAGTCTCTCACGCCCTTCTCTCCGTCTCTCTCATCATCGCAGCTCAACCTGCATTTCTCCAAGCTGCAGTCACAGATCGAATCAAGGCGTGTATATTTCTTCTCTGATTCTATACTTGTTTATCTTTAGAAAGCTTACTGAAAATGTCGGTAAAGAATCAACGGAAATAAGCACAGAGAATCGATTAATTTTCTCTATTTTCCTCAGTATTGGTGGTTTATTGTTTCGATTCAAAGAGCACATTGCGTGTTTTTATTTCGAAATGTTGCATTATTGTGTTTCTAAAGCTGTAGTAGCTTGTACTCTGCAAATTTCTATGTGTAAATAAATACTGTACTATGCTGGTATGTATACATGTATATAATTGGGGCTTCTGGGTGTTAACTTTTGAGTAAGTTTAATGCTTATGGGGCTTATGTTTCGGTCTTTCTGGTTATGAGATCGCTTAAGATCGAAAAGCAAGTCGATATCTTCGATGGCTGATTTGGGCCATCACTTTCGAAGGGTGAAGTGGCTAGAGGTAAATTGAAGCTGAAATAGGGGCAGTCTTCTGTTGAAATTACTTCCACATTGTTATTGCATGAGGTTCTTGGCCGGGTTTAGCAGTGCAGCAGCTCCTTGCGGCAAAAATCTATGTTGCTGATGGTGTCTATTGCTCCAGTGAGCTGGGTTTCCTTGGTGGTTAGGGGTGGGTCAAAAGTACCCACGGAGGAAAATGCCTTCAATTCTTGGATGTAAATTTGATAAAAATTTGGTACTAGATATCATCTAACATATTAAGTAGAAGAAATGATATAGTTCATGTATGTCAAGAATTCATTTGGAATAATTAACTATTCAATTTCTTGAAACAAAGTTCAAGTGTATCTAATTAATGTTCTTCATATTCATGAATATCATAGGAATTTGCTGAGAAAATGTGTGCATGCTTTTCATATACTAATACCTCAATGCAGTAGCCAATGCTTCTTTAGAAAGGACATGGCCTCTAGGAGGCCCCAATGTTACAGATCCCAGACCCATGAATCAAGAAGCTTCCTGGATTGTCAGAGCTCTAGTTTCTTGGTTCATGTCCAGTTTTTATGGTCTTGTTGTTTCTTGGGGCTATATTGGCATGTACTAGCAGGTTATTAGCTCTTTGGTTAGAAGATTTGAGGAAATTTCTTCCATGTCTTTACTCTGAGAAGTTTCCATTTTCTTTACATTTCATATTTTCTATGGGCTTCTATATTATGAGTTTTCAGTTTTATTTCAGATAAGAGTGCTTTATGGGTTGCATATTAACCCAGTAGGTGTTTCTACATGCCTTATGATTATTTTGTTTTTCAGCAAATATGAGTCTTATTATATTATTGTATTGCTTATCTTGATGTCAATTTTACCAAATTGATATTAATAGTGAACTAGGAATGTAATCGAGGAGTTCAATTAGTGAAATGCATAATAGTCTTGTTTGTTTTCTCTCATATATTCTTTTCTTTCTATTAGTTCTGTAACTGCTGTACTTACAATTGGGTCCCAAGCAATGTTCCTTTTCTTTGTTTCACCTCAATCTAACATTTAACTTTTACATACATAACCAAATACTTACTATTTACTGTTTGAAAATCTGGCAACATATTTTCCTTTATGACTCACCTTGATTAACTCTCTTACACATATAAACTAATTTTTATTTATTTTTATTATCATTGTCAAGTGGAGTCTTGGTTTGGTTTGTACTTCCTCAAAGTTTAAGGCCTTCTAAGAAGATTATGAGGCTGCCAAGAATGATGCTGCATAATTTGAAGGTGAAATAAACTAATAACAGATTATTAGGCTGTTTTGTTAGTATTGAAATGTTGACCACCAATTCATCTAAAAGTTTAAGCTATTAGAGAGGGGAGTAAATTATTTATTTCTTCACATGCCCTCTCATGTGTGGCCAAACTCTTGATCATGAGCGGGCCAAACACGTGTTAATATTCACGAGTAGACAGTGAGATTTGAACTCAGGACTTTACCTGCTAAAATACAATATTGAATTGTTGACCACCAACTCATCTAAAAGCTTAAGCTATTAGAGACAGGAGTAGCTTAATTATTTATTTCTTTACAATTAGTTTGTAAGTCAAGAGTTGGGAACCTTTAATTGCTCCAATATTTTTGGTGCTTCCTCCTATCTGTCATCAGTTTTGCATAACAACAACCTATTTAGTCAATTTAGAGATAGTACTGTAGCTCAATCTTCAGCACATTGAAGTGTTGCCAAGAAGGGGAATCTGTGCCTTACTCTCCATTAGCAGACCAATTTTTCATGGACACTTCGGAGAAGCTAGTGTAGAAGATTGCAATGACGGATTTAATTTTGGTGTATGTTGATGTAGTGAAGTGCAAAGAAACATTCTCTGATCTATTATAGGTTGGTTCATTTTGGACAGGATGGCAGAAAGAAAGCCTTTGGTGGCTGATTTTATTTTGTTTTCTATGGCTAAAGGTTAGTGAAGGTATGCGGTTTTATGGTTTGTACAATTCATAAGAGAAGGTAGGGTTTTGGTAATATGAAAAAAAGCAAACAAAGAAAAAGCTTTGTGATTCTTAACAGTACCTGTGAACAATAAATCTGTGCTGGTTTTATTCTTTTGTTTGCTTTGGTTTAATAGTTAAAGAGGGAAGGTTTGGGCTTGTCATGCATCTCTAGGGCTAAAAATAGATGGATTCTAATGATGGATAAATAGTAAAAATCAAAGTAGAAGAGGAATCTTTAGTTTATTTGATGGGTATATACATATCGTTAAAGGTCTTCAAGGGGGCATTACTCCTGTACAAAGATAAGAACAAAAGAAAGAACTATAACCCTTCACCAAAATTAAGCTCACTAATGAAATCTACAGGTGATAGACAGAATTCACGAAGGTTTTCTGTGAGCCAAACATATAAAGCATGTAGCAAAGAGTGATTTAAGTTTATTTACTGTCATTTCTACTCCTTCAAACACAAGCCAGTTGTGTTCTCTCCAAATGGACAACATTGTTACCATCCAAGTCTTCTGAAGCTTCTTCACGTTATACCCATATGGCTAACATGCAAATAAAAGGTTCACTGACTCCGACATAACCCAAAAAACACAGAAAAAAAGGCCAAAGTAAACTCCAAAGCTCCCTGTGTTGCACAATTCCAAAGAGAGCTTCGAAGCTGCCAGAATATTCTAAAATACGTTATATACTGAATTTAGAAGAACACATAATGTTTTATTGGCTTCTTAGGAATCCAAACACTAATGAGATGTGTACCTTATATTTGGAAACTGAAAGATTTTTACTGGTTAAACCCAAAATTACTGAAACCCATGTATGAGGATCTATGACATAGCTTGACCAACACTAAGATCCATGAATGAATGCCTTTGATTTGTAAGACTTCAAGAAACATGTAGAAAATTAAAACTATGGCAAATTTCCTGAAGAGAAAACTAAAATAAGACCTGATTGGAACAAAAACTTGATTTTTAGAGGCCCCAAGTGTGTTTTACCTTGAAATGATCAAGCTTTGAGAGTTTCATTCTTCTTTGAGTTTGCTTTTTTGCTTGAGCTTCTTATGGAAATTTGACCTTAAACATCTGATTGTTGAAATATAATATACAACTTTCATTAATGGCTTGGTATGAAATGTTTTAAGTTCACATCTCTCCATCTTCTGTGTTTGAGATAGTAACTTAGAGAGTTGTGAATTGATCTTCCAGTTGTATCACTAAATTTCTCTAAAGTGAAAAAAATCAATCGTTACCACCTGAGGAATAAAAGACATATCTTTGAGTTGGTCAGAACTTGAACCTCTAATAGTCACACATTCACCTCAGTCTCTTTCATTTCCATTTGGCATTCGCATGGCATTCTTCAATTTCTTTTTGGATACTACCACTAGTGTCATCATTCTTGGATTCCACGCCTTTGACCTCATCTTCACTACAATCTTTTTTTGTAACTAAATGTTAGCCTCGTCCTGGATAATAAGTTGAGCTACTTGTGATACCCTTGCCTCATTAATTAAAGCATTTTCATCTTTGATAAACTGGTCCTTCGTCAATAGGATTGATTTCCATTTTCATCCTTTACTTGTAACTGTGAGTACATTGCATTTTGATGTTTAACCACTTTTTTTTGGCTTTGTTCTTCAAGTTTCTTTATCTCAGCGGTACTCAGGGACTTCCAATCAATCTTTTTTCTCATTAAACTAGAAAGTATGCAAATTTCACAATTATGCATTTCAAGATTATACATTTGTAGGTCTACATCATAGGAATAACAATACACCATATAGAATCATTATAGTAACCATGGGAACTAGAAACCAAGCATCGTTTAGTATCATAGCTTCTCTAATGTTCATTGTCCTTGTTGTACACAATAGCTGTGTTTCATGAAGATCACAATCTCAACACTTCAAAGATCGGGTATAGAGTTTGTAGCTTTCTTCTTTCCCCTTCCTTTTTTTTTTTGGTTTTGTTTTTCAGTAATTGAATTATTTCCCTTCTCATGGGAAGAATGGAGATATAGGAATTAGTGAATTACTATTTTACAGAGGTTGAGGGGAGGGAAAGATATGGTGCTTAAGCAAACATTGAGGAAGAATGGATTTCAAGAAGTCAAAACATGGATTAGGGTTGTGGTGAGCCATGACCATGCACTCTATGCCTCTAAGCTGAATGCAAAATATTCTTCAGTTTACCAATTCATGACAGTTTGCATGTCTCTAAAGGAATGCACGTGTTGGTTACTTGGCTACTTAGATAACTGTGCATGGAATTATAAAATTTTTACAGCTGTACGTTAGCTAGTTTTGAGACTGGACATAGTTGCTAGTTTAATAGTGTGGTGGATGCTATTTAGATTGCCAATTGGGTAAGATGTGTAAAATGCACTCCTCGCTGGACCATCTTCTTAACTTTAGCTGGGGGAAGTTCACTTGAGAAGTTTAGAAAGGATGGAGCATCAGATATGTGTTAGGCATGATTATCCATTCTATCTATTGACACAAAGGTTCACATTGATCCCATCTCTTCTGCTGTCTGTATGCTTTACGCCCCTAATTGAAATTCTTGTGTATTGTGGAGTAGCCTAGTCCGGGTATATCATTATGACACACAGAAGCCCGTAATGGCTCTCTCTCTCTCTATCCATAAATGTATATGCATGAGTTTAACTTGTATGTTTCCCTTTTCTTTAAAAAAAAGATTTTCTTTTTCCTTTTTCTCCTTTGCTCTTTTTCCCCTTTTTTTCCCTGTTTTTTGGGGGGTTTGATATTACACAACTTCCAAATAAAAAAAAAAAAACTCAACTAAGCATTCCAACTCCTTTGGATAAATTTGTACCACGATGTATTTATTATAAGTTTAATGGAGCAGGGCGCAGATATAAATTATAATACTTTCTTTACCATGATATGCACCTATCTAGCACATTTTCCAATTCTACCAGATGGAGATGGTTGGTGCAGCACTGCAGCTTAAAAAACGCATTGAGATTTTTTTAATTTATATTTGAAGATGTTGTAATTAATTTTGGAATCATTATGGTATTAATTTCATTTTTTTTCTCTTCCAGGATTTTGTCTTTTTTCATTTGTTTCTTTGGCTGCTGGATGGCATCATCAAACAGATTACTAAATGTTCGAGGGTGAAGCCAGATGATTTGTAGTAGCTCTATTATGCTTGACCAATGCCACAATGGCTATCTTTTCTATGAATTTTCAAAGGCCATTGCTTCTTTACATTCTACTGCTTTCTGTTCCGATGAGCAATGCAAGAGCTATCAGTCCTGATGGTATGGTGATATTCGTGTGCTTCTCTCCTGTCGTTTACCTTCTTTTTTTTTTTTCCTGGGTTATCGGTTGTAATTAGGTGGGGAAGTTGTTGCTGGATGTTCTATTTTCATACCCGCAATTACTTATGTGTTGGAGATAATTTCCCAGTTTGCTGTCAGCGCTAATAGTGCTATTGTTAAAGCTCTTGGCAGAATTATTGACTAGAAGATGCCATATTTTATAGCTCAATTCCATCAGATGATGTGGTTATATTTAATTTCGTTTAGACATCACTCTCCATTCTTAGTGAGATAGTGGTGGTTGCAAGCATTTTGGGCTCAATTTTGTCAGATCTTGTGGGTATCTTTAGATTCTTTTAGAAATCACTCTCCAATTTTAGTGAGATGGTGGTTGCAAGCATTTGACTGGGTTAGCTGCTAAGTGAATTTCCTGTCACTCAATCCTGACTTCATTGATTAATGGCATGTGCTTCAAAACAAAAAAGATGGACATGCCAATTTATGAATTGTGGCACTCTCCCTGTGGTTTTATTGTGATGGTATATGAAACCTTGCTTTTGATTTGTAGGTGAGGTGCTTATAAGCTTTAGGACAGCCATTGTCAGTTCAGATGGTGTCTTACTTCAGTGGAGACTAGAGGATCCTGACCCATGTGGGTGGAAAGGAGTAAAATGCGATCCAAATACAAAGAGAGTTATATCTTTGTGAGTTTCAATTAAGATATGTTTTAGATCTTTTTGGATGAGAACTTTGTAATTGCTTACTTTTGATAATTGAATCTAATCAACCTTAGATCTACATAGAATAATAAAGTATTGTTTTGCTTTATCAATATACTAGTTCATTGTTTAATGACAATGGTTTCAAATAAAAACTAAATATAATTTCTTTGGTCATGTTTTTAAAGTTTTTATATTGTTTAACTATATGTATTCTATATTTGTCTATCGATATGTGCTAGTTGAAATGCATATTCATTATCTCCTCAATTATTGAACTTAGAAATGCAATTATCTATCAATTACTTATTAGTTTACACAGAAAAGAGAACCTAGATAAATTAACAAATAACGGATAAAAAAAAGTCATTCAAAGTGAGTCACTTGTCACAATCATAGTGACAATGACCAATTCACTGGGTTTGTTTTTTAATTTTAAGGTCTCACTTTGTTTTAGTGATTTAACATTTTTTTTTTGCAAGTGTTGTTTGTATAGGGAAGAGAATCTAGATAGATTAGAAAATAAAGGTAAAAAAAAGAGGTATTTAAAGTGAGCCACTTGTCGCAATCACAACGACAATGGCCGACACACAATATTTGTTTTTAAATTTTTATGTCTCTTATTTTGTTGTAGTGATTTTACATACAAAATAAATATAATAATATTTATTTAATATGTTATGTACTTTATTTTACATAATTTAATAGTGTATTCATCTAACTAAGTTGATTTTTATAATTCTTATTAAATGAGGATGCATTTCATTTTAGAATGAATTTTAAAATGTGTAAAGAAATATATCTTTCGATAATTACTTAATAGATTGCACAGGGAAGAGGACCTAAATAACTTAAAAAAACAGCTAAAAAATAGGCCATTGAAAGTGAGTCATGTATCACAATCACAGGGGCAATGGCCAATTACCAAGTTTGTTTTTTAATTTTAAGGTCTCACTTTATTGTATTGATTTAACAATTTTTTTTTTTTTGTAAGTGTTATCTGCATAGGGAAGAGAACCTAAATAAATTAGAAAACAAAGGTGAAAAAAAAAAGGCACTTAAAGTGAGCCAATTGTCGCAATCACAACAACATTGGCCATTGCACAATATTTATTTTTAATTTTTATTTGTCTTATTTTGTTGTAGTGATTTTACATATAATATAAACATAATAATATTTATTTAATATTTTGTGTAGTTTATTTTACGTAATTTAATTATGTATTCATCTGACTATTTATGTTTAACTTATCTAACCATTTATGTAAATTGATTGTACATGTAAATGAGTATATTTATATTAATTTTTCTTTAATCTATGTATGTTTATATAGTAATCTATAAACTTATATGAATATAATGTATGTTCATGAATATAACATATGTGAACCAACACAAATACAATGAATCTAATTTTCCTGTACTAATCAATATATGTACATGAGCCTAAAATACATGCATAAATATACCTAAATACATTGAAACAATTGACTAACATGTATAAATAAATGAAAAAAAAAAGCAATCAGCCACAAAAAGAAATACATTTAGATACAAATTGTTTAATGAGGACTTGTTAATACATGAATTAAACAAATACATTTAATAATAAGTACAATGAATAATTGTCCAACAAAATAAATATATGTACAATAAACCAAAGAGCCAACCAAACAATTACTTATCATTATTACATTGAATAGTAATTGAAGTGGATCATAATCCTAAACACATGTACGGTGAACCAAAGAGACCACTAAATAATTATTTTGAAACAAAAAACTATTTAAACAAAACTTTAGAGCCACTCAAAATGAGCCCCTTGTCGCAACCATGGCGATAGTGGCTTCCTTTTCTATATTGTATATAGAGAGATAGTGTATTAAGATTTTGGTGCTACCTCTTCATCAAACCTAAACTATGAAGTTCATAAGATCAAAAGGATGATGAGAGGGTTTGTCTTTGCTTTTTCATTTGATGGCTACAATTATTGTTTTTCTTATTTGAAGCTATTGTCAACTCTCTGCAATGGTATATTTATGTGAAGCATGAAGTAGTGTCCTTTGCTTTTATGTATTCTAATGGAAATGAATTTGTAGGATGTCACTTGGAGTTGATACTTGAAAGTGTTGGCAATATAGTAACTCTCGCTGTCAATTAAAATACTGAACCATCTACGTGGAAAATATCTTAGCTCTGTATAATTCCCCCTCCAATTCGAACATTTAACTGCCAAATTGTTTTGGAATTGATCCTGCCTTAACTGGTTGAATTTCTCAATGTATCTACATTAGTATGATTAAATAGTTAATGCTGTATTTGCACTTGGAAACTGTTGCTTCAACAAACATCAACTTTTTTTTTTATTTTTTTATAGTTTAACATGAATTAAGAGAGGATTATGTATGGAGAACCATTGTATTGTATTTGATCTTCCCTCCGGTAATCTTCCTCCATTTATCTGTTGCCACAAAAGCAGGAAGTCTACAGCAGGGCACTGTCTTCTAGTCTTTAGACATAAGCGAGATTAGGTGTGCTTTCAACACTTAAAAAGTGGGGGGAATAATTAGATATTGTACTTTTTATAGCATGACAAGTAGCAAGTCGATCTCCATCAAATCAATCATCAATGTGAAATCCAAATAAAATACTGGAAAGATTTAGAAAGTTGGTGTTGTCTGTCTGCTTAACTAGTCAAGTAAAGGATAATTTACGGATTTTAAGGCTTTGATGATAGGGACTTCACCAATAAAGCGAAACGATTGGTATTCAACGGCTGACGTTTAAATGTATTTCTAATATGTAAGCTCCAAAAATGCATATGATGTCATGACCTCACACCCACCCTCAACAAATTTGGGATTACAATTGGCCAGTAGCTAGGGGTGGACATTGGCCTGCTAGGCCTACCCATAATGTATAGGGCTTGGGATCATGATTTAGGCCCATAGGGCCAGGCTGGTAAACTTTTTTTAGCCCAATTGTAATGCTTTCGGCTGCTGTAAATACTGCCGGAGGTAACAGTGCTTTTGCTGTCAGAGGAGGAATATACAAGTAATACAAATCTTATGGCCTTAAAACAAAGGAGGCCAACATTACTCTACAACAATACATACATCAAAAGTACATCAGCTCCTAGCATCACAAGAGATTCCCACACATTAATCTTCTGTTTACATGAAAGCTATACTTATGCCCCACAACATAAAATGATGTTAGTAGATATGGGTAAGCTCACAACACAGTGAATACCTGAAAATCAGCGATGTTTTACCATAAATGAGTATTTTCAGAAAGCAGCATGTAGCATAGTAGAATCATTTCCACCCTTCAAAAGCTAGAAGAGAATTCTATGTAATAGGTTTTCAGAAATGATACAGGATATAAGGATAGCAGATAAAAGAGGTTAACATGTTTTCTAAATATTAGATTTTTAGGCAATAAAATAGGATATAAAGAATTACATGTCATATCGGATTAAATAGGAACATAAACAGGCATAAACGTGTCGACCTGGATCTCAGAACAGGCCAAGCGCTATTTACATAATCAGAAATGTTGCTTGTATGCGATGGGGAGCCATGTCTCATGTAGATAACAGGATGGGTTGACTTTTTACAGTTCCTCTCTGCGAGGACCCCAAGATAGGCATATAAAAGTAAAATACATTTTACTTTAAAAACCATAAATGAAACCATTCAGTATCCATGGAGCCTATTGCGTACTTGGTAATATTTAACATATAGAACACAATTATCAATGAGCATAAGAACATTTGTAGATAACATTTGTAAATCATTTACTTCCCAAATATGATTGTTATAAGAATCAATTAGAAATATAATTCCTGGTGTCAAATCACTCATCTTAAGTCCTTAGCACTTTAACCATTTGATTAGTAGGGGATGATTGGCACAAAATAGATGTTGCATTTTGTTAAGTCACCACTTAACTTAAAAGCGTAAGTTGTTAAGTAAGGATCCCAACAATACATATCAAGTTCTCTAACACCTTCTCTCACGTGCAACCTCACCTTGCACATAGAGATGTAACATGCAATGATAAAGATAAACAAATGCAATCGGGAAACAAATGCATATGAAGAGACTTGAATCCAAGATCTCTTTCCAACCAGAGCTCTGATATCATGTTAACTTAAAAGCTTGAACTGTTAAATAAGGTTCCAACAATACATATCAAGATCTCTAATACAGTTCATGCACATCATACATGGTAGTTACCTTCTAGTTTGCTGTTTCTTTGCTACTTATATATTGAGATATAGTATTCTGTCATTGGAATACAATATGTGCTGTCTTCTTTAGTAAGAGGCTTATTTTGTGGATAACAATGGCCCCCAATTCTCAAGCAGAGTCCACTAGCTTATAGCACGGCTAATGTGCACTATCTGGTGTAATGGACACTTGTGTGTGCAAAATAAGAAAAGTTTGAGAATTGTGGTCTCTTCTCTTTGGCTTAAGGATTTATTCTAAATATCATTGCTTTTTGTGAGCTAGTGTTTCTGAGGGCTTCCGGGGTCCGAATCTTTTGATGGCTTATCTTTGGTTGCCCTGGAGGAGCTTCGTACAGTGCATTCCTACCATGTACATTGGGATTGCCTTTTTCTATATTATTTTTTATTTTTGACAAACTAAACTTCCATAGGAAGTCAAAGAACTTGGCAACTTAAGATTCCACATGGTGCATTCTCCCTACGTCTGTGTACCTGGATATATCGGGGGATAGATTTTTGGCTACCATACTCGAGGAAAGATTCATGGCTTTGCTGAACTTAGGAGTATTCTTGTAACAATATGACATGTGGCAGATGTCCAGAGAACTCCTATTAGATGCTTTTTTCTTTTTATTTTTTTACTTGTCTTTTACATATTTAAATCTCCTCTCCGCTTTACCAAAAAAGTTATGTTTTGTTTTGCACTGCACGTATAATGCTATGTAAAATGTAGAAATTCATAATGATAATATGATTTGACATCTGTAAACATGATTCAAATATTATAATGCTAAATGTGTTTCCAATCTTTAATCATGCAGAAGTCTTCCTTATCACAAATTGAGTGGACCTATATCATCAGATATTGGGAAGCTAGAGCATTTGCAGTTCCTGTATGTAATTGCAAGGACTTTTTTGTTTTTCTTGGTAGTTGACGCAGGTTCACTCTCAAAGGAAGTGTGATGCTGTTGCTGATGCTATGTTTTTGTGTGTAATGAATTGTAGAGCTCTTCATAACAACGACCTTTACGGGACAATACCTCCAGAATTGGGAAATTGTACAGAGTTGCGAGCATTGTAAGTAATAGTTCTCTAATAAGGAACATGTGCTTGCTTTTATTACTGGTGAATACAGCAGAACAAATGATTTTAGCAATTTGATTAGTTATGAAGTTTGTGATTTGTATTTAAATGATAAAGTCTTTTAGAATTTATCCCAACTTTCAGTGATTTTACATGGATCTGCATCATAAGTAGGCATGCTTTGTTTGAAACTATTTGGTGCAGTCTGTATTTGGTGTGACATTTAACAAGCAGCTTAACTTGATTACTCTTATGATAATTGTTAAGATCCAACTTGCCATTGGCTGAATGAGTACTTTGTCAAATCGTCCGTGTAGCTGCTTCATTATTTTGAGTGGCATCACCTATCCAACTCTCATAAAGGGCAATATGTGAACCAGCATCACGAACTCCAAAAGTAAATAAAAGAAAACTCCATTAATCACTGGCCACGTCATAATTTAAAAGAAGATGATCTACTGATTCCTCTACTTTCCTACTCATGCAACACTTAATTTTTCTTCTGTTTTTTTTTTTTTCTTTTTTGTATAAGTTACACCTGCAACACTAATTAGGAAGCATTTTACCTCTCTTAACCAAGCTATCTAAGGTCAAAATAGAATCTAAAGCGATTTCCAAAGCAAAGAAAGCCACTTTAGTAGGAAGACCTTCCAGATGCTTTCCCAAGGAGATGTACCCCCACTCCCCCTCTCATCAAATGATAAAAGTATTTCACATAAAATTTTTCACCATTCTGCCATATCATCCAGTCCTCCCTCGAGTGTGGATGAACCTCATCACTGGGAAGTTGGGAAAGCTCATGCGCTGCTTCGAATACCCAATCTTGAACTACTCGAATGAAGAGAGGTTTCCACACACTACCGCCTCCGTAACCCTTGTATAATCTGAAACCAAAGCATCTTTGTCCCACCGATATAGGATTATCCCTACACCATATCATGCCAAAATTTCATTCTTCTACTAATGGTCCTCTTACCTCCTTCAAAGTCCATTCCCTTTTGTCAGAACCATATATTCTATGAACCACCATCTCGAAAGGAAACCAAGCTTCTGGGAAGCACGGACACTCCGTTTAATGTGCTGTTTGGGTGTTCGACACAGGCGCCCCTCAAACACAAAATGGCCTAGCCTGAACAACATACTTAACTCCGTAACTCTGGTGATGTGGCCTTCACTTCACCCTTCCACCTAGCTCGCATATATTGCCCCATCATGCAATTCAAAATTTGAAACCAAGCCTCCTTTTTTGGGTCGCTCGCCTGTCTGTTGAAAGAGGGCCTAGTGTTTCATTCCCACACGCCTGGCGAACATCCACCCCATGCACAACCTCCTTCTCTAAGGCCGGCTCAATGGCTTTCCATCCTCTCACTTGGTGAACTCTTCTATAATCCACCTAAGGGCCAGACTCTAGCCAGATCGGGATATCAAAACAGCACGATCCCACTGCCACCCAACAACAAGACAACACCGAGCTACTGCCCCCTGAACTATTAGCCTCACCCGGAGGTGGGCTTTAGTTGCTGTCACATCACCCACCTTCAAAAAACCTCGGCAAAACTCTTTGATGGCATGGAAGCTTTTAGTGTCCCTAGATGCACTGACTAGCCCATCAAACAAACCTCGACCTTCCTTGGCCCTGCATGGGGTTTGTAGCAACACCCTAATTCCGACCACCAATTGAGCAGGGGAGGCCTCTCCACCACCCTCCAGCCCTTCGTCATCAAAATCCTTTGGGCTTGGATCTTAGGCGGAAGCACAAACAGAAAAAAGGCCCCACTAAGCTCCTTTACTGTCACCCCTGCTGCCACATATAACTTCCAGTCAACCCAACTCCTCACGGCCTTCTTCTCCGGCAATGGCAAACCCCATGGCCCAGATCTCCCAACTAAACATCTGCCGAGGAAGTAGATCATCTCTGCGATAGACGACTAAGCCACCACAGACCACCCCTCTCCCACCTTAGCTTCTGGGAATCTCACCACCTTCCTCCCTCCTGTGTCCATAACCACTGGTCCACCACCTCCAGGTATCTACCCCCTTATTTGAAGGAGTCAACACATCATCACCCTCTCTAAGGCCTGAAATCTTCGAGGCATATCCACCACTTTTCACACTGCCTCCATCTGAGAATACAATCAGTGTAGCTCCTCTACCAATAGTTGCACCGACGTCCAAGAGCCCCTCCCTCCCTCCACCAACGCAAAATCCAGCCCCGACCACACATTGCTCTCTTCTATCAAGTGCAAGGTCTTCCGGAATAGTTGGACTATCTTCCTCCTCATTTCATTTCATAGTCTATCAATTTGGAAATATCAAAATGTAGGATAGAAGATGACCATATACATATATATACCTAAGATTACATGTTGTGTAAATGTCAAAGTGAATGGTTTCTTAGTATTTAGAGTAGGTACATGAACCAAAATTGTTATCTGTATCAAATTTTCTTTCATTTCTCTACTGGGTGACCTGCTTGAGTTCCATTTTTGGATAACTTCTTGACCTATATTCTTTCACAGATATATGCAGGGTAACTACTTGAGTGGATTAATTACTAGTGAACTGGGAAACCCAGTTTTCTTTAATTCTCTACTGGGTGACCTGCATGAGTTTCATTTTTGGATAACTTCTTAACTCTTATCTTTTTTCACAGATATATGCAGGGTAACTACTTGAGTGGATTCATCCCTAGTGAACTGGGAAACCTTTTAGTGCTTGAATATCTGTAAGTACTTTCGCTTGTACTAATTATGGTACACATAGCAGAAACACTTAGAAGACTCAGGCTTTCAAAACTAACCCATTTCATGGGTATAAAGGCTGCTTGTAGAGAATACTTCTGAATCAAGTTGATTGTGCACCTGATTTCTCGAAAGAAAAACTTATCTCTAGTTTGCTGACACTATTTGCAGAATAAGTCAAGTAGACTAAGAAGTATAAAATGTTCTTTGAAGGATAAAGATTGAAACAAATACTTTTATTCTCTAAATTTGTTTTAGGATTAAGATTATGTGTCTTTAGTGTTTGGCCTTACCTTAAAGGGGGTGATTATTTGCCAAGAAGGCATGCCAAGGATATCATAAATATTCAGTGTGGTCAAGATCTCCAAAATTGTAAAATAACACAAGTAACTATGTACCAAAGAAATTCCAAAAGGAATAAAAAAAAGGAAAAACATAAAAGAGAAAGAAAGAAATTATCTTGATATTGTGGAAAAGTACAACATAAATAAAATGCTTCACTTAAATGAACTTAAGCTTTATGGATTTAGAGGATAGTTAACAATTGTACTATTTAATGAAAGCGTCTGAGTAAATGAGAAATGCCAAAGATGAAGATTTGGTTATCATTTCTGTAACTTCATCTAAAGATACTTATTCTTCAAGCAAGTGTGATTGGTTAACTGCTTGAGATTCTGGAAAGAATTATTCCGCTGGCTGTTTGCTTGGGTTAGAATGATTCTCTACCATTGTCGACTGGAGGGGAGGAGCTGCCAAATGCTGAGATACTATTGCATTAGTAAAATATGGTTTGTTTTATTTAAACGAAATATTTACACAAATTGGCGCTGCACTGAAAAAGTAATTCGCTAGATAGGTGCTGGAAATCATTAAGATGGTATCTCGTTAGAATATCTCACTTGGTATATCAGTTAAAAAGACATCATATGATTTCATTGTTCACCTAAAAACAAATTCAATATCACATCTTTGGATTTCTCAGGGACATCTCTAGCAATTCTCTCAGTGGATCGATTCCACAATCACTTGGCTTCCTGTACAATCTCTCAAATCTGTGAGTGGGCCATCTTCGTTCATGTTTTTTTTTTTGGTACATTGGGGGGCTGAAGCCCTAGGGAGGGGGCGGTGAGTCGAAGCCATGACCTTAATCATGGGCGGGGGGCGCCACTACCACTGGGCTAACCCCTCTCCTCTTCCTTCATGTTTACTGTTTGATAGGTTTCATTTTGTCTAGTATTGATGGTCAAATTTTATTTAATGTATGAAGAAACGTGTCAACCAATTTTCTGGCTGGGCTAATTCCATCTGATGGCGTGCTTAACAACTTCACAGAGAGCTCGTAAGTACAAAGTTTTGATTTTTCAAAGAGCAGTTATGTTTACATTCTGTAACTTAATGTACAATTTAGTTCCTTGTATTGCTTATACATATTTTTCCAAATTTGCTTTTATGTGGCATACATTGAGCTGTGTAATACCTATGGGACTCCTAATTCAGGGACACCTTTTAAAGATGTTTTTTTTTAATTTTTCTTTTATCTTTATGTTTTATGGTTTTTATGGTTCACTAGTTTAAAACTTGTGATTCCTTGTGATTGTGATTAAACATCATCCCTCTAATGCCTAAAATGCTTTAAGACATTGTCATGCTGTACAATTTTTATTTGAAGTACTATTTTGCAGCTTTGTGGGAAATTATGGTTTGTGTGGGAAACAAGTCAACAAGAGATGCAATGATGCTGGAGGTCCAGCAACGGATTCCCAACCTTCCATTTCAGGTAAAACTTTGTGAACAAAAATTTGGCTGTGTAGAGCTCCATACACTACCAAGTTGTTAAATTGTATGTTTGCAATCAGTAACCATAAAAGCCTCAGTTTTTGTGATCAAGAAATTGAAAGTTTTGCTATTTGTTTGACTACAATGTGATCTGTCATACTGACACATAGGAGGAACTTTGCCTGTGAGATATGACAGTCCTCCAAATACTCCTTGAAATGTTTTGGACGTGATATACTTATCAGAAGCAATAATAATACTCAGAGGTGTAGTAGCGGTAATGCCATAAGTACAATAATGGTGTGGCATGCAATGCACCTTATCTTATGCTATATTTTCCTCTCTTCTCCATTGGGATCTCCTCTCATGTTGGTCATGGATAATTTGATCTTGAGGCTATCAAGTTCATCCAACTATAAACATGCATTGTGGACTTCCTGCAAGCACAAATGGGATGCCTGATCATTCATTGTATGAAGATTTTTGTACAAGCATTAAAGCTAAACTTGGATACATGGATTAACACATAAACTATAGCCATCAGTTAAGCCCGGAGCACACCAAGTGAGTCTCTAACCTAGGATGTCTGTGTTTTCGGTTCATCCCTGGGTTCACTCTCATTCCACTGGGCTACACCTTGCAGGTTGTGCTAGACTTATTGCAGTTGTACTAGTGTTTTTTTATTTTGTAGTTTTAATAGTTATGGGAGGGTACTTTGTAATATTTCTTCCTTTCCTAGTTCTAGAAGGCTGCATGCTTAGCCTCTAAGGTAACCTCCTTAGTTGGTCCCTATTTGGCATGTGCTTGCTTTGCCTATTCAGTCGCTGACGAATTGTTGCCAAGTTGCTTCCTAGCAAGTTCCTTAACTATTAAGCATTTTGTAACCTCTGGAGGGAACTTCCTTTGCTACAATAAAAATGGGGCTGTAATTTCACTTTTGAGAAGATGAATTCAGGAAAAATTTCTGACCTGTTTTCAGTGGTGTGATACCATAGACTTATAAGACCTACCAAGTAAACTAGGTTAAGAAGAGAAGAGTGACTTTCTTGCTCTGGGAGGTCAGAGACCTTAGCTTTTTGCATAAGAAGCATAGAACTGACACGAGTACAGACATGACAAGGGTATGTGCATGAGACAGGGATTTCAAAAAATGAGGACACGACACTGCAAGGATTCGATGAAAATTATTTTTTAATGTATTTTTATTTACTATGTATAAGATTCACAAACCACCAAAATTATTGAAATTATAGCACTAATTCAACATGGAAAACACAATAGATCATTCAATCTACAGTTTAAACGTTGTTTAACATAAAACAAGATAAAATCAAAGCTTGAAATATAAAACACAACAATCCAAAAGGTCTAAGTAATAGACACGTGTGTCCCCTTTATGCTCGAAGCGTGTTTGGTTTTAAAAAAATTAAAAAAGTAGGACATGTTTGGATGCATATGTGACACATGTTAGGAAATGTCCAAGGAGTGTCGGTGTCCAACACGCTAAGAAGCACAGACACTTCTGAGAAGGTCTTGTGTCCTAGTTGTTTTTTGGACACTCCTAACACGTGTAGGACACACATCCAAATGTGTCCTACTATTTTTATTTTTTTTAAAACTGGATGCACTTCGTACACTTGGGAGACACACATGTCCATCACTTTGACACACATTTAACAGATTGTACATTTAAAGAAAATAACTTTGGATCCAATTATAAATTCAAAACAAAGGTTTTTGGTTATCACTAGAGAACTGACACACATTTAACTGATTGTACATTTAAAGAAAATAACTTTGGATCCAATTATAAATTCAAAACAAAGGTTTTTGGTTATCACTAGAGAACTGACAGTTCTCTCACTCACACATTAATGCCATATCCATATCTTATGCTGTTGTTTATTTATTTTTTTTTTGTAGGACAAAACCAAGGTGGAAAGAAAAAATACTCTGGGCGACTACTTATAAGTACATCTGCTACTGTGGGTGTGCTACTGTTGGTAGCACTGATGTGTTTTTGGGGATGTTTTCTTTATAAGAAACTTGGTAAAAATGATGGTAGAGGTCTTGCAATGGATGTCAGTGGAGGTGATTCTCCCATTACCACTGCAAATTATCATCAGAAAGTGTTTCTCTAGCTGTTTTTTAGTTCTGTCTTTGTGCTGTTGTATTCCTAGAATTCAATCATATACATTAACAAAATCATTTTGCTTCAGGCGCATCAATTGTGATGTTTCATGGAGACCTGCCATATTCTTCAAAGGATATCATTAAGAAACTGGAGACTTTGAATGGGGAACACATAATCGGTTCAGGGGGCTTTGGAACAGTATACAGGCTTGCAATGGATGATGGTAATGTATTTGCTTTGAAAAGAATTGTAAAGATGAATGAGGGCTTTGATCGTTTTTTTGAGAGGGAGCTTGAGATTCTTGGAAGCATAAAGCACCGGTACCTAGTGAATTTGCGAGGATATTGCAATTCTTCAGCATCAAAACTGTTAATCTATGATTTCTTATCTGGTGGTAGCCTAGATGAAGCTCTTCATGGTGAGATCTGATTTTCTTTTGTGTTTATCTTGACATTCTTATTCGATGGGACACAGATACATATACATACATAAATACATATATACACACATATATTTTACCTTTGGGCATACAAAGTGTTTCAATTTTATTTTGTTTTAGAGGAACATGGAACTTATTAGGTTCAGAGGTTTTTAGCCATCTCCCAAAAAGTATCTTGGTTGCAACAAGTGGCTCATTTTGAGTGACTCTCAAGGTTTGATTAAAATGTTATTCCTTTCAAAATAAAAAAAAGGGTAAACAATTGTTTGAATTGTCTCTTTGATTCACTTATTTAAATTTTTTTTGAACTATGGTTCCCTGTATTTTATAATAACAACTCATCTTTGTTTTTCTATATATTGATAATTATAAAAAAAATACAGTAAACGAATGAGAATATTAACATTCAGTTTAAAATAAGTACAAATGGATAGATGAATATACTATTAAATTAAAAAAATATGACCAAAAAATATTATATTTATTTTATACGCAAAATATACACATGGGTTAATATAATTTTTTTTTAAAATAAATATGATATAAATATATATAGAATGCTACACTTTGTTTTTAGTTCATTGTATTTGTTTTGTTCATGTATTTGATATAAATACATTTTATTTTTTGTTCAATCTATTTGTTTTGTTCATGTAATATATAAATAACCATTTTTGTGGTTGCAGCATGTGGCAAAGAGGGCCACTATCACTATTTTTGCGATATGTGGTTTTGTTTGATGTGATTTTTTTTGTTTTCTTAGTGTGATATGTATATATAATGTAAATATATATTGATTTCTGCACTTTGTCTTTGTTCATTGTATTTGTTTTGTTCATGTATTTATATATCAAATACACTTTGTTTTTGGTTCATTGTATTTGCCTCATTTATGTATTTAATATAATATGACTATCACTATGGTTATGACACGTGGCTCACTGCGGTAGCGATACATGGCTCATTAAAATGTATATAAATTCAACATGAATTTCATAACTTGTTGACTATCTTGTTAATTTTTTGAATCATTTTACTTATTATGCTTCATACATGCATTTTTGTGTAAACTAAGTAATCTTCATGCCACTATACAATATTTTTACTAAATTCAAATGAAAAGTAACTTCATAATCTCCTTAAAATTTTCAATTATAAATTTATGTGCATGAATTATTAATAATTATAATACTATACAGATAATTCTATATTACACAATTCATTTGACTATAAAAAATTGAAAAATATAACAAAAAGAATATGTTTGATTTTTCTATAAAACCATTATAACAAATAAAAAAAGTCTTGTGCATCGCATGCATAGTTATCAGAACCGTGCCAGACATCAAACCGATGAAGTCATCGGTTCACGGTTCATCGGTTCAATTGCTGATTTAACCAGTTCAACTGTTTTTTTGAAAATATATATTTTATATATCTGATCAGTTTTACCTTAAATATATTTTATTTGGCGAAGTAAAACACAAGAATACAAGTGGAGCAATGGCTGATTCACTTGAAATTTATGCCCAGTGCCCATGTTCGAGCCTGGGCAGCCTCAAAAAGCTTCAAAATTTTGTTTCAAGGTTTGAAATTTCAAAACGTCAATGCTAACCGCCGGCTTTTTAGTTGGCCGGTCCAATGCCATGTACCGAAGCATTGGACCCCCCGATTCCTGGTTGAACTGGTTCGACCAGCCGGTTCGGTCCAGTTCTGATAACTATAATCGCATGGGCCTAATACTCATATTAATGAAGCTAAATAGTCAATCAGATAATTACCCTAATAAGATGCATAGAAGGCGTATTAAAGTTTTTCTTAGGTGTGTTTTTGTTGACTTGTATTAATATTGTAACAACCTCACTTTTAATTAAAATATATAGTTTTATAAGATTGAAGGTTTCTTTATTAATTTTGCTTGCTTAAAATTATTTGTTATTTTTAACAATTGGTAGTTAGGAAGCACGAACACTTTTAATAAGTTGTCATATCCATGTCAGACATGTGTCAAACAACAACACTCCTTGGACACTTCTGACACATGTCAACCACAAGTTCAAATGTGTCATTAATTTTTAAATTTATTTAGAATCAGACATGCTTTGAACACTTAGAAGACACACTTGTCCATCACTTAGAAAAACATGAAACACATTGTAAGGTTGAAGAAAACAACTTGATATCTTATGATAAAACAAAAAGATTCTAAATTTATACTTTTTAAATTGTAAATTTTGTTTCATCATGTTTTATGTTTAATGATAATTAAATTATGGATGGCATGGTGTGTTCATGTTGAATTAGTATTATTTTTTGGTGATTAGTGAATGTTACATTCATACACGCAACAAAAAAATATACAACAAATTTTTATTTTTGTTGTATTCCAGCCATGTCCATGTCTTCATTTTTTTGAAAATACGGCCCTGTCCGTACCAGTATCAGTGTCCATGCTTCTTAAATTGGAAGCGAGTGTAACACATTGCAACACATTGTTTTGTGATTAATGAACATTAACAATAGTGTACAATCAATTATCAAAGGATTAGAATCATTAATAATCTTTATGCGTACTTTTGTTACCCATTTTACAATCTTTGTAGTTGTTATTAATTACTTTTAAATCAAAGTAATGTATATTGGATGTAACCATCCAAATAGACTGACAAAAATAGATTGAGAACAAACTAATAACCTCTCTATTGTTTTGCATAAAACTTTTAATGTGCCTCCCTCAAATAAAATCATGGCTCCGCTACTGGCCATATCCTGCCATGTCTGTATCCTCATCTTTTCAAAATCGCCATGTCCCATGTCCATGCTAATGTCGTGTCTGTATATGCTTCTTAGCTTCCTAGCATTGTATGGACTAGTGTTACCCTTATGTTGGGAGGTTATCTTAAACATGTGACTCAATACTTTTGACTCTGAATATTTGTTTCATTAGTCTAACATTTGGCTTGAGTTGCTTGACAACTCGATTACATGTGTCATTTATCAAATATACCTCTAGCAACTTTATTGTATTTAAATGAAGTAGAACACGGATACATTTGATTTTCTTCATGGGTAAAAGATCAAAGGTTAAGGGTTGCACACAAGAGTCACCCAGTCACAGAAGTTGGATCTCTTTCCTGTAAATAAAATATGGTTGAAGTGCAGGTGTCATTTGGTGCTAGACTGGTTCTTGACTGTAAAAGATCATAATAAGTTCTATGAGACCTGCTTCTAGCGCCCTCTTTGACTGGCAACTAGTCCGTTACTCTTTTTGACAGCTTGACTTGCTTTAAATAGATTGGTAATGTTGCTTTTCCATCCTAATTCTCACCTCAATGGTGCTTTTATTTGGAGCAAGAAATTTCCAAATTCCATGAACCATCCTAGGATATACTTGCGGGATTAGGATAGATATGTCATGTATCCAATCTCCTCATTGCTGTCTTAGAGCATTTGTTTCGGTCGATCAAAGCCACACAGAAAGTGGATGCTGCCTTATTCTTGTTGAATTTAAGCCACATCATATGAGGATGCTATTTCCCGTGATCTGCATACGAGTTGCTATTTTGAAAAACAACCTTTTTATGCTTTAGCTAATTCACAGTCTAAAGTTTATCATGCATAATCAGCTAGACTAAGAATGTAATTTACTTGGGTGTTGGAAAAGATTTTGGGGTTAAATCTATTCCTAACAATTTCCTTGAAGGGGAATCATCCTCGTATCTCTGTTCTTTTGGTTGAGAAAAAATGTTTTGTTTTGTTTACTTTTTGGATGAACTGTACATGCCTGTAGATATATTGGCTATCTTTTTGATTGATTGGGTGTACAGGGTTTGCCCCCCTGCAATGGTGATCATTTCTATATTAGTCTCTTATGACTTATTAAAAAAAACAATTTCCTTGAAAGGGAGGAGGCCATGGTCTTGCTGGGTAACTGGAGTGTGCAATTTGAGAAAAAGAAATTTAGCTGCATTAATGACTCATAGCTAGCTTATTATGTATTTTAGGTTTTCTTTTTCCTCTTTGACAAGTATGAGACACAGCACATCCCTACTCTGACAGGGGTCAGGAATATTCCCCATTGCCTAACTTTTATGAAAAAATAAGACCAGTAGAAGTGTAGTATTCAAACCTGGTATTTCCATTCTTAATAAGCGTATTTTTTTGATAGATGCTGTATCATGTTATAATTAATTGTCTGTAGTTCTGAGGTGTACAATTATTTGTTACTTTTAGTGATCATGATGTGTCATACAAATTTCTTGGCTTATCCCAGATCTGCCAAAATATCTCATTACAAGTATCTGATGCTGTCAGTTTTATTTGGAACCAGATTGGCCAAAAATATTTTGCACTCTTTTGATGCTTGTTTGATTCAGGTGATACCTAGTGGAATGCATGATATATCTTGATTTTGAGCTATGTATCTTTCATTACCAATGGCTTGTCTCTTTACATTTTTGCACCAGTGCAGTCTATAAATTTGCTGCATGAATATATGGAAAACATTGTTGTGTTCTGATGCTATGCACAGAAAGATCTGAGCAACTAGACTGGGATACACGGCTAAATATCATCATGGGAGCTGCGAAAGGGCTGGCCTACTTGCACCATGATTGTTCCCCGCGAATTATACACCGTGACATAAAGTCAAGCAACATTTTGCTTGGTGGCAATTTGGAGGCTCGAGTATCTGACTTTGGACTAGCCAAATTATTGGAGGATGAGGAATCTCACATTACGACTATTGTAGCTGGAACATTTGGTTATCTAGCACCAGGTAGGCAATATAAATTACATCTGGCACTCGGACTTCATTATTGAAATTGTTGAGTGGCGAGCATAACTCTTGATGCCATGAAATTGCAGAAATGGTTCCTGCTGTTGGTTTAAAGTTGGTGTAGGAAGAGTGCGAAGAGCACTCTCCTGCAAGATTCGATGCCAAAACGATGTGGGGCAGTGTTCTAGGAGGCTTTGAGGCTGATTTTAATTTGTTTTTCTAGTGGCGGGAAGAGTTGTAAAATATGGGGGTTTTTTTTAGTATTTTTGTAGTGGTAACAAGGGGGCAAGCTTCTGAGGTAAGAGTTAGGTTAATGGACAATGTGAACGGGCTGTTCGGGGTGCTGGTGACCAGTACCAAAGAACACTGGCTTTGTAGACTTTGGTTCTTTTGATGTGCTATAGTTTGTAATCAAAGGAGGAAAAGGATTAGGTTTGCTTAATGGGGATTTGAGGGTGAAATAAAGGTTTTTGAATGGATTGAAATTTTTGGGAATAAAAAATTCGGATAATAGGAAAATCCTAGGCATCATGCCTGAGGGTGAGGATTGCATCAGACCATCCCAAAGAGGGTTCAAAAGTTAATTCACTTGTACATATTAAAATTGGCAAAGCAAAATAGATAACCAAGAGATAAAATGGGACTCTACTAAGACAAAAATTAAACTATACAAGGTCCTAAGTGGGCCCTAAATTGAGATTTTCAAAATTTCAAAATTTCAAAATTTCCCACTTTTTAAATTTACTTTTTTTTGAGCTTCTAATGGCCTGCATCGAAAGTTGTTTAGAAGAGGCATTTGTTATGATGGTGACTTATGTTGATCTTGATGTGGTCACAGAAAGCTTCATATATGCCAACGAACCTGTATAATGAGTCTGGTTAGGTGACCTCCCAGGTGAGGGAGTGCTGAAGAAATTGACAGCTTATTCTTTCTATTTCTTCATTACTGAAGAATCTGATATGATTTAGATACTTTGAGAAGGAAAAGGGTACCACGAGAGAGAGAGAGAGAGAGAGAGTAGACACGAGGGGAAATCTATTAGGATTTCATTGTAACAGGGCAACTGATTTAGGGGGTGTTTGGACAACATTTTAAAAAAACCATTATCCGTAAGCTTAAGCTAGTTTGAAAAAGCCACTTATTTCAAAGGCAAAATAATTCACCGTCCAAACACCCCTTAGGCCCATATCTTATGTGGTGGGTATCTTCTCGATTTGAGATATTGATCAATTTTATTATAGTACACTAGGTGTCAACCCGTGCAATGCACAGGAGAGTAAGACTTCTTCAAATTTACAATAGAAATGTGATAAGTAATTAATCCCAAACCCACAATAATTAAGAATAGAATCCAAAATTGACAATCCTATTTGTTCTATGGTAATAAAATATTATCAAATAATAAAAGAACTTGTAAAAACTCTAGTGAGTTAATCGCAATAGAGTTTTGCATAGCTATTATCTTCGTATTCTTTTTTAATATTTTTCCTGAAAGAAAAAATCGAAATATAAATATTGTTATAGCAAACCAGATAATGTGATGATATAGTTTGTATGTAACAATAGTAAAGTAAAATATTATACCTGATGTAATCAAAAGGTCCATAAAATACGGAAATTTGCATCACATCGAATTGGGTCCAAGCATAATTGGCCTAGCTTGTAGGATTTAGGTGATGGCTAATCATCCCATAACTTAAAGAGAATAATTGGAGCCCATTAATAAAAGTGAATAATTGGATGAAATTATCAGATTAGATTGAAGGGAAAAAGTGCACTACTAAAATATTTTAAAAAACGCGTGACAGAAGCATAGAGCACACAAAAAAATGTTCTCTAAAATTTTTAAAAAAAATTAAAGTTTGCCTGAATTGGAGATGATCTTTGCTGTGAAAGCAGAGCAAGCAATAGACTGACTTCTGACAAAAAAATATATGAACCCAGAGAACATGATTACAAGTAGAGATTACCAATAATGGAGATTCGTTGTTAAATCTTACCAATAATGGAGATTATTTTTATTAGTGAAGAAAGTTGCTATATGAATAGTAGTAAATTACTGTGTATATTGTACTGTGAAGTAGTTTAATAAAACTCAAAATCTTGTACTACAATCCTATCGTATCTTTAAGAAGTTAAAGTAGAGTCCTTTAATGCAATTGAAGTGGGGTACCGCACTCAAACTTGTTGCAGATGGCTGCATGTAGAGTCCATTGAACTTGTAGCAACGGCTGCATGTCCCTCCACCTGAAGTAGATATATATACGATCTGCTTATATATATGATATGCTTGATAAACTTATCTTATCTATTTTACAAAACTAATAGAGGGGTTGAATAAACGGACAAATTGAATAGTTATTTAACCAATTATCTTCAACGGTTATCTAACTAATTGCCCCTGTGATGTGGCATTTTAAAATATCAGAGCATTTAGAGCGCTGTGTAGGAGAGAGGCAAAATATAGCGGCAAACACAACTTATATATATATATATGATTTATGCTATTTAAAAATAAAAAAAAATACATAAGGGGTTTGACACCCCTGAAATTTTAGTGCTCAAATTGACCGCCTAAAATTCTGTCAGTTTTTGGCTTTCGATAAAACTTAAAAAGCAGCAGGCATATGGGGCAATGGCTGAAGTGTTCTGTTTTTGTAATGCTTTAATGTAGCTGCTGTGATTTTGGTATAAGCATCCAAAGTCATCTATCCTGAGTTGCTCTGTATTATTTCATTGGCAGAATATATGCAAAGCGGTAGAGCGACAGAAAAGAGTGATGTTTATAGTTTTGGGGTTCTGCTGCTCGAAGTAGTTAGTGGAAAGCGACCCACTGATGCATCATTCATTGAGAAGGGCCTCAATATTGTTGGCTGGGTATGTCTCTTCCCTGTACCTGTTTGCCCTGCTGTCTGTTATAACTTCCTATTATCTTCTGGTGGATTGTTTGTAGCAATTTTATATTGAAAATTTACTTCAGTTTGCACTTATAAAAAAAGAAAAGAACAGAAATTTACTAAATTTGACTTCAAGCTATCATGTGAAAAAAGTTACCCAGAACGCGGTGCATTATTAGAGTAGTCTTATTCGTTTGACAGCAGAAAAATGTCCTAGACTTCTGTATGCTGCAGGTTTTCAAATTACTTTAGTTAACATTGCTTTAGCAGTTAGGGGTCATTGCTTGATATAGGTAAAAGCTGGGTCTATTAAACGTGAGACATGGGTTCAAGCCTTGGTATGGGTACTTTGTGCAAATAATGCCAACATGTTTCTTCACTTAAAGTTTAATATCTCTGGTTGTGTGGATTTGTACAAACTGGAAGTTTCAAATCTAAATTGGAAACCATAAAATGTAAGCAGTTTACTTGTAGCTTGTAGCTTCTTGGGATTATATGGAAGTTCCAAGTTCGATAAGGAGACTGTTAGAAGATGAGGCAAATAGACATGCTAACTAAATTTAAACCTACGATGCACAAAACTTTCGAAGGGGTTAGTCTGTAATTGATCCCCATTACATTCCTGGCTTAGGATGTTATTTTGTTATTACTCTCATTAAACTTATAGTTTCTAAAATTTTTAGTAAGGATTGCCCCCTGTGGTTCCCCCCACTCAACTCCTCTCCTTTTTCTTCTTTGCTTCAATATAGCATAAAACTGCCATAGATATGAATCATTTCCATTGCTTCTGCCAGTAGATGCCAAACTTTTCCTAGGAACTGCCCTGAGACCAAGGTTGTATAGTTCCAACTTGGTAGCTTTTAAGAATTGCAGTTCTCAAGGAATGCTACTCCTTTTCCATTTTTAGGAAATGTGAAAATGAAATGAGACACATGAAATAATGTGGACTTAGATGAGGAAAGGTAACAATATTTTTTTTATAGGATGAAGGATGCCTGCTTTTTTTTAATTTAAAGGAGCTTTATTGAATTTAGGAGCTTACAGAAGCAAAGGACCCTCAAATGAAGTGGGACTGAGGAGGAGCTGTAGAAGTAGAATGCAAGTGGCAGGATTGATTGTTGAGGCTTGTTATCTGAACTTTGATTAGAAGAGTTCTTGGATTCACATCTCATTGTATGTGTATGTCTTTCCGTTATGTTTGTTATTATGCACTCTATTCAGTCTATGTTGATATACCTTGCTTAATTCAGTTAGTGTTTTAGTCTAATGGAAGGTGTGAGATCTTCATCTACATTGTTAACTTGGCCCCATTTCCTAGTAGCTTAAAACTTTTTGGGCAATTGATCTAATAGGAAGAGAATGGGGGAAAAAAGAGCTACGAGAAGCTCTCCCCTTGACTAAGAGAAAATATTTGGGGTGGTGTGTTTGGCGTTGGGGTGGTTGTTGGGATTAATAGAGAATGTAACCTCAACGTATGCAACTACCGATTCCATGTTTTGTATCCTTTTAGTGGTGTGCTAACCTGATAAAATACACTTAGTCACCCAAGAAACAACTTTGTAATACCATCTATGAAATGTTGAACCCAAAATTTGATATGTGCATATGAGGGGCATCCCTTTGGTGCATTGTTAATACATCTTTACTCCACCCGAAAAACATCAAAAAAAAAAAAAAAAAGGAAAGAAAAAAGTTAGCTCAAAATTTTGAAATTGCAAAATAACCAATTTTGGGGGGAAACTTAATGCTCAAACAGGATTGACTCTGAAGGATGGATGAAGCCTGATGATTAGGTAACGTTAATAGAGCATTCCAAAATTCTTTTCTCAAGTACATCAAAAGAAACATTCCCTTGACAACTTTAAACAAATGCTTTTTCCTTTTATTCTATGGCACCATTTTTTTCACAAGTATGAGAGTATGAAATGTGATAATCGTCCATGAGAGCTACTAAAAATATTGAAGCTCATTTCTGACAAATTCATCAGTGTTGTCAGCCTTGCCCTAGAAAAATAAAATAAAATAACGGGCCATTTTTGGAAAAAAAAGCGAGGGATGTATTCAACTAATCTCAATATTTGCTTTTTTTTTTGATAAGTAATTAATCTCAATATTTGTGAAATGGAATAAAAATGAAAAAAACAAATGAAGATAGGTTTGCAACAGCCATTTCATCTAAGGATGGGTTTACACAAATATAATATAAGTGTGAAAAACTTATAGGGCTCTTCTGTCTAGTACGGCCTGAATATCACTTTAAACAACTAAAAGATTACGAGAAAATCCTAGAGAAAAATGGGCATTTATGTCTATTTGACAAACTGCACACTCCATGACAATAATTAAACTTAAGGAAGAACTAGCAATCACTGCGCCTACTAAGGCACAAAAATAGAGGGAAAATTGAGTGTTGTCATAGAGTGGGTACCCCAATTTGCTGTATGTACCTGTTATTATTGCATTGTTATGAAGTTGATAATTGTAATTAAGAACTAGTGAATAAATTATAGAAGTATAATTCTTATTAATTCTTGTATAATTGATGCCTAATTTATCTAATCAAGTAACAACATCTGCAAGAGGTAAGTTGGAAAGGATAATAGAAGCCTTCCAGTATGTTCGGCAGCCGCAGATTCAATGACACATGACAAGGGCTGACTGCAAAGGAAACAGTACCAAGATAGTGTGAGCTGCAAAAAAAGGACTGTGCAATCTGCAATAGTTTTGATAGTCTTCATATTGGACGACAAAATCACCTTTAATAATTTATGAGGTCACCTGCTTCCTAAAGCCTCCAGTTAAGCTACTGCTGTCATTAGGTAAAGTCCAAATAGTTGCCGTAGGCTTTGAAGGTACCATAGCTATGTCCCAAGTTTAAGCAATGACGAGAACTTTTTAACAGCTATTTATTTATTTATTACACAAAAGCAACATCTACTGTCTAGTGAACTAGAACTAGAAACTGTCAACATCATTTGCAACGTATACCCTAGGATAACCAATAGTTGGGAGACCAGGAACAGACAAGTAGAGAAAAGGGTTACAAGTGATTGCTAAAGTCAACCGGAGTCAGCCCCGTTTCTTGAAAAATTCGAGCAGGTCTCGTTTAAATTTCACCATTGACTGACTTATCACAAAAAATAATAAAAAAATTAAATTGCGCCATTGACTCCTGCTAGTTCCATTCCTACATTATTGCAGGCAACCATCGGAGGATTTCAAATCTCGCTGAAGCTGTTTTTAATTTTACCAGGATTCTCCCAACTGCAACGCAAGGAAAACTTAATATGCACAAAATAAACAAGCAGTTATGTTGCAATTAATGGCATGTGAGATGACCTGTCCACCTGCTCGTCACAAAGACTCGATAACATTGTTTTCGTAACTCCATTTTAGGGGCACACAGATCTGAAATGGAGTGATATCATCAGAAACAAGAATCACTTCACTAAAACTGAGACGGGCTGTGGAGATGCATGGAACTTCTTCTAACAACTTCAATCCTCCACTTTTTGGAAAAACAGCTGTTCAGTGGAACTCCTGATACCAAAATGCACTCATAAACTCCTTGTCCCAATTGTTTGCGGTTGGCTATCTCTCTCAATTTTTTATTTATTTTAATGACCACTATAAATCCATAGCAAGGGCTGAATAGTGAACACTGCAGACTATCCAAAATATGCGGCAGATGATCCCATAGTTTTGGCCCGCATCAAACTAACATGCAGAGCACATGCGGACCCAGTTGAAACTGAAGAGTCTTAGGGAACAATGATGATGATGGAATTAACTGTAAGGGTGCTGATGTTAGCATAGTCTTGCCTACACTCACAGCATCAAGTCAGTTGACTTTTGTCATTTGAGTGATATGCTTTCTACCAACCTTACTCAAATGACTTCGTTTTTTACTTGGGAATTCTCGGCAGGGTAACCCTTCATGCCCAACATGAAAGTGTCACATTCAGACACATGAACTTGTAGCTGTCACATCTGCTGATATACCATTTTTTGTTTTTGTTTTTGTTTTTGTTTTTGGCAGTTGAATTTTCTTGTTACAGAGAATAGACAACGGGAGATTGTTGATCTGTACTGTGAAGGGGTTCAGGCAGAAAGCCTTGATGCGCTCCTGTCGGTTGCCATCCAGTGTGTGTCTTCAGCCCCAGAGGATAGGCCCACCATGCACAGGGTAGTCCAAATACTTGAATCTGAGGTCATGACCCCATGCCCAAGTGACTTCTATGATTCCAACTCTGATTGAAGCCTTGAGGAGACTGATGAAGAATTTTTCGTGTCATTGCTGCTGCTTCCAAGGAAGGAGAGAAGTTATTTAAGCAGTGAAAGGGGTCCCCAATCTGCAAAGGTTCATTCTTTTCCCATAATTTATTCATTCTTTCGGCATATTAATGACACAGATGCCCCCCTTCATCTGTGCCCATTCTCCTCATAATCCAAAGAATTGGTCGTTCATCAACGGGATTCAGTGTCGGCTTGGATATGTGCAGGGTTTTCTTTGTACACAAATGAAGTTTCCACTTGTGTGTATCTGTTCCATCCTTTTTCTACTTCCTTTCTCCTTCATATGTTTCTGTAATCCCAACTATAATCTCAAATTAAGTGTGCATAACACTATCTATGTCAGTTTCACTCCACGCTATCCAAAAGATCCTTTGTTGATGATGTCATTTTTGTATAATATTTTCTGATCACAATAATCTATACCTTGTAAGAATGCTGAGTAATTTTTTTTTTTTTGGTTTTTTGTGTATACCATTTGGATGCAATTTGGTACAACAATTACATACAACTTTCTGTAAATCTGTAAACATTTGTAGAGTATATAAACCTCATTTGCTGTTTCATTTCCTTTTGTGACAATTTGGATGACAAAAAGACTAGGAGACTAGTTCAAATCCTTACTGATATTACCTTTAATATAATAAGGAGATAGAATCATTAGAGCTGGAAGAGACTATTTTGCTTTTAAATCCATAGGTATTGGAAAATTTATTTTGTTTTCATTGTACTCGGTTAGAGATGGATATTTCATTTTGATCAGCTCATACTCTAGATTTATTTCAATCAGAATATTCAGTTAGATCTTATTTGTTTGAAGGGAAAAGCAACCAAATTTATTGTTTTCACCAACTATTGCATATGTTATGACTCATGCTGCTGCCACTGCTGCTGCTTTAAGATTAAGATTTGATCTGTGCTTGTAATGTCTACCAGTCCTGTCCTTTTTTAAATTTACCTACATTGGGGTTTGGCGGATGCAGCATTTTAGTGCTAAAACAGATTCTAGTTGCTGCATACACTGGTTATGAGGCCTTTTGTACAACTCGTGTGCAAGTGAATAGATTCATAAATTGAAAAGAAAAGCATAACGATTGAGCATGAGAAGTAGCAGCAGTCTGTTTTGTACTTTTGGCAACGCTTACAGTACCATAGAGATAACAACAGAAGACCCCATTGTGTATACGAGCTAATGTAACAGAGCCTTCTTCTTCTTCTTCTTCAGGCTAAGGAGAAATTATCCAGGCTTACCATCCTATCACATCATCATGTGATATTCCATTCAAATTGTGACATTCATGAAAGTTTTTACATGGCAGAAATTTTAAATTTGAAATCTCACCATACAATTAGAATAATGTTCATAATGTTTAAACGAGTGGTGTCTCTCTCTACACATGACATCATATACAAAAATTGTCATTAGCGTCAAAAATTAGGTAAGGTACAATGAACTTGTTATTCATGATGTGTTATTGGCCACAGAAGAATCTTTCTTTTGTCATGCTTCCAACTCTGCTGAAAAACTACAGCTTTTTAGCGCCCTTACGTTTTTCAGCAGGCTAGCGCGCCCCTAAACTACAAGCTTGAATGCCCCTACCATTATAATTTTTAAAATGAAAGCAGGCTGCCCTATTGATCGCCGCTCTACCACTGGACTTTGTGTCTTCCTTTGAAACTCTCTTCTTTCTTGGAAGAGCAAAAAGCAGGACCTTTATTTTGCAATACTTAATAAACGTCCGAATTTGCCTTTGCAAAAAGCAAATTGACACAAGACATGAGATAATTTCTCCAAGCCAAGGGCTACTTCCCATATTTATGGCGAAGAGACTCCTACCAGAAAATAGCTAAATACTAGGAGGAAACACAGAATTAATCAACAACTATTCCTACCAAAAAATATAGCAAGAGTAATGAAAAATAACCTCTGTTCAGCACTAAACTTCTAACGCTAGTGCGCGATCAAACCACTTGACTCGAACAACCCAAGACTGAACTTCCAGTAGAACATGCAGTAACAACTTCCTAGCTTGATTGTGGGTTTGACTCGTACACCTATTTTCCATTGTTTGTGAACGAGTATGGCAGAGTCCCTCTTCGAGCTTGAATAGTAGGTTCAGGTTGAGGAGCATCCTTCCTTTATTTATATATATATATATATATATAATTGTAGTCTCCAATTTTAAGCTTATAAGCTTCTTTCACATCCCATGTTTTAAGCAGTTTTGCTACATAAGGTGAAGGTATATCAATTGGTAGGCCTTCACAAAACTAGGGTAAAGCCTTTTTCTTCTTCATTTTTTTTATTTATCAAGATTGTAAACACTGCTAACGAGTTTCGTCTGTTGTCAAATTGGATGTACTTCGGTCTATGAAATTGACTGGTAAATAAAACTATAAACTAAAGTCATAATCCACATACAATCCTCTTGGTAGTGATTTTTAAGCTTAGTTTGGCAAAGCATTTTCACTACAATTTTCTTATTTTTCTTTTTTTTTTTTTCTAAGACGACCTGCACTAGTAGATGCTAAAGTTTCTTGGAGGACATACGAAGGGTTTCGTGGTTGCTGTATTGATTCACAGGCCAATATACCCCCTCAAAACCGGAAGGAACCACCCTGGCTCACAATAACAAGCACAATAAAGTGGAAAAATCATTCAGTGCTCGTAGAGAATGTCATACTTGTTCCACCACTTGAGTCATCAGAACCCACCACCATTTACCACCACCTGATTAGAACTCAGCTTGGGCTACAAACAGGGGGTCCCATCTCATACCCGGGGTCAAACTAGGGTGGACCCCTAATCAAATCCAACCTCATTAGAATTGCAGGCTCCAACTACACTCTGCATGGTTTATGATACTTGCAAGTAAATGGAGTTCGGTTCATGAAATGTGCCAATTCGGTTATGGTTACGGTTCCGTTTCTGTTTTTGTTTCATTTTCATATTCTCATAAACAAATGAATCCATCATTTTCATTTTTGAATGAAAACAATTTTGAAAGCTCAGAACACATTTTCATTGATTCCTAAAACCAAGATTTTTTCTAAAAATTTTCACGAAAACAAGTTCCGAAAACGGGTTCACCAAACGCGGTCTCAACGAGAACAGTTTCCGGAACCAATTTACCAAATGCAGTTTTGACAAATTCTGAAAAATAAAAACAAAAATCGAAATCGTAACCAAATGGATAAGCATAGCAGTAGTAACATACAAGGTAGTTTTTACCCCCAGAATATTCAGATGGCAATATGCTCAGTTTAAATTGACGACGCAAACAAAACCGCATCATTTGTAGCACTTCTGGCGGATCATTTAATGGGCAACCACAGCATACCAAAAACAGAAGTGCAGACTATTTGAAACCTAACATCTCATTGGATTTATGGTTCTATCATACCATTCGGATTGCGCAGAATGTCACTTTCCCAGCAAGATGTGTCGGACTGACAGGAGAAAAGGATATAGTCACCTGAAAGCAAAGCTCATATATGTCGGTACCACCAGAAGTATAAGGAGTTCAGCTCATCTACAACTGGCCAGTCACTAGTTATTTTGCCATGTCATGTACGTTGGGGGGCTGGTTTGGGTGCGTTTTTTTATTTATTTATTTATTTATTGGTTTGGGGGGGGGGGGGGGGGGGGGGGGGGGGGGGGGGGGGGGGGGGGGGGGGGGGGGGGGGGGGGGGGGGGGGGGGGGGGGGGGGGGGGGGGGGGGGGGGGGGGGGGGGGGGGGGGGGGGGGGGGGGGGGGGGGGGGGGGGGGGGGAAGCGCTAAGAAGCACTAATACAAATACAGACAGCCTGGTTTGGGTGTGTTTTATTTATTTATTTTTTGGAGGGGAGGGGTGGGGAGCGCTAAGAAGCACTAATACAGATACAGACACAGCCCACGGCATTTTAGAAATTGAGGATATAGATAAGGAAAACAAAATTATACTTTCCTATATTTCTAATTGTTATGTGCATTAATGTAACATTCACAAACTACTAAAAAATAAGATGAAAATAACTAAATAAGGTTACAATGATAATAAAACGCCTAACAGCTTAAGGAATTGAATAATTAAATTTGGATATTTTATTATTGTGATGTTTTAAAGTTTCAAAATTTATAAATTTGACCACATTTAGTACTTTTAATAACATATTAACATTTGAACCTTGTTGCATCTCAAAATGTGTCCTACGGGACACGCCTATCCCTGATGTGTCCGAGATGTGTCCATTGAAAATAATAATCAATTTTTTTTTTAACATGCCATCTAGAATGTTCGAGGAGTTTCTATGTCCGACACTTGTTACACATGCAAACAACACCATAAACGAAGAGTCTGTGCTTCTGTGTGGGGGAATCCATTGAATCAAAATCAAAACAAAATAAACAAAGATTGACCTTGTGTTACCATAATACTCTAATATCCTAACTATTTACGTTTTTTGAATGGTGTTCTAAAACATGATATACTAGAGTACCAAAACGGTAAATTTAGTGATCAAATGCGATCCCAACCATTTTTTCTATTTATTTATTTTAAGATCACCTAATAAGGAAAAAAATCAAATATAATGAACCAAATTATGGGAAGAATAAAATTTTGACATAACAATATACAAAAAATTGGCCATAATACTACTAGAATATATTTTTAAATAATTAATTTGAAAAAAAACATAGATTATATTTTATTGAATATCTAATTGTTAAAGAAGTTTTTTTTAAAAACCTTAATTGTAATATGTAATTTATACACGTAACATATTTTAGAACATATAGCGTACCACGTTTTGGTTCTCGTTTCACGTACCTGAACGATCATGGCTCTAGGATAATAGGATTGACCATATTTGTAAACCTACATGCTTATGCTGAAATGTGCCATGATGAGGCATCATACAATGCAGCGACAGAAGGCACGCTATACATGCAATTCATTGGAACTCTCCTTGGACCGGTGCTTCCGTTTTTTACTCCTGAATCGATAAGTCAGCATTAGTTAGGGGGCAGAGAGAGAGAGAGAGAGAGAAGGTAGTGGATATTAGAATAACAATGGTTATTCCTAAGTGCATAGACAATACTTCTCATGTGAGCTAGGGTCCCGGCATGATTTGAGCTTCCGATCAATGTGCTTCATATCTGTGGCAGTAGGGGTCTCAAGTTTACTTATCTGTACAGATAGCCAGCAAGAAGTTTCAGTAGACAGGTGTAGGTGAAACAGAGCTATACAGCTCATTTGCACATATTAAAATGGAAATACTTATGCATTATCCCATGCGCCAAAATAAAGAAGAATAAGAAGCAATTGCATCATCACCAAACCGAGAATGTCATCAGAATTAATATTTGTACCAAGGAAACTATGGCATTTAGAGAAACATTAAGCTCTGAAATGGTGTGTGCAGGATCCTGGCGAGACAGAAGGCTCCTAAGGTAGCTGAACAGGAATTCAATTCACTGAAAATCATTATTTCATACAAGAAATGGAATTGAAATTAATTTAGTGCATACTTAAGGAAGCAGTTTAAACCTCTCAAAGTCGAGAAGCCCATGCATCTCATTCGACCTGCGTAAAGCAGCCAATGCCAACTGTACAAAAGTAACAAGTAGACACAAATTTAAAAAGCTATTTAATTATGATATATAAGGAATAGACCATAATATTAAACTATAATCCAAAAAGCTGAAAGTTGCCCTGCGGAAGCTGTTGGCTAATTTTATTAATGTTATTCATCTATTTATAATTTTCTTCAATGACAAGTACTCTCTTTAATATATTAATATTATTATGCCCATAAGGGATCCTCCTGGTATCATATTTATGTGCAGAGTTGTTGGGTGGTCTAGGACATGGAAACAAGCTCATGGAAGCAGTAAAGAAAACAATATATATAGTAACAAAGAAATACAAACAGATTCTCATTAATGTCATGACTTACCAAAATTTGTTTGGTACAACAAAATCCATTCCTTGACTGAGAATGTAGGGAAAAAAAAGAAGCAATGGGATTCACAGAGGCCTCCTTGAAAGGTTTATACAAGAAGCACAAAGGATGACTCAAATGCTTAAGCACTGATAAAATAGAGGTTGAAAAATGTGGGAAACAGAAAAGTGTTTTTTCTTTTTTAGGGGAGTGGTGGTTTTGATTTTTTTTTTTTTTTTTTTTGGGGGGGGGGGGGGGGGGGGGGGGGGGGGCGACTTGGTAGGAATTCTTCAACTGAAAACATGAGCATAGTACATATTAGAATACAACCATTTGTGAGTCTGAAAGCAATTGGAAAGTCAGACGTAATCTCAAACTCCCATTCACAGGGCCTTTAATGTAGAAATTGGCTTCATGATATAATATGCTTTAGCCTGCTATTCCAGCCTGCCCAACCAAATTTCTAAAGCCAAAGCAGCAGTCTTGAACACATCAATAGGTTGTCAACAGACCGTCTCTGTTGGCCATAACCACTCATTAAATGACCACCTTAGCCACCTCCAGCTTGTTTGTAAGGTATTAAAGAAAAATCACAAGCGGCATAAATAACACTACCAATCAATTTGCAGGCAACGGACAACATGTCACCATCTTTGCATAAACCCCCCTCATCCTGCTTAAGGCGACCTGCCCCTTAACATAGTGAAATTAATATTCACCAACCACCATATTAAGCTTTACTAATTGGTAATGAGGGAAGATCCATTTTGATAAGCAGAAGCAGTCTCCAAGGATAGGCTAGAGAATGTAGCCAAAGCCCTCTCAATCTCCCCAGCCCTCTCAAGTACGATAAAGTCACAATCAAAAAGAGTACAAGTGTGATCATAAAAATCTGCCCTATATACGGGAGATAGGCCTAAAATATATACTTCTCTTTGGAGACCAAATGTTTCCATATGTTCAATGTCTATATGTAGTTCCTCTTGTGATATTCTTGCAACTGCCCCAGTCCCACACCTGATCATACTTCCTCTTGTTTTATGAAGACAACCATCACCAACACAAGTAGCATATTGAAGAGCCACAGCCAACAAAAAACTCAGTACAGAGCCCTCTGACCATCCAATTCAACACACATGAACCACAAATTACAGGATAACTGTGATTAGCAGTCCTTTTGTGGGGGCCCAAACAATGGAAAAGCACCTGTCATGCACTTGGTCCTTGCGACCCCATCCAACAGGATTGATGGATCATTGAGGCGGCATTGACATATTTTACCAAGATGGTTAAGGTTTTGACTTTTATTTATATGTTAATTGTCATTTATAAGAAACTAGAAGAACTTTTTGGTGAAGAATTGATTCCCCAGAACCAACTCGTAGGATTTTTTTATTTTGATAAGTAGCACTAACTCGTAGGAAATCATGACTACATTCATATATGCTCACAAGATTCCACCATCCAGGTGGTTTGGATGGTAGTAGAATGGATTTGTTGTGGTAACAGGCCTCTTCATGGCCTCCGGAAGTTTTGGGTTTATTTTTGTTATAAAGTTTGACAAGTCAAAAGTTCAAAATTCAAAAGTCACAGAATGTTCATCAGCCCACAGAGACAAGAAGCAACACATATATATGTGTAGAATTAGCTACGTGCTATCAATGACTAAATTAATAAATAAAACACATACTACCTAGAAATGCACTTAATTCAACAGAAGGTAACAACATATAAAGAATTCAGCAGTTTACTAATGAACACATAAAGTCAATTTACAATTAATACTGCAGACAAAAATGCAAAAAAATAATAATAATAATAAAAATACGGGGCTCAAGCTACAGAAACTTCAGCATGGACACATGGGAACTGAAATTGAAATTTTTTTTAAAAAAAAAAGGTAAATGAAAAAAAACAAAACCTGAAAACCTTCTGCATTTCCCTAAAATGTTGAAGCATTACTACACTGAAGTTTTATTATATCTTTCCTTATATTGCAGAACAATGCAAAGGAAAGTTTCAGTTTTTTTTTTTCTTGATAGGCAACTTAACGGGACTTGAACTCGAGTCTCCTTATGGGGGAATGCAGCCAAAGCAATGGGGTGTCCCCTAAGGGATGAAAGTTTCAAAGTTTGATAGTACATAAAGCAAACAAGTTCTTTAATTACAAGAGGAAGTTTAAATGATGAATACCTGCCCAGGAGGGAACAGAAGTGGTACATCTGTAAGCATGATTTTATCTGCTTCCACCTTAGCAGTTTCATGCATATCCTACAGAGACAACATTGAACATCAGCTAAGTAATAAGGATATTTATGTGAGTAGGAAAAAGGGCAGCTAAACTAGATTTATCTCTTTTTTTCATTTTGATAAGCAAGAAAAATTAAACAAGGTCAGAATAAGCATTAAACACAATGGTATTTTTATGAATATTATTTCATCACCTCTACCTTTCACATGTAATGAATAAGCTGAAAAATCAATAAATTTGAGGATTCTTTAGAAGTCACAGAAACACCACAGTAGGGAAAATTATTCACCACTGAATCACAAAAGCTAGAACAGAGATTGCAAGAATTAAGCTAAGCAAATTCTGGAACAACAAAAGATGTTTTTGCACCAGTGAGCCAAGACTACCAAAACAAAAATCGCATAACCATTCCCCGCTCACCAGTGGAACAGAAAACATGAGCAAAAGTAACAAGAGTAGGACTAACAACTTCCAGGATTGCTACTGCCCTTCATTCTGTCACAAGAAATGCTATTACACATCTCAATTATCACCCATGATACAAAGTTGCACTGAGCTAAAACAACAAAAATACACAGACAATGAAACCAGGTGAATAAACAAGCAACATACTGCATTCAGCTTGCTAATTTGGATAGGAGACATCATCTGTCCGAGATAATTTATAATTTTACCAGTGTGTATAATATACTAGAAATTACACTAACTTTAACATTTCCAAGGATCAGATAACAAGAGTACATAGGCTTTATACACCCCAAAAAAAAAAAAAAAATAGAGGATAAGGCTACCTTTAGCATTTGAAACTGCTCATCTTTTGCTTGGATAAACTCCTAAAGAACCAAGAACAATTGTCACTATTTGCAGTACAAGATACAAAAGAAATAAAACTAATCATATGCTAAGACCAGGTATAACTGAACAAACAATGGTCATGGAGAAAAATGATTCGAAGTTTCTCTTGCATGCATGAAATGAAAATGATGTGCAAAAAACTGATTTGGAAACTGACCTTCACATCACTGACAAAGCCATCGATTGCACGATATGGTGCATAAACAATAAGATCAAATCCTAGACTCTGCAAATTAAAGGTAAATGTTTAAAACAATATCAAAGTAGAAACCACATAAGAGAATAATGATGCGTGAGTCGTATTCATGCCTGAAGAACAATCATCTCATTATTGAGGATCATTTGATGATCCTGTTCAATCGCTTTACCAAGCTCTTCTGCTGATACATGATTTTCTTCAGCCTTACAAGCTGCATATATACAAGTTAACCTGTGTGCATACAAAGGTCATCAGATTCAATAAATTTGTAATGAGTGAAAACCAAGGAATCCCTTTTCAAACTCAGGCACCAATGAGAAGATTCAGTTACCATATGGATGAAATGTGAAAGTCATGACCATATAAGCATTGAACACAAAGTAAAGATGCAGATCCACTGGAGGAAAACAAGTTCTATATTATCTTTCTAATTATTTTATTTATTTTTTTTTGTAGTTTCTACTGTAGTGGAAGCAATAAAAAGAAAGTTCCTGAATGGGCCATATGAGCATCAGCCACCTATAGGCAATAATTGTAAAGCAGATCTAAATCAATCTTACATGATGTCTTTTGGGTGATGTTCCATAACTGACCATTGTAGATAAAACCTTTTGAAGTATATAAGAGCTGTTGCCTGCAGAGAATGGACCACTTTCAGAAAGAAAGAATTCTCAAAATCATGACATACAATCCCCCTTCCATGCAGAAACAAATACCTGAATTTTACGCGGGAATTTAAAGGCATCACATACATCTTGAATTTTGAACTCGTAGAATGCCCGCAAAAGTTGTTCTTCTTCGGTCTTAAGTGGTTTAGGTCGAGAATGCTTCTCAACTAATGTTAAAACAGAAACCAAATAGTCACACAAACATAAATTCTGCATATCTCAAACCAACTAATCAAGAATTTCAAAGGCTTATAAATTATACCCTACAAATTTAAGTTTCAACAAAATATTTACCCTTATCTTTTGCGTCAGTTTGAGGTTCAGGGAATGACCAGGACCCATCAACATCTACTTCCATTCTTGTTGTTCCATACTTCAAAACATTATTACATGATTAGCATCATAGTATAATAATGTTGATATGCTACCATAATGAGTTCTTCTGAAGATAAGAAATTAATCATAACAGTATAAAGTTAAATATGTAGACTGTAGACATATACATGCATATACACAAAGATATGCAAATAAGAGATAGGGATGCGTTTAATTTTTAAAAAAAATTACTTTGATGTGTTGATCACGACAGGTACTTGTCAAATCACAAGATACTTGCAACACTTGCAGTAAATTCCACTATGACCAAGTTTAGTAATATTCCATTGAAAATTTTTATCGAACTTATTAAAGGCAAGATATCTTAAACTCATGGAGAACAACAATAACAAGAAGAATGAATATAACTAAAATAAAACAGCCTATTGAGCTGCATCTTGATTTTGAAGCTTCATCCAATGGCTTGCTCACATGGAGTCAAAGTGCAGCATGGATACTATTCTCACTGCTGCCACCATTCAAGGAATGATGAGTACCCACTTTGTGTTGATAAATGAAATTTTATCAAGCAGGCATCAAAAGGGAATGCATATACACAAAAAAAAAAAAACTTATACACTCCTTACACCTCCGTAGACTACAAAATTAAAAATTTTATCAACATTATGGTTCACCTTTCCCGACAAGCAAAGGTGATTCACAATCTATGTAAAAGCTCCTTTTACAGCTCGAAAGATCATCTGATTCCTTTTGCCCCAAATGATCCACATCAAGCCCAAGGTGGCAAGGAGACAACCTTTCCTCCTCCTCTTTCCCACCCTACTACCTCAACAATAGTGCCACAGCTCCACAATCACCCCCAAAGCTACCTTAGTCACATGAAAATGAATGAGAAGATAAGCCACAAATTCCCTGCTTACATAAAAAAGACTAATCAAGTTGTCAATGTTGAAAGTCTTCTCATGCTTTGCAACCACCCAAAAATGGTCACCTTAGAAGGCACCCAAAGGACCAAATCCTTTTCCACGGGCCCCAAATGATCCACATCAAGCCCAAGGTGGCAAGGAGCCAACCTTTCCTCCTCCTCTTTCCCACCCTACTACCTCAACAATAGTGCCACAGCTCCACAATCACCCCCAAAGCTACCTTAGTCACATGAAAATGAATGAGAAGATAAGCCACAAATTCCCTGCTTACATAAAAAAGACTAATCAAGTTGTCAATGTTGAAAGTCTTCTCATGCTTTGCAACCACCCAAAAATGGTCACCTTAGAAGGCACCCAAAGGACCAAATCCTTTTCCACGGGAAATTACATTCCCTAGCCTAAACAAAGCACCATAGAAAGATGTCACATGAAACATTACTTGCTTAGACATGGTCCACCGCATCTCATCTTGTCCCTCACCCAATGGAACACATTTTAAGCCTTGTTCCGCCCCTCACCTTCAAACAAATATGCCTGGCATAATCATCTCAAACTCTCTGAATGGCTTTCAAAGCCCATGCCTATACAATAGGGACACCTCTAAAGAAGTCCAATCACCAACCCAAGGACATCTTCAAACTCCCCCAAAAGAGCTTTATTGAAAATTTCAAAACTTCTAACCTAGACCTCCTTCCCTAATAAGTGTGCACACCGTGTCCCAATCAGCCTAGTAGTATTGAACTCCTCACCCAAACCCCCTTCTGAAGAGTCAATATATTCTCAGGTAGGATACTAGGATTGCACTTTTTAGGTAATCTGAAAGGTGATTCTACGAAATGGCTAATGTGATGTGAAACATTGCTAAGAAAAAGATCCTTAAACTTCCCTACTGGTATGGTTGGGCAATCCATGACAACCATACAACAAAATTGGTATGCCTTCACTTGTATGAGTTCCCCGGCTGTTCGTGCTCCTCGCTAACAACCCAGCACTTCACAAGAATAGACTATAGGTTGGTCCAACACCATCTAAACATTGCAGGCAACTCTATGCAGAAAGAGATCCTCATACTTAAATAGTTCGCTGCTCGGAATTGAGTCTCTTTTACTATAGGAAAATCAATAGTTGACTAAAAGTCAATAACAAGGAGTCATTGGTCTGGGAAAAAGTACCTCCGGTGACAAAAAAAGAAGGTACTCGCTGGGCAATAATATCATCAGTTTTTTTTTTTGAGATAATATATCATCAGTTTCATTCCCACCATCTTCATTTGGTTGTCCATTGGCGAGTGTGCCCTGTGCCCTTGCAATAAAACCAAAGTTTCTAATTCTCAAAAAAGATGCGAAAATCCACCAGCCCCCACAAGTTGAGTATTACGGAGAATCAAAAAATGCAACACAAGGAGTGGACAGTTGTCAAGAGGCTCAACAAAATCTATTGGCTGAGCTGGAACATTCTTTAATGTTCGTATAGATTCATATGATCCTCAAATCTTATGCAGGCATGGTTAAATCGTCCTAGTTTCCAATATTACTCCTTACATACCACAGTTTAAAGATTATCCTCAGTCCTCATGTAACAAAGAGCTCCAACAAGCACTACTTCCGTCTTAAATTATCCATGCAAAAACTGAACATACAAGTATCACATGGAACTTCTAGTAATTTAAGAGTTTCTTCATCCACTTCCTATGTTACCTAGGAATAGCAATGGAGGCAAGGTACACTTGTTGTTGACAAGGCACACAATCATACAAGTATCACATGGAACTTCTAGTGATTTAAGAGTTTCTTCATCCGCTTCCTAGTTACCTAGGAATAGCAATGGAGGCCAAGGTACCCTTGTCGTTGTTTTCAAGGAACAAAATCATATGAAGAGCCATTTCTCTCAAACACAATATTTGAGGGGAGGAAGATATGATCACCCAGTTACCCATATAAAAAAGGACCTTAGTAGGAATGTTACTTCATCAGCCATTGAACTAGTTCACAAATCCAAAATTCTGATTGCAGAACTAATAGAGTTCTCAAGCTATTGAACACCACTGAGGGAAGGTAAATATCTAAATTGCCTGACAAAATACCAATTCCTCTATAAAGCTGTGGCCATGATCCAAAGCAGCTTCTTTAAAAATTGATAATTTTTCATCTAGGATAACAATAACAACTTAAGAAACTAAAGAAACATGGTTTCAAGAGATTGTTACAAGGCTTATGACCATTATCATGTATGTTAGATTGATGTTTAGGCCTGGAACAACATTTCATATCTTCTAAATGAACGCTTGATATCTCAAACATCCAAGGTGTACTTATTTATTTATTTATCCTGACTAGTAAGATTAGAAAAGGAACCAAACAAGGGCAATCAGCTTGTACATCAAGTGTATACAAAACAAAACAAAGTGGACAACCTACACCTGTGCTACCATAATACTCTTAACGCCCTAGCAATTTACGTTTTTAGAACAGCGTTCCGAAACATAGTACACTAGCGTTCTAAAACGGTGAATTTAGAGATCGAATGCTATCACAACCATTTTTCCTATTTATTTCTTTAAATGTCACCAATAAGAAAAAAAATCAAATATTATGAACCAAATTATGGAGAGAATAAAATTTTGGCATAACTATATATAAAAAACGGGCTATAATACTCCTAGAATATGTTTTTAGATGATTAATTTTTTTTTAAAAAATAAACATAGATTGTATTTTATTGAATGTCTAATTGTTAAAGAAAATTATTTTAGAAACACTTTAATTCTAATAGTGTAATCTATATAAGTCTACCAAGCGTATCATATTTTAGAATATGAAATGTACCACGTTCCCGTTTCACGTACCTGAACGATCCAGGTTCTAGGTAATATAGGCCTACAAGCGCTACACAAAGAAAAACCAAGCATGGAGTACACTTTTTTGTGGCAACCAGAAACAACACACTCAATGGCAGACCTAGAAATTTTTTTAGAGGGCCAAGGTTAAGTTTCTTGAATGTGTGTGGGTGTCGGTGTCGGGTGGTTTTGGTTTTTTTTTTTTTTTTTTTTTTTGGGTTGTTTTTTTTTTTGGGGGGGGGGGGGGGGGGGGGGGGGGGGGGCATTAGGCTATAGTTTATCTCAAATATAGGAGTAACGAGAATTTTAGAAACTGTGGGGCCGTGGCCCAACAGCCGAGAATTTTAGAAACTTTGTGAGGCCGTGGCCCAACAGCTGCAAACCCCCCCCCCCCCCTCCCCCCAAATCTCCTCCAACCCCCTTCCAAAAAAAATAAATAAAAATACACCCACAAAATCTCACCATCCAAAAAGAAGAATATAGGATAAAATACTACAAGAAGTCTATCCATTTTTAAATTACTACAAGAAGTCTATCCACTCAAAGAAGCTTGCTTTTATTAGGTTAGTTGGATGGTTCACCCACACACAAGGAAGCCTGCTCAACAATGGGGGTTCATGGATTAAATATTTAAAATCATAACTCACACATTTAATAGATTGGAGGCCTTCGTTGTATAGATAAAAATTATTCTCAAATAGTTTATTACCAATATGGATAATTTTCCATATCAAAGAGCTTGAAAATTGAGATGTATAACTCTAGAACATAACATAACAAATCAATACATAACTAAATAGACAAAAAATACATTAAGAGAGAGAATGAGAGAAACAATACCCACAAGCATACACAAAATACTGCATACCTTCTCCAGCATTTGCCTTGCTCTTTGATTAGCAGCTTTGTACTTCTCCTTCTATATAAAATCATTTACAAAAATTGATCTTTGTACAAGGAAAAATTGGAAAAAAAAAAATATATATATATATATATATAGAACTCAACTTAAAAAACTTGTTCCATCTCCAGTATGACATTATTCCCTTTTATGGTTGCCAAGTAAAAACAACTGTAGGGGAAAAAAATCAAAGCTTTGAAAGCTTATATTTATCATCTTTCAAGGCCTTAGAGAAAGACCAAAACCATTATATGGCTTAGTTTGAACTGAGTTCTGTACTTTCTTAGAAACAACAAAGTACTAGAACCAAAATTTGACGTTCTAACATAAAATTAAGCACAAAGGATGTTAACTCCAATTGCAACAATATGGTGGAAATAACTTATTTTGGTTTTTTTTTTTTTTGGGGGGGGGGGGGGGGGCGGGGCGGGGGTGTAGTTACCAGATCTTGTGGGGAGAAAATCCACTTGGCTCTGTGAGTAGAAGTTAGAAAATCAGCCATTACTGACAATTGACGCTCACTCACAAAGGCCTAGGCACATAAATCACCTGTCGTAAAAATAGACCGGGTCAAGGCCACTGGTTCAACTGTCGGTAAAACATAATCAAACCTGACATCATAATTACACAATAAACCTATTAAAAATAATGACAATGAATAGATATATTAAAAATATAACACTTTTTCATAAAGTAAATAAATTTTCTTAATATTTCCTAAAAGTTTATCTTGATTCTTTAAGTTACGAAATATCGTGACAACAAATAAAATTACAATGGAAGTAGTCCAAATAAGTATCAAGTATCAAAGTACACCATCTACACAATTACTTTTTGTGATTTTGAGTCCTAACTGCTTAGTGCAGGTCAATGAGAATAAAAATGAATGGAAGAATATTAAAGACTAAGCATACACAAAGGTTTATTGTGTGGAAATTATGTCATGACAAGGGGGATCAATTCTGATATTTCAAATGTCACAAATTCAAAAAACAATATGACGCAATATTAAGTTGTCACTACAAGAATAACAGCAGATCAGAATAAAAGAACCGTATATAGTTCAAATAAATCCATTGAGGTCTGATAAAGGGGAAAAAATCAATCCATGGAAAATAAAAAAAAGAAAGAAAGAGTGACTTGGGTGGACAAAAACTGTGAGTGAGAGAGAAAGTAAGAAAAAACTAACCTGAGTCGTCGTCGTCGTCTTCGTCGTCTTCGTCGCCTTTGGGTTGAGGCTGAGCGAGAGACAGCCTGAATCACAGAACTAAAAAACGTAACGGTATCGTTGAATAGCGCGTCGGTAACAGACGTTTTGTAACGGAGAATGTCCAGTCACACCGGAACGTCCGATATAGAGCCGTATCGTGTCTGTAACGGCCGTTACGGCGTTACGTAGACCGTTACGGCTGTTCCAAATCGTTACAGACAAACTGAAACAGAGGGAAAGAGAAAGAAGAACGAGGTCACCGTTTGAGCTTTGTTCGATCGTTGTCGGTGCTGCTCGAGGTCACTGTTTGAGCTTTGTTCGATCGTTGTCGGTGTTGCTCGACGCTCGTCGCCCGTCGCCTGTTGGCCGTCCGGGATTTAGCTTCTGTGATGCAGATCTAGCTTCAGCTCTCCAGCCCAGATCGGTAAACCCTCTCTCTCTCTCTCTCTCTCGCGTTTGAGTCGGTGAGCTTGTGACCGCCGTTTTAGCTTTCAATGGCCAATTGGCTATTCTTTTCTCTTAAGCCTAGCCTGTTAAATAACCTAGACTATTTAACTTCTCCTTTATTTTTTATTAATAAGTGATCCAGACTCTTTAACTTTCCAGAGTCGACCCAGACTCTCCTTATTGTATTTTATTAAATGACTCAAGACTGTTTAAACAAATGCTATAATTAATACATGAATTCCCAAACTCAATTAACCAACTAACTGTGAACTTGTAAAAGAAATAGTGTTATATTATAATAATTGTAATAGGGATGTATAAATGTAACATTTAAGTCTATTAAAATTCATCAAAAAGGTCATCTAAAATAGCAGTATAAACTATTTTGGAGCTAAAATGGGTAATAATAAATTTTATAGAAAATTATTAATCATAAAAAAAATTCACGACTGCAATAACCGTGTCCCGTTACGTAACATCCGCGATGCCCACGTCCGTTATACCGCGATCACGTCTTAGTCCGCGACCGCGATTTAGTTTTATGGCCTAAATGCTTGATTTGCCTCTAAATATAAATTAGGCTTCATTACATCTACACCCCTATACTTAACCCCCTTTGGCTAAAAGAATACTACACTTACAACCCTTATATTTTTCCTTTATGCCAATTTTATCCTTACGTTAGTCATGTCTTTGGAAAAATGGATGAAATTTAATCATGTGCAAGTCACATTATCTACTAAATTTATTTTATCCCCAAAATAGCCTTTCCATTTGTATGTACACACTTTTTGCACACTACATATCTCTTTCACCTTATTTCCCTCTTATTTCTCAGTTAAACAGAACCAACAATGGAGATGGGGAGATTGGAGAATAAATAATTGTGGCTAGCGATTAACTTACTATGGTGGCTAGATTTTTTGAAAGAAAACTCTTAGCCTTGTCTTGCCTTAATTTTTTTGCACTCGAAAATGGTGAAAAAAATACATTATACTTTCTCGTTAAAACTCACCCCTCTAGAAGGATGAGTGCGACTAGGTTTGAATTAGAAATTGATTTGAATAAACACTTTTAAAAAAAAAAAAAAATTGGAGTCACTACCTAACTTGATTAAGGTGAGTTAGGTCACCTAAACTAAGTAAGTCTAAAGACTAAACTTAGAGTTTTGAAAAAGATTTTAAAAAATTCCTCGAGAGAGGGTGTTTTGGAAAATCGATTGTTTTGTAACTTTTGAAAAATGTTTAAGCCCTTTTTAAAAAATGACTCTGATTTTGGTCCTTTGAAAATAGTGATCTATGATCTGGGAGTTAGTTACATATAGAGAAAATGTATTAGACTATCACTCTATCCGGCCCTTTCGGTACATACATGTCTTTCTACTCTAGGTTCACTCATTTAGAATCCCCGATTAATAAATGTTCAATACTATCCACCTTAAAAAGAATTATGAAAAAAAAGTTTGATATGATACATGACATGCAAGTGCAAGAAAATGATCTAATTTTAAAAATAGATTTGAAAAGGGGATTTGAAGTTTGAAAAAGGCTGTGACCGCACCCATCAAGTTAGTTGTAGTTCGAACTCAAGGTCCGATTGAAAATAAACATTTTGGAGTTTTTGAAAAGTTTGACTTGAAAATGTTTGATTTGAACCTTGATGGAAAGATTTGAAATTGAATTTTGATTTGAAATTAATTTCGATTTGAAATTGAACTTTGAAGTAGAATTTAAACTTATTTTGGAAAGTTGGAAGTGAACTTTGTGTTGAGTCAATGCTTTAATTTTGATGATAACAAAACATAGTTTAATGATCTAATAATTCTACTTAGTGTGCAGATTAATTATTAATTAGATCTTGACTCGAAGCTCATCATAATGGAGGACTTGTGATGCAAAGATTTGAATAAAGAATAAAGAGCATGATGAAATGATGTATTCTACAAAGCTGATATCATAAGAAGATAAATGATTCTCAAGTTGATGTAAATATTAGAAAGAAGGTTGGTACGCATAAAGGCACGGCATATTCAACAAGTGGAGATCTTATAAGAGAATGAAGAAAATGAATGCCAAAGAAGAAAAATGAAAATGCTAAAAGTCTTGATTGAAAAGATTGAAGAATTTGAGGACTTGAAGATATCTTGCAAGAATAAAAGAAGAAGAGAACGACTCAAAGATTTGGAAGTTTTCTTGTTAGATGTGAAGATGTCTTGAAGACATGGAAGGAATCACAAGACTAGAAAAGCTTTCTTAGAAGAGTTGTTGAAATCTATGGAGAAGTTATATTGATTGAAGAATTCAAGAAGAAGTCTAGAAATGAAGATGTTCAAAGAAGAATAAAAAATCAAATGAAGAAATGAAGATTCCAAGTCTTGGAAGCTCTCTTGAAGATCATGAAGAAGACTTGGTTAAATGGTTGAAATATTCATGGTGGAAGAGCTCTACAAGTGATTAAAATGAAGATAATTCATCTAGAATGGATTGAAGATGTTCTTGGAGTCATCTAACCTTGAAGAAGTGTTTGCAAGCTTTGAAATGCTTAGTTGGGTGATCCTTAAAGAGCTTGAAGATATTGAAGAAGATTGAAGAAATATTGCAAAAGTTAAGGATTTTCCTAAAAGAGTCGACCCCTCAAGTAAAAAGAGTCGATTCTTTCGAACAGAGCCTTGGAATTCTGCTGGAGACTCAAAAGAGTTTACTCTTGCTGTAAAAAGAGTCGACTCCTAGAGCAAAAGAGTCGACTCATTTGGACAGTGACTTGAAAAATCTGCTGAAATGCAAAAAGAGTTGACTCATTGTAAAAAGAGTCGACCCCCAGACAGTAACGGCTAGTTTTCTGACATACGGTATGGGCAAATATGCAACCAAAACTTCTCCCATACTTTTCTAACGGCTAGAATCGATCCATATCTTTAAATACAAGATACATACAGCTTCAATACCGTAGATTATAGTGATTATACCATTGATATCAAGAGCTTGAAGTTGAAAATCTCCTGTACCTCACTGCATATATTTTTACTGAGTGTTTAAGGTTATTCATTGAGTTGTATTTGTTGATATACTCATTAGGAGAGTTACCCATTGTATAACCTTTATTCATTTTACTTGGGTGGGTTTGTAAACCTGTAAGTTTGAGTGTTCTTGGGTAAAAACACTTGTAAGTTTGAGTGAAGCTTGGACAAAATCACTTGTAAGTTTGAGAGAAGCATGGACAAAATCTCTTGGGTTTTGAAAGCTTGGGAAGAAGCTTTTGTAAGAGTGAGCTGGGCACTTATGGCAAAACCAGCAGCTGTGTAAAGAGTGTTACATAGTGGAATCCCTTCGAAAGGATCGAAGAAGAGAGGACGTAAGCAAGGTTGGCCGAACCTCTATAAATCTGGTGCTCTTCTCTTTTGCCTCTGTTTTGCTTATTTGCTCATTATACATGCTTGCATAAATATATACATTGATATATACTTCACATGCTTGATATATATACTTTGATTAAGTGTTGTTGAAATACATAAACTGTTTCACTACATTATTTGATATAAATTCTATAAAACTCAATTCACCCCCCCTCTTGGGTTGCCTTCTTGGGCCAACACTTTGAAATCATCTTGACTTGAATTGAAGTTTGAAAATCATCTTAGTTTAAAAAAGAGTTGAAGTTTTCTAACTTAGGGTTAAGGTTGAACTGGGGCTTAGGCCTTCTAGGGCTTAGACAACCAAGGGTTTAGACAGCCTAGGGTTGGAGCATGCAATTGAATTGGAAAGACTAAATTTGAATTTGAAAAGTTTGATTTTAGAAAGTTCGATTTTAGAAAGTTCCGATTTAGAAAAGTTTTGACTTTGAAAAGTTTGGAAATAATTCGATTTGATATAGAAATACTTGACTTGGAAAAATTGGAAAAGATTTGGTTTGATTTGAATATACTTGGTTCAAAAGGACTGGAAAAAATTTGACTTGAATATTTGATTTGAAAGAATTTAGAAAGTTAGAGTTTGGAAAGATTGGATTTTAGAAAGTTTTGAATTAGGAAATTTCAAATTAGTAAAGTTCTATTTTAGGAAAGAATTAATTTCAGAAAGATTTTAATTTGGAGAGTTTTGAATTAGGAATGTTCCATTTTAGGAAAGTTTTTATTTTAGGAAATACTTGATTTAGAAAGATTTGACTTAGGAAAAGTTTGAATATAGAAAGGTTTGAATTTGAAATTTGAAAAGTTAGAATTTGGAAAGATTTGAAAAGTTGAATTTAGAAAGTTGAGTTTGAAAGGGTTTGACCTAGGATTGAGGTAACTAGGGATTTAGGCAATCCTAAGACCTAGGGTTTACGCAAAGCATTTGAATTCGAAAAGGTTGGATTTCAATTTGAAAAAGAAAAGTTTTACGTTTTTGGATGATTGAAGTTAGGAAAAATTAGAATTAGGAAAGATAGAGCTTTCTATTTCCTAAAACATAAGATTGGATTTTGTTTTCAAAAATAGAAGATTTGATTTTTGCTTTCAAAATAAGAGGATTTGATTTAGTATGGAATTGGAAAATTTGAGTTCTGAAAATCTTGAATTTAGAAATTTATGATTTTACGTAGAAAAAGGTTTTGGAAATCTACGATTTAGTGGAAATAGAAAATCATGATTTTAAGAAAGGAATTAGGGTTTTCTAATCATGGATTCTATGGTTTTGACTTGGACTCTTAAGACAAGAAGTTTTTGAAAAGTAGATTTTTGAAAAGAGTTTTTAGGAAGTGCATTTGCAAAAACTATTTTAGAAAGGTTTGAATGTAGACTTTGACAAGTCTCTTGAACATCTCATTTTCCTAGAACGATTCTAATCATGAAAAGATTAGAACCATTCTAGTGTTGTATTTTTGAAAATAACTAGAGTTTTGAAATATGGACCCTAATGATCATTTTGAATGTAACATTTTCATAAAACAATCCTAACTATGGAGCTGTTAGAATCATCTTAGGATTTGTGATTTATTAAAAAAGATTTAGGGTTTAAATCCAAAATTTGGACCTTGATGGTCACATTGAATGAAACATTTTTCTTAAGCAATCCTAACCATAGAACGGCTAGAATCACCTTAGGGTTGTGATTTTGAAAATAAGTTTGAAAGAATGAGGTTTTGGATGTAAGTTTTGAAAGAGAACTTTGATGCAAGTTTGAAAACAATTTTGAACGCAATTTTAAATGCAATGCATGAACATGACAACCACAATACAATAGGGTCATGAACATACAAGGTTAGACTTCACCACATAATCAAGGGGATTAGACCCACACTGTCTTAAGTTGAATCTAAAGAAAACCCCCAGCACGATGACCTTTGACAAGTCTTCCTAATCATAAACTGGGAAGTCCCTTATTTTAAGCATGCAAGAAAGAGCGGTAGAAGATGGGGATTAAAATAGAAGAGAATACCCAAGTGGGTTAGAAGCGAGAAGAGAGAGGGAGGATTGTATAAACTAAATCTAAAACCTACCTTGTCTTCTCTTTGCTTTAATTACTTTGTTTGCTTTGCCTTGGGAGCTTTGAATACGCAGCGCTTGATTTTCAATGGAGGATTGGAGACTTGGATTTAAGTATATAGCATGTATGGAAGCTAGAGTTTGGGCGTATGGATTGAAGGGTGGCTAGGGTTTGAAGGAGACTTGAGAAAACTAGGGTTTCGAGGTCTGTTTTCAGTGAGACAGCATTTCTGGAGAAATTTGCAAGTCCTCTTTCCGCAGAGGGATCTGTATTTATAGGCAATCGAAGTTGGTTCTGGCACCGGTTACACTAGCGCCAGGCCATTTTTTGGCTTGGCGCCACTACTAGTGGTGGTAGCCACTTGAAAAAGTTTTAAGGTGGTAAGAAACAGATCTTTTGACCATAGGGATGTAAGACAGAAGATTTAGGCGTCTGTCTTAGTGATAACCATGCAATTTTTAGCTTGGTTCCACTAGGAGTGACTTCGAAAAGTCTAGGGATAATTTGAAAGGCCAGGAATGGACATGAACCCCTAAAAGGGTGTCCCAGAGGTAGCTGGAGTGATAACTGAAGCCGGTGTTGTTAGAAAGAATGAACAAACCGCCCGAGGTAAAAAAGTCATTTCGCACCGGGTTTACCGGAATGAACCTGGAATGGTTTGGAAGGGGGCTAGAGGATTGGGAATATTGTAAGAAGCATTCCAAAAGATAACTGCTTTGATACCTAGAACCAGTGTGGATCCTAGAGGTAATCAGATGCTTAGGGGCAAAATGGTCACTTTGATTGGATGCTCTCGGAATCGATCCAGAACCGACTAGAAGGCACTTGAACATATCGGATTGTTATTGGAACAATCTTGAAAGGGTGGATTTACCGCTTTAAGAACTTAGGTACTTTCTTGAAAAGTGTGCCAGTAGGGCTTAAGGGGCAATTTGGTCATTTTTTACCAGAGTGGGCTAGCAAGCACTGGTGTTGACCTAGATTTTGAGTGTTTTTATCATGCTGACGGTGTGTGATGAGTTGGTTTCCAACGGTATCTCGACCTTTGGTAAACGTGCCACGATCAAGAGGCGAGTTCGGTCTAGTAACATAGGGAATTTGTTGGCAATTCCTAATGTTGACCTGTTTGCGAGTGTTTCTGCCACTCTGACGATTATGATGTTTATAAGTATTTTAGTCGCTCTGACGGTGCACGTTCATTCTAGAGATTGCCTGATCTTGGGAAGCTGTTGAATGGTCTTATCGTCTCCAGGCCTTAGGCACTTTCCCTATCGACGTGCCGAATAGCGAACATTCAACATTAGCGGGCTAACAGGCGCCAGAAATGAGCTACTTTACCATCTCAGAGAGTTGGATTCCATCCTAGTCAACAGGTTTGACGGGACTTCCAGTTTTGAGGAGTTTGCTTGGTAAGTGTGCTAGTTGGATGGATTTACTGTCTAAGGGATCATTTCTCAAAAGACGGGCCGTATTGATTTTGATTGACTCAGACTGGAATTGGAATTGAGGTTGAAATACGGACTTATCGTCTTTAAAAAGAAGTGCCAACTTGGACTGAGTAATACTCTAAAGGCATTTTGGTCGTTTCACTTCTATTAGGGCATGGCGGGCTTGCGAAGCGGTTGATTGAGTCAAGAAAGGCAGTCTGGGCTTCAATGTGTTTGTGTCGGTTTGAATGTAAGTCCGGTCAGGTCGGAAATTACTGAGCGGGCAAAAATGGGTACTCACAGCTGCCCTTCTTTTTTTTATCCTTGCTTGTTGAAGGCAGAAAATAATAAAGTAAGGGTCCTATATTGATTACGAGGTGATTGGAGGGATTAGATTTGGAAGTTTTTAAAGACTGGAGCTTGAGAATAGGAAACTGGCCCAAGGGGCGTTTAAAATCGAATTTTGGAGGGCAAAAGGGCGAAGTTGCCCAGAACTGGCATGTGCATGCATGTAAGTGCCTTGGCGCCATTGCCAGGCCTGGGATTTAAAAAGCTAAAACAACCCCTCATTCGGGGCTTGTGAGTTTGGTCAACATAAGCACCCCATTTTTGCCCGCTTGGCAATCTCCGGCTTGATCAAATTCCCTTTCAAAACTATGTAGGCACATTCAAGCCCAAATCAACTTTCAGACCCTTATTCAATCAGTCAACTGCTTCTCGGGCTCGCTGGGCCCAACAGAGGCCTAATAACCAAACCTGCCCTTTGGGCCTTCAGGCATGTCATTGAGAAAGTTCAAAATCCCTCAAGACGGTAAGTCCGCCCTTCCAAAATGTTCTTAGACGGTTTGGCGTGCTCAACACGCCATCCTAACCAATTCTGACCCTTTTTAACCAATCCGGATCGAAATGACTATTTTACCCATGGTGACCTAAACGCGCCCTGAAACTATACCGGCCCTAGGTATTAAACAGCGGGTCTCATCATACACCCCTGTTTAACCTAAGGTGAACCTTACAACTCTAAACACCCTTCGACTTAACGAAAGTCTCTTTGAAGCGTCTCACAGACGCTTCGCTAGGGTTGTCTTTTCCCCCGATTCCCTAGTTATAACGCACCATCAACCGACTTGAGAAATGCGTAAACCAGGAAATTCCCAAAAGCTTATCCACAGGTCTTCTCATCGATACGGTCCGATTGGATGGATAGCTTCCCGAAGCTCCTCATCGCATAGCTCGAAAACTGCCACTTTCAGTAACCCATAGAGCGTTTCACAGACGCTCCGCCAAGGTTGATTTTTTCTCAGATTTCTTGATTATAACGCACCGTCAAACGACTTGAGAAATGCGTAAATTAGAGAATTTCCAAAAGTATTTTCAGAGCGCTTTCCATTGGTATGGTTTGATCGGAGAGATCGCTTCCTGAAAGCCTCGATCATATGGCCCACAAATGGCTACTTTTGAACACCCGCGAAGCGTATCACTGACACTCCGCAAAATGTGTTTTCGTGTACACTTTCCAAGACGATATCTCACTCTTTTAAACACCTTTCAAACTTCTCAAAAATTTAAAGTTCATGAGAAACACTAGGAGAATACCATAAACATAACCGATTCTCTTAATCCTTCTTGGTCGGCACAATTATCGAAGTGAAGTTTAAATGAACATTCCTGGCAACGAAGCATATGGTACATACACCCAGATTTTGATCAGATTGATGAAACTTCGTTTAGCCCTTAAGATTTAGCCAGTACAATGAGTGTCATGTGGCATTCTGCCAATAAAGCAGTACTGGCGCATGGAACAGTACGAGCGCATTTTCACCTTGACTTTTTGAAGTTTTTCTCTCTTGAATATTGTGGTTGGAATGGTCCTATGGAGTCCTCTTTGGAGTGATTTTCTTCAAATCAACCATATGAACCGTTATTCTTTAGAGTGGTCTTCAACTTGTTAAAAGTGATTTTTCAAAACCTCCTTTCTAAAGCCAATTTTCAAAAGGTCATTCTCTTTAATTTTCAAGTTTTCAAAACTATCTATTCAATGTTGATTTTCACAATTTTTGCACTTATAAGTTTGCAGGTGAAATGGTTCCAAAGCAATCCTCTCTTGAGTGGTTTTCAAATATCAACCATAGGACCCCAAAACTTACTTGAGTGCGCTTCACAAAATGATTTTCAAAATATACTTTTAAATTTCATGCATAGAACCACCTTTCCCAAACCACTATGTTCAAACCCTAATCCAAAACCACTTTCCAAAACCACCTTCTAACCCAAGGTTAACTTGATCCTAGGTCATCCAAACCCTAGGTTAACCTAACCTTAATTAGTTAACCCTAGATCATTTTAGTCCTAGGTTAACTCAACCTTGGTTAGTTAACCCTTGGTCAACCAAACCCTAGGTTAACCTAACCTTAGTTAGTTAACTCGAGGTCACCTTAACCTTAGGTTAACCTAACCTTAATTTGTTAACCCTAGGTCATCTTAACCCTAGGTTAACCTAACCTTAGTTAGTTAACCCTAGGTTACCCTAACCCTAGTTAGCCAACTCTAAATTAACCTAACCCGAGTTAGCTAACCATAGGTCAATCCAACCTAGGTTAGTACGTTTCAAGGCTCCAACTCAAAAACCCCTTTTTAAATAATCTTTCAACTCAAAGACCCCATTTTCATAAAATACTTTCAAAACTTGATATTTCAAAAATCAACTCCAAAACTTTATCAAATATTCCCACACCCTATCTTCGAAAATGCCTCCAAGGAGTTCTCTTAAACTTGTCTCAACTAAAATGGCTAGACACTTAACATTTTTCAAAAATAATTTTCAAAATGTTTTCAAGAACTCACAACCCTAAGGTGTCCCTAACCTTTTTATGGTTAGGGATGCCAAGGGAATGTGACACATTAAGTACAACCCTCAAGATTGTCCATATTAGGGTTTCAAAACCCTAAGTGTTTTTCAAAAGCTACTTTCAAAAATAATTTTCAAAAGTCACAACCTTGAAGTAACCTTATGTTGTACATGGGTGAGGTTGTTCAAGGGAGGTGATATATCAAGTAGGGTTCTATAACCCCAAAGCTATAAAAAAAACCTAAGGGAAGTCTCTAGCTCATTTTTTAAAAATATTTTCAAAAGTCATAGCCTTAAAGGAGTTTAGCTATTCATTAACTAACCTCTCAAAGGTGATGAAATATTCAACATGCCTTTCATAAGATACATGAAAACTATTTTAAAAAATTATTTCAAGACAAGTTCATAAGAGTTCTTGTGAGTCCAAATCTAATTTTCAAGTCCATATTCAAGATGTCAAAACTTGCAAAACTCTCTTGAGTTATGTTAAAAAACATTCCAAAACACTTCGAAATCCCATTTCAAGAGCACTTTCAAAATCCTTCAAGTTCAATTCCAAAAACATTCCAACATCCGATTTCAAATCAAAATTCTCAAGTTCTCTTTTCTCAAAGTTCACATGGTGTCTTCAAACCTTTCCCTAGACCTCAAAGCATCTTCAAACATTCCAAAGGCCCTAATGCGCCTATTTTCTATTGAGGCTTTGCCCGAACTACGAATGACTTGATTCTTGCCAAATGAGATACGTAGCCAACCTAAAATAGTGCTGTCATAACTCTTATTTCTACCCAAGTTTCCTTTCCAAAACTTTCTATCCATTCAAGATTTCCATTTCAAGTCTCTTCAAAATTTCCATGTATTCAAATATTTTTCCTAAAACTTGCATCATGTATCATTAATCCGAAAAGTGATGACCAAATCTCATTTTCAAAACTCCAAAGTAAATATTAAGTGGATAATAGTAATTGGTTATTCTAGTGAGTGAATTAAGGGTGATTAGACATGTAGATACCGAAAGGGTGGGGTAAGGTGATAATCTTAGGATATCTTCCCTACACGTAACCAACCCCCGAGCCATAGATTTTTGTTTTCAAAAATCCAAAATGGAGTTATTTTAAAAAATGGCTTAAAACTTTTCAAAGGTTGCCAAACAACCTGTTTTCTTTAAAACCCTCTCTTGAGGGAAGTCTTTTTCTAAAACCCTAAATTTAATCTCTGGATTATACTTAGTTTTAGGTGACTTAACTCACCTTAATCAAGTTAGGTGGCGACTCTAAACTTATTCTAAAAAGCCCTTTCTTCAAATCAATTTCAAGTTCAAACCTAGTCACACTCGTCCTTCTAGGAGTATGATTTCTAATGACAGAGTTCCATGCTTTTTTATAAGCCGAAAGGACTTGATTAAAAACCGGGGCGCGACAACTGGCGACTTCGCTGGCAACACTTAGAGTGTTAGGCCATTATCATGTCCCTTCACCCTTCACTCACCCAGAATCTTCGATTACTTTGTCCAGCTTTATCCACTTTTCAAAATTCTTCTAAATTTCCAAAACAAACACTATTTTCCAAAATGGTTTTCAAATAAGTTTCATCACTTGCATTCATTATTTACATTCATGCTCTTGCATTGACCATCCATTTTATCTTGCATTGAGTTTTTTTGAAAAGTTACTAACTTCTTGCATTTTTCTTTTATAGGTGGACATTTGTTCATATTTTATTTTTATGTCATACTTAACTGCCATGTATGTGATGAATAAACAGGATGTGATGTGTGTTGTTAGGTCATTTTCTTTATTTTTGAAAATTTCACACACACTTAGTGCGCTCACTTGCATTTGCATTTTGCATAAATTACCTGGTTACTACCCTTCTAGATAGAAGGGGGAACAATATAATGACTATGGGCGGATGTTGTTTTAGTTTCTCAACCTACTACCCTTCTAGATAGAAGGGGGAACAATATAATGACTATGGGCGGATGTTGTTTTAGTTTCTCAACCTACGATCTCTTGATGGTTCCCCGCTCGAACCACCAACCAAAGATGGAGTTCGCCCTTTCGGGGGTGGATGCCGGAAGTTTGAAGGTTCGGGAACCGAGTTTTTTAGGAAGCATTAGTAAACCCCCAACCTCATACTCATTTAGCATCCCATGCATAGCCAAACCTCTGCCGGATTTAGGACACGTGCTTCAATTTCAAAACCAAGGAGGAAAGAGCGACCGCTTTACTTTCCCTTATATTCTATTCAATTCACACTGTTATGCTGCTTAATTTTTATCATTAGGTTTTGTATACATCTTTTCGCATCGTAACTGTTCAAGTATCTGTATTCATTTCAAGATAAGAGTTTCCAAAATAACTCAAGTCATTGTATCTCTATACATCTGATTAACCCTTAGAAAAAGGCCCAAAGACCTTCTCGCTCAAATAAAGCCAACCAAAACCCCTAAGGGTACCAAGTGATCCTAAGAATTCATGGCATGCATCAAAATCATCTCATAAAGAGGGGCCCTAATCTCTCTTCGCTCACGGAGATAGGGTTGTCAAAAAGACAAAGGGCAATCCAAAATCAAGGTCTCTCACCAACTTCCATCCAAGAAGGCGAAGCCGAAGACTCAAGAGTAGTTTAGGATTTCAAATGCAAAGAATAGGATAGGTGAAAGTCTCAGGGAAAATGTTCCCTCTCCCCATTTCAATGTACTTTTGAAAATTCTATGTACAAAGGAAATTTATCTCAATAAAATTGTTATTTCTATTGAATGAACAAATGTCTGAATGAATGGCTACAGGTACAGGTATAGTATTGCACACAGAGGAAACCCCCTATCTCTAGACATGAGCCAACACATCACGCTTTGTCCCCTTCTCAAAGTAGGGGCACCTTTAGGGCATGCATTGCATAAAATTTTCAATCCAAAGGCACTAACCTCTCCATTTTGTTTTTCTTTTTAAAGTGTCATTGTTTTCTCCCTTGCCTACAAAGGTTAAGAAAACCAAAAGATGAATCAAGGACAAAAAGGGGGTCTTCTAAAAACTGCTCATCTGCTGCCATTATGTTACTCACATATTCACTACTATTATGTTCATACATTGATATCCATCCCAGGACAAGAGTTCCAAGAAACTCAAGTTATTGTATTTACATACATTCAACCAACAGTAAAGAGAAAGGGATGATGCAATCTCATGCTAATCAAACCTACCTAAACCCCTAAGTGTTTCTCCAACCCTAAGGATTCATGACATCTATAGAACCATATCTTAAGAGAGGCCCAAATCTCTCTCCGTCCATGGATGCAAGATCACCTAAACAAAGAAGCATCAACCAATCTCTGCCAAAGAGGTATTGTATTGCATATAGGGACAAAATGCCACCTCCAAAATGGACTCAGTATCATGCCTAGACCCCCTCAAAGAAGGGACCCCTATAGAACATGCATCGCATGAAACCTTCAATTCCACATGCTAACTGCATTTTCTTTTTTTTTTTTTTTCCAGATCCAAGAGCACAGTCAAACCGAGAGAATCCCTTTAGCATCCCGCCCAATTCATAATTCATGCAAAGCCATGACCCTGACACCATACCGCCACTCCACCAGACCTTAAACTCTTGAAGCCATCCCCGTGCAATCAGTTGACACACATGGCAAATGGAGTGTAAAGGACGCCAATGTGATTCCAAAACTAGTCTAAGGGGTTTACTCCCGAAAAAGGAGATTTCTTTCAAACCCGTTTTTCAACTTTCAATTCAAATTTGAGCATAAAAATAACATCATCTAAATGAAAGGATCCAAAGTTTTCACGTTTATATCATTGTCTCTTGGCACTTCATGAATGATGTTTTTTTTCTCCAGGAAGTTTTCCTTCAAAATATTTTACCCTGACTTGGAAGATGGGATAGCATAAACACCACCTCTGGTACAAATAATTCCTAACTCCAAAAAGAGGGGAGAGAGAAATAGGAAGAGAAAAGAGGAAATACAGAAGGGTGAGAGATGAGGATCAATTACATATCTCGTTGAAGTCCAAAGAATGACCCTCGAAGGATATCCTAGCAAAGCAGCAAGTAGCTGCACTTTCAAAAAGAAGATTAGCGCACATTGGCAAGCCTGAGATGATTAAATCCTTTTAAAAAAAATATATAAAAAACTAAAGAGATTTTTTATAGTGTTTGTCCTACATGTAAGCAATCACGGGGGCAAATATTCAATTATGAATAAATTGATGTGCATACTTGTTTGAGATTGAATATTGTGTGCATGATCACTTGCATAAATATGAGTCAATGGTTTTGATGATCTTTACTATATTAGTGATTCATGTTCAACTTAACGCACACTTCTTGAGACTTCTTAGAATTTGGAATCTGCCTTTATGATATATTTTAAACGGTTAAATATTTGCAGATTGTCTCATACCTAAATTGTCCTATTGTTAATTCCCTTTCTCATCACTTATGGAAAAGGCTACCAGTGAGTCTAAGTATAACTACTCATGTATATGAAAGCCACCATACTTTACATTTTTGTATTTCCATTATTAGAGAGATATGGTTGGATTTTCATGAAAAAAAAGAGCATGGGATGAAATAGGTTTGACTTCTAGGTGTGATAATTAGTGAGCTATTATACCATCCTAGATCACGCCCAGGGTCTATATTCTCATTAGTCTCTATGAAGTTCACACTTACACTGCTACATTGTCACTGATATGGTTTTGATCATCTCACGACCAATTGTGCTTGTTTCGTGTGATTTCGTGCATATTTAATGTTGTTTTTTTCAAGCTAAGCCACATCTTGATATTCATAAATCTAGATTTGCCCTACATTGATTGATCATGTCTTTATAGGGCTCTTATAATTAGAAAAGTTTAATGGTTCTACAAAAAAATAATTTTGAGCTTTCCTGCACTTTTAAATAGCTTTCAAAGTTTTCCCGGACTAAGGACGAAAGCTACCTATTGCTTTGCCAAAAGGGCGATATCAGCCGTCACTCAAGAACAGAAGTTCAAAAGACTACCTGATCTTAAGATATAATGCTCAAAACTAAACCTGAATCTTGGGGCAACCTCAGAGCATGCATTCATTTTCATCTATTATAAAACATGTGCATTCATAAAAAAGTATGACATGTATTCAATTATATTTCTGTATGTGCATTCATTGAAAAGTATGACATGCATTTAATTTCATTCATGTATGTGCATTCATCAAAAAGTATGATGTGCATTCAAGTCTATTCTTGTATAATCCTGTGCATTCATCAAAAGTATGACACGCATTCAATTCCACTCATGCATAAGCCTGTGCATTCATAAAAAAGTATGACATGTATTCATTTCATTCCTTGTTTAAACCCATACATTTATTTATTTATATTCTTGTCTAATCTGTGCATCCATCTATGGGTATAACATATATCGTTCTAACTTCCTGTGAAAACTTTAAATAGCTTAATCTGACATTTTTTCAAACAATGAAGACTGGGGCAATGTCCCACCCTCGACCTCCCCAATCAGCTTTGGAAAGCCTAATTCGACCATTCGCAAATTATTAAAGCTGGGGCAACGACCCACCCTACACCTCCTATTCAATTCCAAACCAGTTAATTCATTCAAAAAGGAACCCACCAAAGATGTTCAACCTTCTAGATCCCTCAAACTTTTCAAAAAAGACCTCACCCCCTCTAGAAACAAACTCAAGACGTTTGAATTCAGAAAAGCACAACCCCTCATAAAATATGTCAATAAGAATTCTATTATGCCTAGCAAAAGTAGAACTCGATAATCAAGCAAATATCGAGTATTCCAATCTCAAGAAATCTCAATCCAAGAGGCCACAAATGTTTCCTTTTCAAGCTCCGAGATAGAAGAATAACAAGTACGGAGCAACCTCTAATGATTCCATAGGCTCAACCATCTCCAAAGCTTCAAGGTAAAGCCTAAGTATAATTCTAACCGAATTGTCTCAAAATCAACTTTAAAAACAAAAGCCTTTGCTTTCTTTCAAATCCAAAATTCAGTTTTCAAAAATTCAAAAACTTCCAAATTTCAAAGTTAGTTTCAAAAACTTTCAAAACTATTTCTACAAAAAGTTTCAAACTCAAAAGATCAAACCTCTTGTTTTCTTTCGAAAGTCAAAATTAATTTTCATATCCAAAAATTTTTTTAAAACTTTTTCTACTAAAAGTTTCAAATTTCAACTCAATTTCAAAGAGAAAATGTTTTGTTGCCTTCCAAAAACACCATCAAGTTTAAAAACTGTCAAAGGTTCAAACTTCAAGTCAAGATGAATTTTCTAAACATTTTTTCTTTAAAAAAATTAGGTTTCAAGTCAAAACGAATTTCCTATACGTTTTACTTTCAAAAAATTGAAAGTGTCAAGTCAGAATCAATTTTCTATACATTTTGTCTTCAAGAGTTCCCAAGTTCCAAATCAAAACAAGTTTTCTAATCCTCATAAAAAAAAATAGAAATAGTAGTTTCTGAATTTCGAGTTCAAATGAATCCCCTTCAAATGGTTTCTACCTTTCTAGGTTTTCTAATTTTGTCCTTCAAAAAGTTTGGTTTACCCTCTAGGTTTTCTAACTTTTTCCATTAAAAAGTTTGACTTCAAATCATCTCTCGGGTTTTCGAAAAACTTTTTCCTTCAAAAAGTTTAACATTAAAAACATTTATCGGGTTTCTTGAGTTTTTTCCTTAAAAAAAATTCTGGGTTTTCGAGCTTTTGTTTTAAAAAGCCTAACTCTTCAAAATTTTTGGATTTCCGAGCTTCCTCCGGAAAACCAAATCAGGTTTTCGAGTTTTTTTTTGAAAAAGCAGATCAAGTTTTCGCGCTTCCTCAAAAAAAACAGATTGAATTTCTGAGTTTCTTCTAAGAAAGCAGATCGAATTTTTGAGCTTCTTCCGAAAAAACAAATTTGGTTTCAGAGTTTCTTCCGAAAAAAGTAAATTGGGTTTTCGAGCTTTCTCCGAAAAAGCAGATTGGGTTTTAGAGCTTCCTCTGAAAAAAGCAAATTAGGTTTTCCAGCTTATTCTAAAAAAGCAGATTCGGTTTCTGAATTTCCTTTGAAAAAGTCGATTGGGTTTCTGAGCTTCCTCCGAAAAAATAGATTGGCTTTCTGAGCTTCCTCCGAAAAAGCAAATTGAGTTTTTGAGCTTCCTCCGAAAAAGCAAATCGGGTTTTCAAGCTTTCTCCGAAAAAGTAAATTGAGTTTTCGAGCTTCCTCCGAAAAAGCAGAACGGGTTTTCAAGCTTCATTCGAAAAAGCAGATTAGGTTTCTGAGCTTCCTCCAAAAAAATAGATTGGATTTTCAAGTTTCCTCTATAAAAGTAGATTAGCTTCCTCCAAAAAAGCATATTGATTAACCATATGAGGTTTTGTGATTTTTGAAATTTTTTTAGAATCTTTGATTTTTTGAGAAATAGAAAAATACTTGAAAAATCAAAAAAATTGATGGAATTTTTGGAGTTGATGGTTTAGAAAAATATGAGAATCTTTTAGAAAATCTTTGAAGTAGTTTTGGAAGATTTTGCCACAATTTTGAAAACCCTTGAATTTTTTGAAAATAGAACATTTGTTTGAAAATTTAAAAATCTTAAGAATGTGCACAGATTGTTTTATGCGTGTTAGTGTTATGTGACTGTGATGCCATGTGGTGCATGATTTATGTTCCATCATCGAATCTTGGGTATTGTAGGGACTATTTATAAACAAGACTCCACCGAAATTTCTCAAAATTAAGAAAAAGTTAGAAATTGTTTTTTGCTAAAATCTTTTTGAAGGAAAAAGATACAAAACTTTTGAGAGCGGTGCCTTTTTGGCAGAGAAGACCTTTAAAAACTCGAAGGGTCTTAGAATAAAAATTTTTGAAGGAAAAGCTTATAAAAACCTTTGAAAATGGACTTTGAATAAAACTTGTGAAGGAAAAAGGTTTAAAACCTTTGAAATTGATTGTAACTTTTGAAGGAAAAGTTTTAGAAACCACTGAGAATCGATTTTGAATTAAACTTTTGAAGGAAAAGTTTAAAAACCCTTGAGAATTAATTTTGAAAGAAACTTTTGAATGAAAAGTTAGAAACCTTTGAGCATTGATTTTGAAAGACTTTGTGAAAATAAAATTTAGAAACCTTTGGAATGTGAATGAGACTTTGCTTGAAAAATCTTGAAACTTGTTTGGAATAGAAAGCCTAGAAAAGTTTTGAAATAGATTTTGAATGGAACTTTTGAGATTTGATTTTGAGAATGACTTTAGATCTTGACTTTAAAATAACTTTTGAAGGAAAAAGTTACGGAACCTTTGGAATTGATTTTGAAATAAACTTTTGAAGGGAAAAAGTTTAGGAAATCTGAAAATTTGATTTTGAAAATAAACTTTTGAACGGAAAAGTTTAAGAAACCTTAACAGTCGAGGAATATGTTGGAATAAACTCTGCTAGGGGTGTGGGAATGAGACTTATGTCATTCCTTTCCCTTTTTTTTTTCCTTTTTTTTTTGAACTGTATATATCATATACTGATACCTTTTTATCTTGATTCGACTTTTAGGATGACAGACGTTGGTGATAATGGTTCTGAGCGGAGACGTTGGTCTGGGAAGCGGGCTCACACGGATTCCGTCGGCAGTTCTAGTCACTCTAGGGGCAGTCGTAGATCAGCTGGCAGGACTTCTAGTCGGAGTGGGGGGGGGGGGGGGGGGGGGGGGGGGGGGGGGGGGGAGTATGCCTTCGGTCGACCCTTTTCCTCCAGTTGAGTTGATTTTTTAGGGATAGATGGATGTTGAGGATTAGGCTCCAGGCCTAAGAGATCATGTGACTGGTTACAGGAGGGCCTCTACTAGGCAGAGGCAAACATATGTGGATTTAGGGGATTTTGAGGTGCTAGACATTCCTCCGTTGGGGGACCTAGCTCATCATCCCAGTGTTTATTCTCGGCAGCACTTGCCCCTCCCTAGAGTACATACATTATTTAGGGGGGCCATTCAACAAGTATTTAGTACTATATAGTGGGCTGCTCCATCCTATAGTACCTTTCTAGCAGAGATTGGGTTCAGAGCTTTCATAGGAATATAGGCGAATCGCTTGAACCACCAGTTGGTATTAGCCCTGATTGAGAGATGGTTTAGTGAGACAGGGACCTTTCACTTTGTGGGTTTTGAGCTGGGTCTAACCCCGTTAGACTAGGCTATTATCATGGGGCTTTTTTTTGTTAGTCATAAAATTACCTTGCAGCTAGTTAGTTAGGCTGAGACTTGTGCTCTGTTGGACTTACCGCCTCCTAACCGCTCTGCTTTTCCTATGTCCTGGCTTAATCGAGATGATGGTACCTTCTCTGTTGAGCCACCACCTGAGTAGCGAGACATTATAAGGAGGCGACTGGTATTGTATATTATTTCCAACTATTTTTGCAACAACAGCAAGTCAATTGTCCCTTTCAGATTGGTGAATGTAGTAGCTGATTTGGGAGCCTTGTTAGAGCTAGACTGGGGGTCTTTCTCTTTTGGTTGTTTCCTCAGATCCATGCGAGTTTGGACTTCTTCTCACTCGGGTAGCGTGATCAATTTTTTGGCCCTTTCTGGTCCGGTGGAGTTATGAGTACCTGCCGGTTCATCATCCAGAGGTAGTGGACATTGATCTTTATCCCCATGCTTTGAGATGGGATCGAGATCAAGTGGCCCAACGGTCTGAGATTACTGACTTTATGACTATACGGGCGAGTTGATAGAGTGAGAGATGTGACTTGGCGGCCCTTTGTTAGATCGATTCATTATGAGGCAGTCAGGTATTTGGTTCCAATGTCTTTGTCGAGAATTTCCTTTTTTACTGACGAGTCTTGGGAGTCCCATCTGGGAGACCAACATTGGTGCCAGTTTCATAAGGAGTTCAGATTAGTCAAGGATCTTCTTGAGTATATGTTTGGAGCGTTGGTCGAAGGGGTTCCTGTTCCATACATTGAGCACTAGCCTGGTGCTACTTTTCTGCTTCCACTAGAGACTGACTACACTGCGTACTTCAAGGCTCGATCTATAGGTGCCTTCATCTAGTTCTAGGTGGTGGTTGGAGGCTACGTTGTAGGCCAAGATGTGATGGACTTGTGGTGTCGGGCTGGGGGATTTATGCCCCAGGCCGCGTTTGATGCCATAAGGGATTAGAGAGATTGGTACCAGATTGAGAGAGATCTGTAATATCTTGAACCTTTATTATTTGATTAAATATGTATTTATTAATTATTGTATTATCTTATTTTATTTTGGAGTCAATATTGACCAATTAAGACCCCTGTTGTAAAATGTGCTTTATGTGTGACTCACATGGGATTAATTCCCATGGTGGTCTCCTAATTACCCGCACCCACACCCACGCACACGCACACGCACCTGGCGAGAAAAAGAATAAGAAGAACAAGAGAAGAGAAGAGAAGAGGAAAAAGAAAGGAGAATAAGAAAGGAGAAGATTGAAGGAAGAAAAAGTTTGGAGAGTCTCAACCCAAGCCAAGAGAAGCCATTGATGAACTTGAACAAGCTTAAAAAAATGTACAAACCCTAGCTTGCATGTGTATATATGTATATCTACGTGAATTGTGACGTTTGGGTAATGCTTGGCGACTCCTTTGAGTCCCATCTGACCAGATTTTGAAACCTCATAAGCTTATGTTAAGGGTTTGAGATGAGGCTTTGTAAAACCCTCAAATTTGCACATGTTGGGTTTGAGATTTCAAACCCTAGATCTCTTTGATTGGCTTGTTTGTTTTACCCTTTTTTGAGTTATTGTGGTCTTCGTGGGTCAATGTTTGTACCCTAAAAGCATTTGAGGAGTTGGAAAAGGTTTAATGAAGTTTGATTTTGATTTGAGTAAGATTTGGGGATTTTCAAGTTTGAAATCTGGGTTTTCATTTTCTAGAAAAAGGAGTTGACCCTTTTGCCTCAAGAGTTGACCCTTTTGTCTAAAGAGTTCCCAGATTCACTTCTTCAGCTCAGAAGTCAATCCTTTTGCCTCAAGAGTTGACCCTTTTGTCCAAAGAGTTCCCAGATTCACTTCTTCAGCTTAGGAGTTGACCCCTTTGCCTTAGGAGTCCACCCTTTTGTCCAAAGAGTTCTCAGTTTTACTTTTTTAGCTTAGGAATCGACCCCTTTGTCTCAGGAGTTGACCTTTTTGTCCAGAAAGTTCACAGTTTAATTTTTCTCAAAAAATAGTCAACTCCCCTTTTGTCAAAAGTGTCTGCAGTTCTCACCAATTATTCCAACCCTTTTATCATTTGGTTTTAACACTTCAACACCCATCCTTTATGAGTTTACTTCTCTTTTTTTCAAGTTAAGGCATTGAGTCAATGTGTTTGACCCTCTTATGTGTTCTACATGTAGAAACACCTTTATTAAGCACAATCCTCAAGAGTAGAAGTGAGTAACGATATACCATGAGTAAAATCCTATTACTTTCCAAATATTTTAAGTTCAACTCTATGTCATGCAATGTTTTCCATATGTTTCCAATGCATCAATGTTTATGCTCAATTATAAATGTCATACTTTTAAATGTATGCAAGTTATACTTATGTTATGAATCAAAACCCATGGACTACAATGTTTAAATGAAAGAGATGTAAGATTTTCAATGTAAGGTGCCAACTCGAGGTCTTGTTATGGCAAGACCTTAAACTCGCCCAATAATCCTACGGTAGGGGACGTGAAATAAATTATCGACATGTTGGGAGACGTCCCTTGGTCTGAAGAGCATTTGCTTGACTTAAGAGGGTTACGATGGAGCCTAACTTATATGTCGGGTTGTAGCACACTTATGTTTTAGAGTGAAAACGATGATATGTTCAGATGTTTATGATAAGTTATATTATGCTTTATCATGAGCAAAGATATGTCGCATCTCTCTTTTATCATACCATGTTTTGAAGTGATAGAATGTTTCAATATGATACTTATGCTACCTATGATTTCAAACCTATGCTTTTATGCTTTCAAGTTCATGCACTATATGCATAAATGTTTATCTATTATTTTATACATTAGATATAAATGTTAGTCCATGATATTTTCATGCTCGTGCATCATTGTTATTCACTAAGTATTAGGTTACGTTTTCTCAAATGTTTTCAACTAGCCAATCTGGGAGGCCCTAGGAGGAGACCATATGTGGATTTTGAGTTACGGCCCACGGGCCTATGTTATGTTATATGTATTTGGGTTGGACCCTATGTTATGTTAGAATGATATGATTGTAGCAACCTTGAATAGGCCCATATGTATGTTTATATTTTGGATTAGGCACATCTTTGCTATGTATGACAAAAGTTATGTTTTAAGCTATAAGAATCTTATTTCCGCATTTATGTATCATTTTACATGATTATGCAAAGGTGTTCAACCGGTTTATGTAATGCGGCCTTGGGTAGCTTTGCTACTGGCCGGTCATGTACCCTAAATCCACATAGGCCGGGTTACAGGGCATGACAAGGTCAGTTCCAGATGGAGAGGGACCAATACCAGGCTGAGGTAGCTACTTTAATCGTACGGTTGGCTTATATGGGAGGTGGCCGGGTATATTATCCTTTTCTCGTTTATTCTGGCTTTGTTTAGTTATTTATCTACCTATCTACTTTGCTGATTCAAGTTCTTTTTCTTTATAGGATGCAGGCACTTCCAGTAGTCGACCGCCTACTCCTGAATCGGGCTTTGGAGATTTTGACCCAAACCTTGATCGTAACCCTTGACCAGTCTCCCTTGTTGTAGGCCCAACTTCTCTTCTGCACTATGTTCTGGATATGTATCAAAGTTTAGTTTTCTATCAGTCCATTTTATTTGTAATCTTTAAACATTATGGATGTTTATGCTTTAGATAGCCAGATATATTAGATAGTTGCATGAACATGGATGATGTTGATAATTTATGTTTGTTACATGTTTTAGATATGATCTTTGGATTGCATTAGTGAGTTTTGTTTTTACAGGGAGCTATATCCTATGTATGCGTAGCGCATGCCAAAATATTTATAAAAGTACATGCACATGTGAGGGATACAATAGCTAATAGAATGAATGGGGTGCTGTCGAGCTTTGCATCCTTGGAATGGCAACTCCTTCTTTTTCAAGGGTTTGGCCTTTCCTTTGGCTTAACCCTACCTTGATCGGATAATAGTATTTCATACTTTTCTCATTCTTCTGATCGACTCTAACTTTCTACTTGGTTAGTGTTTGGGATCATTTGGCTTGAATTTTGAACCCTTGGGGGCTTAGGTAACGACTTACGCGAACTTTGGTAGAGCGGAAAAAAAACAAATCTTTTAAGTTGAGGAAACTTTGTTTTAGGATTGTAATGTAGACTGAGTTGTGGGGTTTTGAGAATCAAAGGGATATGCATGCTCAAATTAAATGTTGCTTTCAATAGGGTTTAGGTCCACACAATCCTTAGTTGGTCTTCTAGTGGGCTTCATTTGCCTTAGTAACACGTCTGACTCATTTAGATCAAACAACCCATTTTCAATTAAAGAGGATTTTATTAAGATTGTAATGTAGGCCATAGTTCAGGGTTTTTGCAAGAAAAGATAAAGGCTCAAATCTATTACTTTTATTAGGTTTCCTTATTGCCCAGGATCACCTCTAGATTTCTTTTTTTTCCTTTTGAACATTGCATGCCCTTCAAGATGGTATGAAGTGAGCCATCCTTTCTTGTGGCTTACCTATTTTCCTTCTGACGAAGTTTTTTTTTTTTTTTTTTTTTTTATGTTTTTATTATTTTTGTTGGGCTCCATCCTTCACTTTTGCTTGCTCTACGATGGTTATCCTCCCTTTTCCTCTTCTTTCCTTTTGTGAAGCAAATATTTCTACAACTCCTCTCTCTTAGATATATTTTCTCTCAATGTTTCATTTTAACCATTGTAGGCGGTGATCCATAGGTTGGGGTTTTCTTGAAAAGAAATGTAATCAGCCTAACAGGTTTGACAATGGTTGCTTTTGACCACATGGGAGATAGAATGAGGGCCTCTCCTTTTTTCAAAACAGATTGCTTGATCCATAGAGCCTTCAAGTTGCTTCAGCTTGATGGAAAATAAGTGACATTATTTGCTGAGTCCTCAGTTATCTGCTTGCTCCAATGTGGGGGGATGGTTTTGGATGGGGATTGACAAGAAATCTTTTGCTCTCTGCATGACACTAGGGGGTTGAGTAAAGGGAATATATATCATTTTCTTATTGTTGATTTTGAAATATGGCTCATCTTCCTTTTGATTATCTGACTACTCATCGCTTAGCTTCAGTATCTTGTAAGTGTTGCTTTTTGGGTGGTCTCTTCACTTACTCTCATCTTTTCTCTATTCGAAAAGTTGATCATTCGACGAGTGGTTAACTTATGCTATCACACCCTTCGATTCAAATCTTCCACAAGATCGAACGTACTCTCTTTTTGGAAGTATTCACCATTCACAAAAATATGAGACAACAACATTTGAATGAAAAACTATCTCTTTATTACTTCAACAAAAATCATAGGATTCTTATAAAAATGAAAATGCAAATATAAATTCAAAGGCAGAAAGTAAAAGGGATAGAAAGAAAGCGAGTGAGAACACATCTCTCTTGTACACTTTGAAGGGAACCCTTTTAGTTGGGTTTTAGAATGATACCCGTATTCTCGATGCTCTATCCATCATTGAGGTCTCCGAACCAGGCAAGGTAGGCAGGTGCTTCTTTTAGGATAGTGATGGTGCTATTATCAGCTTCATTGATCTTCTTGTTTTCTTCCACTACTTCTTTGGTTTCTTCAATAAATAGGTTAGCTAGCTCGCCTCCTTCTAGCTCGAATGATTCTGCTTAAACTTTTGGCTCTTCAAGTCCCTAGCCCATGTCTTTATAGTCGAATTTAGCCACAGGCCAAGGGTTATTTGATAGGTGGCGTTTAGCCGCGGTATACTTAGGGTGCAAGAACTCATCAACCTAATCATTAGCGGTCACGTCTCTAGCAGAAATTTCCTCCACGAGTATGGACTTTTCAACTGCCCAATCAGAGGGATCATATACTTTATTTGGATTGTAGAGATAGATTGAGCATGACGGGAATTCCTCCACCCAGTTGCTTTCTTCATTAGTCTTCCAATCTTCATAATAATAATCTTCGATCATGATCTTGTCCAATTCATCATCTTTTTCTATTTTCTCTAGTATCAAGTTGATAGTGTGGCCCGGCAAAGGGTTTTTGGTTACATTGGGAGCAGGAGTGGGGTTCACCGGTTGTATGTCGATGGTCTTATTGTCTATTAAGTGTTGAATTTTATGCTTGAGGGAGAAGTAGTTTTTAGTGTCATGCCCTTGCCCTCTCAATGGGTACTCGCAAGTGAGGCTGCTATTGAAAGTTGGAGGTAGAGGGCTTGGTAATGGACGGGCTGGTAGAGGCTTTAGTATGTTATTCTTTAAGAGATTATGGTAGGCTTCTGTTTTAGTGCAGGCTAGAGTATCAAAGGTGCGGATGCGTCGGGCCGGCCTATTAGGGTTGAAATTGGGTCGTGCCCCCACAAAGTTGGGTGTTTGTATAACTGGGTAGCTAGGCATGGTTAAGGTAGGTATGGGCAATATAAGATGTGACTGGGGTAGTGAGTGGTATTGTGGTGGTTGCACAAGCAAGATGGCCAACACTTCTCATTCTTTCTTAATCACTCCCCTTGTAGTGGCTACCTTTCTGGCTATGTTGGCAAAACTTTCTACAGTCTTTGCATAGGGGTCTGTAATTCTCCACCTTTTGAGGACGTTTTCTATCATCTCCCCTTGCATGATAAGCTTGAAGAAGTTTTTCCTAACACTTGGGCAGAGCTTTTCATAGTATATGCTTGAGAAGGTATGTACGAATAGTTGAATATACTCCTTCTCTTCCAAAGGGGGATTGACTTGTGCTATTGCTTCTCTCCATCGAAGAGCGTAACTTTTGAAACTGTCTTTCTCTCCCTTACTCATTGTCATCAAGCACCATTGATCAGAAGTGAGATCTATGCTGTGACAATATTGGGTCTTGAATGCATTAACTAGTTTAATCCAGGTTATAATCTTCCTAAGGTCGAGTCGAGTAAACCATTGTAGAGCAGACCCAATGAGGCTGTGTTGGAAAAGTTGCATAAGAAGTTTTGGGTCATTCCCATGGCTACTAATGCTCCAGCATAAAAATGAATGTGGGCTATAGGGTTGCCAGTGCCATCGTACTTTTGAAAGTCAAGCATTTTGAATTGGGCCAGTCTTGGGTGGTCCGGGAAAAAACACAGCTCATCATAGGAGGTGAACCCAAAAGTGTCATGGCCATGGGCTTCGTAGCTAGTCTTCTAACCCTCAGATTTTCAAGCTCAGAGGGTCTAGGGGATTTCTTTTCACAATAGGTGAGGGTAGTGTAGTTTCTTCTTCTTCGGTGTTGATCCCTTTGGAGTCCTCGTTGCTTTTCCCTGTTGTGTTAGATTGGAGCACAATTCTTGGGTTGGCGGTTTTAGAGTCTTTGGGAAGACTATGGACGATGATGGGGCAGAAGTAACATCTTTCATTGCCATAGCTTGGATGAACTTGAACATTCGTCAATCTTAGTTCTCATCTCATTGACTTCCTCTCGTGAGACCGGGGAGGTCTCATCAGGGTTGGCTACCATTAGCAAAACCCTTTGCCGAGTGATGATCGGGTCTCTAGGTGGATGCCGATCTTTCTTGGGAACAATGATGATTTTCTATGGTGTAGTTTTTGTGAATGACAAAGAGAAAAAGAAAGAAAAACAAGGGCACAAGCTACAAGTTAGTGTTTGATATTTTAGAAAACTTTATGCGATGCATGCCTTAGGGGTGCCCCTTCTTGAGAGGGAGGTTAAGCATGATGCATGTAGCTTACTTTTGAAGATAGGGGGTCTGCCTCTGTATGCAGAGACCTTACCATTGGCTAAGAGCATACATTTCGTCATTCATTCATTCATATCATTCGCAGAAAATAGAAGAGCACATTAGACTTTGAGTTTAAATACAAGAGAATCGGAGTACATTTTAATAGGGGAAGAGGGAACATTTTTCTTGACACTTTCTTCTATCTACTTTTACATTTGAAATCCTAAACTACTCTTGAGTCTGTGGATTCACCTTCTTTGAGTTTGATGTTGAGGAGGTCATCAGAGACCTTACTTTTTGATTGCCCTTTTGTCTTCTTGGCAATCCTATCGCTGTGAGCAGTGAGGGATTGGGGCCCCTCTCTATGGGATGATTTGAAATACATGTCATGAGTCCTTAGTGTTGTATAGGAACCCTTAGGATTTTGATAGGTTTTTTATGCAAATGAGAGTGAGTTTGGTGTCACTCTCTATATGTTGATCATATGCATGAAGATGCGATTACTTGAGTTACTTTGAAACTCTCGTCTTAAGATAAGACATTGGATGCATGTATATATATGTCAAGAGTATAGGGAGAGATAATGCAATTATAAAGTAAATATGCATGCATGAGCATTACACAATTATAATGGTAGGACTGGACAAGAATAAAAGAAAGTAAAGTAGTCGCCCTTTTCTCCATAGCTTTGAAATTAACTTGAATATCTTAAATCCTACAGAGATTCAACTGTGCATGAGTTTCTACATGAGCATGAGGTTAAGGGTTTATTAATGCTTCTTAAGAAGGCTCGATTCCCGAATCTTTAAACCTAGCCCACTCCTCGAGGTGGTGCATTTATCGGTTGGTAATTTGAGCGGGGGAGCTATCAAGAGGCCGTAGGCTAAGAAATTGACACAGCATCCACCCATAACCAATATAACTATTTTCTTTTCTAACTAGAAGGGACATAATTAGGTAGAGAATGCAAATATGCCATTGTGAGAGCACATGCAGTGTGTGTGTGAAATTTTGAAAAGCGGAGGAAATAACCGAACAACTTCTATCCATCCTGTCCATTCCATGCTATCATTCATGGCAATTTAAATGAACAATAAAGATAATGTGAACATGGTCCACCTACAAAATAAAATGTAAAAAGTCAGTACCTTGATGACAAACTTAACGCAAGATAGAATGATTGAATATAAATTGAATGCGAGTGATGGCATGTTTTTTTTAAGCAGCTTTTAAAAGTTTGATTTTGAAAAATTATGAAGTCGATAGAATTGGACTAATTAATCGAAGATTCTAGATGAGTGAAGGGTGAAAGAACATGATAATGGCCAATCCTTCTAAGTATCCCCAATAGAGTCGCCAGTTGTCAGGCCCTGATTTTTTCGTACCTAAAAATGGTGAAAAAAATGCACGGTACTCTCTCGTTAGAACTCATCCTCCTAGAAGGATGAGTGCGACTTGGTTTGAATTAGAAATTAAGTTGAATAAGGGCTTTTGAAAAAATGTTTGGAGTTTCCACCTAACTTGATTAAGGTGAGTTAGGTCATCTAAACTAAAGAAAGTCTGAATACTAAAATTAGGGTTTTGAAAACTTCCTTAAGAGAGGGTTTTTTGAAAAATAGGCTGTTTGGCAACCTTTGAATGTTTAAGCTCTTTTTAGAAAATGACTCTAGCTTTGGTCATTCGAAAATAGTGATCTATGGTTCAGGAGTTAGTTACGTGTAGGGAAGATACACTAGGTTATCACCTTATCCTACCCTTTCGGTACCTACATGTCTTTCTACCCTAGGTTCACTCATTTAGAATCTCCGATTAACAAATGTCCAATACTATCCACCTTTGAAAAGAATTTTGAAAAAAAGGTTTGATATGATACATGACATGCAAGTGTAAGAAAATGATTTTATTTTGAAAATAGATTTGAAAAAAGGATTTGAAGTTTGAAAAATGTTGTGACCACACCTATGAGGTTTGTCTACGTATCCATTTGTCAGGGAATCAGATCAGTCATAGTTCGGATTCAAGGTCTGATTTAAAACATACATTTTGGGGTCTTTGGAAAGTTTGGCTTGAAAAGATTTGATTTGGACCATGATTGAAAGATTAGAAATTGAACTTTGATTTGAAATCGAACTTTGAAGTAGAATTTGAATTTATTTTGGAAAGTTGAAATTGAACTTTAAAATCATCTTGACTTGAATTGGAGTTTGAAAACCATTTTAGTTTAAAAAGGAGTTGAAGTTTCCTAATTTAGAGTTAGGGTTAAACTAGGGCTTAGGCCTCATAGGGCTTAGACAACCAAGGGTTTAGGCAACCTAGGGTTGAAGCATGCAATCGAATTGGAAAGACTGGATTTGAACTTGAAAAGTTTGATTTTAGAAATTTCCGATTTAAGAAAGTTTGGAAAGGATTCGATTTGATTTAGAAACACTTGAATTGAAAAAGTTGGAAAAGATTTGGTTTGATTTGAAAATACTTGGTTCAAAAGGATTAGAAAATATTTGACTTGAATATTTGATGTGAAAGAATTTAGAAAGTTAGAGTTTAGAAAGATTAGATATTAGAAAGTTTTGAATTAGGAAAGTTCTATTTTAGAAAAGAATTGATTTTGAAAAGATTTGAATTTGGAGAGCTTTAAATTAGGAAGGTTCTATTTTAGGAAAGTTTTCATTTTAGAAAAGACTTGATTTAGAAAGATTTGACTAAGAAAAAGTTTGAATATTGAAAGGTTTGAATTTGAAATTTGAAAAGATCTGAAAAGTTGAATTTAAAAATTTGAGTTCAAAAAGGTTTGATTTAGAATTGAGGTAACTTGGGAGTTAGGCAATCCTAAGACCCAGGTTTTATGCAAATCATTTGAATTCGGAAATGTTGGATTCTAATTTGAAAAAGGAAAGTTTTATGTTTTTAGAATATTGAAGTTAGGAAAAATTAGAATTAGGAAAGATGGAGTTTTCTATTTTCTAAAACATAAGATTGGATTTTGTTTTTAAAATTGGAGGATTTGATTTGGTATGAAATTGGAAAGTTTGAGTTATGAAAATCTTGAATTTGGAAATCTATGATTTTACGTAGAAAAATATTTTGGAAATCTATGATTTGATGAAAATAGAAAATCATGATTTTAAGAAAGAAATTAGGGTTTCCTAATCATAGATTCTAAGGTTTTGACTTCGACTCTCAAGACAAGGAGTTTTTGAAAAGTAGATCTTTGGAAAGAGTTTTTAGGAAGTAGATTTGCAAAAACTATTTTAGAAAGTTTTGAATGTAGATCTTGGCAAGTCTTTTGAACATCTCACTTTCCTAGAACGATTCTAATCATGAAAATGTTAGAATCATTCTAGGGTTGTTCTTTTGAAAATAATTAGAGTTTTTGAAATATGGACTATAATGATCACTGTGCGTGTAATACTTTCCTAAAACAACCCTAACCATGAAGTAGTTAGAATCATCTTAGGATTTGTGATTTATTAAAAAACAATTTAGGATTTTGAACTCTAAATTTGGACCTTGATAGTCATATTAAATGTAACACTTTTCTAAAGCGATCCTTAATATGGAATGGTTAGAATTACTTTAGGGTTGTGATTTTAAAAACAAGTTTGAAAGAAGGAGGTTTTGGATGCAAGTTTTGAAAGAGAATTTTGATGCAAGTTTGAAAATAACTTTGAATGCAATTTTAAATGCAATGCATGAACATGACAACCACAATATAATAAGGTTGTGAATATACAAGGTTAGACTTTATTACATAATCAAGGGGGCTAGACCCACACGGTTTTAGGTTGAACCTAAAGAAAGCTCCCAGCACGGTGACCTTCAACAAGTCTTCCTAAGCATAAACCGGGAAGTCCCTTATTTCAAGCATGCAAGAAAGGGCAGTAGAAGATGGGGATCAAAATAGAAGAGAACATCTAAGTGGGTTAGGAGAGAGAAGAGAAATGGGGGATTGCATCAGCTAAATCTAAAACCTATCTTGTTTTCTCTTTACTTTAATTGCTTTACCTATTTTGCCTTGGGAGTTTTGAATATGCAACATTTGATCTTTAATGGATGATTGGAAACTTAGATTTGAATATGTAAAGTGTATGGACGCTAGGGTTTGAGTGTATGGATTGAAGGGAGGCTAGGGTTTGAAGGAGATTTGAGAAAATTAGGATTTTGAGGCTTGTTTTTGGTGAGGCAACGTTTCATGACCGAGTTTGCTGATCCTCTTTACGCAGGGCGGTCTGTATTTATAGGCAATCAAAGTTGGCTCTAGCGCTTGCTGTAGTGGCGCTAGGCCATTTTTTTGGCTTGGCTCCACTCTTAGTGGTGTCAAGCAACTTAGAAAAGTTTTAAGGCTGTAAGAAACAAATCTTTTGAGCCTTGGGAAGCACGATAGAATATTTGGGTGCCTGTCCTAGTGACTACCATGCAATTTTTAGTCTAGCTCTACTAAAAGTGATTTCAAAAAGTCTAGAGATGATCCAAAAGACCAGGGATGGATAGGAACCCCTAAAAAGGTGTCTTAGAGGTAGCTAGAGTGATAACTGGAGCCGGTGTGGTTGGAAAGAATGAACAAACCACCATGGGTAAAATGGTCATTTCACACTGGGTTTATCGGAATGAACCCATAATGGTCTGGAAGGGTGCTAAAGGATTGGGAATATTGTTAGAAGCATTCTTGAAAGATAATTAGTTTGATACCCAGTGCCGGTGTGGTTCCCAGAGGCAATTGGATCCCTGGGGGCAAAATGATTTTTTTGATTGGATGCTCTCGGAATCGATCCGGAAGCGACTGGAAGGCACTTGAACGTGCTAGATTGTTATTGGTACAATCTTAGAAGGGTGGATTTACAGATCTAAGGACTTAGGTACTTTCTCTAGAAGCATGCTGGTAGGGTCCAAGGGGCAGTTTGGTCATTTTTCACCGGAGTAGGCTAACAGGCACTGGTATTGTCCTGGTTTTGAGTATTTCTATCACTCTAATAGTGCGTGACGAGTTGGTTTCCAAAGGTATCCCGTCCTTTGATAAACATGCTATGGCTAAGAAACAAGTTCAGTCCCGTGACATAGGGAGTTTGTTGGCAATTCCCACTATTGACCTATTTGCCAGTGTTTCTGCCACTCTGACGACGATGTTTGTGAGTAATTTCGTCACTCTGATGGTGCGAGTTTATTTCGGAGACTACCTAGTCTCGTGAAATTGCTAAATGGTCTTATCGTATTGGGGTCTTAGGTACTTTTTCGATAAACGTGCCAAATAATGGACATTCTACGTTGGCGAGCTAGCATGCACCAGATGTGAACCGCTCTACCATCTCGAGGACTTGGGTTCCGTCCAGGTTAGGTTTGAAGGGACTTACTGTTCCGAGGAGTTTTCTTGTTAAGCATGCCATGCCGGATGGATTTACCATATGAGGAATCAACTTTCTTGAAAGACGAGCCTGATTGAGTTTGATTGACTCGGACTGAAATTGGAATTGGAATTGGAATTAAGGTTGAAATATGGACTTACCGTCTTTAAGAAGACGTGCTAACTGGAATTGGACCGAGTAATACTCTAATGGCATTTTGGTCGTTTCGCTTCTATTGGGGCCTGCGGGCTCGTGAAGTGGTTGATTGACTGAATTAAGTTTGGAAAGCCAGTCTAGGCTTGAATGTATCTTTGTCGGTTTAAATGTGAGTCCGATAGAACTAGAAATTGCCGAGTGAGCAAAAATGAGATGCCTTTAAAGAGATGGTTTATAGAAAGAGAGAAAGAGGGGATGGTCCAATGTTTAAGACATAGAGAGGGACATGCAGATGAAGACGGTAGGGGTGAGGACAATGGCTGTGTAATGGTGGTGCGGGTAAGAAGTTTTGGAAAGAAAGAGAGAAGTGGAGTGGAGGCCATGATGGGTGTGACTGTTTTAGAGTTTTATAAATAGAGAGGGTCAGTGGCGATGGCTGTGATGGTTTTATTTTAGAGTAGAGAGAAAAGGGAGATGATGAGTTAGGAGGTTCTGCCATATGGTTAGGTACGAGGTAGTGGGTTGGTTTTAAAGAGCTGGTTTCCACAATGGTATTGGTGGGTTTCTTCCAGAGAGATGAAGTTAAGAGGGATGGTGGCTGTTATGGAGAATAAGTAGGACAAAGGGGAGAAAATAGGAGAAAATGAAAATGAAAAACCTTTCTGGATTTGCAATATGTATAACTATATGCATATATAAATCACATGTTACGTGTTAGTAAGTTACTAAATTAAAAAGAGACTTATAGTGAACCAAAAAACCAAAAAAACAATACATGTAGTGGACTCCTATCGTATATCTAATAGAACAAATTCAACTAATAATAATAACACATAGGAAATTATCAAACTTGATTGAAAGACGAGATGATAATTATTTTAATCCAAACATTATTTATATAAGACTAGGATTTCAAGAATCATGCGTAAGTTGCAGTAACACCACAAACAAACATGGCTGGAGAGAAGAAGTGAAGAAGGGAGGGAGAGGGTTTAATTTGGGCCATTTCGTTGGGCATAAAGTGGGCCCTACACTCACCCATTGGATGGCTTCAAGAGAGAGTTGACCAAAGAAAAACAAAATCTATATTTTTTGGTTCTAATTATGAAGCTTATAACTGTCAATTTATATTTTCTTAATGGTGTTAATAAGAACAAAATTTATAATACTCTAAGGGTTGCAAGTTTAGTATTTCTTAGTTAAAGGGGGTTAAGTGATACTACATTTTAGTTTAGGAGGTGTAACTATAATTACCTTATAAATTGTATACAGTGCTCAGAAAACGACTAGTTCATATGAATAGCGAACATTGTTGAACAGTCCAACCACTCCGTTTATAGGTTGGGATCGGTTTATGGGTTTATATTAAAGTGCAGTAGTTAGGTAGTATTAAGTGTTCGATAGTAATCCCTATTAAATAGTGACATGTAGTGTTTTGATAAATTAGCAATTTGAATTTGTAATGTAGTTGATGAAAAATAGTCTAGTCGTTAGGTAGTACCGAGTGGTTGGTAGTAATACCTATTAAATAATGACACGTGTGAATATATCAGTAACCTAAATTGGTGATATAGTGAAAAAACTTTTAAAAAAGTACCTTATCAGATTTTTTCATGTCATATTTTTCTTTAAAATTTTTTTTACTACGCTACAACATTAAGTTACTGATGCATTCACACATCATATATCACCATTTAAGAGAGATTATGACTGAATACTTAGTACTACTTAACAACCTCAGACTTTTTTTTTTTTTTAATAAAGAGACTTTTAAAAAAATACTTTATCAAATTTTGTCATGTTGTATTTTTTTCTTAAAAGTTTATTCACTACACGTATATTTTTTAAAAAAATCTATTTACTACATTATAAATTTAAATTATTAATGTATTAACAGATTACAAATTATTATTAATATAAATTACTATCAAACACTCAATAATATCTAATAATTAAACTTTTCTCCACCCCGTCCTGTTAAGTATTTAAAACGTTAGATTACCTGACTTTTTGGTTAATACTGTTAGTAGTAGTGTTTTAACCAGATTGAGAGGTCAAATCAAACTCAAAGAATACCCGCCCAAGTCCATCGATGCAAAGCCGACGCTTGAACGCGACATAAATTCGGACAGTTAGTTGGACTTTCTTTGGTGTCATTTTTCATTTTAGGAATATTTTTAATTATTAAACTTAACATTTTGACATTTTATGGTATTAAAATTTTGAAAAGATTTCGTGCTTTTATTAAATTTGATACAAAACACAGTATAAACACGAGTGATGTATAAAAATAAACAATGCGAGAACTGGACTCAATTTGGAAGTTGGGATATTTCTTTTCACTCAATAACCATTTTTAGTTATTAAATTTAGTGCTTAAAGTTTTACGTATTTTAAAATTTATGGGTCCACCGGACGATTTACTTCTGGTTTTTTTGGGTCAAACTAACCACTCATGTTAAGTTTTCGGAACATGAGATGACATGACTTTTTGATTCATATGTATATATATTTTTATATGTTGATACTTGTATGCAACCATAAATCCAGACATTTCAAATCGGACTCTACTTAGTGTCTCTTAGCCTTAATCGATACCTATGATTTGAGGATGATTGAAGTATTTAGTATTTATATCGTCTTAGGGTGTTTCTTCATTATAAAAAAATAATAATAACAAAATCAATATTAGGATCCAAATAAAAAACGCAATAAGGGGTTACAAATTTCTTTTCCAATTTGAAAAATAGAAATTTAGTAGAATAAAATGAGAAGAGTTACTTCCATACTTTGGATTACAAAAAAAAAGAAAGGTAAATAAAAGGCTAAGCAATAGACACACTACCTCACTTTTTCTTTTGTGGTAACTGCATGGCAAATCACATAACAGCTGAAATAGCACTTCCCTTATACGGAATTTAATATAGTATGTTATTTTACACCTTTTTCCTCACTCATTTAATGAATATTTAGTGTTATTTAGCCGTACCTCTTTGTCACACAGACAATTAAAAGTGGTCGAGATTTGATTAGTTCTAATCAAAATCGGGACATGAGGACATGGTTCTTTTAGTAGGCTCACATTTGATAAAACCCCCAAGTCAGAATTCCGTATTTTCGAAATGCCCACTTAACCATGGCCAACTCAAAAACTGAACTGAATCCGATTTGATGGTTCGGTTTGATCCTGTTCTTAGAGAAGACCGGTTCTATCATGATTCAAGATTTTATGAAACCGATCTGTTCAGTGCGATCCTGGGTTGAGTGTTCAACGCACCGAACCAATTTGAAAACAGAGCCCAAGTATATATATATATATATATATACTAGCGGAAGTTGCATGTGCAAGGCACGGGCTTGTTCTCTTTTATAAGGTTTGCATTGAATCAAAAGTTTGAAGTTTTGATGGTTCAGTAAAAAAAATTTTGCAAGCTCAGAAAGCCTCAAAAAAAAAATTCGCAAGAGGGAAGAAAGGAACGAAAATAATCACATACATATCAATTAAACTTATATAAATTCTCCACAATATAATTCAAAATTTCTTAACAAATGTTTTGTAAAGACTACTGAAGTTTTAGCAGAACCTCCTAAATCATCAAAGTAAAATGAGGCATCAAATTCTACATTATCTGTTTTTTTTTTCCTTCTCTTTTTTGTCAAGTATCTACATCAAAGAATACAATGTTCTCCAGTATAAATTTCCTTTTTATACTAATGCACTCTGTACTCCTGCACGTAAGTTTGGAGGTGCAGCTCATCCTTGAGTTAATTGACAAAAGTTAATTTTTTTTTGGTAGCTAAAAGCGCAAATCTTACATAAAATATAATCAAATGATAATTCCTTCATTCAATATGATTCTCATTTGCTAACCAATAAACAGACGCAATGAAAAACATTGCAATAATATATAATCACATCTATATATGTAAGCTTTATTAAGCTATGGGAAGGCTCCACATTGTACTTGTTTTCCTTATATGAATAAATGCTAGCTAGGATCACAGACCGAAAAGCTCATCTCAACTTCTGGAGACTGTTGGAACCAAAAAATGCTACAAATAAGAGAATACCTACAAAGTTGCACAAGTTGTGGGATTCATCAGGTACAATTTTAAGGACAGAACATAAAAAAGAAATTGTTACAAAGGAACATGTGGATATTTGTATATCTATAGCATTATAGCTCAGTTTCTTGTCATTGTGTACTCAGAAGTTGGAACAAAAAAAAAAAACTACAAGTAAAAAGATACAGAGGAGAGGAAGAGAACAATATCTGCTTATGTAGTTGGCAGTGTTTGGTATATGTATAGATTCATTCTCTTCACACCACGTGCTAATGACAAAAATTTGCCTTACCCATTATATTAGTAGAGAAATTAAACGAAAAAGTAATATTCATTTTCAGAGTAATAATGTCAAATAAAACATCACATGGAAAAAGTAATATACCCTAAAGTCTAATATCAAAACCCTAGGAGTACAAATAAGAAAAAGAAACACACATGCTTCTAAATTGATAAAAAATAAAATAAAAAACTTCTCTATCTACATAATGGTTCACTAATTTCTGCAAGCTCACAAAAATAAAAATCTCACTCCTTCACATAAGCAGCTTAAATGTACATTCATAACTAATGTACAAAAATAAAAAATACAGAATAGACTTTTCCATTCACGTGTATTTCCAAATTTGATGTAAATCTAACTAAATTTAAATCAAGCCTCTTTTCAGAGAGAAAAAATTCACATCCAATATCATTGACTTGGAATCCTTTATGTACAATCTATCAAAATGTTGTTTCAATAATTTTTTTTTTCTTCTGCCAACAATAATGGTAGTAAAAAAACAGAAGTAACCTTTATCTAAAACAGGATGCTAGAAGGTCCCATAACCAAATGGAGCATTGTTAGATTTAAAAGAACACAATTGAGCTATTCATGCAAATGACTCACCTGGTATAATTGATATCTTCCTTTCTGAAGCCATCTTTCAGATCTTGTATCTCCTAACACCAAATGAAGCATTAGATGATTCGAATTCTTCCCAAATTTCAACCTATCAGTTACTTAAGCTCTCAAAGCATTGTAAGTTAGTGAGATTAAAAATATGGTACTTTATCATATAATTGTTCCATTCTAACAACATAAATATAATTGTATGATCATAAAGTTAGTAAAAGAATTTCCACCAGAAACCCCCATCACTCCTATGCATGCCCTCCTCTTAAATAGATACATAAGGCAAATGAACATGTATGTGTTTCTTATTTTATTTTATTATTACCAAGTGCACTAATAACATTACCAACTACTTTGCATTGTTAGTGCATTTTGTGAACTCATACATGTGCCTTGATGTGGACTACATGTTATTAGTTTTCCATTCATTATTCAGAGACCAAATATTATATCACACAATATATTTGATCCCAATATAGCCCAACAAGAAATAAGACTCACGTTTTCAACCCCCACTCCCAGAAAAATAATAAAACAAATGATAATTTATTTTTCTTTCTCCTTATTTCTCTCTTAGTCACAACATCAAGAATAGAATGTGGGAAAGAAAATACACAACAGAATTTAGAGCTCCATGTATATATGATAAAATAAATTTGTAGGGGGGAAAAAAAAGAAAATAATAAACTATCCCTTTTTAGTTCATGCTGAAGAATGTCATACGGATTCAAATGATCAACTTCTAGTGTATTATGTACAAAGATACCAATGAAATTGGATTTTTTGTTTTTAGGACCAAAAAAAAAAAATACTAACCATAAGAGTAGTTTCATTAGTGTTGCTTGAAATAAATTTTAAAATATGAAAAAAAACAGAAGTCAAATATTTCAGATTCTCGTCACAACCACGTGCTCTAATCTTGCATTTCCTTCTATAATATAAGAAGCTCACAATTATACATAAAAAAAATAAAATAAAGGTCAATTTAATCAAGAAAATACATGGGAAAAGAAAGAAAATTAGAAATAAACTAATGGGCTAGAAATTGTAGAAATTTGGAAGTACCACAAACATCCACATCACATCTGTATAAAAGACACATCTGCCGACTAATAACAGGTGGTGGTCATTTGAGCTCTAAACTGCTCTAATGTGTATGATAAAGATTTACACAAAACACGCATCATAGAAAACCAAACAGAGTTTAAATATGGATATACAAATATTAGTATGAATCATAGGCAAAAAGAAATTAATCAAACCCCGATAGACTGAGTGAAAATAGAATTACCTTTTTTCATAGATCATTCAAAGACCAAATGTTACCCAGCAAATCTATGTGATTAAGCTTAACAAATAGTGATTAGTTAGTTCAGGTTTCATCTTTTATTAATATTGGTTAGTAGTTACCTGCAAGTGGATGTGATAAAAGAGGGAACACAGTATCATCTCTTAAAAAATACGGGTATAGATGCTATCATTTCTCATTGAAATGCTATGACTAATTGATGGATAAGCTGATTCAGAAACTAAGCCACCCAGAATTAAAAAAATTAGATGGTGTGCCCACTTCAATCCCACTTTAATAGAAGCTTCAATACATCATCTCATAATCAATTTGTCAACTCTTCTGCCACAGTGAATCCCTCTTGCCTACCATTGAAATCATGGTAAGCCAATTGAATCATGAAGGATATTAGCACTCTTAAAACTTACAAAATAGAAAGATAGAAGAACTAAAAGTAAAGTGGATGTACAATATTTAAAGCCTGTGAAATCCTTAAATAACTAAATTTCATATTGCTTTCTTGACTTTTTCCATTCACAAGCATACTTTCATATGCTATGTAAATGTATCTAAATTGCAAAACTACATAACAAAAATCAACTAAATTCAGCCAACTAATTAGAAATTGATGTCTACATGAGCACTAAGAGTGCAATAAAGAACAGAACAAACGGAATAAAAGGGACTGAAAAGCTTTGGAAGTGATAAAAATAAATGGACCAAAAAGGTTAAATAACTTACCTTGGGATCATTGGAAAGAGTAGTGGCCTAATGAATATTATTTAGATTTTGAGACGAAAAAACCCAGAGGTTTAAAATCCTTCATAAATAAAAGACCTCAATCTACTCAAAATACATGAAGTTAGGTACATTGAAGTAACAAGCACATTCTAAATAAAAAAAAACCTAACCTAATGCATGTATAAATTTTTATATACAAGAATGTATGAATGCAAGTATACTATTATCTTCTTAGATTGAGAATATCCTTAGTACGCAATCAATCAACAGTCAGATTAGGGTTTTTAGTACTCTAGAGATTGTTGTGGTTCTTGGAATCAAAAGCAGCAGACAGATCTGCATAAAAACACTTATGAAGAAACTTTCTTTTTTTATTTTTTGGTGAAAGCAAACTTTGTTTGCCTCATTGCTCTACAGATTTAAGATATCAAGACCATAGGCGTATGCCTAGTTGCATAATATTCTCTAACAATTAATCATGATGCCTGCCTTAAATCGATACATATCACCAATCTATCACTAAACCTTTGGCAAACAATGTAAACCTCAAAATAATTTGTCAAGAAAAGGGAGAAAAGTCACAAATCTTTGCTGAGTATTCTTAAAGATATTTGAAATTTTCAGCATTTTTGTAAACAATTGCTCAAATTTGTAGCAGCACCTTGTAAATCAACCAAGATCTCTGAGCCAATTAATTCCTATATAATTTTTTTTTAACAAGTACCTATTCACAATATCAAAGAGTACAAAGTTTTCTCTAGGGTAAATTCCACCTACATTAATACTTTTTTACTTCTCAACCACAAAGTGAACTACATCTCACTATCAAGCTAACTGACAGAAGTAATCCAATTTTGCATCTCAGGAATCATAATGGTAAAAATGATGTCCACATTGATGCGAGTATTTTTACTCTCATATTCAACAAGAAGTTGTGCTACACAACTACACATACATCAAATTCTTTAAAAAGGAGGCTAGATTGAAACAACATATATTAATTGTGCATCATAAAAAATGAGGCCTTATAGCAAGGGAAAAACAATTGAAGCAAGCCACACGTGTGATGGTTTTGATGGAAACATCATTTTTGCAATGGCCGTAGTGCTTCAAGTGGGAGTGAAGTCAAATTGATCGTTTACCAGGGCATTAGTGCATCCAGTGCGAGTGAAGTCAAATTGATCATTTACTAGGAGGAAGTAGAGCATAGTGGAGTCAGAAGTGGGTGATGCTGGTAATCGTGGTGGTGCTGATACATACACATTCAGATGGAAAAGATCTTGAAGTGGGCACCTGCAAGTGTTAAAAAATGCATGCTTCTATTTTTTTAGCATATACACCTTTAAAACCTTATTAAACAAAATTAAACAAACTAATTATTAACTTTAAAGGAAATCAGTTCAGCTGTCAATATCTGAGTATGCATCATTTTTACACCAAAAGAAAGACCACTAAGAATTCATCAGAGTACAAAAGCAAAATCAAACACATGGTATAATCTATTGGACAAAATCTAATGTATTAAAATATCTTAGCAGACCAAACAAGAGGTCCTCAAAGGGTATACCTTTGCATTTCCTTCAATATCTTTTTTCTTAATGCAGTTGGATCATCACAAATGGCCACGTAAATACCTGAAACATTAAAGTTATTAACATCAGTATTGGGCTAAGAATATGAATAGAAACAATAGTACTGTTGGGCAATATAATCAAATGAATGACCAAAGAATAGCTTAATATAAACACATAGGCAGCTAAACTATACTTGCAAGAAGCTAGACCAAAACACATTAAGATTCAAAACCTACAAACCATAAAACAAAAAAAAATGCACCTAAATCTGTTCTTATGTTAGACATACAATTGTAGATATGTGAGATCAATAAACACAGTAAACAGGGGAGAGCAAAATGCCGATCCTTGAAAATTGGAATACAAAACTAATACCCAGCAAGGGTAAAAATCTATCAATATTCTTTAATCTGCATCTATAAATGATATGTTTTCACCCTTCATTGTTTAAGTTTTTTTATCAATGGAATTTAAAGTTTTTGGCTATTTACCATAACAATTTAGATTAAAAGAAGACAAACAAAAAAAATAAATTGTTCACTTACTGAAGGTAAACCTATTGAGCTAGGAAAGCCAAACAAATATCATGAATCTAAATCTCTACCCAACAAAATTTCAATATCACCCATTTCTTATGATGTAATATAAAAATGCATGAAAAACCAAAGGAGAATTACGAATGTGAACCTCTAAAAGTAAACAAAAATGAAATCTCTAAAGAAAATCAAACATCCATGCAGGAAAAAGCAGAGGTGGCCTCAAGAACCCAAAAAAAAAAAAAAAAAAAAAAAAATAGCAGCGAAAAAATCGAACAACATATCAGTTTTTAACAAGGAAATAGCTAACAGAAATCAAACTTCTATGAAGAAAAAACATCAGAAAAACGCATAGATGAGCTCAGGGAAAAAAAGAGAGCAAAAATAATGGGAAAAACTAAACAAAATCCTCAAATCAAACTCAAATCAAACATCCATGAAGAAAATATAAGAAAAACACAAAGATGCCTTCACAAAAAAATAGCAGAAATCATGAAAAGAAAACCCAAGAGAAGTCACTCCTAAATCAAAAACAAAACAACAAAAGAAATCTGAAGAAAACTGGAAAACCAACCATCAAGAGAAACAACGAAAGGGAAAGAATAAGAGAGAGACAGAGAGAGGGGGAGCAAACAAAGGAGAGAAACAGAGCAAGAGGGAATCTCTGCCATTGTCGTTGATGGCAGTTGTTTCACAAAAACTAGTAACGTATCTTTGCGTCTCATTCCACTAAAATCGGAAACCCTAAATCAAGGAAGAAACAAAAAAAGGCATGCAAAACAACATTCACATACAATTGCAACTAACACAATCGATAAACAGAAACATTGAAAAAAAAAAACAAAAACAAAAAGTAAGCCAAACCAATTTACTTGCTTTCAGTCCTTTGGTCTCCGCCTTCGCTCTGCCTCTGTTCATGCCAAAATCTATGAGAAGATATAAAAGTTAGTAAGACTCGCTCAATCTCATCTAAGATCGAAGTAAAAAAAAATATGAAAAACCAAAAAGGGATTCCTAAACCAAGAGAACCATGAAATGTATACGAAATGGAAACCAAGTCTGATTTACCTTAGGGTTAGTGTTTTGAAGAGCAGAGAGTGAGAGGCAAGGGAGAGAGGGAGATTCCTTAGAGTGAGAAGAGATGAAACTCCAAGCTGAGCGAGAAAGCAAATGACGGAATCGGAAGAAGCCAGAGGAAGAGATAAGATACAGAGACGTGTAACGTATGGTGGTGGGTGAAAAAGTCAGGGAAAACTCTATCAGCTTTAGTAATTCAGTAATTAGACGAGGTGATACGAAATGACTGAACGATATAAAATTCAATGCAAAAATAGGATTGGTGTTGATGTTTATCTAATTTTAAATTAGTCAAAAATTTAATAAACATAAAATCAAAACAAGCAAAGGGCGAAAAGAAGAAAATAAGAGAATCTGAAAATTGGAATGTACTCACCGTACAGATAGGTGAATATAGTTTAAAAAACATGCAACAACACGTATACTACCACATTGTAGTTCAAATGAACGGCAAAATTAAGACATTATTATATTCTAAAAGAGTTAAAGTCAAGCAGCTGATGTGGATAATGGGTAGCAAGCCCTTCTTTCTTTTTCTTCCAACCCATCTAGTGAGAGAGAGAGAGAGAGAATTCAAGAGCGAGAAAGAGCATCGTGCAAGCATTCAATGGCAATTACATATAATTACGCACTTATATATAGTCTTATATATAAATTGTTCTCTCTCTCTCTCTCTGTCACAGTGGGTCTTCTTCCCTTTGTAACCTAGATCTCAAAAACCTTTTTTCTTTTTATGGAAGGTAGATCTCAAACACATGTAACAGCAAAGCTTGGGTTTTTCGGTCTTCTTTCATTGAATACTCCTGTATGTGATACATGGAGATCTCTGTGTAGCCTTCACGTTTTGATCAATCAGGTATTGGGTCTTATACATTGTTTGCTGTGCTTCACTTTTGATAAAAAAGGAAATAGGGGTAAGAGCTTGGAGAGAGAAAGCCATATATGTATGTATGTATGTATGTTTATATATATAGATATATATTTGTATTGTCGTGATCTCTTTTGAAATTAACTCTGTATCTCTCTTTTAGGTTCTTTTATTATGGTTATATATATATATATATATATATAAATGAATCTCTACTGTTTGCCCAAATATTGTTTCAGATATTCCAATTTTGTGTAGTTTTGAGTGTAATAGTTTAAAATCATATGAGTGGTTTGTCAGGTTAGAGGATGTTATGCATGAGGTGGTGAAGCCTCTTGCTACTGATGCTTGGTTGCTGCTCTACCAAATTTGCATAATTGTTGGTTGCTCCTCTTCCAAGCTCTGCATCATACTGATCGAGTTCACGACGTTACAGATTCACTTATCCCACATCAAACAAATAATAGAGTTTCATACTCGTACTTCTCTATATAAATTGAAGCCTCGTGCCATAAAAGCTGATTAAAGGAGTAAACCCACCTTCGAAACCGAGCCATGCTTTCTCGGTTCGGTCCGGTTCACGTAAGGCTTTGGTGTAGTTATGGGTTGTAATTTTGAAAATTGAATATGTTGGTTCGGTTGTAATGGATTCTCATTGTTAACCAAAAGCTCACAATAATCTTAAAAAAAAATGCAAACTAAGATCAATTCACAAGAGTCGCCACTTGAATTTAGCATTCAAGCAAACATACCATTAATCATGACTTCATTTATGAGGCCCAATTCCTTCGTTACTAGAAAACCTAGATCCAGATCTATAGTACAAGGTAGGAAAGAGGTTAGGCACCCGTTACCCAACGAGACATCGCCCTCCATTTATCACCCATTGGTTCATAAGTTCAATCACAAAAGATAGAAAAAAAAAAAATATACTAAAATAAATAAAGCAACTAAATCATTAGAATGAAACAATCAAATAAAAAAAAAAACTAAAGCTTTTCCAAGAAGATCTACAAAAACAAGCCTTTCCAAAAAGAGTTTTTCTAAAACAAGTTTTCTGAAAACATAGTCTTTCCCAAAAGAAACACAATTTAGGAAGTTTTCCCCAATCTCCCGGTCATAAAAAGAATACACTTTTCCAATTTCCAAGCACAAACAACGATAATGCATTCAAGAACAAGCTTTAGAAGTGAGGGAAATGAATACCTCTCTACCCGAAGCAAATAGAGCCAAAATTGACTCTTATGAATATTAAGGGTATAGATTATATTTTAAAATTGAAATTTCTAGCAAAAAATGAATTGATGTTAAAATCAAAGAAACATAAGCAAACAACACCTTAGTCTTAAACTAGATTTGATATAATAAGCATCCTAAACTCAAATTCCACCAACCTATTTGTGCTTCAAATCATGTAGTTTATAATGCAAAACAAAGAAATTTCATGAAAACACGATATCACGACAAAAGACTAGAACTAATCATAACAACTATAGAAAGAGAATAAAGAGGCATGATTAATGCCATTTGTTGACTCCATGCCTTAATTTTGATGATAACAAAATTATGTATTATGTATTTTTAATGAATTTACGCAGTGTGCAAACAATATTTATTAACCATTTAATGCTTGAATCTCGATAAATACTGTGATTTGAAGATTGACAAACAAAAAAAATTGAAGATCTTGTATAATGGAAGATTGTGAAGCATATTGAAGGATGATGAAATGAAATGGTTAATTAATTGAAGAATATAAGATGATTATTTGTATAATCTTATTTTGAAGAAATTGAAAGTTCTAAGGTTGATGACGAATTATTGAAGAAATGAAAACAAGATTTGAAAGTTCTACATGGTGATTTGAAGATGCATAAGCTCATGATTGATTGAAGAACTCTACAAGAAACTATTTAGATTAATTTCACTTTGAATGGATTGAAGGTGCTATTGATGATCAACATACTTTGAAAGATTGGAAACAAGCTTTGGATGCCTCACTTTGCCAATTCTTGAAGAGCTTGAAAGTTATGGGGTGATTTGATCAAAACTGGTAAAAGGTTGAAGTATATGTTCAGGAGTGTCAACACCTAGTTCCCAGACTCAACTCTTTTGGGCAAAATGCAAGACTCAATCTACATATAATAGAATGTCAACACCTAGTTACAGGAGTCAACACCTCGAGGTAGTAGCTCTGGACAAGAATTCGAATATAGAAGTGTTGACACCTAATTATAAGAGTTTACTCCTTGATCCAGAATACAAAGCCTTAATAAAGTTTGGTGGAAGCGACAAGTGTCAACACCCAGTTCTAAAAAAACGCTAAAATGCTAAAAAAACGCTTGCAAAAATAGATAAAAGTGACAGCACCTAAAGCCTAATGGTTGGATTTTTAAACTTTCTCAGTAGCCGAAATCGCATCAAATGTACCTCCAATGACTACTAACGGCTGTAATTGATTCAAAGCTATAAATACGAGATCCCCACAACATTTATATATATGAATATAACACTATAAGTGCTAAATCTGAGTTCTAAACTAATTTTTTGAGCTTAACTGCTACATTCTATTTGTTCTTCTCCTGGAGGTTCATTTATTATGCTTACACTTGCTTATTTACTCTTTGTGAGAGTACTCTTTGTATAACCTCATTTATTATACTTGAGAGGGTTTGTAAACCTATAAGTTTGAATGTTCTTAAAAAAAATACTTGTAAAAAGTGAGTTGATCATTTGAGCAACTAGCACAAGCTGTGTAAAAGAACTTTTACATAGTAGAGGAAGCTTTCAAAGGGACCTTAGAAGAGAGGACGTGGGTCACACATTGTGACCAAAACTTTGTAAATTACTTTGTCTCTCTTCCTCTATTTTTCATTCTTGCCATCATATCACTTTGCTTGTGTTGCTTAGTTTCTATTCCATTGCTTTTGTACTTATTAGTTGTATTTAGTTACTATTAAATGCATTGTGTGTCTCATGGCACAAGAAGAAAAAACTGAGGTATCATTTTTAGAAATCTTGAATTTATATTTGATGAATTACAAGATACTTTTGATGATTTATTTGCTGAATTTAAAAAATAGGCATAAAAATAATCTTCTTAAAGAGGTGATTTATTCTCTTACTCAAGAAAATGTGGATTTACAATCTGCAAATAAAATTTTGAAAAAGAAAAATGGAACTTCAAAAGAAACTATTAAGGATTTAGATGATTCTTTTACCAAATTCGTTCAAAAAAGAGAAAATTTTAATAGCATTCTTAATAGACAAAGATGCATATTTGATAAGTCTGGTATTGACATAGTCCTTCAAAAAAGAATAAGTTGCACAAAAGTTATTTTGAGACATCTTCTAAAAAAATCTCATGTCCCATGCTTAAAGAGAACACATGACACATCAATATTTTCTCATGAAAAAGTTTCACAATGTTAAGAAGGTTTGGGTTTTTAAAAGAATATTGAAGGCTAACTCTAAGGACCTAAGATAGTTTAGATACCAAAAGTTAAAACTTGAAATGTTCTTCTTGTAGGTATGTTTTCAAGCAAAGTCAATGAACGACTATTGATACTTGGACAGTGAACGTTCAAAATACATGATAGGTGATGAAACTTATTTCACATCTCTTACACCAAAAGATGGAGACTTGTTACTTTTGGTGACAATGACAAAGACAAGATCATTGGTATTTGAAGTATTTATAAAGAATTCTCAACTTCTATTGAAAATGTTGTGCTTGTGAAAGGTTTTAAACATAATCTTTTAAATGTTAGTCAATTGTGTAATAAAGATTTTAAAGTAATTTTTGAATAATCACAATATAGGGGAGTGAACATCAATGACAATAAGATCATATTGATTGGTTATAGGCAATGCAATATTTATATATTTGAGTTAAATGATCTATTTTCTTGTAAAATTAAATGTCTTTCTGCTATTAACAATGAAGAGAGTTGGTTATGGAATAAGAGACCTGGTCATATAAGCCATTATATTATTTAGGGAGACGTTTGCTAAGCGTTACATGATCCGTTGTAGGTTTTATAAGTGTAAGAATCAATTTTAGGGGTGTGAGTACGTTATTAATTAAGATGATTATATGATGAAAGTCATGGTTATTTCATAGTGATAGAAATGCAAATGTTGGATGTCTACTTCAAGAAAAGTGATTACTTTTACATCGTCTATTTCGAACGACAATGTTTCACCATGCATAGATAACTACATTATTCATTGGGTTTGTTTTGCTCATACTATGTTAACCATTTAAAAAATGGGAGATTAAGCCTAAAATATGTGGCTACGTTTATGAACAATAATTGAGGATGTGCTAAGTGCTTATGGAATATAATTGTACAGATTAAAAGAAATGTGACATATCTCGTGAAAACATTGGGATGTGCATTATACGTGTTGGATTTGATTTAGTTTTGAGGTTGTCATGTACTTCTTATTTGTAATATCTTATTTATTGAGTCTTGGTATATATATGTATATAATGTTCTAAAAAACACTTTTATTTTTCATATGTAAAGCCTTCACTATTTTCTTATAAAATAATTTTAAGGCACATGTGGTCAACCCTTTTGATGTGTTAGCCAGCCAGTTGCGGTCCCTAATCCGCATAGGGTGAATTTAGAATTGTGACAACAGATTTCTTGAAGATTCGCATTGTAGCCCCTCACTTGAGATGATAGAGTTTATTGTAGTTGAGTGGACATGGGAGGTGGTAAAAGTGGAGAGATGGGCTCCTCAATTACTTTATTTACATTCTCATCATCTTCATATAATGAGAAAAAAAATCATAGTCTTCTTCTTGAGTACTCCAGTCTCATGAATTTTCTTCATCAAATAGTATTTTCAAAAGCAAAAACACAGACATGCACTACAATTTTTGCAAGGCAGATTCATTGAACAAGAAATACAAGGTTCACCAAAATGATGAAAATGACATTTTTTTTGAAAAATTCTAATTTATCAAAAACAACAAGGTTCCAGTCCTGAGTTTGTGCACATTTATTTTACGATTGCTACTAATCAAAATCTCTGTATAGGAAGCACCAGATGTCATAGTGGACCAAAATCAGCCTTTTTTAAGTGGTAAAAATTGGCCCAAAATTGCGTAAAACTACTAAAAATCAATCTTCCAAAAATTAAACTTCTAGCATAAGTTAAGAAAAGGTTCAGAACCATAATCTTCTTGCGGCCTTTTGTTAAGTCATGAAGGTATGTGGTGACAACTTTTTTTTAATTAGTTTAAATTACGTTTAACTTGATTCTCACAATATGAAGATAGGTAAGTAGTCTGAGTAAATTTTTCAAGCCCAATCACCATCTCCTTTAATAAACCCTAAAGCCAAAGAGTTTTTTTTTTTTTTTTTTATCACTAGAAATCTTTTGAAGCCATCCTATCTGAGTTGCGTTTAACTTGAGTCTTACACAATCAAGATAAGTAGGTAGGTAAGATGTATTTTTCAGGCTTAGTCAAAACCCTTCAAAAAGCAAAAACTTATTTCCAGTCGGAGTTGTGAGTCCAAACCCATCGAAAACCTCTCTGGCGGAGTGATAACCACCTTAAAAAATAATTAAAAATGACTTTTTCAGAAACAAAGAAAATCAAGCCAGAACTAGTCGGAACTCTGTTTGGCCTAATTCCCATACGGTAAATATAGGCAATAGAATATAATTCCTAGCCTTGATCAAAACAGAACAAAGTATTTTGAAAAGCATTAGGTCATGCTAGCTATATAGATACATACACCGCACTTCCACCCACAAATATCGTGCGTAAGCATCTTAAACTATTATAGAATAAGCCAACGCTGCACAACTGCACACAACTACACATAACTAATATGATGCATTCACGCATAAGCTCGTGATGATAAACTGAAGGACACCTGACTAAGAAGTTGTAAGAGCGGGGAGTACGGTGCCCATTTCTGGGTGGGGTTGGATGCTACAGTTTCCCAACACGTACCAAAATCCCCAAAGGCCTCACAAAACAAACGAAAATGAAGTCTAACAATTAAGGGTCTTTCAAAGTTAACCTTTAAAACAAAACAACGCTTTAAAAAACAAGCATAACTTGTTTTCTCCATTAAAATTATCATTTTGGTAAAAAGTATATGTTTACGAAAACATACTGTTTCGAGTGACTGGACACACTATAAATGTTTGGTGGTAACAAACTTTCAAATTTTAAAATGCCCCTATCAAAACAATCCAAGTGAAAGGGGGTGGGCTCCCGCACGCACTCGAGGAACAAAGATCTCAGCCACGCGAAGGTTTGATTCCAAGTCTCATCTCACTCATGAGACTTTTTTAGGTAGTTGAGACAGATGCCCTCTTGATTGATTAGAATCTTGACGTTTTTCATCTTTGTTAGATGTGTGGTGACTATGTCTTTGTCCTCCTCCTGAGGCACATCTAGCTCTACGGAGTCACGTATAGTTGTTGAGAAGGCTGCCCAAAAGCATATATGTTTCGACCCGCATTGAATGCGGGACTACTCGTTGACCTTAGAACCAAGTAACGGCTTCATGTAAACGTACCAATTACCATAGTTCTCCTTAATGAACTGAGGAACTTGAAATGAAAACATTCCATTTGCCATCACTCGCAAACACAAAGCCCTGCTACCTTAGGCCCTTGACACCAATTCATTGGAATTCGTGGCGGGCGCACACAAAAACACTATGATAAAAGTAGAGAGAACACACTTGTATACATAAATTTCTTGTCTGCAAAATAAATAGAAAGAAACATGAAGCTTCTCAGAATTTGATTGATTTTTTTATTCCCTTTTTTCATAATTTAAACTTATTGATTTAAAGATACCGAATACAAGCTCTAGATATTCTTCTGTAAAAGTTGTCCTTTGATTCTTATTCTTAAGAACATTAACTCGAGGGCTTGATAATATATTCCTAAATCGAAAGACAAGTCTGCTTCACATACGCTACGAAAAGATCAATAATATATTCTTTTTGTTGATTTAAGGGCCAGACAACTTGTTCCCAAATCAGATTAAGATATCTCTTTCAATTTGGTACAAGAAGATACAAAATTTGATAGAAGAAGAACATAAATTTACACAATTTTGTCAAGAAACAGTTGACTTGAATCTTAGAACTTCAAGTGTGGAAGAGATTTATGGAGTTTCATCATGAACAATTGCCTTGAAATTGAGGCTTGGGCAAGAAAATATTTGTAGGCTTTAAAGTCTTCAATCTAATAGAGCTTTCTTTCTTTCATGATTTGTGTTGTAGACTTACGTTCGTAGAGACTTTTGTTGAAGACTTGAGTTTTTTTAAGACTTGGGTCTTTATATTGAATTTGATGCTCTTGTATGTCTTTCATCTTCAATTTGATGGAAGTCACCCCTTTTTGTAGTTACGGGTGAAGAAAAGTCTCAGACAAAACTATTACTGCTTGATTATTATTTCTTTATCACTTATATTTTTAAAGTGATAAAAGTAATTTTTATCAAGAGTTGTTTGATAGAATCAAATCCAATCTTAAAGATCTACCCATCAGCTGACATCCAAACAAAACATTGACTTCAAAAGGCACTTTCAGTAGCTTGTATCCCAAACCAAGAACTATAATCATGGGATGGGTGCATGCTAACATATGGTGGTTCAAACTTGGATGCCGCCAAAGCATCTCATCTCATTGAAACCATCTTATTTCACAAATGCCAGGCTCTGTATATTATAAAGGATAGTTCACAGAGCAACGAAAATAAGAAGGGGTAGGATAATTTATGGACTCTCACTGCTGGGCTGTTGAAGCTGCTTGGGCAATGGAAGCTTAGGATTCCATTGCCTTGCTTTTTTGCAAAAAAATAAAGTTAACAAAGGAAAGCTCTGAACAAATGGAACCAAAAGCAATTTGGTTTCTGTGCTTCAATATTTTACAACAATCCAGTTCCATGCGTAATCTGCTGCTCCTGAATGAAGGGGAAGCTAAAACGAAATAACACCAAAAACAAAGAAAATAAGAACCACATACTATTGTACCATCCATGACATCTATCCACCGATACAATACTTGACTATAAGGGAGATACTTCGCCCCACATGTTACACTTGAGTTTGTATTACTAAATGATTACATCAAATGTCACTCTGTTTCAACATGCTGAGTAACAGCTAAATAATAGGGAAAAAAAACATGAAAAATGAAAAAAAATGTGCATTCCCCCTCAACCAAGCAACATCTTCGCCTAGTTGCTTGATCTCTAATAAAGAACCTAGTAAGTTGGTAATTTTAACCTTAGGGGTGGTCCAACTCATATGGCCCTGTAAGATTGTAGGCAGGCTAGGACTATTACAAGAATCATATTGCTTCCCCCCCTCTTCTTCTTCTTCTTCTTCTCCCTCTCTATTCTCTTTCTTTTGATAGGTTAAAAAATGCAATCACATACACTGTTTAGGCTCCCAAAGCCTCACTAGAACCTGTTTTAAGCTGCTAAAAGTAGTTACAGCCAGTGCATCAGAGCTCTGGATGACTGCCAGGTAATCTCAAGTTACCTTTGATTGCATCTTCAGCCGTAGAGTTGGAATTACTGATGAGATACAGTGCTGCATTCTGTGAATGAAACCATGATGAGGTTTCTGCATAGTGGTTATTAACCACTGATAATCTGCTGATGCAGCATCTGACAATGGCTCCAGAAATTCACACTGAGCTAGAATCTCAGCTGGGGGTATTCCAGCAATAAGATTTGTGTCTAGCTTTGGCTTCCCCTTGGTAAGCTCTTTAGACTCTTCAACTGGGGCATTCTCGAGGGCAGAGGGAGATGCACCTGGGATAACCTCCTGCTGGAAAGGTATTGCCCTAGCAGCCTGCAAACAGAAATCTATCCATTGATGGACCAGTGGAGATGGCCCCCTGACACGTCCCCCAATTCGATTTGTAGCAAATTTTGAAGCAGCTGGAATTGCCTGCAGAAAAGGATATGACTTGATTTCTATGAGGAAACCATTCAGTTTTCAACATTAAGATGCACAAGAAAAGAATTACAATCAGGGCAGATTTCAAAATTAATAATATCCATTTATTATACCATCTCTTCTAAACACACACCCCCCCCCCCCCCCCCCCCCCCCCCCCCCCCCCCCCGGGCGGCGGGGGTTGCCGGCACAGATGGGGCACCTGAAGGTTGTATAATATTTTATCAATCAATTTACCCTTGCATCCATAAATGCAGGACATTCACTTCAAAACAAGGACTGCGGATCAACTGTTAATAAGTTGACTTAGTTAATAGTGATATAACTTCCTATCCTGCTAGGAAAAATTAATGATTATAATTATATAAAAGCAATAATAAAATAGATAAATAAACAAATAATCTTTAGGTTCAGGGAAAGAATCTCTATTTGGATGAATATGTGTTACCATAGAAAACAGATTCAATACTAGCAGGTTGCTTGATCCAGGCCCAGATATTATGTTTACATCTTGTCTGACCTGGGTTTTTTTTATTTTAAAACTCCAGCCAGACCTAAAAAACCAAGTTTAAGTTTGACGTGATGGACAACCAAAATATGGAAAAATTGTCCAATGATCAAGTAGTACTGAGTACTCAATGGTAATCCCTATTAAATGGTGACACGTGGTGGCTGAATACATCAGCAACCTGAGATTGAGGAGTAGTGGAGAGACTTTTAAGGAAACATCTTATAAGATTTTGTCAAGTGATATTTTTCCTTAAAAATCTCTCCACTACTCCTCAACTTTAGGTTATTGATATATTCACCCACCGCGTGTCACCATTTAATAGGGATTACCAAGTACTCAGCACTACCTAACCACTAAACTTTTTTCCCAAAATAGGAGTTTGGGTCGACCTCGACATCATCCCTACTGATTATGATAAAATAGGATTTTTTTATCCTCTCATTGATAATAATGGTCAGCAGATTATCATATAATCAGGTCTATCAGAGTTAAAGATAATCTTCAAGTGGGTATGAGAATCAAAATACCACATCTAGGTTTTTCTGTAAGAGAAACCAATCAATTTCTAAGAAATCCCTTATATGATGACAGATGACTCTGGACTTACCCACAGATCTGCCCACAAACTAGCTCCAGATTTTGGAACAATAACTGAGACATTTGACATGCGCTTGGCAGCAGGAAGAACATCACTACTCCATCCAACAGCCACCCATACATCTCCCACTCCAAATGCTTTCAGATAGTGCACACTGTCGAATAGTCGAACCTACAAAAAGCAATTAGATAAGGAAACACCAACTATTGTAATAATGGAAACTCAAATTACTCTAAATGGAATTGAAAATGCATGCAACAGTCAGCAACAACTTGTTTAAGCTGCCATTAATCAGGACTCTGTCAGAAGAGTGATAATTCAAGGTCATGCATGTAGTTGTATTGTAAAAGTTGAAATTCAACAGAAGGTCAAATAGATTGCAATCGGTAATCTATGTTGTCTCAACAACTTGATATAACCATTTTTTAACGTCAATATTGCTTCTCTTTAAAAGAATAAACAAAAGTAATATCTATTACTTGGGGGTTAACTCAAGAGTTTCACAAAACACCAAAGGCACTACTGTCCGGTCCATTGCACCAAATTTATCTACTTCCTTATTTCTGATTGTTTTTGTTTCTGCTATTTGACTGTGTAACTTACAGCCATAGTTGTTAAACTCTAGATACAGATCTTACGATTCTACGATCTTACGATCCATTTTGGAATAATCGACCCAATCATACTCGATCCATTTTTGAGGTAGAATCTTACGATTTTGATGTAGGATCTTACAGGATTGTAGAATCCCAATCTGGATCCTGATCCTACCCAATCCCATTTTAAACTTTCTTTTGCTTAATATGTCTAGTAAATTTTTGTTTTTGGCTTATTTTTATGTTTGTTTTCTACTCATTTTACACTAGGTTCAAATAAAATAAAAATATGTTATATTGAATAAACATGTGGGAAAAAAAAAATTAGGACAATCGACATCCCTACATTGCAGCATTAAAACTAGAAAGCTAAAGAAATATAAATGCTATTAAAGCATCTCCATCTCTAACCCATTCCCCTCTCCAATAATACTCTCTCTCTCTCTCTCTCTCTCTCTCTCTCTCTCTCTCTCTCTCTCATATTGTAAACTTGATTACTAAACTGCAATTTTTTCCTTTGCTTTTTTCCAGTTAATCAAATAGCTTAAAATCTATTTTTTTCTTGGTTTTTTGTCCTTTTCCTATATATATATATATATATATATTTTGTTCTCCTTTTGTTCTTATTTTTTTCTTTAATCAATAATAGTTCGTTAAGCTACAAAGCTCTTATTCAACCATTTTTTTCCTTTTTTCATATATACTTTTTGTAATACATAGTTCTTCTTTTCTTTTTTAATAGTATACAATGTTTATATTTATATGATTTATTATATTTTTAACATTATTTGTATTTTTTGCATAATTCAGGCTCATTTTGTGTCTACTTCTAATAAATATTATTCCCATAGAAATTATCATGCATTTTTTTTTTGGTAGGAACTTACGATCCTTGATCCAATCCTACGATTCAACCCTGTTAACCCCTTGAACGATCCACTATAGGATCCCAGTTTAACAACCTTGCTTCCAGTTGTTGGAATGTCCAGCAAATGCATATTTTATGCATATTCTTGAGTCAACGTTAGGATATAACTGGTCCAAAATCATCTTCATTTTGTCCTTTCCTTTATCAGTAAGCACACTAAATTCATCTGCAGGCCCCAGACAAATTGTCTGTATGTGTTTGCCACTGTGCTAGAATGGCTTAACCATTTCATCTTTATACCTGTTTTTCGAGCTGTGCAAGCTTCTGCTGCACAGCATTTCTCCCTCCAGCAACCTGAGCATCAATGTTGTTTGTATTGTATGATGCCCCCATACACTTCAATACAGCACCAACAACCTCTCTAGGAGAATCAACCATTGAAATTTTCCCTGCAAGTTCAGGCCGCCATAGATCAGCCCAGTCCTGCAATTGAGATTTACTTACTCCATAAATACTAGTCACAAGTATATATAAAACATAATATTTGCAGATTCTACCACTGAAAGTCAAAATACATAATGAGGAATAAATAACATAATTGAATCCACAATTGTGAAAATTTTAATTTTTTGCCAATTCAAGCCAAAGGATAAATTGAAGAAAAAGAAATAACAGTATATCAAACTTCAGAGAACCATCCTCATATTTTTTTCCTTTTAATTTTTCCTGCATAACTCTAGAAACTTATTCAATAAGGAATTAACTAGGTGCATTATGAAAATGCGAACTGCACAAGGAGAACTCTGAGAAAGGCTAAATAAATTTGTACATTAGTATCTACAGCTCAATACATTGGTAACTCCAATCTTATGAATACAATCCAACAGATGTCCACAATAATATATCAAAGAGATCAAATTTTCAATGCCAATTTGTATCATAATAGATTCAGCTCAAAACATGAAATTGATAACCATGGAGACTCTTCACATACACATAGATATGTTCTGCATACAGCACATGTATAACAGCAGACATTAATATTCAGTATGATAACCCAAACACATCAACAACTAAGAATGTTTTAAAGTTTCTCTACATAATTGTCCAGTGCATGTTACTTGGACCATCCAAATCAAGGATCTACAACAAATGGATGCCAGTCTTGTCCAAAACAAATCAAACTATAGACTTTGGTTTGATCAAATGACAAACTAAAGTCTCATTCATAACATTGGACATTTGATCAGTAAGGGTTCTTGTATTTGAATAAGTGTAGTTAAAGAAGTTAGTCCACAAGGTTAAGCATAGATTAGAACCTTGGAATATAGGAGCGGGTAAAGGTATGGGGTAAGAAAAGTGACCATAGCATGTTTACAAGAAACTAAATCGGTTGGAACAAAAGTGAGATGGAAAATACCGAATATAAACTTTACTATACTGGTAAAGGTCAGCTTTGGAGCTTTGATCATCAGCTGTAGGTCGTTGACTCGCTTTCAAGACTAGAAGAGGCATAGCTGCCTTGAATTGTTCTTCAGTTCAGGTCCTTAATTTAGGCCTTCTATTTGATGTCATGCCCTAAAATTAGTTTATATATAGACTAACCAAATTGCCAAGTTCTTGCAATCCACAAATAGGTTTTGTAGGGAGCCTGTCATACCGAAGCTCTGAATGGTTCGATTTGATTTATTATGGTTTTCATGGAGAATGGTTTTAGAGATGAGTCCAGATCATTAAGAGACTCGGTTCATGGTTCTGGCAGTTCAACCAGCCAGTCAAGTCCAAGTTTGAAAACATTGGTATCGTGTACTCCTTCCCTATGTTATCATGATGCCTAAAATTTCTACAGACATTGTCTAATTATTGTAGGTACACATAATCCACCACAAATACCATTAAATGATAGAAAGTCCATTCCAAATTCAATTGAACAACCATCATGAAATTATGTTTTCCCTAAAGTATGATTAATAGTCATTAGTTATCTTTAAAAATTTACAAGAATTGTTTTGAAAGTATTTATTTTATTGCTAATGAAAAGTCCAAACTTCTTAGAGAAGCCAACTAGTCCCGAAGCATGTACAAAATTCGCACATCTTCTCCCCCCCCCACCCAGTCTCATGCAAACCAGACAACCACAAAGGTGAAACCTTAGGGGTGGTCCTATGGGAGACAATTCGAATTCAGGCATCCACTTTTTGATGTGGATCTTGGACATCTTGTTTACCCCTTGGGTTTTGCTTCAAGAATACAAAAGGAATACACAAAAGGATACATTCTAAAACATATCTATGTATTCAAAACAACAATAGCATGATCACCGTGATTCACTGCCAAGACCAATTATGAAACATCATACCAGACCCTCAAGTCAAAGCATTCGCAAATAGAGTAAAAGACATCATAATTAAAGGCTCAAGGTGCTCGAAGGTGTTTACATACATTATTTCACTTTACAAATGTATGAAATAAAATAAAGGCTACAATCGTACAGATTTGAAACATATATTATATGTCATTAATACTTAGGATCAAGCACTAGACACATCTGCTTCCAGTAGCCTACAATAAACCCAAGAAACCATAACATGAATATCTTACATAATTAAAAATATGATCCATCGGGCTGAGGGCACAATGTGATAAACCAACAACAAAATTAAGAAAGAGAGAGAGAGAGAGAGAGGGAGAGAGAGAGAGAGAGAGAGAGAGAGAGGATGATGATGAGAAGTTGTGATTGAATAATTAAAAAAAAAAAGTGTGTTTTTCTTGAACTTGGAAGGCAGTGCGCCCGAGGGCTTCATACTAGGAAGCACGGACACTCCGTTAGAGGAGCTATACCCATGTCAGACATGTGTTGGACACTCACAGACACATGTCGGACACTCCATTTTACTTGTCCAATTTTTTATTTATTTATTTTTACATCGAACACTCCACGGACATGGCTTGGACACGCGTGTCTTATTTTGAACACTTCAAGAAAATAGCAGGGGCTTAACTATAGATTTTAAAACTAATTATTGGATCGAAGAAGAAGAATGAGAAGAAAACCAAGTATGCTACTTATATTGGTGTTTTGAGTGTTCTTCATGGTTTTTATATTAGATGATGATGGATAGTTGATGAAGTGTAATGACATGTTAATGTTTCGGTAGTTTATGACTTTATAGTATTATGTATTGATGGAACAACTTTTTTGTTATTAATGTGTTTGTCTACTTTATCATTTTTAATGGAATGTAATTAACTAATTATGAATGATTTGTTGCCAATTAAGTAGTGAAATATATTGTTTTATTTATTTAATATTTAATTGGTGTTATCTTGTATATTTTTCACTTTTTTTTGGTAAAATATTTATATATATGACATATAAAAATATATTATTTTGCCGTGTCTCTGCCGTGTTGTGTCCTGCATTTTTTGAAAATTCACGTGTCGGCATATCCGACACTCGTGTCTGTGTCTGTACTTCTTAGGCTTCACGTATGCCTAATTGAAGAGGCCTTGTCTAGCACCAACAAGGCACTGTGCTTTCATGAGCCTGGGACATTGGGAGGCTTAGGCACACATTTAACAACCACTGATGAATGCAAATTGTAACTAGGATATAATAATTTGACATTGTTTGATACAAAATAAATGGCGTTATATGCAAATGTCAAGTACCATCCAACAAATGAGAATTCATCTTTGCAGATAGGATCCAAATAACACATACAAACGCATATTTTATGTGTGTAAATGTCTGGGTTCTCAACAACGTTACTAGGAGTGTGGGTTGTTATGGTACAAGGAATAGGAATGTAAACGGGAACGTGGTTGGATACATGCTGTAGAATATGGTACCATAGAACAAATTTTCATTTTATTTTGGTTGCATCAAAACAGTCGAAACATTTTTATTTCCTAGGAAATGGATACGAAAAATTACTAGAAGATCAAAATTCCACCGTTTTGATCAAAACATAAAAAGATGCACCAAAACACACCAAAACAATGATTTGTTTTAACGTATGTGAGGATTCTCAATTGTTTCATCTTTCTCATTAAAAATTAAAAGATTTGAGAACAAAAACAATATCTGAAATGTGATTGCGATATGAGAAAGTAAAATTTAAAAAAGGAAGGGGGCATGGTTAAGCCATTTATTCTCTTTCATTATTATCACAAATTCATTCTTCTTTTCTCGATACCCTCTTACTTCTAGAATCTAGTCTTTCTTATTTTTTTTCTTGCACAATGGCAAACCTATTGTTCAACCTAATGCTTTAGACATTTATTACCTTCTCTTCAACCTCATATTTATTATCTTCTAATATTTCTTGATCACCGTAAAAGATTATTTTAAGCCTTATTAAAAGACCTTTTTTTTTTAATCTTGTTACCAAAAAGATCTTCCTACCCCTTTTTTATTTTGTGAACCTTGTTTGATATGAACCTTATGCACATTCAAAATCATACACACTTGTATCAAGATAATTTGTTTTACTTTAATCTAATCACTTTTAGTTTGTATCAACATTTAGTATCAAATTGTAGACTTGTGCTATTTTTGTGAAATATGAATGCATTAGTAGACCTCAAATGTGTTTAATCATTAGATTACATATACTTGTTAAAATATATTATTTTCTTATTTCTCTTGTATCATTTTCTTGGCTTCATTAAGGGTAGAATAGTCCTTTTCCTCTCTTTAGCGTTTTGTCTTGTTTTTTATATTTCGTTGGTTGTATTCTTCTATCATTATTGAATACACAGCAGTCGTATGATTTCTATCTCTCTTCTTCTATTGTTTGATCAAGATTAATAGTATTGATATACATTTAGATAAGTTTAATTTTGTTTTTAAACACTTCTGTGTATTTCAAAAAAATTTTACCGTTTCCCTCACACTTCTAAACGTTTTCGAAATGTTTCCGTTCCCAAGCTAGCAAAAACAACAAATCAAAAGAAATATTACCTCTTGAATAGGGGTAGGCTTGTGATCATACTTTTATAATTTAATGAAGTACTTTTAAACGTAAGAGCGATATCTATATACAATATAGAAAAGGAGGTCACTATCATTGCGGTTGCGACACGTGGCTTCTTTTCTTAGAGTATAAATATATATATACAATATAGAAAAAGAGGTCACTATTCCTGTGGTTTCGACACGTGGCTTCTTTGATTACTACACTTTATATTTGATTCATTGTATTTGTCTTGTTCATGTATTTGATATAAAGACACTTTGTTTTTTGTTCATTGTATTTATTTTATTGATGTATTTGATATAAACATATATAGATTATTAAACTTTTGCTTTTAACTTTTTGAACTTCATACTATTATATAATGTATTTACTACTACACTACTATACAACGTATTTACTAAATTCAAATGGAAATTAACTTCATTATCTTCTTAAAATTTTAATTTTAAATTCAAATGCACAAGTCATCATTTATTATAACCGTATAGAAATAATATCTATATAACTATATATACATATATCAATAAATCTATATATAAAAGTAGGCCATTATCGATGTGGTTGGGACACATGGCGTCTTTGCTTTTAATTATTTTTTACTTTTGGTATTTTAATCTATCAAGCTTCTTTTCCCAATATAAATTAATCAATAATTAGTGAAAGATATTTCTTCCTTAAACCTTTTAGAATTAATTTTAGATGTTGATTCATTGTATTTGTTTTGTTCACGTATTTGACATAAAGACACTTGGTTTTTTGATCATTGTATTTATTTTATTCATGTATTTGATATAAACAAATATAGGTCATTAAATTTTTTGTGGATATCGATGTATTGGTTCTAACTTTTTGAACCTCATGCTACTCTACATCTATAACTATCTATCTATATCTATATATAATATATAAAAGTAGGCCATTATCGATGTGGTTGGGACACTTCGCATCTTTTTTTTAATTATTTTTTACTTTTCGTGTTTTAATCTATCAAGCTTCTTTTTATTTTTATATGAGTTAATCAATAATTAGTGAAAAATATTACTTCTTTAAACCTTTTAGAATTAATTTTAGAAGTTGCTTCATTGTATTTCTTTTGTTCATGTATTTGATATAAAGACACTTAGTTTTTTGTTCATTGTATTTGTTTTGTTCATATATTTGACATAAAGACACTTTGTTTTTTTGTTCATTGTATTTATTTTATTCATGTATTTGATATAAACAAATATAGGTCATTAAATTTTTTGTGGATATCGATGTATTGGTTCTAACTTTTTGAACCTCATGCTACTCTACATCTATAACTATCTATCTATATCTATATATAATATATAAAAGTAGGCCATTATCGATGTGGTTGGGACACTTCGCATCTTTTTTTTAATTATTTTTTACTTTTCGTGTTTTAATCTATCAAGCTTCTTTTTATTTTTATATGAGTTAATCAATAATTAGTGAAAAATATTACTTCTTTAAACCTTTTAGAATTAATTTTAGAAGTTGCTTCATTGTATTTCTTTTGTTCATGTATTTGATATAAAGACACTTAGTTTTTTGTTCATTGTATTTGTTTTGTTCATATATTTGACATAAAGACACTTTGTTTTTTTGTTCATTGTATTTATTTTATTCATGTATTTGATATAAACATAGATAGATTATTACACTTTTGGTAGATATCAATGTATTGGTTTTAACTTTTTGTACTTCATACTACTATACAATGTATGTACTACTACAATACTATACAATGTATTTACTAAATTCAAATGAAAATTAACTTCCTTATCTTCTTAAAATTTTAATTTTAAATTCAAATGCACAAGTCATCAATAATTATAACATCATAAAAATAACATATATATGTATCTATATCTATATCTATATACAACATATAAAAGTAGACCATTATCAATGTGGTTGGAACACGTGGCATATTTGCTTTTAATTATTTTTTACTATTTGTATTTTAATCTATCAAACATCTTTTCCATATGTAAATTAATCAGTAATTAGTGAAATATATTACTTCTTTAAACCTTTTAGAATTAATTTATGCAATGAATCTAAAATTTAAGTAAGCCATTATCGTTGTGTTTGCGACACATGGCGTAATTTTCTTTTAATTTTTTTTTCACTTTTTGTGTTTTAAGCTATCAAGCTTCTTTTCCCTATGTAAGTTAATCACTGTACTAATTTCACATTTTACTTAATTAAATCATAAAAATTAGAAAATGTCACTAAAAAATATATTGATAATAAACGTAGAAAAAAAAATCCCGTGCATCGCACGGGCCTTAAACTAGTTCTATTAACAATAGACATCCAATTAAAAAGACTATTATGCCTTAAATTTTCTATCATACAGTCTATTATGCTTTAAATTAATCATAAAAAGCACATCTTAAGGTCCATTTTCTTTTTACATTTTGGCCTATAAAAAGTCCATTCTCTACATTTTAATACATTAGTTTGATTTCAACACGTTCAGACCAAACTTGGGGCAAGGATCCAACCTAAGAAGAATGGACACGGATACAAACACGGACATGACACAGACACGCTAGTTTTCACAAAATACAAGACATGACATGACAGGGACAGTAAAAATTATATATTTTATGCATTTTATTATGTCATATATAGAAAAAAAATTTACTCAAAGATAATTGAAAAAATGTAAAATAACACTAATTAAAATAAAAAAAATCATGCATTCTATAGTTTAAACATGAAATTAGATATAAAATCACATTACTTTTATTTTACAATTGGATTCCAAGTTATTTTTTTTCAAACTTGTAACGTATTTCATATGTGTCAGTGATGGACATAGGTGTCCAAGTGACGGATATGCGTGTGCTCAAAGCGTGTCTTATTTTTAAAAAATAATAAAATAATATGACACATTTGGACGCGTGTCTGACATGTGTCGGGGAGCATATGACATGTAGGCATGACAATTAAGCCCAAAAAATCGGAAATTCGCGTCACCCAACCCCTAATAGTACGAGTTTAGGGTATATATAAACGGCTTAGGGGCAGGTCATGGGGAAGGAAAAAAAAATACCTAAGCGAGTTTGGGGCGAGGTAGGTGTAGGTCACCCCACCTTGAACCCGCCCAAACTATGTAAATGTTAGTGTTTTGATGTTATTTTTTATTTTTTGGAATTTAGCTTCTTTTTTCCCAATTTTATATTGTGTTTATGCTTCTATAACTTGTATTGTTTTTAATTTTGGAGAACTATTTTTATTTTGATTTGTTTATGCAGGTTTAACCCAAACCCGAGTAGTTTAAGTGGGACAGGGGCGGGGTGGGAAGGTTCAACTCGTCAAGTGTTTGGTGCGGGATATGGGGTGAAGATTTTCTTCTATTAGGGGCAGGTAGGGTTTAGCCTAACCCATCCCAAATCTGCCCCGTTGCCATCCCTACCAACATGGACACAACCCCTTGTTCGTGCTTCTTAGGATAACTATTTTGGTTCAGCTCAAGCCAATCAAGAACTGCAATTTGCTCCCAATCGGTCGACTTAGACTCAAAATATCTTTGATCAAAGGAAGCGAAGAAAGCTAGAGGGCGCTCCTGCGTATGCGGAGGACATGTCAACAGCCAGATGCTCGCAAAAAGATCATTAGATAAGGATATGACGGATCAAAATTGCAATAAATTCGTCAGGGGATGTATGAAGTGTCAAACTCAAGCCAACCTGATTCAGGCGCCGGAATCATCACTCCATCCTATGTCGTCTCTGCTTTTCTTTCCTTCTGCTGAATGAGAAATGGTTTTCTTTTTTTGTATGGTCTTGGCCTGAGAAAAGTGATCTCTATAACTAAAAGCCTTTGGCTTTCTCCTTTCATCCATAAGTTGAGGCAGCATAAGATCGCACGGCTCAGGGATAGGTTTATTTTTCGAATAAGAAGTTGCAAAAGCATTGTAAAGATTGGCAAAATTGGAAACAAATTTTCATAGTACTGCAAAAAGTGGAAGACATCAAAACAAAGGATGATGAAAGTAGAAAAAGAAGAAAAGAGTGTTCAACCCATCTATTAGTTCAATTATGACTATTAAATTCCAGTGAAAATGGATAGAATTTTCAACATCTTCACAAGAACAAAAATAGTGGACTACATCCAGAATTATCCATATCAAACAAAAAGAACAGAAAATCATTGATTTGATCTCCAGATATATAGATTATTGAATCTTCACAGCCTCGAAAACAAAATACCTCTATGGGTGCCAAATTATGATTTTGAAACTTGGTTTTCTTGTAAGCTATCACCACGCTTCCCCATCTATATGGAGCAGCCCATATTTTCCCTTCAGGATCTAAGTTTCCATCATGGTTCCTGCACAAATATACCTGAGACTATTTCAGAAGCAGCAAAATGGTACCATGAAACGGGTCCATTTTGGAATAAATAAATGGTACTTCAGTAAAATGTTAGTGGTAACAAATAAATGGTACTTCAGTAAAATGTTAGTAGTAACCAAATGCCATTTTAAGTAAGATCCAATGAAACATGATCCAAGGGACAGTATCATCCTCAGCATTTACTAGCATATTCAATTTTTTTTGTTTTTTGATTTCTTTCTTTCTTGCTTTCATTTTTTTTTTTTGGGTTTTAGGATACGTTTTGTATGCATGAGTTAATCAATGCAATTTACATTAAAAGAAAACTTTCAGTAAAATAAACATACAAATTCATCTCATCATTTTGAAGCTTGTGTGTCATGCAGTTGTCATAGGCCACTGACTTGTATGACAAAGATACAAAGATGCACAAACTAGTATGCATATGCATAACTATACAGGGAACCTATTCAGCAGATAAAACTTCTGAAGCTTTGTCACATCACAGATCAAAACTCTATGAAGGTTTTCATTGCTATAAAATTTATTTCAAACCAATCAATGTGAAATCCATCCTAGTTCCCACACAACTACAAGTAGGAGCCAGATCTAAAAACCACCAGACATGCATGTGTACATACAAAAGTGATACTCATTTGCACGGATGGGCATCATGGTTGGTCCTTTGCATAACTCAAATTCAATTAATACTAGGAAGCTACTTGTTACTATTGTCTTGTAGATTCATTAATGCTAAAAATTAAACCAAATGATTTGAGTAAATTAGCTACATTAATCATTTCATTTTAGAGGCAAGAAAGTCAGTAAACCTTCAGGTCTTACTCTTGGACGTCAGCAACCCAATAGCCTTTGAACAAATAATCACTATCAAACCGCTAGTTGAAATAGTGATGAGTAGCCCTGAAAGTCGTAAGCCAGCATCTCAACCAAGTAATGAGCCAAGAAGCTTGTAGTGGCATCTAAATTTAGTTAAGATGGGACATAAGGATGCTTGTGTCGTGCTGAAAAAGCAATCAAGCAAGAGGTAATTAAGCATAGTGATTAGTAACCATGTTTATATTAAAGATTGACCTAAAGCACTTGCAGAAAGATTTCCTTTTGGAGGATGTTGTGACTACCACTAAATTGATTCAACATATGGTGGTTTGACCTTCCTCTTTCCCAATTTCTCAAATTAAACACCAACATCTTGAAACTCTCATTATAAATTCACACTCAGTTCCAAGAAAAATTATAATCACATCAATCTGATCCTTCTATTTGCATGAAGTAAGGAAAGAGGAAAGGAAAACAAAGTATATTTCCTTCTTTCTGGTCCCCTTATTATGGGGATTGCAGAAGGCTTATTAATACCTAGAGTAGGATGAATAAAGCATAACTGCTTCCTGGGTGCTGTAAATCAACTCATTCCTATAAAATGAAATGAAAATTAATCTAACACTGCAGGAATCCAGCCATCACCTAACTATGAATTTTGGCAATCTTGGAAAGGCATCATAATGAAATGAATCAAGCATGAAAACCTTGAGATGGATGATTGTAAGATAAAATATGACAGAATGAGAAATGCTCATTCTAATAAACATTTTGTGAAGTTAAACAACATTTCTAATTGAGAACAAGATTAGAGAAGGTCAGCTAAGACGGCTTGGAAATGCGAAACCAAAATGACATTCTCAGTAATACGCAATGTGGTTCCCCTCAAAGCCTATAATAGAAGATGAATGGAAATGGAAGCAGGACAAAATATCATGATGAACACTGATTTTGAATACATGTATCACTAGATTTAGCCTCCACTTACTGGACAAGGCATGTTTACGTAACTTCTTCTTCCTGCATAATTTATTAATAGCCAACCCAACAATATAGGCCAATTTGATAAAACCTATGCAGTGAATTATTGTAATGGTTGGAGAAGCACCATATAAATCACATTGAACACCACTGAGGCCGAGTCAAACAAAATGACACATCCAAAACATGAGATGAATTGTATCCTTACCTTCCATTTGTCACTTAAGCCTTTAAACCAATCTCGATCCTCTAGCCCTTGTAGGGGCTCAATTAGACCCTTTTTAATGGCAAAATTAAGCCAGGAATCACCAACAGTAACAATATCAGCAGCCACAGCAGATTTAGGATCAAAGTTTCCTTTGGTAAAAGATGTAGAAAGATCAGAAAAGATGTTGTCGAGACTTCCACGGATCTCCGAACATAACTTCGCTCTCCTTCCTTGAGATTGCATGAAATCCTATATGCCAAGAAGCAACATACTATGATATCCTAGAATAACTTGCATAAATATGAAAATAGCGAGAACAATAACAATAAACAGAAGAAAAACTATGAAAGCAGCCACAACAATAATATTAACCACAACTATTACTGCTGCTGCTGCCGCCACCATCAAATTTACGACTAGAGTTTGTAGCAAAAGTATTTTTGAATCTTTTAATAGGAATAGGACACCTTCCCTAACTACTCCCTTAGCTAACCAAGACAACAACACTTATGAAATAACTAAATTCTACCCAATACCACACTACCTTGCTCAAGCTTATATCATATTTTCCTCTTAATTGACAAATTTCCATATGTCAAGCATTTGCAACTTGAAGTCAAGTTGAAGATCAATTGGACATTACAGCTAAGAGAGCTATGACTAATAATGTTGAAAGGCCAAGAACATAGACTTTTTTTGTTTTTTGGATAAGTTGAAGGGATTACAATACATGCGGAGTGTTAGGTTTTATATTAACAAATTCTGAGCAAAAGCACTTTGTATGTAATTCTAGCATATAGATAAACATGTCAAAATGTAGGAATGAATTAAGGTGAGATAGCAAAGGCAAAGTAGAGAGAACGAAAACTCTGCCTAGCGTTCGAATGGCTAGCCAAGGTGTTCAAACGGCTTACTAGAGCGTTCAAACAGCACAAGCAGCCGAACGGCGGGCCAGACCATTTGAATGCACGAAAGAGCTAAGGACTCTGAACTCTAATCCTTGTCGGGTTTGGAAACCTTTCCCACTTTGACTTACACTTCGTCAAAGGTTCTACAAATACTCCAGACTCTATATAACAGCTCTACACCCTAGAGAAACAGATTACACACTTGAAGAGAATTCATCTAGCTGTTTAGAGAGCTTTATTGTGCATCCCAGATTATTGGAGTGTTCTTCTGATCAACCAAACAACTTCACTCATTCGGCTTTGACGGATTTCAAAGGTTGACATAGATAGCACGGGAGAACAGTGCATTGTTGGTTCTAGCGATCAAGTCTGAAACTTCTACCAAAGTTGGCATTCAACAGGTTGGGTTGTAAGTTTGTTCTTGTAACTATTCAAGGTTCATAGTGCTGAGTACGTTAGTGGCTGTGTGTGGCCCCATGATTTTTTCCCTGGTTGATAGGGTTTTTACACTAAAATCTTATGTGCCTTGTCTCTTTAATTTACTGCTTTAAAGTTGCACATAGGATTGACATCCCTAGGTCATTCACCTTTTGATATAGTTGGATTAATTAGGTTAATTAATCAATATAGGCAAATCCACGCTCCCAGGCTTTTTCAATTTGTATCAAAGCAGGTTCTCTCTATTTTTTCTAAAAACAATTTTTTTTTGAGTGAGATCTTTTACCTAGGATCATGGATATGCAAAGAGAAGGAGATTCCACTGCCAGACCACCATATTTTGATGGAACTAATTATTCATACTGAAAGGTACACATGAAAGCTTTCCTTAAAGTAATTAATGAACACGTATAGATTTCAGTTATTGAAGGTTGGACTCATCCTACCACTACTGTTGCTAAAATTGTTTCTAAAAAACCTTCGAATCAATGGACTCCACTTGAAATTGAAACTGCTGGATGGAATAGCAAGGCCATGAACATCCTCTATAACAGCCTCTCACCTGAAGAGTTTAGAAGAATATCTATCTTTGAAATTGCTAAAGAGGCATGGGATATCCTTGAAATTACTCATGAAGGAACTAGTGATGTTAAAATTGCAAAATTTCAAAGGTTGACAACAAATTTTGAAAATCTGTTTATGAACGAAACTGATACCTTTAATGAATTTTATGCAAAACTGCGTGATATTGTCAATTCAAGTTTCAATATAGGTGAGAAAATCCCTGATTATTCGAAAGATTCTTACATCCTTGCCTGAGAGATTTCAACCCAAAGTGACTGCTAGAAGAAAGCAAAGATACTAATTCAATTCGGGTTGATGAACTTGTTGGTAATCTTCAAACCTATGAAGCTAGTTTTCCTCGAATCAAAAAGGCAAAACCTATTGCTTTTAATGCTTCTAATGAAAACGAAAACGAGTCTGATAAGGAAGAAGATAAAGCAAAGTCTGAAATTGTGAACTACCTTGTAAACAGTTTTAGAAAAACTCTTTTGAAAAAAGGTAATTTCAAGAACAAAAATAAGTTCAATGTCAATAAAAAGAATGGCAATTGAAACAGTAATACTACCAACAATAGTGGTCCTAAGATTAATGGGAAAGGAAATAAGAATAGCAACACTGTAAAGTCTTACGAATGCCAAGGATTTGGCCACATTGCTTCTGAATGCCCCAACTGTCTGAAGAAAGAAGATAGAGTTATGACTGTGACCAAGAATAATTCTGATGAGGAAGAACAATCAGACATTGAAGAAACAGGTAGCTTAGGTAAGTTTATAGCTTTTACGGCTTCTATTAATTCTCAATCAAATTCCCCAAGTTATGAGTCAAACCCTACAAATCCTGTTGTTTCAAATTGTATTGATTCAACCAGTCCTGTGGAAGATCTGAATCCCACCAACTTTGGTTCTGCAGTGTTGATTCAAGACATTGAAATTGTCAAGTTTAGGAAAGATTAATCAAGATCTGGCTATAAACCTTAAGAATTGTCAACAAGATAATGAAACATTTTTCAAGAAATCTAAGGATAGCTAGGCTCTCATTAGTCAACCGTAGACTCATAGGACCACCATTTCAGAAAAATTGATTGTAATCGAAAAGGGATTGTTTGAAGCAATTGAGAAGAATAAGAATCTTGAGAAAGAACTAGAATTTGTTACATCTGATTTATCTCGTACTAAAGATTCTTTCAAGGTTTCAGTATAGGCTCCTAAAAGATTGATCACATCTGAAGCATTGAAAAATCGTTTGGAGATAAAGATGGAATCGGATTTGATGGAACTACATTGAGCAAAACAACGAAATTTGTGCCTCCAATGAATCCATCAACTTCAGAAGCATACTAGGACGTATCAGAACATTCAAGAAATCAAAAATAGGTAAAACAGTCCAGGTATGTTCCCGATTTTGCGAACTTCAAAAACCAACAGCATTCAAACGGACAAAGAAGGCATCCGAATGACCAGCAATGGCGTTCGAACAGGTAGACCAAGCGTTTGAATGGCTGGTAGTTTCCAGAACAGCACACCACACGATCCAATTCTGTTCCTATTTGTCATCACTGTGGCATTGTAGGAGATATTAGGCGTAGGTGCAATCTACTTCAAAAATCTTTTCATCAAAAGCAACCTAGATTGCCTGATAATGCACTAAACCATCAAATTAAAGACTTGATCACACAAGTTACTCAACTTAGACAAGAAATTTCAAAATAAAAACATACCAAATCTGTGTAGGTTAGAAAATCTGATTTGAAAGGACTTGTTGTGCATTCAGCATTAATGGCAAACAAATCAAACTTGTGGTACCTTGATAGTGACTGTTCTAGACATATGTCTGGTGACAAGATTGTTTTTACAAAACTTGAAGACTTCAGTGGAGGTCTTGTTACTTTTGGAGATGAAAAATCTTATAGGGTGACTGGGAAAGGAACGGTTTTCACACCCAGAATCCCCAAGCTAGACAATGTCTTATTGGTTAAGGGACTTCAAGCCAATCTCCTTAGCATTAGTCAGATTTGTGATGAAAACCATGATGTACACTTATCAAAACTTAATTGCATGATTTTGGACACAAAAGGAAATAGTGTAATGCATGGTTTGAGGACTTCTGACAAATGTTATGGAATTGTGCCTATGGGTGAGCTATCATGTCATTCTGTTACTGTGAATGAAGCAGAACTCTAGCATCAGAGGTTAGGCCATGTGAACTATAAAGATTTAATTAAACTGGCCAACTCTGAATTGATTAAAGGTGTACCAAAGTTAGGGAATCCTTCCAACCAAACTGTGATCCTTGCCAGATTGGTAAACAGATTTGGTCTTCCCACAAGAAGACTGACAAACTTGCCACTAAGCATCCCCTAGAACTTATGCATATGGAGTTGATTGAAGCATCTAGGGTTGAGAGCTTAGGAGGAAAGAAATCCATTCTTGTTGCAGTTGATGATTTTTCTAGAATTACTTGGGTACATTTTTTAAGAGAAAAACATGATACTTTTGATACATTTAAGACTTTATCTCCCAGGTTGTAGAATGAAAGAGGATACCAAATTGGCACCATCACAAGAATTCTATCTGATCATGGAAGGGAATTCCAAAATTCTGATTTTGTTGATGCACAAGGGATCTTTCATGAGTTCTCTACTCTTAAGACACCACAACAAAATGGTGTAGTTGAGAGGAAAAACAGAATCGTGCAAGAGATGACACAAGTGATGTTTCTAAGCAAGAAAACTCCTCCCAAGTTTTGGGCCGAGGCTGTGAGCACTGCCCACATATGTCATCAATTGAGACTATCTTCGGCCAGGTACAAAACAAAATCCATATGAGTTATGGTATGGTAAGAAACCTAACCTTAAATATTTCTAAGCTTTTGGTAGCAAGTGTTGCATCCTACAGGATAGGGAGCAACTTGGTAAGTTTGATGCTAGAAGCGATGAAGGAATATTTCTTGGTTATTCTTTAAATAGCAAAGCATATTGTGTTTTTAATTACTATTATGGAGTTTGCTAATGTTGTCATAGATGATGCTGGTTCAATGCACTATGTTCATGATGATGATGAAGCAAAATATGTATTTGGGCATGAGCTAGGAAACACTGATTTGAAGAAGCAAATCAAGGTTACCGAGTCCTTAGATCTACATGATTCGCCTCCTTCTCCTAGTCCGAATGCACCAAGTTCATCAAATTTACCACAACAATCACCGCAGTCTTCATCAAAGGTCAAGAAGATTGTAGAAACTTTGGAGCCATCTTCTAGAGTTAAACTACTTCACCCTGCTTCACAAGTCATTGGAGATGTAACAAAAGGGCTTAAGACAAGGAGGCAAACTCGTGAGGTAAACTATTTTTGTTATGCTTCCTTATTTAAGCCTAAGAATGTGAAAGAAGCATTGACTGATGATTGTTGGGTAAATGCTATGCATGATGAATTGACACAATTTGTGAGGAATGATATTTGGGAACTTGTACCTAGACCTACAAATATGAATGTAATTGATACCAAATAGATTTTCAAAAATAAAACAGATGAACATGGTACTATTGTTAGAAACAAGGCTAGGTTGGTTGCCCAAGGATATATCCATGTTAAGGGTATGATTTTGATGAGACTTTTGCACCTGTTGCTAGGTTAGAGTCTATTAGAATCTTGTTATCCATTGCATGCTATTTGCATTTCACTCTTCATCAGATGAATGTTAAAAGTACATTTTTAAATGGATTTTTGATAGAAGAGGCATATGTAGAACAACCCAAGGGGTTTGAGGATCCCCATCACCCCAATTATGTATATAAGCTTAAGAAAGCTTTATACGGGTTGAAACAAACTCTTAGGGCATGGTATAAAAGACTCACTGCATTCTTGCTTGAGTCTGGGTTCACTAGAGGAGGAGCTGATAAGACACTTTTATCAATACTCAAGATAATGACATTGTTATTGTACAGATTTATGTTGATGAAATTGTGTTTGGGTCTACTTCTGGTTCACTTACACATACTTTTGCTGATTGTATGACACGTGAGTTTGAAATGAGTATGGTAGGTAGATTAAATTATTTCTTGGGTCTTCAAATCAAACAGATGGAGAATGTGATTTTTATCTCACAATCCAAATATGCTAAAGACCTAGTGAAAAATTTTGGAATGGGGTCATCCAAGCATGCTAGCACACCTATGAGTACTATAATCAAGCTAAATAAAGATGTAGATGGTAAAGATGTTGATCAAAACCTCTTTCGAAGCATGTTTGGTAGTCTCTTATATCTCACTGCCAGCAGACCAATCATTGCATTTAGTGTGGGCATATGTGCTTGGTATCAATCTTGTCCTAACAAGTCTCACTTATCAGCCGCAAAGCACATCATTAAATATGTGAGTGGGACTGTGGGGTATGGGATTTGATTCACTAATGACATTAATGCAAACCTTGCTGGCTTTTTGGATGCTGACTAGGCAGGATGTATTGATGACCATAAAAGCACCTCCACTGTGTGTTTTTACATAAGTAATGACCTAGTAGCATGGCACAGCAAGAAGCAAAATTTAGTCTCTCTTTTTACTGCTAAGGCTGAATACATTGTTGCTGGTCGTGGTTGCACACAACTCTTGTGGAAGAAACAGATGCTGTCTGATTATGGTGTCGAACAAGGAACACTCACCTGGTATTGCGATAATACAAGTGCAATTAATATTTCAAAAAATCCGGTTCAACATTCTAGGACTAAGCATATTGATATCCGACATCACTTTATTCAACAACTTATTGGAGATTCAGTTATCACACTTGAGCACAAAAACACTGAACACCAACTCGCCGATTTGTTCATCAAACCCCTTGATATTCTTAGGTTTGAGTTCCTTCGAAAACCTTTGGCGATATGTCTTATTGAATAGTGTCAGTTTCTTATAAGTCTAGATGTATTATCATTTTCTTCACTTTACATCTTCTAGGCTTACTTTTGTTGTAACCTTAGTTTTCTTTCTCAAAATATTTTTCAAAAAAAACCAAAAAGATTTTTTGATTATAGAGCTCTATGTACGTATGGTTTGTAGCGAGTTGTTCTTCAAGATGAGATTCATAAGTTGGCATTAAATGCATGATCTCAATTTAAATTTTTTCATCTTTACCTACATTGTGAGTAATTTTGAATACACAAGGCATGTGCACATTGAGCACACTTAGTGCGACTGATTTGCATAAGCCTTGTATATGATTTCTGTTAGTTTGATCTATTCTCATGTTCTCTTCGAGAGTTGCACACTAGAGTGACCAATATTCATGTAACATACTTCTATCATTAACTCTCTATCTTGACATATGTGAAAGCCGCTATGGATGTATATCAAAATATGCACCATCTGAGTAAAATTGAACTTGCCCACAAAAAAAAAAAGAAAAAGAAAAAAACCATGAGTTCTTCAAAAGAAACAAATTTAGCTCATAAAAAGTTCAAAACTTGAGCTAATTAAGGGGGAGTTTCCATATTTGAATCGCACAAGCATGATTGGTCATTGTTCTATGTGTGTAGCTGTCACAAGAATTTGAATAGACTTATTAAGTTTTATCTTTGCTAAGTGTTCATGTAAGTCTATAGCTTTCGAGTTCATTAGGAACATCCACTTGGCTATGTTGACAAATTATACCTTTGTGCTTAAAGATGCTGAAATTTCAATTCATTGAGTGTATTTTGTGCTCGATTCTTGATCAATTTATGAAGACTCCTTACTACTCGTCATATCATGCTAGGTGATTTTTTTTCAAACTTGTTAGGGTAGTGTTTCTCCAGAAAATTGTGTTTTATGTTGGAGTTTTTCAAATTTAGATGCTTGTCTACTGAGGCTCTGTTTTTTAGCCTTCTTAGTATTTGCGTTCAAACGCATCATACAAGCGCTCGAACGGCAATGGTGTTCAAACGGCCCATTGGGCATTTGAACGGTCGACGGTTTGGGGTTATAAAATCTGACTTTTGGGTTCATTTTGCCATGACCCATCCTTTTCACTCACCTAGTACTTTCGGGGATACTTCACAAGGGGTTGTTTTTGTCATCTTTCGAGGTTAGTTTGGTCTATTCCATTCCTATTAAAGTGATCTACATCACTTAAGCTTCCTTTTGACAGATCATTTTTCGAATTTCAACCCTATTTTCCCCCTTTTTCATCCATCTATGGCTCGGACTAAGACCCCAACTATCTGTGACGGAGCATTCACGTCTCGTCAGGTCGACCCCATGGTTCGGTTTAAGGCCCAACCCGTACTTGCGGAGCGGTTTGCGGATGTTGAATTCATTTGACAACTCCCATTACACCGTTTTTTCACTAAGAGGGGTTGGGCACGCCTTTTTTAGGCTAGAGGGACTGCTTACCCTGCCATTGTTAGGGAGTTCTATGGTCATATTCGAGGTCTAGATACCACTGCCTATACCTTGACCACCACAGTCCAACGAGTCACCTTGACTCTTACCACTGACTCCTTCGCGGAGCATTTTCATCTAGCCAAGTTGAGTCTCCTTACCCTTTTTCATCAAGCACTGCTCCACCTATGCAGGTTGTTTCAAATCATCTTTGGGCTCATGGTTTAGACTGGCCTATAACCATGATTCCTCATAAGACCTTGACTGAGCACTTTAGGATCCTCAATCTCTTTGCCTATTGGTTAGTTGATCCGCGCAACCATAAGACTTCGCTTAACCGAGATCGAGGTCGCCTCCTCTATGCCATTAGCACATGAGTTCTTATTGACCTTCCTTCGGTCATGTTTTCTTCATTACCTAAGGCGTATCACACTCATTCTCCTATTACCTTGCTGCCCTTTGGTGTCTTCCTTACCTCGTTTATACGGTAGCATGGTGTTACGGTGGTGCCCTGTGAGGCCTGTTTGACTTCACCAGCAGCGATGATAGATGTTACCGTGTCTTGGAGCCTTGGGTAGGCAGCTGCTCCACCACTATCTTCCTCTTCTAGTGATGAGGAGGAGATGGTTGAGCCGGATGCTGAGGATGAGGAGTCTTCCAAGTTTGATTCTTCCGAGTCTGAGACCGATGCACCTGACGAGTCTCCACCTTCTAATCACCTTTTGAGCGAGCTCTGTGACAAACAGCAGCAAATTCGTGAGGACGTCACTCGCGCTCTGTCTCACATGCCTAATAGCTTCACCACCATGAGTGGTAATGTGGCGGCCATTCGTACTATCTTGGAGCGCCAATTCTCGCCACCACCACCATAGGCGATGCGGCATTGATGTTTAGGGCTTATACTGTTAGGCATAGTTTTGCATTCTCATGTGTCAGTCTAAAGCTTTGTTTTTGGCTGTGTATACTTCATTATCCATGTGTTTGATGTTCTATGTTTATTGGATAAATGAAAGTATTTATTTTTATTATTTCTTCTTCTATGCTATTGTTGACAATTTGTAACAAAAAGGGGGAGTAATATGGTGTTGTTTTATTGGATCTGCCTGCTTTGCCTTTTGCCTTGCCTTGTTTGTTTTATTGTTTTATTGCTTAAGGTTGTTATTGCTTTTTCCCACACTTGCTTTTCATGAGGTTTGTTAAGTTGTGGATGTGTAGGCAGCACGTGTGATCTCTTGAAGACTCTTTGGACATGTTGAGATCTTGCTTCTATCTTACAATTGTCGTTTTAAGTCTCTACTTGTAAATCGTTCTTTATTGTGTTTTGTCACAGAATTGCCAAAAGGGGAGATTGTTAGGTTTTAGATTGGCGAATTCGGAGCAAAAGCACTTTGTATGTAATTCCAATATTTAGATAGATGAGTCAAAAAGTAGGAATGAATCAAGGTGCTGCAACAAAGGCAAAACAGAGAGAACAAAGACTTTGTCTAGCGTTCAAACAGCCAGCCAAGGTGTTCGAACAACTCACCAGAGCATTCGAACAGCACAGGCGTCCAAACGATGGGCCAAACCGTTCAAACGCATGACAGAGCTGAGGACTTTGAACTCCAATCCTTGTCTCGACTTTGACTTACACTTTGTTCAAGGTTCTGCAAATACTCCAAACTCTATATAAAGGCTATAAACCCTAGACAAACAATTTACACACTTGAAAATAATTCATCTAGGAGTTTAGGGAGCTTTATTGTGCCTTTCAAATTATTGGAGTGTTTTTCTGGTCAACCAAACAACTTCACACATTCGGCTTTGGCGAATTCCAAAAGTTGGCGTAGATAGCACGGGAGAACAGTGCATCGCGAGTTCAACCGATCAAATTCAAAACTTCCACTAGAGTTGGCGTTCAACGAGTTGGGTTGTAAGTTTATTCTTATAACTGTTCAAGGTTCATAGTGCTGAGTACGTTAGTGGCTATATGTGACCCCATGATTTTTTCCCTGGTTGATAAGATTTCCACACTAAAATCCTATGTGCCTTGTCTCTTTAATTTACTGCTTTAAACTTGCACATAGGATTGACGTACCTAGGTCATTTACCATTTGATATAGTTGGGTTAATTAAGTTAATTAATCCACGCTAACAGGCTTTTTCACAGAGGTAAATATATGTATGTATATAGATTTTGATTAGTAAATGCAAAGGTATCTATAAAACACAAACACAAGTCCAAAACATGCTACAAAGCAGACCTTGACCCATGAAGGAGGTATCGAGCCACGCAAAGCAACAATTCTCAAAGGAACCGTCAAAGCATATGTTCTGGACTTCCACTTCTCAAATGCTGCTTTGAATGCCTTATCTTCAAGGTCCTCCACAATTCTAGAATCTTCCACAACATTGTTGTCTGTGTTTAGAAGACAGTTGTGAGATTACACCAAAACAACTCTTTGACAAAACCATCCCCAAAGAAATTAAAATCATTTATATTAGGGCCTGCTTGGTAGGGCTTTAGGCCTAACTTTTTTTTAGCTTATAAGCAAAAAAGCTATTTTTTTTTTTTTTTTTGCTTTTTTGCTTATCTTTAGCTTATAAAAGCAAAAAAGCAAAAAATAAAAATAAAATAACTTTTTTGCTTATAAGCCAAAAAAGCAAAACCAAAAAATGCTATAAAAAAAAAGCTGTGCCAAATGGGCCTTTATTGCAAATAGAATTGTAACTTAAAACAAATGAACATATATAATTAGTTTTTAATTCAAAGGTAAATGAAAAAGTATAGGGACATTTAAAAAATGTAGCAATTGGAAGTGTTTCTCTTGTATCTTCTAACGCTTAGATATAGAATCATTTTATATCACAAAACAGTGTACACATTATACGGGACTTGTTCCTCTATAGTAAAATAAGATCTCAACAGTTCAAGAACTCAAAGCGAAACTCACCTTACCAGCTTCCAATCTAGAAACAAATAAATGAATAAACTGGAATAAAAAAGAAACACCAAAGAATTGTTTCTGGATAATCTTCCAAATCAATTAGATAATTTTTTACTTTAAAATTTGCATAGTCATCTTTGTAATAGTATTGAGTACTAGCTGGACACCTGCGTCGTCTGATTGCAGACACATCAAGCAAAACTAGCTAATTTACTAAGACTTGAACATTAATATTCTAATCACGATGCTCCAAGAGAGAACTTGAATTGATTGATCCATAATGTAGCTACCCTGAATTCTCTGGTCTTCAATCACTAGCCTTAAATAAATTATAAATCACAGAATCATCTATCGTCATAATATCAGTATTCAAGTTACATGAGACTTGTTCCACTCCAGTAAAATTAAGTCCCATAGATGAACTTTGATGTAAACTCACGCATCTACAATTCCAAGTATCTTCTCTTTTAAGTAATTCCCAAGAATCCCTATCCTGTGAAATAATTTTGAACTCCTTAAATTCAAATAGTCTTTGATTTGCGAAACTAAGTGAAACCCATTAAATAGTTGGGTACTCCATTTTCAGGGTTAGTGAGTCATCAACTCAGAATTAGTTAACACACTGCCAGTTAACATAAACAAGAACTTCAATGTCGTGATGATAAGTTATAGCTACCTTGAATTATCTGCTCTTCAATCACTGTCCGATGATTGGCAACAGCGACCACTGGAATCTGGGTGAAGGCAGCTGCCGTGCAGGCATGAATACCGAGGCCGACAAAGAGAATGGCAGAGGCGGCGAAATGCCGGAGCGAGTCCGGAGGCCGTTTGAGGGATTGTGGCCGTTCCGGGGAGTCGCCGGCCGGCGATTGGGAGTTCAGATTCTGGTCGTCAGATTCGCCAGGGACTGTTGCTGAGATTCTAAGATTCCGATGCCGAACAACCAGGGGCTTTGGGCAATGGCTTAAAGCAAAGTTAGGGCTAGGGTTAGGGTTTGGGAAATGGTTGATTGGGGCCGAGAGAAACGTTGATGAGAACAACGCCATACTGTGTTGAGAGAGTTGACTGATACGAGTGAATGTTTTCCTTTTGGTAGGGGAAGGCAATTCCAAGCCTTACATATTTTCTGGTTTGCTAAGCAAAATTTTCAAGAGCGGCAAACCTTCTCTATCAATTATCAATTAAATAAAGAGATAATTACATTGAGCTCCCTCGAGGTTACTACAAATACACGAACCCACTGTTGGTTTCTAAAATTACAACCCGCTCTTTCCTATTATGCCTTTAATTTATTTATTTATTTATTTATTTTTATGACATGAAATTCCATCAAGCCCAGCCTCTTATGAAGTATGAGGTCTTATGGATATATCCCAATATAAGCAGTGCTTCCAAAATCACGAGTATTAGGTGTTGGAAAAAATAAAGTATTATTTTTTTAATTTTGAATGAAATTGTAAATGAGATTTTTAAGAAGGTCTGATCCAATGCGTGAATCAAATTGACGAGCACGAATTATCTGTAAGAGAGTAACATAATGAGAATGTGTTGCCTTTTTGGGTCGAAGGCACTCTGAAGATTAAGTTAGCAAGCTTAATCGCAGTGAATCGAATAAAGTATTGAGGGTTAAAATTCAAGTGAACGTACCTTACCCTTTTAGTGCATGGGGGTATTTATAGGTTTTGGAATGTCTTGTTCCTTTTAGGAATTGGAATCAATCTTTTCCTTGGAATCTCCCTTTCTTAGTCGGTTTAATGTATTGGACTTATCCTTTATTTATCCTAGTTCACTTAGGAATATGATTTGTACTATGGACCTATTAGTCCTCATATCTTTTAAATTAAAATCCCTAGGCTAGCCCCTTTGAGTCTTAGCCTCTGATCAGCATGGGTCCAGCCTGCCAAGTTGGCAACCTGTGCCGACGTCCCTGGGCTGGTTTTCTCTTTGTCTTAGGCTTGGCTCTTATTGGGCCCACAATTGCCCCCTACCGCTTGCGCCATGTTTGGATTAATAAGGGGAATAAGGGCTGAGATTTGTATTTATGACCTGTCCTTTGATCTTCCATCATTTCAAGAGTTTATGCACCATGTTGCGGCTTCGTACTAGCTCGATGACTCAAGGGTTATGTTGCATCAACTGCCGAGGAGACCGTCTGGGTTATACGAAGTTATAGCTGCCGTTTCTCGACTTCTGAAGCAGCGGCAGGGTCTTCTATAAAGCGGGGGACTCCTTGCCTGTCCCTACCATTCTTGCTTGGCTTGAGAATTTTGCTGAAAGAGAGAACGGTCTTGCCTTAACACTGTAAGTTACTCTAACCTTGCTCTCTTTTTTTCTGCCCTCTTTTTTCGTGATCGTCCCCTGATGGCGACTCGCCTTAGGAAGTTTATGGATAGCCCGCGCGGCTATTTAACCAAGTTAACCTTGAGTTAGTTGCCTCCGATGACTATAAGATGGAAGAGACCGAGAAGAGATGCCCTTCCCTGTGATTGCCATCGTAGAGGGCAGCGTTAGGTTTCCCTTACACCATTTTTTAGCAAAATTCCTCCATCACCATAATGTGTCTCTGTCCCAATACACTCGAATGTTTATAGGATTGTTATGGGGATGCTAGAGTTGAACTGAATCCTTGGTGTTAACCTAGGCCTCACAGAGCTTGACTTCTTCTATACTTTGTGTAAGGTCAGGGGTGATAGCCGGAAAGTTTACCTTAAGGCGACCAACAAGAGTAGAGAAATAGTAAAATGCCTCCCATCTTAGGGTAAGGGCATAGAAGATGTCAGAGTCTGTGTTTTTGGCTCCTAGGAATTTAGCAATCTTCCTACCAACCAGAAGTCATTAGTACAATACCGTAGAATCCCCAAAGAATTAGGTTTGTGCCGACCTCTTACTTTTTATGCGTATTGATTTGTACACTTCTAATCTACTTCATTTTGGCATTTTCAAAATCTAGTAAGAAGGGTACAAAGAAGGCGACTTGGAGAGTCAACTTGAGCGACTTGCACAAGGTTTTGAACTATCGGGGCCAAGGTTGGCTTCACGATATTACAAGGGTCCCCCACATTTTGCTCAACTACCCACTTTAGGTTTTGTCCTTCATAGCCTCGTCTGGGATTCCTTCAAGCGTAATTGCCCAACTAGTAGAGGAAGGTGCAACTGGCGACTTTGCTGAGATTCCCATCGAGATCAAGATCGAACGAGTACTTCTTAATAATTAGGTGACTGTTGTTGATCTGCCTGTTGACACATTACTGCCAATTGAGGGTGCGGGGACTCGAGTTGTTGAAAACATCATCCTAGTGACCTCGAGGGTTGCCTTTTTGAGCTAGGCATTATTCGAGTTGCCCATAATTCCTACTGACGATCTTGTCAATACTTTTAGTGGTAAGGGTAATCTGATCCATGATATTTCTTTTGAGCGGTCAAGTTCCTCTGACTCGACATCAATATCAACTCCATGCACAGCGTTCGACCACTGAGTTGTTACCAAGATTCGGAGAAAACGGAAACTAGTTTAACCTTCGTCTTCAAACTCTGATTGCTTTAATAAGATGAACTTGAAGGAGTTGATGATCAAGAAGGCTGCAAAGCAGCTTAAGAAGGCGAGAAAGCTAGAGGTCGATGCTATGAAGCCTAGACCACCTCCTCTTGCTATTGTGGAGGTCAACTCAACTGAACCTAAAAAGCAGAAGAAGGAGACGAGGTCGTTGAAGAAGAAGTCAACGGCAAAGGATTCTGCTGTTGTGTTGGTGATGAAAAGATCGTGGGTTACGCCAATAAATCCTAGTCCGGGTGCTAGAATTACTGCTAATGATGCCTACTTTGTAGTCATTCAACTCGAAATAGGTGGCCATCAGATGTTGACACATGAATCAATGATCAACTCGGTTGGCATGGCAATGGGTGTGGTCCAAAATGCTCTTCAGAAAGTCGACCTTGATATGCTGGGGACAAGTAATGACATGTCGATCTTCCTAGGGGCCTTTCATGACTCCTTTTTGGTAAACTTCTCAGCGTTCATTCCCTTCTATTATGTCGATTCTGTATCCATTCTTAAGGTTATTTTTATTTTTAGTGCTCACTTAATGCTTTGGAGGCCATGCACCATTTTCGAGTTTTATCCAGTGAAGCCTCCGAGGTCTCCAAGAAGCACATTAAATTGTGCGATGAGCACAAAATACTTATAGATGAGCACTCTAAGCTTAAGGAGGAGTGGATAGAAATGAAGAAGGTAGAACTTCGGGCCAAAAAGGAGGCTGAAATGGCAAAGATTTCTTTGAATCAAGTCAGCACTGATCTAGACAGGAAGAACGCCGACTTCTCAAAACTGGAAGCATACAATGTTGTGCTTTCAGTGGATCTGTACAAGGCAAAGGCCGAGGCCGAGGCCGAGGCGAACTATAAGCAGGGCGTATCTGATAATACCCAGGATTTTGTGTAGTAAATGATAAATCTATCTTAGTCTATCTTCGTCTAAGGTTGGCAAGGGGCATTAAAGGCGATGAAGGTCGAGAACTCTTTTCCTCTCTAGAAAGACATCCCCAACTATCTAAAGATAGCAGTGGAGGGCGATTCTAAGGGTCCACCCGCAGCTTCAGGAGCCATTGAGATCCCATTAGAGGCAGTTAATATCTCTGAGGCGTTGAAGACTCAAACGACTGAGGTTGCTACTGAAGGTGGTCCACTTGTTGTTCCATCGGCTGAGCTTGTTGTTAATGAGTCGGCTAATCTTGCTATAGAACCCATTATAGATATTGTACCTTAGTTTTTAGGGCTTTTTTTTTTGTTTATCGCTGAAATATCTGTACCTTCTTTTTGTTCTTTAATGACAGAAAGCTTTTTATGCCATTACAGTCTTGTTTATCTTTTTGAATGACTTTAGATTTTACTGCTTTTTGTAATTCTGGCGTTGATATTCTTGCTTCCTTCATTTTAGTAAAGCCAGATTATTAACATTTGGTTTTTCTTTTGTTTGGCCTTTATTAGCCGACTTGCTCCACTCTAGCAGGACTAAGTTTTTACACTTGGTTTTTTTTTTCTATAAGGCATTCATTAGCTGACCTGCCCAACTTGGGCAGGACTAAGTTTTTACACTTAGTTTTTTAATAAGGCCTTCATTGGCCGACCTGCCTAACTTGGACATGATCAAGCTTTTAAACTTAATTTTTTAATAAGATCTTTATTGGCTGACCTGCCCAACTTAGGCAAGACCAAACTTTTACACTCGATCTTTTTGGCCTTTATTGGCTAACTTGCCCAACTTGGACAAAACTAAACTTTTACACTTGATTTTTTGGCCTTCATTGGCCGACTTGCGCAACTTAGATAGGACCAAGCTTTTACACTTGATTTTTTATTGTCTTCCTTAGTTCTTTACTTTTAGCATGGTTTTGAATATCAGTGTCGCTAAGTAATCATTAATTCATTAATCATACACAACTTGTGCGAATAAAGAAAAACATCAATGTCAAATTTCTACTAATAAATTTCTTGAGATTATTCGCATTCCATGGTTGGGGTAGCTAGCGCCCTTCTTCGATAGTTTGTAGCTGGTATGCCCCCATGCCAACTTGGTATGCAATTTTGTATAAACCTTTCTAGCTACAAAAGCTCTTGGTTGAACCCGCTTGTTGTAGGATCTGTTAAATTGTTGATGATAACCAGTAAGTTTAAGTAGGGCAACCTCTCTCTTTTCTTTGATGTGGTCTAGGTCTCTTGCAAAGGTTTGATCACTAAGCCCAGTGTCAAATGCTGCCGATCTGATTATTGGGAGTCCAACTTCCAGGGGTATAACTACTTTAACCCAATATGCCATTGAGAAGGGGGTTTCCCCAGTAGACCTCCTTGGAGTGGTTTTATAGGACCATAGGACACTGTGCAACTCTTCTACCCATCTTCCTTTAGCTTTTTCCAGCCTTTTCTTAATTTCGTTCAGCATTGCTTTGTTGGATATTTTGGCTTGTCCGTTGCACTGTAGATAGGCTGGTGTTAAATAATAATTTCTGATTCCAAGTTCATCATAGAATCCTCTTAATATATTTTTGTCGAACTGGGTGCCATTGTCTGAGACCAGTGTGCATGGTATGTCAAACCTTGTAATTATGTTCCTCCAAGAAAATCTTTTCGCATCCTATTTCCTTGGTTGTTGACAAGGGCTCTACTTCCACTCACTTGGTGAAATAACCTGTTGTGGTGATGAGGAAGCTCTTGTTTCCCAGAGCTCAGGGCAGAGGGATGACTATGTCTAATCCCTATTAGGCAAAAGGCCAAGGGTTGGTAATAATTGTGAGGTCTTCGGTTGATTGGTGGATTAATGGTGAGAACTTCTGGCACTTCTCTCACTTAAGCACATACTAAGCTGCATCCTTTTGCATACAAGGCCACCGATATGCCCTGCACTTTGTCTGGATGAATGTAATATAAGTAAGGTCCCATGAAAAATCTCCTATACAACTCCTTGTTGGGCGACAACCAGTACTTCAGGAACTTATGCTTTATTCTCCTGGCCTCATTTTTGTCCTCAAGCAACTCATCTTTATCGAGATAGAGAATGATTGGATCCCTCCAAATTGGTCCAAGTTGTTCGATGGCCAGTATTTGCTCCTCCTCTTAAAAGATGCTCAAATTGACCAAGGTCTCAATGTGGATTGTTCTCTTCAATCCAAACTTTAAGGCTGCTGCGAGTGTTGCCAAAGTATCAGCGTGGGCATTATTATCATAGCTGATTTGGCTTATTTTATATTTTTTGAACTTTTTCATCAATTCTTGTGCCTTTACGAGATACTGTGCCATCTTATCATTCTTCGCTGCATATTCACCCATTATCTGGTTCACCACGAGCTGTGAGTCTGAATAGATGTTTATCTCAACAATATTTAGCTCTACAGCATGGCGAAGTCCTAGGAGTAGAGCCTTGTATTATGACTTGTTGTTTAAGGCGGTAAACTCCAGTTTTATAGCTTGTTCGATTTCCATGCTATCTGGTATGATCAGAACTATAACCGACCCTACCCCCTATCACTGGATGCTCAGTCTACGAAGAGTTTCCAATGATCAACAGTCTCCCATAGCTCTAACGTGAGATCGTTCTCTAGTCGCTTGACGATAGGTGTTGGATTGGCTTCATGTGGCAGTTCGATAGAAAATTCAGCAATAAAATAAGCAAGTACCTGGCCTTTTACCACTGATCTGGGTTAATACTTGATATCAAACTTGCCCAACTCCACTGCCCAATTTGCTATCCTGCCAGAAAAGTTTGCTCTTCGGAGGAGTGGTTTCAACTAATGATCAGTGAGGATAATGATAATATGGGCTCTGAAGTAGAGCACCAACTTTGGTGATGCCACCACTAACGCGAGAGCCAATTTTCCAGAGGTAGATATCTTGTTTCTTTCCCCAAAAGAGTCTTGCTGACATAGTAGATTGGCTTATGTTGTTTGTCTTGCTGCCGAAATAGGACGACGCTGATGACGTGCTCTAAAATAAACAGGTACAGATCAAGTTTCTTATGCTTGAGCGAAGTGGAAAGGAGTGGTGGCTGGGCCAAGTATCTCTTTAGATCGACAAGGGCTTGATTGCAGTCTGGTTCCCAGCTAAACCGCTTTTGTTTCTTTAATAGTCAAAAAAATGGTTGGCACTTATCTAAGATCGACTAATGAACAGATTAAGAGTCGCTGCCATCCCAATCAACTTCTGAACTTTTTTGATATTTTTTGGGGCTTGGTTGTTCTGGATTGCACTAATTTATTATGGATCTATTTCAATTTCCTGGTGCATAACCAAGAATCCTAAGAATTTCTTTGAACTGACTTTGAACATGCATTTAGAGGTATTGAGCCTCATCTTGTACTTCTTCAGAATATCGAATACTCTTTTTAAGTTGTTAAGGTGAAGCCTGCTAACCTTGCTTTTGACCACCAAATCATCAATGTATACTTCAAAAGTACTGCTGATGTGTTCTTTAAACATTTTTGTGACTAGTCTTTGATAGGTAGCACCGCCATTCTTCAGCCCAAAAGGCATAACTTTATAGCAAAAAATAAACCTTGAGGCGATAAAGGCGATCTTCTCTTAGTCATCTTCGTGGAGTGGTATTTGATGATACCCACGATAGGTATTGAGGAAGCTCATTCTTTCATATTTTGCTATCGCATCCACGAGTTGGTTAATCTTTGGTAGAGGGAAAGGGTTCTTGGGGCATGCCTTGTTTAGGTTGGTGAAGTCCACACATACCCTCTACTTGTTGTTCTTCTTTTTCACCACAACTGTGTTGGACAATCAACGTGGGTAGAAGACTTCTCTAATTGTCCACACTTTAAAAAGCCTTTTTACCTCCTCAATTATTGCAGCTACGTCTTGTGTAGCTACCCTCCTTCCTTTTTGCACCAAAGGTCAGTACTGTGGGTTAACATTAAGTCTATGATAGGCTACCTTTGGATCAATTCCTGACATATCATAGGGGGTCCAAGTAAAGATTTCAATGTAGCGCCTCAGTAGCTCAATCAATAATTTTTCTTTGTTTTTGGGTAGGGATGTGCCGATCACAAAGTAATTCTCCTCGTCATACTGATCTATCTCTATCCTTTTTAGGTTTTCTACTGCCTTCTTCTTAGGTGTTTGTCTAATATCATCAATAGTGGGTATGCCCTCATGGAGCTTCATCATTTAGACCTTTCCCACTTTTTCTTTGGTGGCATAAGCTGCTAGGAAACACTATTTTGCTGTTAACTGATCTTCTTTTATCTCCCTGACTCCTTTAAGGGTTGGGAAGCGAATTAGTTGGTGATAAGTGGATGGTATAGCCTTCATCAGGTGCAACCACGTCTGACCTATTATTGCATTATAGGGGGAGGGCATGTCAACAACTAGGAACTCTGTATGAAGCGTAATTCCTCCCGCAGCCACAGGTATTGTAACCTTTCCCAGCGGCCATACTAGGTTTGAACTAAAGCCGATCAGAGGGTTCATAGATGGCTGTAAGCCAAAATCTTTTAACTCCAATTTCTTAAAGAGGTCGTAATACATGACCTCTGATGAGTTTCCTTGATCGATTAGAATTCTCTTAGCATCGCAATCCCCTAATCACAACATCAATACTAGTGTATCATTGTGAGACATTTGAACTCCTACTAAATCGTCATCAGTGAAAGTTATAGCCTCAATAGCTCTGTCAACCTTGACTTTCTTGGCTGAAGGCTTAATTTGCATCACTTATCTCAAGTGCGTTGCTTTTTGGATCTTTGTATGATACTTGTGTGGATCTTCCTGTGCTGACCCTGTCGATCCATGTAAAACTGCAATTACTCCCTTGTGCTTCCTTCCATGGGGCATTATCCTGCTTACTCTACTCTGCCTTCTGATTAGTCTTTTCATGATCAATGTAATGGTTGAGGTGGCTAGCTTTTGCTAGTTCTTCTAATTGACTTTTGAGGTGCCTGCATTGCTCTGTCCGGTGCCCCTTTTTCCTATGGTAAGAGCAAACTGCTCGCTGCACTCCTCAATTTGTTATAGGCCTCCCAATAGCGTCTTGTAAAGGCTCATAACCCTTCCTTGTCCTTTTTCTGTAAGGTTAGCAAGTAGTCTACCTCCTTAGGTTGGTTGTTATTTGAGATGAAACGGGTGGTGAACAGTTTGGCAAGTTATCTCCAACTTGCTACTATTCTGGATGACAACTTGTCAAACCATCGTAAAGCTAATTCGCCAAGGCTTGATGGAAAAACTTAGCACATCAGGGACTCATCACTACTCCATAGCGCCATCATTTGTTTATAGTGCTAGACATAACTGACTGGATCCAACTTCCCATCATAAGGTGTAAACTTTGGTGGCGTGAACTTTCTTGGAGGTTTATAGGCCTCAATCTCCTCTATAAAGGGTGTGGACGCAATCTGATCAAGTGCTCTTCTAGTTATATCATGGACAGTTCGTCCTTTATGGTGCTTGTCCCTATTGTCTAACCGCTTATTCAACCATCGGTCCCAATGTTGCTGCTCTGGATCTGCTCTTACCAGATCTCTTACCAGTGTCTTATTCTTTTTATGATACTGATCTTTCTCTATATCTTTATAGTGTCCAATACTTGAGGTGTGGCTTACGGTTAATCGTGCAGCAACGAGGCTTATGCTTCTTTAATTCATTCTTCTTCTTTTACACCAATCTGGAAATCTACCGAAAACTCATCCATCTCTTTTAGCAATTTTCTCCTTCATAGCTTCAACCGTTGACCTGACGTGGGTGATCTCTTCGTCCCGTTGCCGGAGTTCGTGCTCAGGGACATAAGTTACTAGGCATCTGTCCATTAGAGGGTGAAGGATTCAAGTTCCTACAATAGCTCCTTCAATGATTTGGATTTTTGACATAATATGGAGCCCGCCGTAGTTCCTCTTGTCTTCCCCAACGATTTCCACCAGGGACTTTTATCTCCAATTTAATCAAACGACCTCCTAGAGTTTGTGTTGAATCATTGTGACGACTTGACAAGTAAGTGTCGTCATGTCTATGAACATCATGGCTATCTTCAAGCTTCGCTTGACTCTTTCTTTGAGAAAGCTAAAACTCATCATTGTGCAAACCTTCCACAGACGACGCCAATTATAAGTGAGATTTTTAGGAAGGCCTGATTCGATGTGTGAACTAAATTAACGAGCGCGAACTATCTACAAGAGAATAAGATAATGAGAATGCATCGACCTCTTTTAGGTCGAAGGCACTCAGATGATTAAGTTAGCAAGCTTAATCACAGTGAATCAAATAAAGTATTAAGAGCTAGACTCAAGTGAACGTACCTTGCCCTTTTAGTGCATGGGGTATTTATAAGTTTCAGAATGTCATGCTCTTTTAGGAATTGGAGTCAATTTCCTCCTAAGAATCTCCCTTTCTTAGTCAGTTTAATGTATTGGACTTATCCTTTATTTATCCTAATTCACTTAGGAATAAGATTTGTACTCTGGACCTATTAGTCATAATATCTTTTGGATTAAAATCCCTACGCCAGCCCCTTTGGGTCCTAGCCTCTTATCAGCATGGGCCTGGCCTGCCAGGTCGGCAACCTTGGGCCGACCTCCCTAGATTGGTCTTTTATCTGTCTTCGGCTTGGCTCTTATTGGGCCCATAAAAAGTTGTTTGGTTGTGACCACTCGAAGACACCTTTTGAATGGTGACTTTTAGGAACAGATACCTTATTATATATATATATATATATATATATCCCTCTAGAGTTTTGCATAAAAAGAGTTTTATTTTTCATTGCATTGGAGAGAGTCCTACATAATTCTAGTTTAAAGGCGTACAGATTGGAGTGCACTTTCTGTGTATGGGAGATCGTTGTATCTTGGGAGACAGACGTCTAAATCCTTTTGCACCTTTGTGGGGGACGAATTTGTCTTAAGGACAAAGAGTCCAATTCTAGCATTGATCAGTACTCTACAAATATCTGACTTCCTATATTTTGTGAGTTTAGTAGTTTGTTTTTCTCTTACTTTGTTGTATTTTATTCTTATTTGGTTATATCTTTGAATTTTGTAATTCTGCAACGTATCTTTATTCAGTGTTATTTTAATCTGAGTATCACAGTGACACAAATATTCACAAACACAGAGTCGTAATACAATCCGTAACAGTCTTAAGACAAAATCGTAAAGTGTTTATTACTTTCATGTTTGTTGATTATATATGCGTTACTATTTTGTTCAAATTCTGTATTTTTTTAGTTTTTCTAAAATAAGGACTTCTAATATTTTACAGATTACTTTTCTAATAATTAGATTTTTAATTTGTTTCAAATTGCTGCAAATTTGTGTTGTTTTGTGTTTGTTTAAAATTAATATTTATATTTTTTGAGTTTGTCAGAATTGATCTATTGAATAATACAACAGATCAATACCCAGAAACAAGAATAACATTTAACGTTCAAATTTTAAAATCGGGCATATTCTGTAATTTTAGAAAGTTTTGGGCTTTGTACTATAATTACAAAAACTATTGGGGAGGATAATGTAACTTTATAGCATTTTAGGGTATATACTGTAATTTTATAAATTATAAGGGTGCAGTTAACAGAAAGCTCTTGGGCTATTTTGTAGTTTTTGAAAATTTGGGTCCGCACTATAATTTTAGATTTTTTTGGAATTGTGTTTCTATTGGAATTACGTTTCCTTTTGTATTCAAAGTTTAGATAGTTCATGTTTGCTTTGTTTGTGAATTTTTTGAATTATTTTTGTTTTTTTTTTTTGTTTAGTACTAGTTACAAATGAGACTGTTATCGGGTTTACCCCTATAACTGTTTCGACCCTTGCACCTACTCATGTTCCTGTTAACCATGGAGAAAAACTTGAGAAGTTCAATAGCACTTATTTTATGAGATGACAATAGAAGATGTTTTATCTTAGTACTTTGTACTTGACAAAGTTTCTTCATGAAGATGTTCCTACACTCATAGAAGATGCGGATAAGCAAACTATGGTTGCTGTAGAGGCATGGAAACATGCAAATTTTTTATGCAGGAATTACATCCTTAATGGATTGGATAATGCACTATACAGTATTTATTGTTCAGTCAAAACGGCTAGAGAATTGTGGGAATCCTTAGATAAAAAATACAAAACAAAGATTTTGGATCAAAGAAATTTATTGTGGGAAGATTCCTTGATTACAAGATGTTAGATTCCAAAACAGTGATCAGTCAAGTGCAAGAGCTTCAAGTGATTTTACATGAGATTCATATCGAATTAATGTTATTGAGTGAGTCTTTCCAAGTGGTTACAATCATTGAAATATTGCCACATTCTTGGAGGGATTTCAAAAATTATCTAAAGCATAAATGCAAGGAAGTGAAACTTGAAGAACTGATTGTGAGATAGAAGAAGACAACTGTGCTTTTGAAAAGAAGAATGAAAGTAATTCCATGGCTTCTAAGGCAAATGTGATGGAACAAGTGCAACAAACCAAAAATCAAAGGAGGAAGAGTTCTGGTGAAGGCTCCAAAGGAGGTGACTCTAAGAGGTTCAAAGGCAAGTGCTACGTGTGTGATACACTTGGGCATCGTGCTAAGGATTTTCGCAAACATAAAGATCAAGAGAACCTTAAGAAGAAATCAACATAAGCCAATGTGACTGAAGTGGAAAACCTTTTTGTTGTTATCTCTAAAGTGAAATTGGTTGGTAATACCAAAGAATGGTGAGTGGACACTGGGGCTACTCGTTATATGTGTGCCAACAAATGGATGTTCTCATCTTACCAATTTATGGATTAAGATTACTTTACATGGGCAATTCGGCAACTTTCAAAGTTGAAGGTCTAGGAAAGGTTGTGTTAAAGATGACGTCTGGAAAGGAGCTTACTTTTAATAATGTCTTTCATGTGCCAAACATTCGTAACAATCTAGTTTCTGGATCATTGTTGAGTAAGAAGGGTTTTAAGTTTGTTTTTAATAGTGACAAGTTTGTACTCACCAAGGGTGGGATGTATGTGGGCAAAGGGTACTTGAGCGACGGGCTTTTTAAAATGAATGTAATGTCTGTTGTTTCTACTATTAATATAAACAAGTCTTCTATTTATATTCTTGAGTCTTTAAATGTTTGGCATGGTAGATTAGGACATGTTAACTATGATACTTTGCATAGATTAATTCATTGAGTTTACTTAAATTTGATATTGATGCCAATTATAAATGTGAGATATCTGTAGAAGCAAAATTGACTAGAACTCCATTTCATTTAATTAAAAGAAGTACTGAACCTTTAAAAATAATTCATAATGACATTTGTGACTTAAAAAATTTTCAAATTATAGGAGGTAAAAAGTACTTTATTACTTTCATTGATGATTGCACTCGATATTGTTATGCATTTTTGCTAAGAAGCAAAGATGAAGCATTAGAAATATTTATACGTTACAAAAATGAGGTTGAGAACCAACTTGTTGGTTTTATGGGGGCCAGCAATCGACTTTTGACTCGGTTGGGTCTTATAGGGGACCCACATGGAGTACATGACTTGCCAACCCGTAGTGCTTACATGGTGCAGACTCTTATGCCTACCTGCCATTTAGTGTAGGGCTCTGTGCTGCTAAAGGATAAGGAAATAAAGTTGTGCTTTGGCTAACAACAATTACTTTTAGTGCAGTAGTAAGCGCTTGATCTTAAACTTGGTATCAGAGCCTGGGCTCTTATAGTGAACTTAACCGTCTTAGAGTAACTTATGACAACCATTTTTAGTACTTCCCTTGTTGAAGGTCAATCGACAAATAGACCACCATTGTTTAGTGTCACAAATTGTAACTATTGAAAAGTTAGAATGAAAGTATATATTCAAGCTACTGATTATGAGTTATGAAAAGTTATTGTTAGTAGTTCTAGTACACCAACTAAGATTGTAGAAGGAAAAAATGTGCTTAAGGAAGAAAGTGAATGGAATGCTAGTGATATAAAAAGTGTTCAATTAAATGCTAGAGCTATGAATGTTCTTTATTGTGCTCTTATTGCAAATAAATTTAATCGTATATCTACTTGTGAATCGACTAAAGATATATAGGATAAATTAAAAGTTACACATGAGGGAACTAATCAAGTCAAATAATCTAAGATTAGTATGCTTGTTCATAAATATGAATTGTTTAAAATGGATAATGTCAATTTCTGACATGTTTACTAAATTCAATGATATTATAAATGTTTTAAAAACTCTTAGCAAATCTTATACTAATGTTGAATTGGTGAGAAAGATTCTTAGGTGTCTACTAAAGAATTTGGAGCCGAAAGTCACCGCTATATAAGAAGTCAAAGACCTTACAAAGCTTACCATGGATGAGCTCTTGGGTTCACTCATGACTCATGAACTTACCATGAATGGTGATGAAGATGAATGAAAAGGAAATAAAGATCTTAATTTGAATTCAACTATTAAAAATGCTGATATTTATGATGATGGAGAAAGTAGCAATGAAAATGAGGAGCTTGCTATGATCACAAGAAAATTCAAAAGATTTCTAAGAAAGAAAAAGTGAAGTGAGAAAATGCTCTCAAAGAAAGACATCATTGTATACTATGAATGCAAAAAACCCAGTCACATGAAGTCCGAATGTCTAATGCTCAAGAAGATAAAAAAGAAGGCCAAAAAGAAAATTGTGGTGATATCTTAAAGTGATAGTGAAGAAAGCAACTCCAATGAAAATGATAGTGATGATGAAGTTGCTAACCTATACTTAATGGTAAAAGAAAAAGATGAGATATATTACTCTATTGATGTTACATGATAGAGAAAAAAAAAAAATATATATATATATATAAATGTGTATTTATTTTTTTATTATTAAAAAATTGTGACATACTTTTAAATGTTTTGAAAGTTATACGTATGATTTTACAAGATCATAATTGATTGCTGCATTACATATGTTTTTATGAATTTTAGCCTATGTATTTCTTGATATTGAAAGGAAGACAAATATAAATTGTTGAGATTTATAAAGCATGTTTGGTTTTGAATCGAATATATCTTTTATATCTAAACATATGTTATTTTTGTGGACATCAGAAGGAAAATATATATGGGTTCATATTTTACAAAATTTTATCAGTTTTATATATGATTATTTTTTTGATGATAACAAAGGGAGAGAAATGTAATATCTCGAACCTCTATTATCTGAATTAATGTGAATTTTTCTAAATTCCATATTATTCTAATGTGCCTTTGGGTCAAGATGACCAATGATAATACATGTTGTAACCTATGCTCCCAGTGTGAGACACATGGGATTAATTCTCATGTGTATCTTCTAATTACACACACTCATAATACACACACACACACACACACATGCACACACACGTGCCATAGAGGAAGAAGAAGAAGAAGAAGAAGAAGAAGAAGAAGAGAAAAGGTTGAAGATCTCAACACAAGCTTGGAAGCCATTATTGGAGCTTGAAAAGCGTGAGAGAGAAATGTATGAACTCCAAATCTTGTGTATAGTTGTGTGTATGTGCGTTGTAGTTATGTTGGGTGACTCCTTTGAGTCCCAATTAGTTGGATTTTGAGAGTTTGTAAGCTTCCATAGATGGATTGCTAGTTGGTGTTGAAAACCCCCTAGAAGCATTGGTGGAGTTTGGAGTGGTTTGGATTTGGATCTAAGGCTTGGAGAAGCCATTTTTGAACCAAAGTGCAGGGACCGTCCGGACGCTCTGCTGATGGGCATGTTGAGCTCTTGGGCTGTTCGGATGCTTTGCTGACATTGGTGCTTGATAGCTCTGACACTGTTTAGTAAAACGGGCATAACTTGGTCCAGAAAACTTGAATTGATTCACCATATGAAGTATTGAAAAGTAGACTCATAGACCTTTGTACTTATAGAAAGTCTGTACTCTAATTCCTTAAATATTGGGAGATATTGACTTTTAAAATTTCTGTCAACAACATTGTTCTTCAGAATTTTAGTCCATTTTTCATGGGACATAACTTTTTCATTCGAAATGTATTTTTGACTTATAACCTGTCAAATTAAAGGTCGTTCAGCCTATTTTCAAGTAAAATTGACCTAGAATATAGTCTCATTTTTTTGATGAGAATGAGATGCATTGAATGAACTGGTGTTGAGGGTTCAATGTTTTAAACCTCAACTTTTATTATTCATGCTTTGCTTTGGGATCTTGTTTTTGATGCTTTTATGTACTCTATGCGTAAGAACACCCTTGTTTAGCACAAATCCCCAAGGATAGAGGTGAGTAACGATATGCCATGAGTAAAACCCTATTATTTTTCAAATGTTTTAAGTCCAGTTACATTTCATGCAATGTTTTACATATGTTTTCAATGCATCAATGTTTATGTTCAATTATAAGTGTCATACATTGAAATGCATGCAAGTTATACTTATGTTATGAATTGAAACCCGTGGACTAGAATGTTTACATGAAAGAGATACAAGATTTCCAATGTATAGTGCTAACTCGAGATCTTTTCGTGGTAAGACCTTAACCTCACTTGATAGTCCTACGATAGGGGATGTGAAATAAACTATCGACATGTTAGGAGATGTCCATTGGCCTAAACAACCTTTGTGTGGCCTAAGAGGGTTACTATAAAACCTAGTCATGTGTCGAGTTATAGCACACTTATACTTTTAGAATAAGAATCAAGATTTGTTCAAATAATTATGATAAGTTATGTTATGATTTATCACGAACAACGATATGTCACATCTCTCTTTTATGATACCATGTTTTGAAATGATAGAGTGTTTCAATATGATACTTATGCTATCTATGATTTAAAGCCTATGCATTCACGTTTTCAAGTTCATACTCTATATGCATAAATGTTTATCTATGTCAGTATACTAGATGTAAATGCTAGTCTATGGTATTTTCATGCTCGTGCATTATTGTTATTCACTAAGAGTTAGCTTACATTTTCTCAAATGTTTTCAGGTAGCTGTAAGCACCCCATTTTTGACTGCTTGGTAGTCTCCGGTCCGTCCAGACTTGTAGTCAAGTCAATATGGATGTAATCCAATTGAAATTGACTTTCCAAGTCTAATCCAGTCTATCCATCGCTTCACGGGCCCCCCAGGCCCAAATAGAGGCAAAATGACTGAAATGCCTTTAGGGGCATTGTTCTGTCCAATTCCAAATCAGGCGTGTCTTTTCGAAGATGGTAAGTCCCCTTTTCAATTCCAAATTAGGCACGTCTTTTCGAAGACAGTAAGTCCCCTTTCCAAATCCAACAGGCACGTCTTTCTGAAGACGGTAAGTCCCCTTTCTAATTTCAATTCTAATCCCTCTCTCGAGACAGTTGATTCCTCAAGATGGCAATTCTATCCAATCTGGTATGTTTTCCGAAGAAAATCTCTTCGGAATGGTAAGTCCCTTTAAACCTGTCGACCGGGATGAGACCCCAAGTCCCCTATATGGTAGAACGGTCCACCTTTGGCACTTGCTAGCTCGCCAATGCAGAAATGTCCATTTAGGCACGTCTTTCGAGAAAGTTGATTCTCAGGCGCTAAGTCTCTTTAGCAGCTTCTCGAGATCAGGCAGTCTCAAGAATGATCGTGAACTGTCAGAGTAGCGAAAATACTCGCAAACATCGCAACCGTTAGAGTGGCGGAAATACTCGCAAATAGGTCGATATAGGGAATTGCCAACAAACTCCTGTATCATGAGACCGCCGTCGGAGTGGCGGAAACACTCAAAAGCTAGGTCAACACCGGTACCTACTAGCCCACTCTGGTGAAAAATGACCAAACTGCCTCTAGGGCCATTTTTTGGCACGTTTCTTGAGAGCACACCTAAGTCCTCAGAATGACAAGTTCCCCTTTCTAGATCGTCTTAAAAGCAATTCGGCATGAGTAGGTGCCCTCTAGTCCGTTTCGGGTCAATTCCGAGACTTTTCGGTCAAGATGACCATTTTGCTCCTAGGCATCCGAATGCCTCGGGAACCATACCGGCTCTAGGTATCAAACTGGTAACCTCCCGAGAATGCTTCCTATAGTATTCTTAACCTCTCTTTATCTTTCCGGATCATTCCGAGTCAGCTTCGGCAAACCCGGCGCAAAATGACTATTTTGCCTTTAGTTGGCCAGTCACATTTTCCAACCACACCGGCTCTGGGTATCAAATCAGTAACCTTTGGGAACATTCTGAATAATGTTTCCAAATCTCGAATCTTCTTCCAGTACGTTCCGAGTCCATCTCGGCAGCTTTCCGGCCCAGTTAACCATCTTGCCCCTAATAGCCTGGTCAACCCCTCTGACACATCCTATCCTCATTTTTCAAGTCAAATACATTCGGGACACTGTTGTAAGTGTTCCTATCCTTTTCTGGCCTTCCGGGCCAATTCTGGTCCTTTAAATCCTCCCGGACTTTCCGTAGTCACTCCTAGTAAAGCCAGGCTAAACATTGCATGGTAGTCATTAGTACAGATGCCCAAATCTTCTCAATATACATTACCTGCCAATCTTAAAACTTTCCTAATTGGCTGGTGGAGCCAAGCCAAAAAATAGCCTGGTGCCACTTTTAGTGGCGCCAAGAGGAAATTTGGCCTAGCGCCACTGCAACAGGCGCCAGGTCTATCCCATCTCTATAAATACAGAGTCTCTTCTAGCGTGAAAGAGGTCCGCAAGCTCAGTCTAAAAACCCTAATATTCAATATACAGAGCTCGTAGCCTCCCTAAACCCTAACTTCTCTAGGTTTTCCAAACCCTAGCCATCATGCACAAACCCTAGCCTCCTATACACACGTACACACCCCTATACACTTATGTGCTAGCCTCTAACCCTCCATTGAAGACTTGGATTGCTGCAACTCGAAGCTCTCGAAGACCAAAACAAAGCTCTCAAAGACTGAAGCAAAGACCGAAGAAAAAGCAAGAAAGCAAGGTGCGCAAGGCAAAGTGAAATAAACAAGGCAATGTAGGCTTTCTCTTTTAGTTTCTGCACTTCCCCCTCTCTCTTCTCTCTCCTAACCCACTTGGGTTTTCTTCTATTTTAACCCCCCATCTTCTTTCCCCCCTTTCTTTGCATGCTTGAAACAAGAGAATTCCCGGTCCATGTGTAGGATTAGACTATTGAAGGGTCACCATGTCGGGGGCTTTCTTTTAGTCTAACTGGAGACCACGTGGGTTCGGCCCCCTTTATTATGCGGTGAAGCTTTATCCTTGTATGTTCACGACCCCAGTTTGCATTGTGCATATCATGATCTTGCATTCTTCTAAAAATTCATTTTCAAACTCGTTTTCAAAGCTTGCATTAACATCGTTTTCAAACTTGCATCAAAATCTTCTTTTTCAAAACTTGTTTTCAAAATCACAATCCTAGAGTGATTCTAGCCTTTTCATGGCTAGGGTTGCTTTAGGAAAGTGTTATATTTAAAGTGACTAGTATAGTCTATATTTTTAAACCCTTGTTGTTTTCAAAACCACTTTCCTAAAGTGGTTTTAACCTTCTTATGGTTAGAATCGCTTTAGGAAAGTGAGACATTTTTATACTTTCTAAAAACTCTCTTTTCAAAAGTCTCTCTTTCTAAAACCCTCATTTTCAACATACTTTGCTAAAACTCTTCTTTACAAAGTTGTTTTCTAAAAACTCCCTCTAAAAATCTATTTCTAAAACTTTCTTTTCAACTCCTTTCCAAAACACCCTCTTCAAAAGTCCTTTCCTAAAAACACTTCGTAGGTTTCCTTCTTAGAAAACTCTCTCCAATCTCCTTTCTAAAATTGTTTTTCAAAAACTCCTTTCCAACAATCTCTTTCCAAGAACATATTTCGTAAAAGCTCCTTTCCAAAAACGTTTTCCTCAAAGTTCATTCTCCAAAGACGCTCCTTACGTTTCCTTCTTAAACAACTCTTCCCAAAAATCTCTTTCTAAAAACTCCTCACTAGGATTTCTTTTCAAAAACTCTCTCTTTTCAAAATTCACTTTCTAGAAACTCCTCTTTAGAATTTCCTTCCAAAAAATCTCCCTTTCTAAAAACTCACTTTCCAAAACTTTTTCCTTAGAGCCTAAGTTAAACCCTAGAACACAATTAGGAAACCCTAATTTTTCTTCCCAAAAACATGATTTCCAATCCCTTATTTTGGCCTCAAAACCTAGGTTTCCAAAACCTCTTGTTTTCTACATCAAAACTATACATGTTTCCAAAACCCCCTTTTCTACATCAAAACTATAGTCTTTCCAAATTTAGGGTTTTTAAAACTTTTCTTCCCAAATTCATGCCAAATCCAATTTTCCCTTTAGAAAGCCAAATCCAATCTTCTCGTTTAGGAAACTAGATCCAATCCTCCGTTTTTGGAAACAAATCAAAATTAGTTCTTCTTAGAAACAAAATCTAAATCTTTCTTAATTCAACTCCTTCCTAATCTTCTACTTTCCTAAATCTTAAGTTTCCAAAACTTGAACATAAAAATCTTTGCTAAATTTTAAAACTCAAAATCTAAATCTTTCCTAATTCAACCCTTTCCTAATTCTACCCCTTTTCAAATCTTAACTTTCCAAATCTAAGTCTTTAAATCTTTCTTAAACTCAAACTTTTCCTAATCTCAAGATTTTCTAAAACTCAAACTCTAAAACTTTTTAACTCTTAAACTTTCTAAATTTCAAATCTTTCTAAATCCAAAGCATTCTAAATTCGAAACTTTCTTAAGTTAAATCTTTCTAAACTTCCAAACTTTCTAAATTTAAAACTTTCTTCTTTTCAAAATTTCCTTATTTCAAAACATTCCAAATTTAAACTTTCCTATTTTGAAAACTTTCTAAATTCAAAACTTTCTTAAGTTAAATCTTTCTAAACTTCCAAACTTTCTAAATTCTAAACTTTTCTAAAACTTCAAATCTTTCTAAATCTAAAACTTTCTAAACTCAAAATTTTCTTATTTTCAAAATCTTTCTTAAAATGAAACTTTCTTAATTCAAAACTTTCCTAAGTTGAAACTATCCTAAGTCAAAGCTTTCCTAAGTTGAAACTTTCCTAAACCAAAACTTTCTCAAAATGAAATTTTCCTAAAATGACACTTTCCTAATTTAAACCTTTCCTAATTCGAACATTTCCTAAATCTAATCTTTCCAAATCTTCCAAGTCCAACATTCGAGTCAAATCTTTTCTAAAATCTTTCCAAGTGAAGTCCAATCCTTCTTTTCTAAGTTCCTAAGTCTAGGTTTCCTAAAACCAAGTCTTTCAAAACTAATCTTTTCAAATCTTCCAATCAAAGTCCAAATTTCCTATTCCTCCAATTCCAATTCGAATTCCAACTTCAACTCTCTTCCAATCATACCTTCTATTTTCTATCGGACTCTAGTCCGAACTACGACTGACTTGATTCCTCCAAAAGGATATGTAGGCAACCCTCATGGGTGCGGTCACAACATTTTTCAAATTTCTATTTCGACAACCTTTTTCGAGTCTCCAATCTATTTTCAAACTTCCAATTCCAAATTTCTATTTCCAAATCTCTATTTTCAATTTTCAAAACTTTCTTTCCAAATTCAAACTTCTATCTCTTCCTTTTCAAATCAAATCAATTTCTTTCCAAATCTATTTTTTCAACTCTCTTTTCTTCCACTTGCATATCATGTATCATGTTAAATTTCTTTTTAAACATTTCTTTTTCAAAGTGGATAGGATTGGTCATTTGTTAGTTAAAGACTCTCATAGGTGAAGTTAGGGTAAATAGACATGTAGGTACTGCAAGGGCGGGGTTGGGTGATGGCTTAGTGCGTCTTCCCTACACGTAACCAACTTCCGAACCTAAGATCATTGTTTTCGAAAGACCAAAAGGAGTTATTTTTCTAAAAAGGGCTTAATATTTCCTAAAGGTTGCTAAATAACCTATTTTCTTAAAAACCCTCTTTTGAGGAGATACTTTCAAAATCGTTTTCCAAAACCCTAAGTGTAGTCTTTAGATTATGCTTAGTTTTTAGGTGACCTAACTCACCTTAATCAAGTTAGGTGGTGACTCCAAATCTTTTTCCAAAAGCCCTTTATTTAAATTTATTTTCAATTCAAACATAGTCGTACTCATTCTTCTAGGAGGGTGAGTTCTAACGAGAGAGTACAGTGTTTTTCCTGCTTGTGTGTGTATTCCTCGAGTGCGAAAAATTTGGGCGCGACAGTAGCCAATTAAGGAGGCCCTAGGAGGAGGCCATGTGTGGATTTTGAGCTACAGTCCACAGGCTCATGTTATGTGTATTTGGGCTAGACCCTAATGTTTTATAATGTTATAAATGATATAACTGTGGTGGCCTTAATAGGTCTATAAGTACATTTATGTGATGGATTAGGCACAACTCTGCTTTGTATGACATAAGTTATGTTTTAAACTATAAAAATTCTACTTTCGTAATTATGTATCATTTTAAATGATTATGCACAGACGTTTAACCGATTTATGTAATGCGACCTTGGGTAGCCTTACTACTAGCCGGTCATGTATCCTAAATCTGCTTAGGCCTGGTTACGGGGCGTGACAGTGTGGTGTCAAAGCTATAGGTTGATATTGTAAGATTGAGTCATGTCTAGATAGAATTCTAGGTTGGCTTGTATATGTGCTACATGTATATATATGTATATGTATATGTATATGTATGCTATGTGTGTAATGACGTGCCAAGGTGTATTATGTATTGCAATATGTTATGTGCTTGACTGTTTGTTTGATTACGTAGTGCTAATCATGCTGCCAAAAGGGATAGGTCGTAGAGGAGCCAGAGAGCCCAAAGACTGTATGGACCGTATTGAGAGGATGTTGGCCGGGCTTGTTCAAGTGGCCCAAGATGCTTATAATAACACCACCAACATGCCAGAACTGCCTGTGGCTCAAGCACCAAGGGTGGAAACAGTGGCCCGTGTCACCATTAAATAGTTTCACCAGTTGAAGCCCTCGACTTTTCACAGGAGTCTCGATCTCATGGCCGCGGAGTCTTGGCTTTTGGGAATCAAGAGGGCGTTCGAAATGCTACCTTACATGAATGAAAAAAAAGGTGATTTTTGCCACCTTTACCTTTGAAGGCGCCGCACTAGTCTGGTAAATGCTGAAGAAGGGGGCAGAGCCACAGTAGTTGTGGCCTAGATTCTTGGAAGTGTTCAATGAGGAATATTTCCCTGAGACTGTCAGAGACCTGAAAACCACTGAGTTCCTTAACTTGACGTATGGAGATATGACGGTAGTAGAGTACAATGCCAAGTTCATAGAGTTGTCACGATATGCCTCGCACATTGTATCATCAGAGAACTATAAGGCAAGGAAGTTTGAGGCGGGATTACAATGGAACATTCATAGCAAAGCGGATATCTTACAGCTTGAGACTCATCAAGAAGTTGTGCAATAGGATGTGATTACTGAGAGGGCCTTTATTGAAACGGCTCAATATTAGGAGAAACATAAAAAGAGAACCGAAAGTGACCAAAATAGAGGACAAAGTTCAAAGACATAGAGTTCGAGATCTTTTAGTGGAAATTCATCTACACCACGGGGAAACACAAGGGGCCGAGGTGACAATACGGCTAATGAGACACCTACAATGCCTATTTGTTAGAAGAAGCATTAGGGCACATATCTCTTAGGAAACAGAGCTTGTTATGGGTGCGGCCAAGTTGGGCACCAAGTGAGAGATTGCCCAAAGAAGAGTAGAGCACAAGGATCTAGGGCATCAGCATCAGCCTCGGTTCAGCAGTCTACATCTAATAGGATGGAAAATCAACCATGGTAAGGCCGAGCTTTTTTTTGGTCGGGAAACACCCCAGCCACCAACTTTGTAGTGTCAAGTATACTTCCTATTTGTGGTCAACCTCCACACATCCTTATTAATTTTGGTTCCTCACATTCATTTGTCTTGTACCTTTTTGTTCAATACTTGCATACATCTCTGGTACCTCTTAATTATGTTTTGACTGTATCGTTGCCATCTGAGGATTCCATGTTATGTGATAGGATTTACAATTCTTGTGAGGTTCTTGTTAACAATGTACCCATGTTTGTAAATCTTATACCAATAGAAATGCATGACTTTGATGTCATATTAGGAATGGATTTGTTATCCTCTCAAAGTGCTATCATTGATTGCGAACTTAAATGAGTCGTGTTTCATTCTTCTACCCATTCGGGGCTTCTATTCGAGGGAGTTGGTGTAGTGCCTCCACCCTATCTCATCTCATCCATGCAAGCACGCTGTTTAATTAAAAAAAGAGAATTGTGCATTCTTGTGTAGCGTTATTGACACACATGTTTTCCCGCCATCCTTGGAAGATATCCATGTTGTCTGAGAATTTTTTGATGTTTTCCCTAATGAGTTACCTGGTTCCTTAGTGGATTGGGAAATTAAGTTTAATATTGATCTTAATCTGGGTACTAGATCCATTTCTAAAGCGCTTTACCATATATCCCCTCAAGAGTTGAGAGAGTTGAAGGTTCAACTCCAAGACTTGTTAGAAAAGGGATTCATTCATTGTCGCACCCAGATTTTTCGCACTCGAGGAATACACACACAAGTGGGAAAAACACTGTACTCTCTCGTTAGAACTCACCCTCCTACAAGAATGAGTGCGACTAGGTTTGAATAAAGGGCTTTTGAAAAAGATTTGGAGTCGCCACCTAACTTGATTAAGGTGAGTTAGGTCACCTAAAAACTAAGAATAATCCGAAGACTACACTTAGGGTTTTGGAAAACGATTTGAAAATATCTCCTCAAGAGAGGGTTTTTAAGAAAAATAGGTTGTTTGGCAACCTTTGGAAAACATTTAGCCCTTTTTTAGAAAAATAACTCCTTTTTGGTCTTTGAAATCAGTGATCCTAGGTTCGGAGGTTGGTTACGTGTAGGGAAGACGCACTAAGCTATCACCCTACCCCGCCCTTTCGGTACCTACATGTCAATCTACCCTAGATTCACCTATGAGAGTCTTCAACTAACTATTGGCCAATCCTATCCACTTTGAAAAACAATGCTTGAAAACTAACATAATGCATGATATGCAAGTGCAATAGAAAGGAATTGAAAAATAGATTTGAAGAGATAGAATCGAAATTGAAAAGTTTGAAAATTTAGAAATAGAAATTTGAAATTGGAAGTTTGAAAGTAGATGGGAATTTGAGATTTGAAAAGATTTTGAAAACCGCACCCATGAGGGTGGAATTGAAAGTTGGAAAAGTATTGTGACCGCACCTACGAAGGTTGCTTACGTATGCCTTTGGGGGAATCAGGTCAGTCGTAGTTCGGACCGGAGTCCGATTGAAAATAGAAGAGTGGATTGAAGAAGGAAATTGAATTGAAAATTGAATTTGATTTGAAATTAGAAGAGGAGATTGGAAATTGGAATTGAGAAGATTGGACTTGCTTTGGAAAGATTGATTTTGGAAGACTTGGTTTTAGGAAACCTAGACTTAGGAAAGAGAAGAGACTTAGAAAACATTTGACTTGACTTGGAAGGTTTAGGAAATTAGGGAAGATTGGATTTAGGAAATGTTTGAATTAGGAAAAGTCTGATTTAAGAAAGTTTCGAATTAAGAAAGTTTCATTTTTGGAAAGTTTTGAATCAGGAAAGTTTTAGGTTTAAGAAAGTTTTCAACTTTAGGAAAGTTTTGAAATTAGAAAGTTTCGAGTTTAGAAAGTTTTCGAAAAAGAAAAGGTTGTCAGATTAGGAAAGTTCCCAAATTATGAAAGTTTTGAAAATCGGAAAGTTTTGAATTTGAAAATGTTTTGAAAAAAGGAAGTTTTGAATTTGGAAAGTTTTGAAAATAAGGAAGTTTTGAAAATAAGAAAGTTTCGTTTTAGGAGAGGTTTGAAAAAGGAAAGTTTTCAATTTAGGAAATGTTTGAATTAAGAAAGTTTTGAATTTAGAAAAGCCTTAGATTTAGGAAGATGTTGAAGTTTAAGAAAGTTTAGAATTTTGAAAGATTTGAAATTTAGAGTTTAAGATTTAGAAAGTTTTAGGGTTTTAGGAAATCTTAAGATTAGGAAAGGTTTGAGTTTAGAAAAAGTTTGAAAAATTAGATTTGGAAAGTTGAGATTTGGAAAAGGGGTAGGATTAGGAAAGGGTTGAATTAGGAAAGATTTTTATGTCCAAATTTTGAAAACTTAAGATTTAGGAAAGTGGAGGATTAGGAAGGATTTGAATTAGGAAAGATTTGGATTTGGAAGGGATTGGATTTGGTTTCTAATAGAAAAGATTTGATTTTGCTTCCAAAAACGGAGGACGGGATCTAGTTTCCTAAACGAGGAGATTTGATTCGGTTTCCTAAAGGGAAGATAGGATTTGGCAAAGATTTGGAAAGGGAGACTCTAGAAACCCTAGGTTTGAAAAATTATAGTTTTGACGTAGAAAAGAGGTTTTGAAAATATGTATAGTTTGGATGTGAAAACAAGAGATTTTGGAAACCTAGGTTTGGGGCAAAATTTGAAAACCATGTTTTTGGAAAGAAAATTAGGGTTTCCTAATTGTGGGTTCTAGGGCTTGATTTGGGGCTCTAAGGAAAGAGTTTTTGGAAAGTGTGTTTTTAGAAACGAAGGTTTTCTAGAAGGGAATCCTAGGAAGAAGTTTTTGGAAAGTGTGTTTGAAGAGGGAGTTTTTGGAAAAGGATTTTAAAGAGAAGGAGTTTTGGAAAGTGTGTTTTTGGAAACGTAGATTTTGGAAAGAAGATCCAAGAGGAGAGTTTTTAGAAGAAAAATTTTGGGAAGAAAGTTTTTGGAAAGAGTTGTTGGAGAGAGTTTTTAGGAAGGTGAATCTAGGGAGTGCTTTTAGAAAGTGAATTTTGAGGAAAGGATTTTGGAGAGGAGTTGGAAAAGAGAGTTTTGAAAAATAGATTTTGGAAGGGAGTTTTTGAAAACAATTTTGAAGAGGAGAGTTTTAGGAAACTATGTTGAAAAAGAGATTTTTAGAAAAAGATTTTTGAAGAGAGAGTTTTTGGAAAGTATAAAAACATCTCACTTTCCTAAAGCGATTCTAGCCATAAGAGGGCTAGAACCACTTTAAGAAAATGGTTTTGAAAACAAGGTTTGAAAATATAGACCAAAAGGTCACTTTTAATATAACACTTTTCTAAAGCAACCCTAGCCATGGAAATGCTAGAATTACCCTAGGATTGTGGTTTTGAAAACAAGTTTTTGAGAAAGAGATTTTAATGCAATTTTGAAAACAAGTTTGAAAACGATTTTGAAGACAACTTTGAAAACAGTTTTTGGAAGATGCAAGATCATAATATGCACAATGCAATTTGGGGTCGTGAACATATAAGGCTAAGGCTTCACCACATAATCAAGGGGGCCGGACCCACGAGGTCTCTGGTTAGACTAGAAGAAAGCCCCCAACATGGTGACTCTCCAACAGTCTAATCCTACACATGGACCGGGAGTCCCCTTGTTTCAAGCATGCAAAGAAAGGGGGAAAAGAGATGGGGGATTAAAATAGAGAAAAACCCAAGTGGGTTGGAGAGAGAAGAGAGAGGGGGGAAGTGCAAAAAATTAAAGAGAAAGCCTACCCTATGTCTTCTTTATTTTGCGCGCCGCGCTGTCTTCGGTCTTCGGTCTTTGTCTTGATCTTCACCTCCGGTCTTCAAGAGTTGTCTTCAAGCTTTGGATGGCAGCTCTTCGAGTCTTCAAAGGATGGTTGAAGGCTAGTGTATGAGTGTATGGGGGAGTGCATGAGTGTATAGGAGGCTAGGGTTTATGTAGGGTGGCTAGGGTTTAGGAGGTGCTCGAGCTCTGTATATCAAAATATAGGATTTTTAGGTTAACTTTGTAGACCCTTTTCACGTTGAACGAGGCTCTGTATTTATAGAGGGATGACAAACGTGGCGCCTGTTGTAGTGGCGCCATGGCAAAATTTCTCTTAGCGCCACTCTTAGCTTAGCGCCACTACTAGTGGCGTCACCCACTTAGAAAACTTTATGAGTCGGCAAGCAACGTATCTTTGACTAGATTTGGGCGCCTGTATTAGTAACTACTATGCAATCTTTAGCCTGGCCTCACTAGGAGTGAGTCCGGAAAGTCCGGGAATGATTTGAAGGAGCCGGGAATGACCCGGAAGGCCGGAAAGGAGCAGGAACACTTAAAATAGTGTCCTGTAGGTATTTGACTTGAAAAGTGAGGACAAAATGTGCCGGAAAGGTTGACCGGGCCTTTAGGGGCAAAACGGTCAATCGGACCGGAAAACTATCGGGACGGACTCGGACTGTCCCGGAAGAAGACTTGGGATCTGGAAAAATTGTTTAGAATGTTCCCAGAGGTTGCCAGTTGGATTCCCAGAGCCAGCGTGGTCGGAAAAGAAGACCGGCCCACCAGGGGCAAAACGGTCATTTTGCACCGTGTTTGCCGGAACTGACTCGGAATGGTTCGGAAAGGTAAAGGAAGGTTGAGAATACTATAAAAAGTATTCTCGGGACATTACCAGTTTGATACCCAGAGCCGGTGTGGTCGAAGAAGGAGACCGGCCCTCTAGGGGCAAAACGGTCATTTTGTACCGGGTTGGCCGGAACTGACTCGGAATGATCCGGGAAGGTAAAGGAAGGTTGAGAATACTATAAAAAGTAATCTCAGAGGGTTACTGGTTTGATACCCAGAGCCGGTGTGGTTCCCGGGGCATTCGAATGCCTAGGGGCAAAATGGTCATCTTGACTGGAAAAGGTCTAAAGGGTAATTTGGTCATTTTTTACTGAAGTGGGCTAACAGACACTGGTGTTGACTTGGGTTTTAAGTGTTTCCGCCACTCTAACGGTGGTCGTCGTGACACAGGGAATTGTTACCAATTCCCTATATCGACCTATTTGTGAGTATTTCCGCTACTCTAACGGTTTTTGTGAGTATTTCCGCTACTCTAACGGTTTTGTGAGTAGTTTCGCTACTCGAACCGTCTCGAGGAATAAACTGTCTCGAGAGAGGGATTGAAAAGGGGTCTTACCGTCTTCGAAGAGACGTGCCTGGATTGGAACCGTCTCGAGGAATAAACTGTCTCGAGAGTGGGATTGGAAAGGGGTCTTACCGTCTCCGAAGAGACGCTCCTGGATTGAAACCGTCTCGAGGAATAAACTGTCTCGAGAGTGGGATTGGAAAGGGGTCTTACCATCTCCGAAGAGATGTGCCTGGATTGTGAGTGTTTCCGCCACTCTAACGGCGGTCGTCGTGACACAGGGGTTTGTTGCCAATTCCCTATATCGACCTATTTGTGAGTAGTTTCGTTGCTCGGACCATCTCGAAGAATAAACTGTCTCGAGAGAGGGGTTGGAATTGGAAAGGAAAGGTCAATGCCCCCTATGGGCATTTTGGTCATTTTGCCTTTATTTGGGCTTGACAGGCCCGCGAAGCGATGGAAAGACGGAATTTGAACCTAGAGAATTGGTTTCGATTGGAATATGCCCACTATGACTTGAAAACAAGTCTGGACGGAGTGTAGACTGCCGAGCAGTCAAAAATGGGGTGCTTACAACTGCCCCTCTTTTTCTGTCTTTGCTTGTCAAAGACAGAAAACGATAAAAGTAAGAGTCCCATGTTGACCGCGAGGCAGTTAGAGGGACGGACACTGGAAATCTTTCGACAACGGGGGTCGAAAATGGATAACAGGCCAAAAAGGCCTTCGAAAACGAGTTTTGGCGGGAAAAGGGGCAAAACTGCCCAGAATTTATGACTGGCGCCACTGCTAGTGGCGCCTTTGGCAAAAAAGACCTGGCGCTTCTGCTAGTGGCGCCAGGCTTAAAGTTAAAACCAGAAAATTTCTGGTTCGAACAGCCGCGACACTTTGAAGAGTTTTCGCAAATTCGTGAGGCATTGCGAGGAATCCATCTTGGAGATTGAAGGAGCATTCCTTGGGGACCACGGGTGATTGCCGGAGGGAGTCTACGTCGCCGGAAAAGTCGCCGGAAGAGAGGATTTCGCCTGAGAACTTCCAAAAGGTGAGTTTTCAAATTTTGTTGATTTTGATATGTAGAACTTCGTTTGAATCATGTGAATAGTGGAAATTATTGTTTTGATATGTTTTGAACACTTTGGTGATGTTGTTTTTGCATTTTGACGGTTGTTTGATTGAATTTGAATGATTTTTCATGAATATGTGAAGGGGGTTTTCTGCAGGACTTGGGGATTCGTTTCTACAGACTTGGGCATTGGGTTTTCTGGCTATGTTTTTGGGCAATGTGCCTTAGAAAAATGTATTTAACAATCGTATGAGGTTTCGTGATTTTTTGAAAAGTCGATGAATTTTTGATTTTTTGAAAAATAGAAAAGTATTTAGAAAATTGGAAAAAATTAGAAAATTCAAGAAATTGATGAACTTTTTGAAGTTTGAAATTTGGAAAAATGTAGGGATATTTTGAAAACATTTGAGGTAATTTTGAAAAATTTTGAAAGCCTTTTGAAAACCATTGATTTATTTGAAAAATAAAACATGAGTTTTAAAAATTTTAAAAAATTGAAAAGTGTGCAGAGGTGCCATTGTCATGTGATTGTGGCGTTGGAAGGTGCATATTTCGTATTTTGTGTTGATGTCATGGGTGTTGTAGGGGCCATTTTTAAATAGGACTCTGCCAAAATTTTTAGAAATTATGGAAAGAGTTGGTTAAAATTTTAGAAATAAAATTTTTTTGAAGGGAAAAGGTAGAGAACCCTTGAGATGTGATTTGGAGTTGGAAAATCAAGATGTGTGAAAATTTTGTTTTTGATTTGTTATTCAAAATCCTTTATTTGTTTTGTGTTATTTGTTTGTTTTATTTTACTGTTATTTAAACTGCATGGATGGTATATTTACATCATTTACCTTGGCTTACCTTTTCAAGATGGCAGACGCAGGTGATAACGGTTCCGAGAGGAGACGCCGCTCGGGGAGGGCGGCCCGGACCGATTCTGCTGGCGGTTCTAGTCGATCTAGAGGTAGTCGACGATCCACCGGACGATCCTCATCCAGCCAGAGCGGACAAGGGAGTAGATTACCTGTCGACCCCTTTCCTCCGGTTGAGCAGGCTTTTGTCAAGGAGGTTGATGCCGAGGAGGAGGTACCGGGCCTTGGGGACCAGGTGACCGGCTATGGGAGAGCTTCTTCCAGGCAGAGGCAGACGAACGTTGACTTGGGGGATTTGCAGGTACCGGATGTCCCACCCCTCGGGGATCTTGCCTACCACCCCAGCGTGTACTCCAGACAGCATTTGCCACCTCCGCGAGTACATACGGCTTTCCGAGGGGCTGTTCATCAGGTTTTTGTGACCATGTAGCAGGCTGCCCCATCATACCGCGCCTTCTTGGTAGAGATTGGGTTTGGTGCCTTTATGGGATTACAGGCTAACCGCTTGAACCGGCATTTGGTATTGGCACTGGTTAAGAGGTGGTTCGGGAAGACTAGGACCTTTCATTTTGTCGGCTTCGAGTTAGGCCCCACTCCTTTAGATTCGGCGATTATTACAGGACTCTCCTTTGTCGGCCGGCGGATCACCCTGCACCCGGTCAGCAGGGACGAGGCTTGTTTGCTGTTAGACTTGCCTCAGCCTGAGCATTCTGCCTTCCTAGTCTCTTGGATTAGTCAGGGTGAGTGTACTTTTGCTACTGAGCCATCGCCTGCCAGGCGGGACATCATGAGACGGCGACTTGTGTTGTACATCATCTTTAGCTGCTTCTGCAACAACAACAAGTCGCTCGTGCTGTGTCGTTTGGTGAGTATAGTAGCCGATCTGGGAGCTTTATTTGAGTTGGACTGGGGGTCCTTTTCTTTTGGCTGCTTTCTTCGATCAATACGGGTTCGGACTTCTTCTCGTTAGGGTAGCATGACTAGCTTTTGGCCCTTCCTTGTCTGGTGGAGTTACGAGTACCTGCCGGTATATCGCCCTGCAATCGTTGAGGATGATCTCTATCTTCGTGCTTTGAGGTGGGCTCGTGACCGAGTAGCCCAGCGATCGGAGATTACTGACTTCGTGACGCTCCGGGCTAACCTGGAGCTGATTGAGGCGAGAGATGTGACCTGGCGGCCCTTCATTGGATCAGTCCATTATGAGACAGTCCGGTACCTGGTCCCGTTGTCCTTATCGAGAGCTGCTTTTCTTAGTGATGACACCTGGGAGTCCTACCTTGGAGAGCGGCACTGGCGGCAGTTTCACGAGGAGTTATGATCAGCAGGAGCTCCACCAGAGTATATGTTTGGAGCCCTGGTGGCGGGAGTGCCTATCCCTTATCAGGAGCGTCAGCCGGGTGCCGAGTTCTTGCTTCCTCCGGATACGTAGTACGCTGCGCACTTTGGAGCCCATTCGGTTGGTGCTTTCACCCGGTTTGAGGTAGTAGTCGGCGGGTACGCTGTTGGCCAGGAGGTGGTTGACCTATGGCGCCGTGCTGGAGGATATGTGCCCCAGGCCGAGTTTACTGCTGTGAGAGACCAGAGAGACCAGTACCAGATGGAGCGGGACCAGTACCAGGCCGAGGTAGCTTCCCTAACGGCTCGGTTATCTCAGTTGGGTGGTGGGGGGGTATGTTATTCTCTCTCTACTTCTTCTTGCTCTGTTGTTGCTTAGTTCCTTTTGTATGTAGCTGATTTCGGTTTTATCTTCCCTGCAGGATGGCGGTGCTTCGAGTAGTTATCCTCCTCCTCCGATGCCAGGTTTCGGAGATTTTGATCCAGATGACATTGATTTTGACCTGTGATGCATGCCCCTTGTGGAGACTTTGATCTTCTTTTGCCCCTTGTTCCTGAGATGTATTGATGTTAGACAGCTTTATTTTGCATAGTTTTGTATAAGGATGGATGTTTATGGTACTTAGATGCACAGATAGACAGATACATATGATCAGAGGCATGTGATGTATGATGATGTTAGATATATATTACATGAGTTGATGTTGATGACTTCTATTTCTACAGGGAGTTATGTCCTATATGTGCAAAGCTTATGCTGATTTTTTTTTTTTTTAACATATGCACAAGTAGAAGTATATTAATAGAATGACACTGGGTGCTGTTAGACTTGTAATCCTAGGAATGGTAACTCCCTCCTCTTTAGGGATTTAGCCTCTCCTTTGGCTTAACCCTATCTTGATTGGATGACAGCACTTCGAACCTTTCTCAACCTCTTGACCGCCTCCCACTTTCTATCTTAAGGTTAGTATATAGGGTTATTGGGCTGAGATTCTCGACTCTCGGGGTTTTAGCAACAACTTACCTGACCTTTGGCAGAGCGATAAGTGGCCAGTCATTTCAATCCGAGAAGACGTTATTTAGGACCGTAATGTAGGCTAGGTTATGGGGTTTTAGAAACAAAGGGATATGTAGGCTCAAATTCAATGTTGTTTTCAGCAAGGTTTAGATCCAAACTGTCCTTAACCGTTTTTCAGTAGGATTAGCATCTTCTTTTTTTTGTTTTTTTGTTTTTAGCTTTGGCAGCGTATCTAACTCATTTAGATCAAGCAATCTATTTTCAATCAGAGGGGACTTTAATAGGGTTGTAATGTAGGCCATGGTTTCGGGGTTTTGCCAGAAAGGGTAAAGGCTTAAACCTATTGTTTCTACTGGGTTTTCTTGTAACCTAGGATCACCTTTAAATTTCCTTCTTGCTTTTGACCATATATTTCTCAAGATGAAAATAACCTTGTTCTTTCACCTTTTCTATATACCTTTTTGAGATAGACATAACTTTCTTCTCATTTGCTCTTCTTATATGCTTTTGAAGATAACTCAATCATAATTTTCTTCAGGCCTTTCCTTAAAGGATTTTTTCTTTTTTTTTTGTTTTGCCTTTTGCCTCTTGGCAACTCCTTTCTTTTGCTTTTTCTTTCTATTTCTTTTCTTTTCCTTTACGAATCGAAACAATTCCTTAACCCTTTTTCCTTAAACCTTTTCCCCTGGTAGCTCAATATACCCAGTGTGGGCGGTGATCCCTAGGTTGGGGTTTTGTTAAGAAATGATAGGTAGCTCAACGGGTTTGGCAAGGGGTTGCTTTTGATTGTATGGGAAATGAAATGAGGGCCTCTCTTCACTTTGAATTAGATTGCTTGATCCATAGAGCTTTCAACACTATCCTAGCATGATGGAGGTGGACACCACTCCTAGAGTTCTCAGCTATTGTCTGCCCCAGTGTGGGGAGGACAGTCTTGGATCAGGGTTAACAAAGAAAATTTTTGCTTTCCGCGAGGCACTAGGGGTTAAGCAAAGGGAATATGAGCACATTTGTTCATTTATTTAGTTATTTATTCTTTATATGTGGGGGGAATGAAAGATGGCTCTTCTTCCTCTTGATAAACTAGCCACACATCGCTTAGCCTCAGAGTCTTGCAAGTGCTGCCTTTGGGTAGTATCCTCACTCATCCTTATTCTCTCTCTCTGTGGAAGGCTGATCATTTGGCGAGTGGTTGACTCATGCTATCATCCCGTCAAGTTGGATCATTCCATAAGACAAACCATGCCCCTTGCGTAGAGAGTAGTCACTATTCCCACGGAAGATAAGACAACAACAATGGAATAAAAGACTGTCATTTGATTATTATTATTATTTTTATGAAAAGCATAAGGTTCTTCAACAATAAGAAAATGTAAGCATTAATTAAAAACAAGAAGTAAAAGGGATAGAAAGAAAGTGGGTGAAACCACCCCTCTCTTGTACGCTTGTGCAAGAAACCCATTTTTAGTATGGCCTTGGAACAATCCCCACATCTTTGACGCTCCATTCGCGACCCGGATCCTCTGCCAAGGTGAGGTAAGCAAAGGCTTCCCCTAGAGCTCCACAGGCGTTGACACTGTTGATGCGGTTGCCAGCCTCCTTCTTGTTTTGTGTAGTAGGTTCTTCTGTAAACAGGGTGACCAGCTCACCCCCTTCCAATTCGAATGGCTCTGCTTGTGCTCTTGGCTTCTCTGTCCTCCAGCTCATTTCTTCATAGTTGTACTCATTTGTAGGCCAATGACTTTCTAGCAAATGACGTTCGGCCGCGGCATATTTCGGATGCAGAAACTCAGCACCCCATCCATCAGCAACCATGTTTTCAGTAGTCTCATCTCCCAGGAACATTGGCTCCTTAATGGGCCAGTCGGAAGCATCAGGCACTTCATTAGGGTTATGGAGATAGATTGGGCATAATGGGAGATCCTCCTCCCAGTCATCTTCTTCCTCAGTCTCCCAATTGTCCTCATAGTCCTCGGCCTCAGGCTCGTCAAACACTCCCTCGCCCTCCATTTCTACTAGTATCATATTGATGGTGTGATCTGGCAGAGGGTTAGCAGTCACATTGGGAGTGGGAGCAGGTTTTACCAGCTGCAGATCGATGGTCTTATTGTCGATCAGGTCTTGGATCTTGTGCTTGAGAGCAAAGCAGCTTTCGGTGTCATGCCCCTGGCCACCTGAATGATATTCACATGTAAGGGCAGCATTAAAGGTTGGGGGTAGAGGGCTTGGCATCGGGTGAGCAGGTACATGCTTTAAGATGTTGTTCTTTAGAAGGCTATGGTAGGCCTCGGTTTGGGTGTAGGCTAAGGCGTCGAAGGTGCGGATACGTCGAGCAGGTCTATTGAAGTTGGGTCGTGCCCCAGCGGGACCATAGTTTGGGGTTGGAGCAGGCTTGGTCAAGGTGGGCAAGGGCAGGACTGGGGGTGATTGTAGCGGGGGTCGGTATTGGGGTGGTTGGCTAGGCAGAATAGCAGACACTTCGCTTTCTTTCCTGATCATGCCCCTTGTAGTAGCCACCTTCTTGGCTATGTTAGTAGTATTTTCTCCAGTCTTGGCATAGGGATCTGTGATTCTTCCTGTCTTGAGGCCGTTTTCTATCATTTCCCCCTGCATGATGAGTTCGGAGAAACTTTTTCCCACACTTGTGCAGAGCTTCTCATAGAATATACCTTGGAAAGTATGTACAAACAGTTGTACATACTCCTTCTCCTCCAACGGGGGATTAACTTGTGCAGCGGCCTCCCTCCATCTTAGGGCGTATGCTTTAAAGCTCTCCTTCTCACCCTTGCTCATCGTCATTAAGGACCATCGATCAGAAGTGAGGTCGATGTTATGACGGTATTGGGCTTTAACTGCATTGACTAGCTCCATCCAGGTTATGATCTTCCTTAAGTCCAAATGAGCAAACCATTGCAGAGCTGACCCGGTGAGGCTGTGTTGGAATAACTGCATAAGGAGCTTCGGGTTGTTGCCATGTCCACTAAGCGCTCCAGCATATAGACGAAGATGAGCAACAGGGTTTACCGGTACCGTCGTACTTCTGGAAGTCAGGCATTTTAAATTTAGCAGGTCTCGGATGGTCGGGGAAGAAACAGAGTTCATCATAAGAAGTGAATCCGTAAGCATCATGGCCATGGAGACTTCGCAACGAATCCTCCAACCCTTGGATTTTCAGATTGAGAGGGTCTAGAGGGGCCTTCTTTGCGACGGGTGAAAGCAATATGGTCTCTTCTTCAATTTTCCCAGCACTTTCGGACTGAAGCATGATCCTCGGATTAGCAGGTTCAAGGTCTTTAGATGAAGTCATAGATGATGACGGGACTGCAGTGGCATCCTTCATGGCTAGAGTTTGAACGAGTTTGAGCATCTCATCCATCTTAGTTCTCATTTCGTTGACCTCTTCTCGTGAGACCTGAGAGGATTCTTCAGGGTTAGCAGCCATCAATGATGCTCTTTGCCGGATGATAATAGGATCCCTTGGTGGATGTTGCCCCTTTTTAGGAGCAATGTTGACTCAGTGCAAAGTGACTTCTGAAAAAAAAAAAGGAAGAAAGAAAAAGACAAAAACACAAGTCATAAGTTAGTTTTTGGTTTTTAGAGAACTTTATGCAATGCATGTCCTAGGGTTGCCCCTGCTTGAGAGGGAGACTAAACATGATGTATTGACTCACTTTTGGAGATAGGGGGCTTGCCCCTGTATGCAGACACTTTACCGTCAGGTGGGAACCTTCAGCCATTCATGCATTCATTCATAAAAATAAAGAAGTACATTAAATTCTGGGTTTGAAATACAAAGGAATTGAAATACATTTTAATAGGGGGAGGGGGAACATTTTCCTTTGGACTTCCACCTATCTATTTTTACAAAAGGGAAAACCTAAACTACTCTTGAGTCTTCGGATTCGCCTTCCTTGGATTTGATGTTGAGGAGGTCGCTGAGAGACCTTGTTGATTGATTGCCCCTTGTCTTCTTGGCAACCCTATCTCCGTGAGCATAGAGGGATTGGGGCCCCTCTTATGGAATGAATCGAGATGCATGCAATGAGTCCTTAGGGTTACGCGGGAACCCTTAGGGTTTGGGTAGGTTCAATGCAAGGGAGAGTAACGTTGGTGTCACTTTCAATGGGTTGATCATATGCATGAGAATGCAGTGACTTGAGTTACTTGGAACTCTTGTCTTGACATGGAATATTGAATGCATGAACATGAATATGCAAAAAGTATAAAGAGGGAAGGTACAATTGAAGTAAACATGCATGCATGAATAGTTAGACAGGCATTATAACAGTATAAATACAAGCATTATAATAGCAGGTATAAATGAAAGTAAGAGCAATCGCCCTTTCCTTCGTGATTTTGAAAATGGTGCTCGTGTCTTAAATCTGGCAGAGGTTCGGCTATGCATGGTGTCTATATGAGTATGAGGTTAAGGGTTGACTAATGCGTCCTAAAAAGGCTCGGTCCTCGGATCTTCAAACCTAGGCCCACTCCCCGAGGTGGTGCCATGATCGGTTGGTGATCTGAGCAGGGGAACCATCAAGAGGCCGTAGGCGAAGAAACTGACACAGCATCTTGCCCACAACCAATATACCGTTTCCCCTTTCTAACTAGAAAGGACATATCAGGGTATGCAAATATGCAGAATGCAAGTGCGCATGCAGTGTGTGTGTGATTTTTAAAAGTGGACGAAAGGGCCCAACAACTCTCATTCATCCTGTACATCACATTCATGCAAAGCAGTTAATAATGTTTAAACATAAAGTGCACCTACAAAACAAAGATGCAAGTGTCAGTATGTGAATGACAAACACGATACAAGATAATATGAATAAATGCATGTTTGTGTTTTTTTTTTTTTTTTTTAAAACAATTTTGAAAATTTAGTTTTGAAAATTTAAAGTGAATAGGATTGAACCAAGTTAATTGAAGACTCTACATGGGTAAAGGGTAAAGAGACATGACTAACGACCTAACCCTCTAAGTCTCCCCAGTGGAGTCGCCAGCTGTCGCGCCCAGATTTTTCGCACTCGAGGAATACACACTCAAGTGGGAAAAACACTGTACTCTCTCGTTAGAACTCACCCTCCTACAAGAATGAGTGCGACTAGGTTTGAATAAAGGGCTTTTGAAAAAGATTTGGAGTCGCCACCTAACTTGATTAAGGTGAGTTAGGTCACCTAAAAACTAAGAATAATCCGAAGACTATACTTAGGGTTTTGGAAAACGATTTGAAAATATCTCCTCAAGAGAGGGTTTTTAAGAAAAATAGGTTGTTTGGCAACCTTTGGAAAACATTTAGCCCTTTTTTAGAAAAATAACTCCTTTTTGGTCTTTGAAATCAGTGATCCTAGGTTCGGAGGTTGGTTACGTGTAGGGAAGACGCACTAAGCTATCACCCTACCCCGCCCTTTCGGTACCTACATGTCAATCTACCCTAGATTCACCTATGAGAGTCTTCAACTAACTATTGGCCAATCCTATCCACTTTGAAAAACAATGCTTGAAAACTAACATAATGCATGATATGCAAGTGCAATAGAAAGGAATTGAAAAATAGATTTGAAGAGATAGAATCGAAATTGAAAAGTTTGAAAATTTAGAAATAGAAATTTGAAATTGGAAGTTTGAAAGTAGATGGGAATTTGAGATTTGAAAAGATTTTGAAAATCGCACCCATGAGGGTGGAATTGAAAGTTGGAAAAGTATTGTGACCGCACCTACAAAGGTTGCTTACGTATGCCTTTGGGGGAATCAGGTCAGTCGTAGTTCGGACCGGAGTCCGATTGAAAATAGAAGAGTGGATTGAAGAAGGAAATTGAATTGAAAATTGAATTTGATTTGAAATTAGAAGAGGAGATTGGAAATTGGAATTGAGAAGATTGGACTTGCTTTGGAAAGATTGATTTTGGAAGACTTGGTTTTAGGAAACCTAGACTTAGGAAAGAGAAGAGACTTAGAAAACATTTGACTTGACTTGGAAGGTTTAGGAAATTAGGGAAGATTGGATTTGGGAAATGTTTGAATAAGGAAAAGTCTGATTTAAGAAAGTTTCGAATTAAGAAAGTTCCATTTTTGGAAAGTTTTGAATCAGGAAAGTTTTAGGTTTAAGAAAGTTTTCAACTTTAGGAAAGTTTTGAAATTGGAAAGTTTCGAGTTTAGAAAGTTTTCGAAAAAGGAAAGGTTGTCAGATTAGGAAAGTTCTCAAATTAGGAAAGTTTTGAATTTAGAAATGTTTTGAAAAAGGGAAGTTTTGAAAACAAGGAAGTTTTAAAAATAAGAAAGTTTCGTTCTAGGAGAGGTTTGAAAAAGGAAAGTTTTCAATTTAGGAAATGTTTGAATTAAGAAAGTTTTGAATTTAGAAAAGCCTTAGATTTAGGAAGATGTTGAAGTTTAAGAAAGTTTAGAATTTTGAAAGATTTGAAATTTAGAAAAGTTTAAGATTTAGAAAGTTTTAGGGTTCTAGGAAATCTTAAGATTAGGAAAGGTTTGAGTTTAGAAAAAGTTTAAAAAATTAGATTTGGAAAAGGGGTAGGATTAGGAAAGGGTTGAATTAGGAAAGATTTTTATGTTCAAATTTTGGAAACTTAAAATTTAGGAAAGTGGAGGATTAGGAAGGATTTGAATTAGGAAAGATTTGGATTTGGAAGGGATTGGATTTGGTTTCTAAAAGAAAAGATTTGATTTTGTTTCCAAAAACGGAGGACGGGATCTAGTTTCCTAAACGAGGAGATTTGATTCGGTTTCCTAAAGGGAAGATAGGATTTGGCAAGGATTTGGAAAGGGAGACTCTAGAAACCCTAGGTTTGAAAAATTATAGTTTTGACGTAGAAAAGAGGTTTTGGAAACATGTATAGTTTGGATGTGAAAATAAGAGATTTTGGAAACCTAGGTTTGGGGCAAAGTTTGAAAACCATGTTTTTGGAAAGAAAATTAGGGTTTCCTAATTGTGGGTTCTAGGGCTTGATTTGGGGCTCTAAGGAAAGAGTTTTTGAAAATTATGTTTTTAGAAACGAAGGTTTTCTAGAAGGGAATCCTAGGAAGGAGTTTTGGGAAAGTGTGTTTGAAGAGGGAGTTTTTGGAAAAAGATTTTAAAGAGAAGGAGTTTTGGAAAGTGTGTTTTTGGAAACGTAGATTTTGGAAAGAAGATCCTAGAGGAGAGTTTCTAGAAGAAAAATTTTGGGAAGAAAGTTTTTGGAAAGAGTTGTTGGAGAGAGTTTTTAGGAAGGTGAATCTAGGGAGTGCTTTTAGAAAGTGAATTTTGAGGAAAGGATTTTGGAGAGGAGTTGAAAAAGAGAGTTTTGAAAAATAGATTTTGGAAGGGAGTTTTTGAAAACAATTTTAAAGAGGAGAGTTTTAGGAAATTATGTTGAAAAAGAGATTTTTAGAAAGAGATTTTTTAAGAGAGAGTTTTTGGAAAGTATAAAAACATCTCACTTTCCTAAAGCGATTCTAGCCATAAGAGGGCTAGAACCACTTTAAGAAAGTGGTTTTGAAAACAAGGTTTGAAAATATAGACCAAAAGGTCACTTTTAATATAACACTTTCCTAAAGCAACCCTAGCCATGGAAAGGCTAGAATCACCCTAGGATTGTGGTTTTGAAAACAAGTTTTTGAAAAAGAGAATTTAATGCAATTTTGAAAATAAGTTTGAAAACGATTTTGAAGACAACTTTGAAAACAGTTTTTGGAAGATGCAAGATCATGATATGCACAATGTAATTTGGGGTCGTGAACATACAAGGCTAAGGCTTCACCACATAATCAAGGGGGCCGGACCCACGTGGTCTCTGGTTAGACTAGAAGAAAGCCCCCAACACGGTGACTCTCCAACAGTCTAATCCTACACATGGACCGGGAGTCCCCTTGTTTCAAGCATGCAAAGAAAGGGGGGAAAGAGATGGGGGATTAAAATAGAGAGAAACCCAAGTGGGTTGGAGAGAGGAGAGAGAGGGGGGAAGTGCAAAAAATTAAAGAGAAAGCCTACCGTATATCTTCTTTATTTTGCGTGCCGCGCTGTCTTCGGTCTTCGGTCTTTGTCTTGATCTTCACCTCCGGTCTTCAAGAGTTGTCTTCAAGCTTTGGATGGCTGCTCTTCGAGTCTTCAAAGGATGGTTGAAGGCTAGTGCATGAGTGTATGGGGGAGTGTATGAGTGTATAGGAGGCTAGGGTTTATGTAGGGTGGCTAGGGTTTGGAAAACCTAGGGAGGCTTGGGTTTAGGAGGTGCTCGAGCTTTGTATATCGAAATATAAAATTTTTAGGTTAAGTTTGCAAACCCTTTTCACATTGAACGAGGCTCTGTATTTATAGAGGGAGGACAAACTTGGCGCTAGGGCAAAATTTTTCTTGGCACCACTGGGAGTGGCGCTAGGCCAATTCTTGGCTTGGCGCCACTACTAGTTGCATCACGCACTTAGAAAACTTTATAAGTTGGTAAGCAACGTATCTTTGACTAGATTTGGGTGCCTGTACTAGTGACTACCATGCAATCTTTAGCCTGGCTTTACTAGGAGTGACTCCGGAAAGTCCGGGAATGATTTGAAGGAGCCGGGAATGACCCGGAAGGCCGGAAAGGAGCAGGAACACTTAAAATAGTGTCCTGGAGGTATTTGACTTGAAAAGTGAGGACAAAATGTGTCGGAAAGGTTGACCGGGCCTTTAGGGGCAAAACGGTCAATCGGACCGGGAAATTGCCAGGACGGACTCGGACTGTCCTGGAAGAAGACTTGGGATCTGGAAACATTATTTAGAATGTTCCCAGAGGTTGCCAGTTGGATTCCCAGAGCCGGCGTGGTCGGAAAAGGAGATCGACCCACTAGGGGCAAAACGGTCATTTTGCACCGGGTTTGCCGGAACTGACTCGGAATGGTCCGGAAAGGTAAAGGAAGGTTGAGAATACTATAAAAAGTATTCTCGGGATATTACAGGTTTGATACCCAGAGCCGGTGTGGTCGAAGAAGGAGACCAGCCCTCTAGGGGCAAAACGGTCATTTTGTACCGGGTTGGCCGGAACTGATTCGGAATGATCCGGGAAGGTAAAGGAAGGTTGAGAATACTATAAAGAGTAATCTCAGAGGGTTACCGGTTTGATACCCAGAGCCGGTGTGATTCCCGGGGCATTCGGATGCCTAGGGGCAAAATGATCATCTTGACCGGAAAAGGTCCAAAGGGTAATTTGGTCATTTTTCACCGAAATGGGTTAATAGACACTGGTGTTGACTTGGGTTTTGAGTGTTTCCGCCACTCTAACGGCGGTCGTTGTGACACAGGGAATTGTTACCAATTCCCTATATCGACCTATTTGTGAATATTTCCGCTACTCTAACGGTTTTTGTGAGTATTTCCACTACTCTAACGGTTTTGTGAGTAGTTTCGCTGCTCAAACCGTCTCGAAGAATAAACTGTCTTGAGAGAGGGATTGAAAAGGGGTCTTACCGTCTCCAAAGAGACGTGCCTGGATTGGAACCGTCTTGAGGAATAAACTATCTCGAGAGTGGGATTGGAAAGGGGTCTTACCGTCTCCGAAGAGACGCGCCTGGATTGAAACCGTCTCGAGGAATAAACTATCTCGAGAGTGGGATTGGAAAAGGGGTCTTACCGTCTCCGAAGAGACGTGCCTGGATTGTGAGTGTTTTCGCCACTCTAACGGCGGTCGTCGTGACACAGGGGTTTGTTGCCAATTCCCTATATCAACCTATTTGTGAGTATTTCCGCTACTCTAACGGTTTTTGTGAGTATTTTCGCTACTCTAACGGTTTTGTGAGTAGTTTCGCTACTCGGACCGTCTGGAGGAATAAACTATCTTGAGAGAGGGGTTAGAATTGGAAAGGAAAGGTCAATGCCCCCTAAGGGCATTTTAGTCATTTTGCCTCTATTTGGGCCTGACAGGCACGTGAAGCGATGGAAAGACGGTATTTGAACCTAGAGAATTGGTTTCGATTGGAATATGCACACTATGACTTGAAAACAAGTATGGACGGAGTGTAGATTGCCGAGCGGTCAAAAATAGGGTGCTTACATTCATCCTAGTGTCTCACCTTGGGGTGCTTTTGTATTATTTTTGAAAAAGAAAGATAGAACCATGAGATTGTGTATCGACTACAGGAAATTGAACAAGGTTACCATCAAGAACAAGTACCCATTGCCAAGAGTGGATGATTTATTTGATTAACTGCAAGGCGTCCAAGTATTTTTGAAGATTGACCTAAGTTTGGGTTATCACTAATAAAGGTCAAGGCTAGTGATGTGGAGAAGACAGCTTTCCGAACTAGATGTGGTCACTATGAATTTCTGGTTATGCTGTTTGGAGGGACACCTTAGGGTTGTGAGTTCTTGAAAATATTTTTGGAAATAATTTAAAGATAGAGTGTAGGAATATTTGAAAAGGTCATGGAGTTGGTTTTTGAAATCTCAAGAGTGTAGGTGGTTTTGGAAGAATGGGTTATGAGAATAGTTTTAGATAGAGAGAACCTTTAAAAGGGGTCCATGAGTTGGAACCTTGAAGTATACTAACATAGGTTGGGTTAGCTTAAGGTTAGGGGTGACCTAAGGTTAACTAACTCGGGTTAGGTTAACTTAGGGTTAAAGTGACTAAGGGTTAACTAACTTGGGTTTAGTTAACCTAAGGTTAGATAACTAGGGTCAAGTTAACCTAAGGTTGGACAACTAAGGTCAAGTTAACCTAGGGTTGAGTAACTAGGGTCAAGTTAACCTAGGGTTGAATTGGAAGATGGTTTTCAAATATGGTTTAATGCATTTTTAGAAAGAGTTTTGAAAAAAAAAGTCATGTATGCAAAGGACTTTGGTCGATAACCTTTTTGAAGATTATTTCCATGAAAATTTGACTCTAGCTAAGAGTGTGGTTTACATGGTTGGTGTTTGAAGACCACTCCAAAGAAGGCTTCCTTATGACCATCATAACCATTATCTTGACAAGAGTATGGGGTTCAAGAATCAACATGGTGATGGCAAATTTTGAAAAACCGTTGTTAATGTAAAGATGGAGATAATGAACTTTTTGAAAACCATTCTTGGGAAAATGATTTTGAAAGCCATTTTTAAAGGAAACCATTCCAATAAGGTAGGGTTCTTATGGCCAATGTGAAAGGGTGACCACTTCAAGAGAGGGTCCCATGGGGCCATTTCAACCACTAAACTTGAAAGAATGGAAACCTTGCAAATCAAAGAGTTTGAAACCCACTTGTGTATAAGAATAAAGAGAGAAATGGACCATTCTAACAATTTAGGGCTTCTTTGGTCTATATACAAGAGAGACACTCAAGAGAGGGTTCCATGAGGCCATTTCAACCACTAAATTTGAGAGAATGGAAACCTTGAGAATTAGGGAGTTTGAAAACAACTCTTATGCAAATTGAAATGCAAAGGTGCAAAAGTGTGAATTAGGGGTTAGTGAAGGATTTTCTAAGGCATGATTTCAAAGGTCTCATCCTAAACTTCAAGGAACCAACTCTTAGAACCATTTTTGAGAGGAATGTTGAACTTGAAAATGGCATGGAAACAAGAACAATGTAAGTTTTGTAGAACACGGTTATAAACATGAAAATGAAGTCAAGCACACAAGACATGATCAAAATAGCAAAATGCAAAAGGATGGCTATGAGTCCTTAGGGTTGCATGGAAGCCCTTAGGATTTTGGTAGGTTTTATGCAAGGGAGAGTGATTTTGGTGTCACTCTTTAGGGGGTCATGAATGCATACAAGGCTTTAGGCTACACCACATAAACAAGGGGCTCATAGGTCATACCATCTTAAAGTAGGATAGTGAGAGATCCCCCTACACGGTGGCTCCAACTAGCTTTCCTCTAGGCATGAACTAAGTGCCCTCTTGGCTCAAGCATGCTAGAAAAGGGGGTTAAAGATGAGGATTAAAATAGAGAATAGCCTAAGTAGGCTAGGAGGGAGAAGAGAAGAGTCGGGAAAGACAAAAATGTAAAAGAAATACCACCTTTTGCCTTCAATACACTTTTGATCCTCTATAGATGCCTTGGCTTGAACTTAGATGGCTTTAAGTAAGCTTGAGGGGCTGGAAGGAGGAGTTTAATGGTGTGTAGGGCCATATTGGTGAAGTGTATGGGCTAGAGGGAGGTGGTATTTAGCCTAATAGTTGGAGGAGTGGAATATATGTAGAGATTCGAGGTTCTGGAGTAGTTGCAGCAGGCCTTCGCATCAATTTTTGGTGTTGCAATATGCAAAGGGGGTGTTGGTATTTATAGGCAATATGAGAGGAGGCTGGCACATGTGCTACATGCGTTGGCCAATTTTGGCCCTGGCGCATGTAGCAAATGCACCAGTACTGTTACATTACCAGAATGCCATGTGGCACCCATTGTACTGGCTAAATCCTGACGGTTGATAGAACTTTGGTCGATTTGATCAAAATCTGGACACATGTAGCATACGCTCCGTCACGGGGAATGTTCGTTTAAACTTTGTATAGATAATTGAGCCAACCGGGAAGGTTTAGAGGAAATAGTTGCATCCACGATGTTCTTCTAGGGTTTCTCGTGAACTCTCATGTTTTTGAGAAGTTGGAATGGTGTTCGAAAGTGTGAGATATTATCTCGGGAAACGTGCAAAAATGGCATCTTTGCAGAGCGTCTGTGATATGCTCTGTGGGGAAAGTAGCTGTTTTTGTGTTGCATGATCAAGGCCTTCGGGAAGTGATCTCTTCGATCAGACCGTACCGATGGAAAGTACTTTCGAAAATTCCCTAATTTACGCATTTCTCAAGTTGTTTTACGGTGCATTTCAATCAGAGAATTAGAGAAAAAGTCAATCTTGAGGGAGCATCTGTGAGATGCTCCAAGGGTTGTCGAAAGTTGTACTTTTTTAGCCATACGATGAGGAGCTTCGGGAAGCGATCTATCCGATCGAGCCGTATCGATGGAAAGATCTACGAAGCGTCTGTGAGACGCTCCAGGGAACTTTTATCGAGTTGTGGGTGTTTAGCATTGTAAGGTCTTCCTTAGGTTAAACAGAGGCGTATGACAAGGCCCGTTATTCAGTAACCTAGGACTGGTGTTGTTTTGGGGCGCGTTTGTGTTGTCAGGGGTAAAATGGTCATTTTGACCAGGTTTGTTTAAAAACAGTCAGGAATGGTTCGAAGTGTTGTGTTAAGTGTGTCAGGTTGTTCATGAATGTTTTTAGGAGAGTCTTTTACCGTTCGGTGGGGTTTGTGCAATGTTGAGGCGTTTAGGGGCAAACCAATCATTTTGACCGGAGTTAGTCAGAACAGTACTGGAATTGAGCTGGATGGCCTTTGGAGTACACCTAACAGTTTAGCAACATTCTGGAAGGGTGGACTTACCGTTTTGAGGGATTTTGAACTTTCTCAAAATGTGCTTGGAGGCCTAGGGGGCAAGTTTAATCATTTTTCACCGAGTTGGGCTAGTAGGCATTGGTGTTGACCTAGGTGTTGGTTCCCGAGATTGCCTCATCTCGAAAAACTACCTGGCAGTGTTGGTTCCTGAGATCGCCCAGTCTGAGAGAGCTACGTGTAGGGTGGTGTTGGTTTTTGAGAACGCTTGGTCTCAGAAAGTTACCTGTGAGGGTGGTGTTGGTCTCCGAGAATGCTTGGTCTCGGGGAACTATCAAATGACAGACATTCTAGATTGACGGGCTAGCAGGCGCCAGAAGTGAACCGTCTGAAATTTTGATAGGGTGTTAGTCCTCGAGATCTCCCGATCTTGGGAAGCTACCTGGATGGCATTGGTTTTCTAGTACGCCCAGTCCCGGAAAGCTGCCTGGAATGATGTTTATGGCTTCATTTGGGCTTCGTGGGCCCGGGAAGCGACTAGTTGACTGGATTGGAGTTTGAAAGGCTCATCTTGAGCTTGCATGTGTTATGATGTTTGAAAATTGGATCTGGTTGGGCCGGAGATTGCCGAGTGGGCAAAAATAGGGTTTTTACAGCTGCCCCTCTTTTTCTATCTTTGCTTGTCAAAGGTAGAAAATAACAAAGTAAGAATCCTTTTTTGGTTACGAGGCGATCGGAGGGACGATAAGCTGGTAAGTTTGGAATGTCCCGGGAACCCCTTGTGGGTTGCCGGTCTAGAAGATTTTGAGATTCGAAAAGCTTTGCGTTTCGAAGATTTCAATCGGGGATTTGAGTTGCCGGTTTAACACGGTTCGATTTAGATCACTTGATTTTTGAAAATGACTGTTGAAAGCTTGATTGTCAGCTTTTGGCAAGCCTTGGAAACAAATTCGAACTCTTGGTGACTTGAAAACCGATTTTGGTGGGAAGCCGAACAGTCGGGCGCATGTGCTACATGCGCCATGCGCATGTAGCACATGCACCTGTTGGAATTTTGTTTTGGCGCATCTGCTACATGCGCTAGCCCGTGGGTATTAAAACAGAGCAGTTTGTGCTTTCAACATTGCGTTTTTGAGTTTTGTTTGAAATTTTCTCCGAAAGATTTTCAAAAGGTTTCGACCAAGGATTGCTAGAGGAGTGTTGGGTGACATTGGGCATTTGCCGGAAACCGTTATAGTCGCCGGAGTCTCGCTGAAAAGCTTGATTTTTGTCGGAGAACCCAAAGGTTAGTTTTCTTAGAAATTTCTTTGATTTTGATGCATATGCTTCTGTTTTTTGTGAATGATCAGTGTAATTCTATGTTTTAGGATGTTTACTGTCACGACCCATAACCCGGCCTATACGGATTTAGGGTACATGGTCGGCCAGTAGCAAGGCTACCCAAGGCCGCATTACATTAAATCGGTTGATCACTTGTGGGTACTCATTTAAAATTTGCAGAATAGAAACACTTATAACTTGAAATATAATCCGTGTTATACATGATAGAGCTATGCCTAATCCAAAACATAATATACATAAGAACCTAATCAAGGTCCACTAAAGTTATAGCATTATATCATTACAAAACATTGGGTCCAGCCCTCAAACATAATACAAAACATAGGCCCGTGGGCCGTAGCTCAAAATCCACGTATGGCCTCGCTCTAGGGCCTTTCGGATTGGCTACTTGAAAATCATTTGAGAAAACGTAAGCTAATGCTTAGTGAATAACAATGATGCATGAGCGAGAAAATATCATGGACTAGCAATTATATCCAATGTGCAAGGATAGATAATCATTTATGCATAAGCAATGAGCTTTTGAACTTTTAAAGCGTAGACTTGGAACTCATAGGTAACGTAACCATCATTTGAAATGTTTTAACATTTCAAAACATAGTATCATAAGAAGAGATGCAACATAACATTATTCTTGAGATAACATTTCATATCTTGTCGTAAAACATGTGAACATATTCTCAGTTCAAAACATAAATGTGCTACAACTCGACATATGAGCTAGGCTCCATAGTAACCATGTAGGTCACGCTAAGGCTTTTTAGGCCAGGGACGTCTCCCAACATAGATAGTTTATTTTATATCCCCTATCGTAGGACTAGATAGTTTATTTCCCATCCCCTATCGTAGAACTATCGGGCTAGATTAAGGTCTTGCCACAAGAAGACCCGAGTTGGCACCATACATTAGAAACTTAGCATCTCTTTCATTTAAACCTTATAGTCCATGATTTTCATTCATAACATAAGTATAGCTTGCATGCATTTCAAGATATGACATTTATACTTGAACATAAACATTGATGCATTGAAAATATATGGAAAACATTGCATGATATGTAGGTGAATTTAAAACATTTGAAAATTAATAGAGTTTTACTCATGGCATATCGTTACTCACCTCTTTCCGATAGGATGGGTGGTAGACAAGGTCTTCCTACACAAAATGCACATAGAAGTATGGAAATATCAATACAAGACTTCAAAACAAAGCAACAACGTAAAACGAGAACATAAGGTTGAGGTTTGAACATGAAAGTCGGAACATCGACTCCTTCATCGCGTCCCAACCATCTCTCAAGGAAGCTTTCGCACTCTAGCTTAGTTCCATTTGAAAATAGGCTTAAAGGGCTTTAATTTGATAGTTCATAGGCTAAAAACACATTTCGGATGAAGAAGTTATGTCCCATAGAAAATGGGTTAAAATTTTGGAAGAAGAATGTTACTGGAAGAATTTTGGGTCAACTTCAAAATTCTATATCTCCCAAACCATAAAGGAATTAGAGTACAAAATTTACATGGATACAAAGATCTATGAGTCTACTATCCAATGCTTCAAATGGTGCATCAATCCGAGTTTTCTAGAGAAAGTTATGCCCGTTTTACGAAACAGTGTCTGAGTTGGAAAGTGAAATCGGGGGTTGGACGAAGGTGTCGGCTCCAGAAACAAAGGAGTCGCCTCCTGAGCTGAAAAAACGACTCTGGGAGTTCTCTGGGCAAAAGTGTTGGCTCCAAAAATAAAAGAGTCGCCTCCCAAGCTAACTGAATAAATCTGGGAGTTCACTGGGACAAGGAGTGCTTCCAAAAATCAAGGAGTCCACTCCAAAGCTAAATGAATAAGTCTGGGAGTTTACTGGGACAAGGAGTCGCCTCCAAAAACCAATGAGTCAACTCCAAAGCTAAATACTCAGATTTTAACCCGAAAATCTCCAAACCTCACTCAAATCAAAACCAAACTCCATCAAAACTCTCACAAACTCTTCCAATGCTTCTAGGATCCAAAGATTGACCCAAGAAGACCACAATAACATAAAGTCAAACACTTTAAACAAGAACATCGAAGGGATCTAGGGTTTTAGGAACACAAGCTCCCACTTGCATAAGTTGGGGATTTCACATCCCAAACCCTCAAATATTTGAATGAGGCTTTCAATATTCTATACTTAGCTAATTTAGGACTCAAAAGAGTCACCCACAACAATCTCAACAACATAACTCACAAAGACATATACATACATATATACCATTGGAGAAGAAAATGGAACCTTACCTTTCTTCAAGTTTGGTTAAGTCTTCTATTGGTTCAAGCTCTTCCTCAAGCTTCTTCCTCCTCTTTCTCTTCTCCTTTTCTCCCTCTCTTTCTCCTCAATCGGCTGAACATATGTGAGTTGTGTGCACTTATGTGTATAAAAGATGATACACATGGGAATAATCCCATGTGTCTCACCCATAGGTTTAAGTTATACCATAGGCTTTCATTGGTCATTTTGACCCAAAATGAGAAATAATTAACATCAAACATTATATATGTTAGAAATTCTCATTAATAGAAATAAATAGAGGTTCGGGATATCACATTTAGAACACAATGATCAAATTGTTTTCGTGATTTGGTGGAGATTCGAGTGTGTTTTGGATGAGTTTGCATATTTAAGAAATTGGGTTTCTTGTAGGATTTGAAAAATTGCCTCTACAGGCTTGGGCATTGTATGTTTGTGTGTGATTTTTGCACCGAAAACCTTAGAAAAATGTGTAGAATAACCGTATGAAGTTTTGTAATTTTCTAAGAAATTTTAAAATTTTTGAATTTTTGAAAATTATGAAAAATAAGAAAAATTGAGGAAAATTAGAAAACGGATCCTATCAAAGGTTGAAAAATTGTGGAACATTTTTGAAAAATTATGGTGATATTCTCGAATGATTTAGGAATTTTTGTGAATTTTTTTGGAAATAAAAATACAACCGGAGAATTTAGAAAGACCAAAAAACCGGTTTAAAAGTTGTGTTTGAGAACAGGACGTGTGTTTCTGAGGATGGGATTGTTTTGGTTGGCATGATTGAAAGTTTGAGACGTCTTGGACTGTGTTTGTGATTTGTTGAATTCTAGGATAGTGACCTTTTAAGGCGAAACTCTGCCGAAATTTTCAAAAATTTTAACACTCGATTTTAGAATTTTTGAAAAAGCCATTTTTTTTTGGAAATGAGGCTTTTGAAGGGGAAAGCCTGGAGAAATCGAAATTTTTAAAATGATTTTAGGAGCCAGATTTTTAAAGGGGAAAACCATGGAAAACTGATTTTAGAAAAATCGTAGAAAACTTTGGAATGGGACTTTTGAAGGAGAAAGCCCGAGAAACCACTTTGAAAATTAGAAACGAACTCTTTGTGAGGGAAAGGCTTGGAAACTGTTGAAGACTCCGAAATGGTGTTTTTGAGGAGGAAGCCCGGGAAACCAGTTTGACATTTAGGAAGCACCATTGAAAACTTTGAGATAGGGTTTACGAGGGGAAAGCTCGAGAAACTGGTTTGAAATTTAGAAACCAAACTTTTTAAGGGAACAGCTTAAAAAACCATTGAAAACTTTGAAATAGGGCTTTTGAGGGGAAAACTTGAGAAACCGGTTGAAACTTTGAAACGAAACTTTTTGAGGAAAAAGTTTAGAAAACCATTGAGAACCTTGAAATAGGGCTTTTGAGGGGAAAGCCCGAGAAACCGGTTTGAAATTTAGAAACTAAACTTTTTGAGAGAAAAGTTTGAAAAACCACTGAAAACTTTGAAATAGGGCTTTTGAGGGAAAGCCCGAGAAACTGGTTGAAACTTTGAAATGAAACTTTTGAGGAAAACATTTAGAAAACCATTGAAAACTTTGAAATAGGGCTTTTGAGGGAAAGCCTGAGAAACCGGTTAAAGTTTGGAAACCAAGCTTTTTGAGGAAAAAGCTTGCAAAACCGTTGAAAACTTTGAAATAGGAATAGATGGGACCTTTGCCGCCCCCCCCCCCTTTTCTTCCTTTATTTTATTTTATTTTATTTTCTCCTTTTTGTTAACATATTTATCTCTTCCTTTTTATACGCATTTGGTGACTGATCAATTTTTGTATGTTGTCATTCTTTCAGGATGTTGGAGGTTGGTGGCGATGGTTCTGACAGAAGGCGCCACGGGAATGCGCCACGAATAGAGCTCGAGGAGGGCAGTAGCAGTCGGAGCGGCTCGGCTAGAGGCGGTAGCAGGAGTGGTTCCGCTTGGGGTGGTAGCAAGAGTGGCTCTGTTCGGGGTGGCAGTAGGAGTGGATCCGCTCGGCGTTACGGCAGGGTTGGTTCTGCTGGGGGCGGCAGTAGTAGGTCCCAGTAATCTTCGAACAGGACGGTCTCTGGTGGCAGCTTTGTGGTAGGCAGCCTTCGGTTGCTCCGGATGAGAAAGTCGAGGACGACATTGATTTGGTTGTGGATCTGTGGATGGGGTATGACATGGTGTTTGTTCAGTAAAAGCAGGGGGACACTTCTTTTACAGACGACCAGCTAGCGATTCTCGACGTTCCGCGGTTGCGAGACTTGGCATACCACCTGAGTTTGTACTCACGTTATGGCCGGATGCCATCATCTACCCACAACTCCTTTGGATGAGCCAGTATTTCGGCCTTGAGAGCCATGCAGGCGTCGGCTCCATCCTATTAGGACTTCTTGCACCGGATTGGCTTTGGGGCCTTTATAACTCTTCAGACGAATAGGCTTGATCACTGGATAGTAGTTGGGCTATTGGAGCTGTGGTTCGGGGAGATTAGGACTGTGCACTTGGTGGGGTTCGAGTTGGGGCCTACTCTCGTCGATTGGGCCATGATTACTAGACTGTCCTTTGGAGGTGTTCTAATTTCCCTACGGACCGTGCCTTTAGAGGAGGCTTGTCTTCTCTTGGGTTTGCCTGGGATTACGAGCTTGAGTTTTTTGGCTTCGCTCTTATGTCTGGCAGAGGCAGCATTTGCTCTTGAGCAGCCAACCAGGTCATTATGAGGCACTGACTGGCACTATATGTTGTCTTTAGTTGCTTTTGCAACAATAATAAGTCGACAATCCCTTTATCTTTAGTGAGGCTGGTAGCGGACTTGGACGCCCTAGATTATGTGGATTAGGGCGCCTTTACCTTTGCTAGCTTCTTACGAGGGATGAGAGTGAGGACTTCTGGAGTTTGGGGGAGCTTGACGAGTTTTTGGCCATTTCTGATATGGTAGAGCTGTGAGTATCCGCCTATCCGCCGACCAAAGGTGTTAGTTGGCGATGCCTTCTCGCAGGGCACGAGGTGGGCCAGACAGCAGGTAGTCTAGTGATCTTTGCTTACAGATTTTGTCGCCCTCCAGGCTAACTTGGAGCCGCTAAGACCTTGAGACGTGACTTGGACACCTTACCACCGATCTACCCAGTATGCCGATATGAGGGATATCATTCTTTTGTCTAGGTTGCGGGTTACTTTTTGGGGCCCTATTCCATGGGAGACGTATTTGGGGGAGCGCCACTGGCTGTAGTTTCACACCGACTTCTATGCTCTATGGATCCTCTTCAGTATATGTTTGGATTTTATCGGGCCGGGGTGGAGATTCCTTATATAGTCAGGGTTCCTGGCGAGTGCTTCCTTCTTCCGCCTGATGTGGACTACGAGGCTCATTTCAGGGCGAGGTCTATTGGCACCTTTACTCAGCTGGACCTAGTGGTTGGAGGGTAGGTGGCTGGTCATGAGGTGGTGGAGCTATGGCGTCGAGCTCAGGGCTTTATTTTCGAGGAGGAGTATCTAGCAGCTTGCCAGGCACGAGATCAGTATCGTGCTGAGGTGGAGGCCTTGCCTGCTCGCATATCTCTGATGGAGGCCCACTGGGTATGCTATTTATGATTCATCATTTTTCATATTCTTTATGCATCCCCTGTGTTCTAATGCTAGCTGTGGCGCCCAGATCTTTCGCACTTGAGGAATTCTCACACAAGCGAAAAAAATGCTGTACTCTCTCGTTAGAATTCACCCTCCTAGAAGAATGAGCGCGACTAGATTTGAATTGAAAAATTGATTTGAATAAAGGGCTTTTAAAAAAGATTTGGAGTCGCCACCTAACTTGATTAAGGTGAGTTAGGTCACCTAAAAACTAAGAATAATCCGAAGACTACACTTAGGGTTTTTGGAAAAAGATTTTTGAAAATATCTCCTCAAGAGAGGGTTTTTGGGAAAACAGGTTGTTTGGCAACCTTTGAAAAACATTTAGCCCTTTTTGAAAAATAACTCCTTTTGGTCTTTGAAAACAGTGATCCTAGGTTCGGAGGTTGGTTACGTGTAGGGAAGACGCACTAAGCTATCACCCTACCCCGCCCTTTCGGTACCTACATGTCAATTTACCCTAGATTCACCTATGAGAGTCTTTAATTAACTATTGGTCAATCCTATTCACTTTAGAAAAATAATGCTTGAGAACTAACATGATGCATGATATGCAAGTGCAATAGAAGAGAATTGAAAAATAGATTTAGAAAGAGATTGGTTTGAAATTAATTTGATTTGAAAATAGATTTGAAGAGATGGAATTGAAATTGGAAAGTTTGAAAATTTGGAAATAGAAATTTGAAAATAGAAATTTTGAAATTGGAATTTTGAAAATAGATTGGAATTTGAGATTTGAAAAGATTTTGGAAACCGCACCCATGAGGGTGGAATTGAAAGTTTGAAAAGTATTGTGACCGCACCTATGAAGGTTGCCTATGTATCCCTTTGGGGGAATTAGGTCATTCGTAGTTTGGACCGGAGTCTGATTGAAAATAGATTGATTTGAAGAGAGAGATTGGATTGGAAGAAAGAGATTGAATTGAAAATTGGATTTGATTTGAGATTAGAAGAGGAGATTGGAATTTGAAATTAAGAAGATTGGACTTTGATTTGAAGAGATAGATTTGGACTTGTTTTGAAAAAGAGAAGGTTTGAGAAAACCTAGACTTAGGAAAGAGAAGAGACTTAGGAAAGATTTGACTTGGCTTGGAAGATTTGGAAAGATTGAATTTTAGGAAATGATTGAATTAGGAAAATGTCCGATTTAGGAAAGTTTCGAATTAGGAAAGTTTCATTTTTGGAAAGTTTCGAACTTAGGAAAGTTTTATTTTTGGAAAGTTTCGAAATTAGGAAAACTTCGAGTTTTAGAAAGTTTTCAAAAAAGGAAAGGTTTTAAGATTAGGAAAGTTCCCAAATTAGGAAAGTTTTGAAAATCGGAAAGTTTTGTTTCAAGAAAGGTTTTGAAATAGGAAAGTGTTGAATTTAGAAATGTTTTAAATTAGGAAAAGTTTAGTTTAAGAAATGTATTAGAATTTGGAAAGTTTCAAGTTAAGAAAGTTTTGAATTTGGAATGTTTTAAAAAAAAGGAAGTTTTGAATTTGGAAAGTTTTGAAAACAAGGAAGTTTTGAAAATAAGAAAGTTTTGAGTTTAGAAAAGTTTTAGATTTGGAAAGATGTTGAAGTTTTGGAAAGTTTAGAATTTTGGAGACATTTAGGTTTAGAAAGATTTAACTTGAGAAAGTTTCAAATTTAGAAAGTTTTGAATTTGGAAAGATTTGAAATTTAGAAAGTTTAAGATTTAGAAAGTTTTAGAATTTTAGAAAATCTTGAGATTAGGAAAGGTTTGAGTTTAGGAAGAGTTTGAAAACTTAGGTTTGAAAAGTTAAGATTTGATAGGAGGGTAGAATTAGGAAAGGGTTGAATTAGGAAAGATTTGAATTTTGAAATTTAAGGAAAGATTTAAGGTTCAGGTTTAGGAAACTTATGGTTTAGGAAGGAATTGAATTAAGAAAGGTTTGGATTAGGAAGTGATTGGATTTGGTTTCTAAAAGAAAGATTTGGTTTTGTTTCAAAAAACGGAGGACGGGATCTAGTTTCCTAAACGGGGAGATTTGATTCGGTTTCCTAAAGGGAAGATAGGATTTGGAAGAAGAGATTCTAGAAACCCTAGATTTGGAAAATTATAGCTTTGACGTAGAAAAGAGGTTTTGGAAACATGTATAGTTTGAATGTGAAAACAAGAGATTTTGGAAACCTAGGTTTGGGGCAAAGTTTGAAAATCATGTTTTTGGAAAGAAAATTAGGATTTCCTAATTGTGGGCTCTAAGGCTTGACTTGGGCTCTAAGAAAAGAGTTTTTGGAAAGTGCGTTTTTGGAAACGAAGGTATTCTAGAAGGGAATCCTAGGGAGGAATTTTTGGAAAGTGAATTTGAAGAGAGAGTTTTTGGAAAAAGATTTTAAAGAGAAGGAGTTTTGGAAAGTGTGTTTTTAGAAACGTAGATTTTAGAAGGAAAATCCTAGAGGGGAACTTCTAGAAAGAAGATTTTGGAAAGAGAGTTTTTGGAAAGATTTTTGGAGAGAGTTCTTCTAGGAAGGTTTTTGGTTGAAGATTGTTGGAGAGAGTTTTTGGAAAGATTTTTGGGGAACGTTTTTAAAAAGTGGATTTTGGGGAGAGAATTTTGAAAAGGAGTTGAAAAAGGGAGTTTTGAAAAATAGATTTTGGAAGGGAGTTTTTGAAAACAATTTTGGAGAGGAGAGTTTTAGGAAAGTATGTTGAAAAAGAGATTTTTAGGAAGAAAGACTTTTTGAAAAGAGAGTTTTTAGAAGGTGTAAAAATATCTCACTTTCCTAAAGCAATTCTAACCATAAAAGGGCTAGAACCACTTTAGGAAAGCGGTTTTGAAAACAACAAGATTTCGAAAATATGGACCGAATTGGTCACTTTAAATGTAACACTTTCCTAAAGCAATCCTAACCATGGAAAAGCTAGAATCACCCTAGGATTGTGATTTTGAAAACATGTTTTGAAAAAGAGATTTTGATGCAATTTTGAAAACAAGTTCAAAAACGATTTGAAAAACAACTTTGAAAACGGTTTTTGGAAGATGCAAGATCATGATATGCACAATGCAGTTTTGGGGTCGTGAACATACAAGGCTACGCCTTCACCACATAATCAAAGGGGCCGGACCCACGTGGTCTCTGGTTAGACTAGAAGAAAGCCCCCGACACGGTGACTATCCAATAGCCCAATCCTACACATGGACCAGGAATCCCCTTGTTTCAAGCATGCAAAGAAAGGGGGGGGGGGGAAAGAGATGGGGGATTAAAATAGAGAAAACCCAAGTGGGTTAGGAGAGAGAAGAGAGAGGGGGGAAGTGCGGAAATTTAAATAGGGAGCTTACCGTATGTCTTGTTTATTTTGCGTGCCGTCCTGTCTTTGGTCTTTGGTCTTTGTCTTTATCTTCGTCTTCAATCCTCAAGAGTTGTCTTCAAGCTTTGGATTACAGCTCTTCAAGTCTTCAAAGGATGGTTGAAGGCTAGTGTATGAGTGTATGGGGATGTATAGGAGTGTATATGAGACTAGGGTTTGTGTATGGTGGCTAGGGTTTGGAGAACCTAAGGAGGCTAGGGTTTAGGGAGTGCTCGAGCTCTGTATATTGAAATATAGGATTTTTAAGTTAAGTTTGCAGGTCCTTTTCACGTTGAATGAGGCTCTGTATTTATAGAGGTTGGACAACACTGGCGCCTGTTGCAGTGGCGCTAGGCCATCTTTTACACTGGCGCCTCTAGGAGTGGCGCCTAGCCATTCTTTGGCTTGGCGCCACTAGTAGTGGCGCCAGCCAATTAGGAAAGGTTTAAGGTCGGCAAGAAACGTATCTTTGACTAGATTTAGGCGCCTGTACTAGTGACTACCATGCAATCTTTAGCCTGGCTTCACTAGGAGTGACTCTGGAAAGTCCGGGAATGATTTGAAGGAGCCGGGAATGACCCGTAAGGCCGGAAAGGAGCAGGAACACTTAAAATAGTGTCCTGGAGGTATTTGACTTAAAAAGTGAGGACAAAATGTGTCGGAAAGGTTGACTAGGCCTTTAGGGGCAAAACGGTCAATCAGACTGGGAAGCTGCCGGGGCGAACTCGGACTGTCCCAGAAGAAGACTTGGGATTTGGAAACATTATTTAGAATGTTCCCAGAGGTTGTCGGTTTGATTCCCAGAGCTGGCGTGGTCGGAAAAGGAGACCGGCCCACCAGGGGCAAAATGGTCATTTCGCACCGGGTTAGCCAGAACTGACTCGGAATGATCCGAAAATGTAAGGGGAGGTTGAGAACACTATAAAAATTAGTCTCAAGAGGTTACCGGTTTGATACACAGAGCCGGTGTGGTCAAAAAAGGAGACCGGCCCACTAGGGGCAAAACGATCATTTTGTACCGGGTTGGTCGGAACTGACTCGGAATGATCCGGAAAGGTGAAGGAAGATTGAGAGTACTATAAAAGGTAATCTTAGAGGGTTACCGGTTTGATACCCAGAGCCGGCGTGGTTCCCGGGGCATTCGGATGCCTAGGGGCAAAACGGTCAACTTGACCGGAAAGTCTCGGAAAAGGTCCTAAGGGCAGTCTGGTCATTTTCACCGAAGTGGGCTAACCGACACTGGTGTTGACATGGGTTTTGAGTGTTTCCGCCATTCTAGCGGCGGTCGTCGTGACACGAGTTTGTTGCCAATTCCCTATATCGACCTATTTGTGAGTATTTCCGCTACTCTAACGGTTTTGTGAGTAGTTTTGCTACTCGGACCGTCTCAAAGAATAAATTGTCTCGAGAGAGGGATTGGAAAGGGGACTTATCGTCTCCGAAGAGACGTGCCTGAATTGGAACCGTCTTGAGGAATAAACTGTTTCGAGAGTGGGATTGGAAAGGGGTCTTACCGTCTCCGAGGAGACGTGCCGGGATTGGAACCGTCTCGAGGAATAAACTGTCTCCAGAGAGGGATTGGAAAGGGGTCTTACCGTCTCCGAGGAGACGTGCCTGGATTGGAACCGTCTCGAGGAATAAACTGTCTCGAGAGTGGGATTGGAAAGGGGTCTTGCCGTCTCCGAAGAGACGTGCCTGGAGTGGAACCGTCTCAAGAAATAAACTATCTCGAGAGAGGGATTTGGAAAGGGGTCTTACCGTCTCCGAAGAGACGTGCCTGGATTGGAACCGTCTCGAGGAATAAACTGTCTCGAGAGTGGGATTGGAAAGGGGTCTTACCGTCTCCGAAGAGACGTGCCTGGATTGGAACTGTCTCGAGAGTGGGATTGGAAAGGGGTCTTACCGTCTCCGAAGAGACGTGCCTGGATTGGAACCGTCTCGAGGAATAAACTGTCTCGAGAGTGGGATTGGAAAGGGGTCTTACTGTCTTCGAAGAGACGTGCCTGGATTGGAACTGTCTCGAGGAATAAACTGTCTCGAGAGTGGGATTGGAAAGGGGTCTTACCGTCTCCGAAGAGGCGTGCCTGGAGTGGAACCATCTCGAGGAATAAACTGTCTCGAGAGTGGGATTGGAAAGGGGACTTACCGTCTCCGAAGAGACGTGCCTGGATTGGAACCGTCTTGAGGAATAAACTGTCTCGAGAGTGGGATTGGAATTGGAAAGGAAAGGACAATGCCCCCTAAGGGCATTTTGGTCAATTTGCCTCTATTTAGGCCTGACAGGCCCGTGAAGCGATGGTCAGACGGGATTTGGACCTTGAGAATTGTTTTCGATAGGAATATGCCCATAATGACTTGAAAACAAGTCTGGACGGAGTGTAGACTGCCGAGCGGTCAAAAATGGGGTGCTTACACTAGCTCATCTTTTCTTTTGTCTTTTTTCTCCAGTCAGCCTTCCTCGTATGTGATGGGCCTGGGCGATTTTGACTTGGACGACGACCCTGCTCCTTGAGGCGCCTCTTTCCACCTACGGACACAGTTGTAGTTTAGTTAGACTGACTGTATTGCTTATGTTTTGAGGCTGTATGTTGGACCTCATGGATGATGATTATTGCCAGTTACATGTACATTATTACTATTATCTTTTTGCTTCTTTACATGAGATGATGATTAGTTTTTCCTTTCAGTCTTGTTTTGCATATATGCATATGGAAATATAATGAATATGAATGTAAATACAGGAATACAAAAATCATGATATGTGTAAGAAAGGGTGGTATGTGCAAACTTTAAGTAAATGTGAAAAAGGTGAGTATATCGCGGCATATGTTTAGGCAAAGCACATAGACATATATATAACTTTATGAAGACAGGCCTAGGAGTAGGTTCCAATTTTTCGGGTGTTCACCGAGAACCACCATTTTAGCCTTTTGCTCCTTACTTGAAGATTCCCTTTTTTGTTACACTCTTTTCTTGCCATGATAAGATAGTAATTGTCCTATGTCTAGGGTTTTTATTTTTTGATCCGACTCTCCTCTCCCTCATCTAAGAATCTGTCATTCGTTCGCTCGACTTTCTCTCAGGGACTTTATATTTGAGCTCGTAAACTCTCTTGGTGACAACCAAAGTAGCCTTTAGCAAAGGAGCGCGCAGTTTCCATCCTTGATCCGAGAAGGCTTTACTTTGGACCGTAATGTAGACCAGATTAAAGGTGAGGAAGGAAGGGGGATGCAGGTTCAAACATTTTCTCTCTCTTTTTATTTTTTTTTACGGGGGTGATAATAAACTAGAACCACCTCGAGTAAGCTTTTGCTATTTTCTTTTTCGAATGTCGCCATTTTCTTTTGAACTTTTTTAGACTAAGCAATCTTTTCTGATCTGAGGGGACTTTCTCGTGGGTTGTAATGTGGCTAGATTATAGGGTTTTTAGAAGGAAGGATGTTAAAGGCCCAAAATGTTGCACTCCTCTTAAGGTCTACCGATGATCACCTTTTCTGGTCCTTTCCTCCTTAGGTCCTTTTTTTTTTTTTAATTTTTTTAAGTGCAAACTTTTACCCACATAGGTGTAAGCACCCCATTTTTGCCTGTTCGGCAGTCTCCAGTCCGTCCAGACTTGAGTTCAAGTCAATATGGGCGTATTCTAGTTTTTCAATCCAAATCCAGTCAATCCATCGCTTCGCGGGCCCGCAAAGCCCAAATAGAGGCAAAATAACCAAAATGCCCTTGGGGGCATTGTTCGGTTCAATTCTAGTAGGCACGTCTTCTCGAAGATGGTAAGTCCCCTTTTCAAGTCCAATTCCAATTCTAATCCCACCCTTGAGAAAGTTGATTCCTCGAAGAGGTAAGTCTATCCTGTCTGGCACGCTTTCCGAAGAATGTTTCTTCGGAACAGTAAGTTCCTTCAAACCCATCGACCGGGACGAAACCCCAAGTCCCCGAGATGGTAGAACGGTCCACCTTTGGCGCCTGCTGGCCCGCCAATGTAGAAATGTCCGTTTCGGCACGCCTTTCGAGAAAGGCACGCCTTTCGAGAAAGTTGATTCCTCAGGCCCTAAGTCCATCTAGCAGCTTCCTGAGATCAGACAGTCTTGGGAATGATTGCGAACCGTCAGAGTAGCGAAAGTACTCGTAAACATCGCAACCATCAGAGTGGCGAAAACACTCGTAAATAGGTCGATATAAGGAATTGCCAACAAACTCCTATATCACGGGACCTTCGTCAGAATGGTGGAAACACTCAAAACCCAGGCCAACACCAGTGCCTGCTAGCCCACTTCGGTGAAAAATGACCAAATTGCCCCTAGGGCCATTTTTTGGCATGTTTCTTGAGATAGTACCTAAGTACTCAGAACAGTAAGTCCACCCTTTCAAGATCATCCTAGAGATGATCCGACATGATTAGGTGCCTTCCAGTCAGTTTTGAGCCAATTTCGCGACTTTCTGGTCAAGATAATCATTTTGCCCCTAGGCATCCGAGTGCCCTGGGGACCATACCGGTTTTGGGTATCAAACCGGTAACCTCTCGAGAATACTTCGTATAGGATTCTCGACCTTTCGTTATCTTTCCAGATCATTCCAAGTCGATTCCGGCAAACCCAGTGCAAAATGACTGTTTTGCCCCTAGTGGGCTAGTCGCCTTTTCCAACCACACTGGCTTTGGGTATCAAACCGATAACTTTTGGGAACATTCTAAATAATGTTTTCAAATTTTGAGTCTTCTTCTGGGACATTCCGAATCCATCCTGGTAGCTTTCCAGTCCGATTGACCGTTTCGCCCTTAATGGCCTGGTCGACCCTTTTAATAAACCCTGACATCCTTTTTCAAGTCTATTACCCCTGGGACCCTATTTTAAGGGTTCCTGTCCCTTTCCGACCTTCTGGGTCATTCCCGGCCCCTTTAAATCATTCCTGGACCTTCTAGGGTCACTTTAGTGAAGTCCGGCTAAAAATTACATGATAGTCACTAGTATAGGCTCCCAAATTTTCTGAAGATACGTTGCTTGCCGACCTTAAAACTTTTCGAAGTGGCTGGTGCCACAAGTAATGGCGCCAAGCCAAATATTGGCCTGGCGCCACTGCAAGAGGCGCTAAGTCATTCTTCTCTCTATAAATATAGAGCCTCCTCTAGCGTGAAAAGGGTCTGCAAACTCAGTCTGAAAACCCTATTATTCGATATACAGAGCTCGTAGCCTCTCTAAACCCTAGTCTCCTTTATGTTTTCCAAACCCTAGCCTCCATACACAAAACCTAGCTGCCTATACACTCACATACACTCATATACACTTATATACTAGCCTTAAAGCCTCCATTGAATACTTGAACTGTTGAAATTTTGAAGCTCCCGAAGATCGAAGACATGTTCTCGAAGATTGAAGCGAAGCAAGAAAAGCAAGCAAGAAAAACAAAGTGTGCAAAGCAAAGCAAGATAAAGAAGATACAAGGTAGGCTTTCTATTTAAGTTTACGCATCCTCCCCCTCTCTCTTTTCCCTCCGAACCCACTTGAGTTTTTTCTCTATTTTAATCCCCCAAGTGGGTTTGGCCCTCTTGATTATGTGGTGAAGCCTTTAATCTTGTATGTTCACGACCCCAATTTGTATTGTGCATATCATGATCTTGCATTCGTCCAAAGTTTATTTTAAACTTGTTTTCAAAAGCTTGCATAGAAATTGTTTTCAAAACTTGCATCAAAATCTTCTTTTTCAAAACTTGTTTTCAAAATCATAATCCTAAGGTGATTCTAGCCTTTCTATGGTTAGGCTTGCTTTAGAAAAGTATTACATTTAAAGTGACCAATATGGTCCATATTTTTAACTCCTCGTTGTTTTCAAAACCACTGTCTTAGAGTGGTTATAATCTTCTTATGGTTAGAACCGCTTTAGGAAAGTGAGATATTTTTATGAACTATCCAAAAACTCCCTTTTTAAAAATCTCTCCCTCTAAAAATCTCTTTTCTAACATACTTTCTAAAAACTCTCTTCAATCTCCTTCCCAAAATTCCTTTCCAAAATTGCATTCTAAAAACTCTTTTCAAAAGATCTATTTTCTAAAACTTCTTCTTAAACTCCTTTCCAAAAAGTTATCCTCAAAATTCACTTTCTACAAACGTTCCTTAAATTTCCTTCCTAAAAACTCTTTCTAACAATCTCTTTTCAAAAATCTCTTTCTTAAAAATTCTTTCCTAAAAGCTCCTTCCAAAATCTCTCTTGTTAAAACTCCTCTCAAGTTCACTTTCTAAAAACTCCTCTCTAGGGTTTCTTTCCAAAAGTCTCCCTTTCTAAAAGCTCACTTTCCAAAATCTTTCCTTGAAGTCCAAGTCAAGCCCTAGAGACAATAATTAGGAAGCCCTAGTTTTCCTTCCCAAAAACATGATTTCCAATTCCTTATTTTGGCCTCAAAACCTAGGTTTCCAAAACCTCTTATTTCCTATACCAAAACTATATATATTTCCAAAACTTATTTTCTACATCAAAACTATAGTCTTTCAAATCTAGGATTTCCAAAACTCCATCTCCCCAATTCCATGCTAAGTCAAATCTTCCCTTTAGGAAACCAAATCCAATCTCTCTAGTTTAGGAAATTAGATCCTATCCTCTGTTTTTGGAAACAAAATCAAACTATCGTTTTTAGAAACAAAATCCAATCCTTTGTTTTAGGAAATAGGAATCTCAATCGTTCCAAATCTAAACCTTTCCTAATCCACTCCTTCCTAATCTCATACTTTCCTAAATCTTAAGTTTTCAAAACTTGAACGTTTAAATCTTTCCTTAAACTTTAAATTTTCAAATATTTCCTAATCCCAACCTCTCTCAATTCCATACCTTTCCAAATTTCAACTTTCCAAATCTAAATCTTCAAATCTTTCTTAAATCCTAAACTTTCTAAATTTCAAACTTTTCTAAATCCAAAACTTTTTAAATTCGAAACTTTCTTAAGTTAAAGCTTTCTAAATTCTAAACTTTCCAAACTCAAAATCTTTCTTAAACTAAACTTTTCCTAATTCAAATCTTTCCAAAAATCAACTATTTCTTAAAAAGAAGGCTTTCCAATTTCAAAAACTTTCCTATCTTAAACTTTTCTAATTCGAAATCTTTCCTAAAATGAAACTTTCCTAAAATGAAACTTTCCTAAAACAGAACTTTTCCTAATCCGAGTCTTTCCTAAATCCAATCTTTCCTAAATCTTCCAAGTCAAACATTCGAGTCAAATCTTTCTTAAAGCTCAAGTTTTTCCAAAATCTCATCTTTCCTAAGTCTAGGTTTCCCAAAGTTCTATCTTTCCAAATCTAGTCCAAGTTCTCTTCCAAGGATCAAATCCGCTTTCAAGTTCAATTCTACGTCGAAGTTCAATCCTGATTTCCTAATCTTCCAATTCGAATTCCAAATCAAAATCTCTTTCTTCCAATCATAGCTTCTATTTTCAATCGGACTCTTGTCCGAACTATGACTGACCTGATTCCTCAAAAAGGATACGTAGGCAACCCTCATGGGTGCGGTCACAACCGTTTTCAAGTTTCTATTTCCATAACTTTTTTCCAACTTCCAATTCCATGATCTATTTCAAACTTCCAAGTTTCTATTTCCTTTCCAATCTCCAAAACTTTCTTTCAAAATCAAATCTATCTCTTCAAATTTCTTTTCAAATCAAATCAAGTCATTTTCAAATCTATTTTCCAACTCTTTTTTTCTTGCACTTGCATATCATGCATCCTGTCAATTTCTTTTCAAAAATTCTTTTCTAAAGTAGATAGTTTTGGACATTTTTTAGTTGAAAACTCTCATAGGTGAATCTAGGGTGAATAGACATGTAGGTACTGCAAGGGCGGGGTAGGGTGATGGCTTAGTGCGTCTTCCCTACACGTAACTAACCTCCGAACCTAGATCACTGTTTCCGAAAGACCAAAATGGAGTTATTTTTCTAAAAAGGGCTTAAATATTTTCCAAAGGTTACCAAACAACCTATTTTCTTAAAAACCCTATCTTGAGGATGTTTTCCAAAATCGTTTTTTAAAAACCCTAAATGTAGTCTTCAGATTGTGCTTAATTTTAGGTGACCTAAGTCACCTTAATTATGTTAGGTGGCGACTCCAAATTGTTTTCCAAAAGCCCTTTATTCAAACCAAATTTCAATTCAAACCTAGTCGCACTCATTCTTTTAGGTGGATGAGATCTAATGAAAGAGTACAATATTTTTTCCGCTTGTGTGTGTATTCCTCGAGCGTAAAAAATCTGGGCGTGACAGTTGGCGACTTTGCTAGGGACCCTTAGAGGGTTAGGCCATAGTCATGTCTCTTCACCTTTTACCCATGTAAAGTCTTCGATTAACTTGTCGACTTCTATCCACTTTTAATTTTCAAAATCAAATTTTCAAAGTTATTTTCAAAAACATGCATTTAGCTCCATTCATATTATCTTATATTAAGTTTTCCATCCACATACTAACTCTTGCATCTTTGTTTTGTAGGTGCGCTTTTTGTTTACATTATTGTTTTAATTAACTGCTATGCATGAATGTGATGGACATGATGGATGAGAGTTGTTGGGCTCTTTCCTTCGCTTTCAAAAATCACACACACACTGCACGTGCACCTGCATTTTGCATACTTGCATTTTTACCCTGATATGACCCTTTTAGTTAGAAAGGGGAACGGTATATTGGTTGTGGGCAAGATGCTGTGTCAGTTTTTTTGCTTACGACCTCTTGATAGTTCCCCTGCTCAGATCACCAACCGATCATGGCACCACCTCAGGGAGTGGGCCTAGGTTTGAAGATTCGGGGACCAAGCCTTTTTAGGACGCATTAGTGAACTCTCAACCTCATGCTCATATAGACACGTTGCACAGCCGAACCTCTGCCGAATTTAAGAGAAGCGCACGGTTTTCAAAACCAAGGAGAAAAGGGCAACTGCTTTTACTTTTCTTTGTACCTGTTTATTCCTGTTGTTATAATGACTGTATTCTTACTGTTATAATGCCTATCTAACTGCTCATGCAAGTACATTTATTTTACCATTGCATTATCTTTCCTTATACTCTTTGCAAGAGTTCCAGAGTAACTCAAGTCACTGCATTCTCATGCATATGATCAACTCATTGAGAGTGACACCAAGGTCACTTTGCCTTGCATTAAACCTACCTAAACCCTAAGGGTTCCCGTGTAACCCTAAGGACTCATAGCATGCACATCAATTCATTTCATAAAAAGGGCCCCAATCCCTCTATGCTCACGGAGATAGGACTGCCAAAAAGACAAGGGGCAATCAATCAACTAGGTCTTTCAGTGACCTTTTCGATATCGAATCCAAAGAAGGCAAATCCGAAACTCAAGAGTAGTTTAGGATTTCTAATGTAAAAGTAGATAGGGGGAAGTCTAAAGGAAAATGTTTCCCCTCCCCCCTATTGAAATGTATTTTAATTCTTTTGTATCTTAAACTCAAAATGTACTTCTTTATTCTCCACGAATGAATGGATGGATGAATAGATGAATGGATGAAGGTTCCCACTTGACGATAAGGTATCTGCATACAGGGGCAAACCCCCTATCTCAAAAAGTGAGCTAACACATCATGTTTAGTTTCTCTCTCAAGTAGGGGCACCCCTAGGACATGAATTACATAGAAATCTTCAAATCAAGGCACTAACTTCTCTTTTGTTTCTTGTCTTCTGTCCTCCCCCTCCTCATCTCTAAATACCAAGAGAATCAAAGGCAAAAGCAAGACAAGAAGGGGGTTTTCTAAATCACTCACTTATTGTCATCATATTGCTTACACGTTCACTTCTTTTATGCTTATGCACCTATATCTATTCTAAGACAAGAGTTCCAAGAAACTCAAGTCATTTCATTCTCATGCATCTAATCAACCATAGAGAGAAAGGAGCAATCCAATTTCATGTTAATCGAACCTACCAAAACTCCTACGGGTTCTTAAACCTTAAGGATTCATGGCATGCATAGAATCATATCTCGAGAAAGGCCCAAATCTCTCTCAGTCCATGGAGGTGGGATTGCCCAAATAAGGAAACATCAACCGGCCCACATCGAAGAGGTATTGTATTGCATAATAGGGGCAAAACCGCACCTCCAAAATGGACTTGTCATCATGCCTAGACTCCCTCAAAGAAGGAACCTTCATAGGACATGCATTGCATAGAACCTTCAACTCCACATGCTGACTGCAATCTGTTTTTCTTTTTCTTTTTGTAGGTTAGAGAGCACAACTGAATTCATGGAATCCCTCTAGTACCCCACCAAGTTCAAACTCATGGAAGGATGAGCCTAGTTGTTAGAAGAGGCCGAACCTACATCAGGGAGCAATAAGAACTAACCATCCATCAATAAGACGTTACCTCCCCACCATGCCGCGACAACCACCGTCCATGCAAAAGGAGGCTTCACCGTTTGCAAAGTTTTATCAGACCCGTGCATTGCTATAAAAGAATCTTTTAACTTTTGAATGCATGCCAAACACCACAAAAGATCTGTCAATTCGCCGTTTGTTGATACACCCGGGGAAGGAAATACCAAAGCGGTTGGCATAGTTTTAAAATCCTGTTAAGGGTTCTCACCAAGAGGCCCACAATCAAAGGGCGGTTTTCATAAAATTAATCTGTTTCCTTCTTATCTTTCTATTTCTTGCATGTCTTATTTAAATGAACACTGCATGTCATGTAATCATGTTTTTAAATGAAAATAGGTAGTTCCTAGTTTATCCCCTTTGACTCATACTCTTGTGGACGATTATTGCATTTAAGGATTCTTTCCCATTTAGTAATGACTTAACTTGAAGGATAGGATAGCATGGCCAACCCACTCAAAGGGTGGTTAAAACCTTTAAGAGATTAAGAAAGAGAGAGGGAGAGATAAGAGGAAGGCAATCTTAACAAAGAAGTGCAAATTTTATTGAAGAGGCGACAATGCATGATATCCTGGCTAGGCGATAGGCAGCCGAGTGCCCAAAATGATGAGAAGCCATTGTTCTATTTATCCCAAATAAACACTACCTTTTGCTCAACCCACTAGAGCCGTATATAATTTCTTTTCAGATATCCCCAAACCAAGAACCATCCCCACATTGGGATAAGCACATAATAGTTAATTTGATAGAACATGTAGGGGTTCACTGACAGAAACACATTATCCCTAGGAATATTGTCTAAATTTTGTACTAAGGCTTTATGGACTAAGCAATTCAATTTGAAATGATTAGAGGCCCTAAATTCTGCTAGCATACACAAGAATATCCCCTTTGCTTAACCCATTAGTGCCTCGCAGAATGTGAAAGATTTTTTTGTCAACTCCGATTTGGAACCATTCCCCCACATTGGGGCAGACAGGTAGTAGAAGATCTGGCATAGAATGTCATCGACCATCGAGCTGAAGTAACGTGAAGGCTTTATAGATCAAGCAATCTTGTTCAAAATGAAGAGAGACCCTCATTTCATTTCTCATGTAGTTAAAAGCAACCATTGTTAAACCTGTTGAGCTAGTTACCTTTTTCTCTTAGAAAAAACCCCAACCTAGGGATCACCGCCCACAATGGTTTACATTGAAATGCTAAGGAAAGGATATGAGAGAAAGAAGTTGTAGAAATGTTCGTCTCGCAGAAAGCAGAAAAAGAGGGAAAGAAAGTGAAAAGGCTACCATGGGGCAAGTTAAAAGAAATATATAAAAAAAAAAAAGAAAAAGAAAGAAAATGAAGGGGCAACTCCGTTAGAAGGTCAAGGATCAAACTACAAGAAAGGTGAACTCTTTGAAGAATATATAGTTATTCAAAGGTGATCCTAAGTAACAAAGAAGCTGAGTGGAAGCAATAGGTTTGAGCCTTTATCCTTTCTTGTAAAAACCCGAAACCATGGCTTACATTACAACCCTATTAAATTCCTCTCCTATTGAAAAAAGATTGCTTGATCTAAATGAGCCAGATGTGTTGTTGAAGCTAGAGGAGGATATCAGGGGACGAAACCCCGCTGGAAGACCAACCAAGGATGGTGTGGATCTAAACTCTACTAGAAACAACAACATCAAATTTGAGCCTGCGTATCCTTTTCATTCATAATCCCCTTAACCTAACCTACGTTACGGTCCAAAAATTAAAGTTCTCTCTGATAAAAGAAAATTGCTTAGTCCAAATAAGCTTGAACAATACCAAGACAAGTAGGAGGAGAAAGGAGAACTAGAAAGGAATACAGGGGCAATCTCATGCTGCAAAGTGTGCTCAGATAGTTTTGGTTTAAACAACCCACTAAAAGAAGATCTTTGAGCCTAAATATCCCTTTGTTTCTTACAACCCCTAAACCCAGCCTACATTATGATCCTAAAAGAAGTCTTCTCAGATTAGGGACTTAGTTGTTTATCGCTCTACAAAGGGCATGCAAGTTGTCGCTCTAGCCACGATGGCATTTGGAAATCTGAGAGAGAAAAATAAGTGAGGTCAGAAACACCCCAAACAGCAACCCTGTAGAAAGTAGGGATAGGATAGCAAACCAAAAGGTCAAGATCCTTGGAGAATGGTGCAAATGTTATCACACCTCGATAAGAGTGGGACAAAACTAAATGGGGCAGAATCCTGGAAGGGAAATAAAATCCTGAGAGTATAGGCCCAGGGGGCAATCCTGGGGCATTCTTTGTAAATAGCCTATATACGTGTAGTACTAATACATTCATGTCATGTATAACTTGTACATCCATTAAATTCCTGTGTAGTTTGTATCTATTCATGCACGACATGCATTCAATTACATTTTTGTAAGTGCATTCAGCCAAAGGTATAACATGCATTCAATTCTATTTCTGTATAAACCTGTGCATTCATAACAAAAAGTAGAACATATATTCAATTCAATTCATATATAAACCTGTGCATTCATAAAAAATAGGTCATACATCTAATTCCATGTGCATTAATAAAAAAACAAAAAGTATAACATGCATTCACCCCTTTACCTGTGCATTTTTAGAATTGCCATAAGTAAACTGTTTTTATACAAAAACTAAATCTATGTCTTTCTCTACCTCTTAAATAAGAAATAGGGAACAGGGTAAAACGCAAAAAGGAGCTAAAGCCACCACTCAGACATCTATAGCACTAGCACACACCTTAGAAAGCTCATATTTCCATGGCCGACAAAAAACAGAGAATAGGTCAATGGCCCACCCTCGACCTCCCCAATCAAATGACTTCTGGCTCGAGAAATCATGTATGCTGAAAAAGGGGAGTAACGAATAAGTGTCCGAACGCTCAAAGCTGGAATAATGAAGAATATCCCCGAAAATGAGCATTGAACCCCTGCTACAGTCTAGTAAGGCTCATGAAGGTCTCTCCCACAACCATATGAGCATGGGAGTGCCCCTCATGAATCTTGACAAGTAGTGCACCTAACCAACAATCGACAAAGTCATCCCCACCAGCGGAAACATCAACAAGTTCAAGAGAAGTAGAGCTAGGGCTAACATGGAGAAATGGACCAATCTTAAGAAGTATGCTAATCCCCTATCCATCGTAAACTCAAAATGAGAGAAATAAGAACTTCACTAGGACATAAGGAAACTAGGGCAGCAAATCAGAAGAAAAGGCCGCACAATGGAGCCCAAGTTGAGAAGAAACAATCGTGACGCAGCCATCAGGAAAAGTAGGATCGATAATGTTTGCTGAACCATCCCGAAGACCTAGGAGGAAGCCATACTCATGGGGAGTAGGGGTAAGTTCACATTCCCCAAAACGGAAGAGAGACAAGTCAGGTGGCCAAAAGGGGAACCACTGCCAGAAAACAAGTTGCACCAATAGGAGATAAGTCATGCAACCAAAGGACCAACGAAAAGTTTCTTACTTATATGGAGGATACCCGTCATACTAAACCCGTAGTCAACTCAAAGTAGCGTCGGCCATCCTAAAAGTCAAAAGTGGGAAAACTTAACGTCTATCTCATCCTCGAAAGCTGCCTCAACCGGAGGGAAGGGGTCGACTGGTGGTTTACTCCCCTGGCCGCTCTGGTCAGAAGATGCCTGTCCTGCAGATCACCAATTACCCCTGGATCAACTGAAACTGATAACAGAATCTGTTCAAGCCGCCTTCCCGGAGCGAAATCTTCTCTTGGAACCATCATCACCCACATTTGCCATTCTGAAAAGATAAGCCAAGGTAAGAAGTCTTAATATACGGTATATGCAGATAGGAAAATAAAAGCAGAATAAAAATATAGTAATAATGATAACCAAAGATAAAAATGACACAGTTGTCAGTAGATCTTGCTCTAGTCGATTCAAAAGGTTTTTAGAACTCAACTCTCAAAAAGTTTCTTAAATGTAGTTTCTCAAAGGGTTTCTTAACCCTTTTCTCCAAAATTTTCAAAAAACTCTTTTTTCCAAAGATTCTTTTTCAAAAATCCATTTTCAAAAGATTTTCTAATTCCCTTGTAGTTCAAAATTAATTCTCATATTCTAAAATGTTTTCTTCCCAAAAATTCATTCTCAGAGTTGTAATCTAAAATCTCAAAGTTCCATTCTAAAGCTTTTCTAATCTTGTCAATATTTTAGATCTTCCAAAAATTCTTCCTTATAAAGTTTTTGTCAAGTTCCAAGATTTTTGTTTATCTTCAGAAAATCTAGTCGTCTAGTCAAAATAAATTTTCTACACATTTTGATTTTAAAATTTCACTTCTGTGTCAAAATGAGTTTCCTATACATTTTGATTTTAGAATCCCGTTTCCGAGTCAAAATGAATTTCCTACACATTTTGATTTTTTACCTTCAAGTCAAAATGGATATTCTAAAATCTCTAGGGTTTTCTGTCTTTTTCAAAAAGATTTTATTCTAAAACTTTTCCAACTCTTTTCTAATTTCTAAAAAATTCCGGCAGAGTTTCGCTTAAAAATAATCCCTACCACACTCATGACATCAACACAAAATGTAAGCCATACACCGCGCAACGTCACAGTCACATAACACTAACACCCGCACATACTTTTCAAAATTTCAAAATTTCAAAAGACTTGTTTTATTTTTCAACAAACCAATGGTTTTCAAAGTTATGCCAAAATTTCTCAAAATCACTTCAAATGTTTTCTAAAATATCCCTATATTTTTCTAAACTCTAAACTCTAATAATTTCAAAATTTTGTCTATTTTTCTAAGTGTTTTTTTAATTTTTCAAAAAATCAAAAATTCACTGAGTTTTTAAAAAATTACGAAACTTCGTACAGTTGTGAAACACATTTTTCTAAGGCGCACAGTATAAAAATTTAACCAAAAAACTCAACACCCAAGCCTGTAGGAACAATCCCTCAATTCTTGCAGAAACTCCTTTTATGTAAACAAGCAAAATCATTCAAATTCAATCAAACAAGTATCAAAACGCAAAAATAACTTCACCACATTGTTCAAAACATATCAAAACATCAATTTTCACTATTCACACGACTTAAACGGAATTCTATACGTCCAAATCAACATAAGAAAGAAAACTCACTTTTTGGAGTTCTCCGGCGAAATCTTCTCTTTCGGCAACTTTTTTGGTGACGACGTCTACTTCTGGCAATCACCCGTGGTCTCTAAGAAGCGCTCCTTTAATGTCCTGGTAGGTTTCCTCACGAACACTCTTGGTTTTTCAAAGACTCTTCAAATCTCGCAAGTGCTCGAACCAGAAAATTTTCTGGTTTTACTCCTAGGCCTGGGGCCACTAGCAGTGGCGCCAAGGCCAAATTTTCCAAAAGCATCATTGTTAGTGGTGCTAGTTCCAAGTTCCAGGCGGCTTTGCCTTTTTTTCCCACCAAAACCCGATTTTAAAGTCCTTTTGGGCCTAATGTCCATTTCCACACTCATGTCTTCCAAAATTTTCAGAATTCGTCCCTTCGACCGCCTCACGGTCAATATGGGGCCCTTACTCTATCGTTTTCTATCTTCGACAAGCAAAGACAGAAAAAGAGGGGCAGTTGTAAGCACCCCATTTTTGCCTGTTCGGCAATCTCCAGTTCGTCTACATTTGAGTTCAAGTCAATATGGGCGTATTCCAGTTTTCCAATCCAAATCCAGTCAATCCATCGCTTCGCGGGCCCGCTAGGCCCAAATAGAGGCAAAATGACCAAAATGCCCTTGGGGGCATTGTTCGGTCCAATTCTAGTAAGCACGTCTTCTCGAAGACTGTGAGTCCCCTTCTTCAAGTCTAATTCCAATTCCAATCCCTCCCTTGAGAAAGTTGATTCCTTGAGGCGGTAAATTTATCCTTTTCGGCACACTTTCCGGAGAAAGTTTCTTCGGAACAGTAAGTTCTTTCAAACTCGTTGATCGGGACGAAACCCCAAGTCCCCGAGATGGTAGAATGATCCACCTTTGGCTCTTGCTAGCCCACCAATATAGAAATGTTCGTTTCAGCACGCCTTCCGAGAAAGTTGATTCCTCAGGCACTAAGTCCGTCTAGTAGCTTCCCGAGATCAGACAGTCTTAGGAATGATTGTGAGCCGTCAGAGTAGCAGAAGTACTCGTAAACATCGCAACCGTTAGAGTGGCGAAAACACTCGTAAATAGGTCGATATAGGAAATTGCCAACAAACCCCCATATCACGGGATTGCAGTCAGAGTGGCAGAAATACTCAAAACCCAAGTCAACACCAGTGCCTGCTAGCCCACTTTGGTGAAAAATGACCAAACTGCCCCTAGGGCCATTTTTTGGCACGTTTCTCGAGATAGTACCTAAGTCCTCAGAATGGTAAGTCCACCCTTCCAAGATCGTCCCAGAGACGATCCGGCATGATTAGGTGTCTTCCAATCAGTTTCGGGCTAATTTTGAAACTTTCCGGTCAAGATGACCATTTTGCCCCTAGGCATCCGAGGACCACACCGGTTTTGGGTATCAAACTGGTAACCTCTCGAAAATACTTCTTATAGTATTCCCAACCTTTCGTTATCTTTCCAGATAATTCCAAGTCGATTCCGGCAAACCTAGTGCAAAATGACCATTTTGCCCCTGATGGGCCGGTCACCTTTTCCAACCACATTGGCTCTGGGTATCAAACTGGTAACATTTGGGAACATTCTAAATAATGTTTTCAAACCTTGAGTCGTCTTCTGGAACATTCTGAATCCATCCTAGTAGCTTTCCAGTCCCATTGACAGTTTCGACCTTAATGGCTCGGTCGACACCTCTAACAAATCCTGACATCCTTTTTCAAGTCCATTACCCTCGGGACCCTATTCTAAGGGTTCATGTCCCTTTCCGACCTTCCGGGTCACTCCCAGCCCCTTCGAATCATTCCTGGACCTTCTGGAGTCACTCCTAGTAAAGCTAGGCTAAAAATTACATGGTAGTCACTAGTACAGGCGTCCAAATCTTCTGAAGATACATTGCTTGCCGACCTTAAAACTTTCCTAAGTGGCTGGTGCCACTAGTAGTGGCGCTAAGCCAAATATTGGCCTGGCACCACTCCTAGTTGTGCTAAAAGGAATTTTTGTCTGGCGCCACTGCAACAGGCGCCAGGTCATTCTTCTCTCTATAAATATAGAGCCTCCTCCAGCGTGAAAAGGGTCTGCAAAATCAGTTTGAAAGCTCTATTATTCGATATACAGAGCTCGTAGCCTCTCTAAACCCTAGTCTCCTTTAGGTTTTCCAAACCCTAACCTCCTATACACTCATATACACTCATATACACTTATACACTAGCCTCAAAGCCCCCATTGAAGACTTGAAGTGCTACAATTTTGAAGTTTTCGAAGATCGAAGACAAGTTCTCGAAGACTGAAACGAAGCAAGGACCGAAGCAAGAAAAACAAAGTGTGCAAAGCAAAGCAAGATAAAGAAGATACAAGGTAGGCTCTCTATTTAAATTTACGCATCCTCCCCCTCTCTCTTTTCCCTCCGAACCCACTTGAGTTTTTTCTCTATTTTAATCCCCCAAGTGGGTTCGGCCCCCTTGATTACGTGGTGAAGCCTTTAATCTTGTATGTCCACGATCCCAATTTGTATTGTGCATATCATGATCTTGCATTCGTCCAAAGTTTGTTTTAAACTTGTTTTCAAAAGCTTGCATAGAAATTGTTTTCAAAACTTGCATCAAAATCTTCTTTTTCAAAACTTGTTTTCAAAATCATAATGCTAAGGTGATTCTAGCCTTTCCATGGTTAGGGTTGCTTTAGAAAAGCATTACATTTAAAGTGACCAATATGGTCCATATTTTTAACTCCTTGTTGTTTTCAAAACCACTGTCTTAGAGTGGTTATAATCTTCTTATGGTTAGAACCGCTTTAGGAAAGTGAGATATTTTTATGAACTATCCAAAAACTCCCTTTTCAAAAATCTCTCCCTCTAAAAATCTCTTTTCTAACATACTTTCTAAAAACTCTCTTCAATCTCCTTCCCAAAATTCCTTTCCAAAATTGCATTCTAAAAACTCTTTTCAAAAGATCTATTTTCTAAAACTTCTTCTTAAACTCCTTTCCAAAAAGTTATCCTCAAAATTCACTTTCTACAAACGTTCCTTAAATTTCCTTCCTAAAAACTCTTTCTAACAATCTCTTTTCAAAAATCTCTTTCTTAAAAATTCTTTCCTAAAAGCTCCTTCCAAAATCTCTCTTGTTAAAACTCCTCTCAAGTTCACTTTCTAAAAACTCCTCTCTAGGGTTTCTTTCCAAAAGTCTCCCTTTCTAAAAGCTCACTTTCCAAAATCTTTCCTTGAAGTCCAAGTCAAGCCCTAGAGACAATAATTAGGAAGCCCTAGTTTTCCTTCCCAAAAACATGATTTCCAATTCCTTATTTTGGCCTCAAAACCTAGGTTTCCAAAACCTCTTATTTCCTATACCAAAACTATATATATTTCCAAAACTTATTTTCTACATCAAAACTATAGTCTTCCAAATCTAGGATTTCCAAAACTTCATCTCCTCAATTCCACGCCAAGTCAAATCTTCCCTTTAGGAAACCAAATCCAATCTCTCCCGTTTAGAAAACTAGATCCTATCCTCCGTTTTTGGAAACAAAATCAAACTATCGTTTTTAGAAACAAAATCCAATCCTTTGTTTTGGGAAGTAGGAATCTTAATCCTTCCAAATCTAAACCTTTCGTAATCCACTCCTTCCTAATCTCATACTTTCCTACATGTTAAATTTCTGAAAGTTGAACGTTTAAATATTTTCTTAAACTTTAAACTTCCAAATATTTCGTAATCCCAACCTCTCTTATTTCCATACCTTTCCAAATTTCAACTTTCCAAATCTAAATCTTCAAATCTTTCTTAAATCCTAAACTTTCTAAATTTCAAACATTTCTAAATCCAAAACTTTTTAAATTCGAAACTTTCTTAAGTTAAAGCGTTCTAAATTCTAAACTTTCCAAACTCAAAATCTTTCTTAAACTAAACTTTTCCTAATTCAAATCTTTCCAAAAATCAACTCTTTCTTAAAAAAAAGGCTTTCTAATATCAAAACTTTCCTATTTCAAAACCTTTCCTAGCTTAAAATTTCTTATTTGAAAATCTTTCCTAAAATGACACTTTCCTAAAATGAAACTTTCTTAAAACAAAACTTTTCTAAAACGGAACCTTTCTTAATCCGAGTCTTTCCTAAATCTAATCTTTCCTAAATCTTCCAAGTCAAACATTCGAGTCAAATATTTTTTAAACCTCAAGGCTTCCCTAAATCTCATCTTTCCCAAATCTAGGTTTCCCAAAGTTCTATCTTTCCAAATCTAGTCAAAGTTCTCTTCCAAGGATCAAATCCTCTTTCAAGTTCAATTCTACGTCTAAGTTCAATCATAATTTGCTAATCTTCCAATTCGAATTCCAAATCAAAATCTCTTTCTTCCAAACATACCTTCTATTTTCAATCGACTCTTGTTCGAACTACGACTGACCTAATTCCTAAAAAAGGATACGTGGGCAACCCTCATGGGTGTGGTCACAACCTTTTTTAAGCTTCTATTTCCACAACTTTTTTCCAACTTCCAATTTCATGATCTATTTCAAACTTCCAAGTTTCTATTTCCTTTCCAATCTCCAAAACTTTCTTTCAAAATCAAATCTATCTCTTCAAATCGCTTTTCAAATCAAATCAAGTTCTTTTCAAATCTATTTTTCAACTCTCTTTTTCTAGCACTTGTATATCATGCATCATATCAATTTCTGTTCAAAAATTCTTTCTACAGTAGATAGTTTTGGACATTTGTTGGTTGAAGACTCTCATGGGTGAATCTAGGGTGAATAGACATGTAGGTACCGCAAGGGGCGGGGGAGGGTGATGGCTTAGTACATCTTCTCTACACGTAACCAACCTCCGAACCTAGATCACTGTTTTCGGAAGACCAAAATGGAGTTATTTTTCTAAAAAGGGCTTAAATATTTTCCAAATGTTGCCAAACAACCTATTTTCTTAAAAACCCTCTCTTGAGGATGTTTTCCAAAATCGTTTTCTAAAAACCCTAAGTGTAGTCTTCGGATTGTGCTTAGTTTTAGATGACTTAACTCACCTTAATCAAGTTAGGTGGCGACTCCAAATTATTTTTCAAAAGCCCTTTATTCAAACCAATTTTCAATTCAAACCTAGTCGCACTCATTCTTCTAGAAGGATGAGTTCTAATGAGAGAGTACAGTATTTTTTCCGCTTTTATGTGTATTCCTTGAGTGCAAAAAATTTGGGTGCGACAATAGGGTTTGTCACACTCTTTGATTTTTACCCCAGTATTGATATTTGCACAGTTGGTTGGTTCCTTAGGGCATCCCATCATCTTTTTTTTTTTTGGTATGCAAGGGAGTTTTCCTTCGTCACGTTCCTTTCTTGTCAATTTTCCTCGCGAGTTTACTTTTGTTCATTGTGGATGGTGATCACCAGAATAAGTTTGCCGAAGGAATCTGATTTGGCTCAAAAGGGGTTTTTCAAAGGGTATTCTTTTAACTGTATGGTAGAAGAATAAATGACCCTTTTTCCTTTCGGACAAGATTGCTTATTCTATGAAGTTTAGTCTTAAAGCTTTGACATCATCCTTTGAAACAAGCAGGTGTTAGCTTAATTGTTTCGTTACTTGTACTCGCCCCAGTGTGGGGGGATGGTTCTTGGTTGGGGTGTTTGAATGAAAATCCCTTATGGCTCGAGTGAGCTATTCAAAAGAATTTCTTTGTTATTTAGGGAATTTGAAATGATGGCTTCTCTTCCTTTCGAGGGTCTAACTACCGACTGTTTTGCCATGGCATTCCCTGAGTGCTGCCTTTTTATGTGATTTGCTCCCCCTCTTTCCTTTCTTTAGCGCCTCCTTTCTTTGGATCAGGAATGATTCCTACAGATAATGGTGCGCGTACTATCTCCCTTTTCAAGTCGAGGAGTAGCAATAAGAAGGAAAATTTCTAAGAAAGGGCAAATGCCGAAGATGATAAATGCAAACTTCAAATTCTTTTTTTCTTTCATTCCAAAAGTTTTGTGTACATGATGAGCTCTTGATTAACAAAAGGTAAAAGTAGAGTTGACAGGAAAGTAAAAGGCAAAGTTTGATAGAAGAACGTCCTTTTGATATTCACTTTCTCAGGTGGGCTTTGGGATCATGCCTACCTCCTCCATACTCCATCCGCCAACTTCTTCACTCGGTTGTGCTGGATGAATTGATGCATTAGCTACGGAGTGGCAGAGATGGGCCGGTCATAGTGCAGTCGGGAACTCCTCCCTTTCCTTCCCCTTCTCCAGTGGGGTCATTGAGGTTGTGCATTCCATCTTGGGACCCTTGATGGCTTTCCTTTGGCTGGACGTTTTTCTCTTGCTTAGCTTCTTGGGGTTTCGCAACCAAACTTTCTTCTAAGACTTGCGACGACTTTTCCTTGGCTTTTTCTTTTTCAGCTTTCTCTTTGTTAATTTCAACAAACAGGCTGTCCAAATCACCTTCGTCGAACTCAAACGGTAGATTCAGCAATTTTCGCTCATAAATGCCCCAACCCATATCTTCATAATTGAAGAGTTCCTCCTTTCAGGCGGGCCTCAGCTTCACCATATCTAGGGTGCAGGAATTCTTCTCCCCAGCCATCTACAGGAGCAGTATCGGCAGGGATGTTTGTAATGGGTTCATCCATGGGCCAGTCAAGATGATTTTGCTCTCCACTTGCATTGTAAAGATAGATAGTGCATGGCAGTAGTTCTTCCTCCCAGTCACTTTCTTCCATAGTGTCTGACTTGCCTTCAAAGTACTCTATAGTTATGATGCCATCCGGATCTGCCTCTTCTTCAGTGATGATGTTGACAGCATGGTCTGGCAAGGGGTTTGCCATGACATTGGGGGTAGGGGCCGGTTTTGCTTCTTAGGTGTTGATGACCTTGTTATCAATGAGGTCTTGGATCTTATGCTTCAAAGAGAAGCAGGACACTGTGTCATGCCCTTGTCCCCCAGAATGGTACTCGTAAGTAAGGGCAGGGTAGAAAGTTGGTGGCAACGGGCTTAGCAACGGTCGCGGGGGAATAGGGTTTATGTGCTTGGCCTTGAGGAGCTCATGATAGGCCTCTGTCTGGGTGCATGCTAATCGTGTGAACTCCCGATTTTGCCAGTTGTTTTTGTTGGGGTTGAGGTATGGTCGGGCTGTAACAGGTCTAGTTACGGGTGCTTGGGTATTAGCAATGGAGATGTTGATGATGGTAGCAGGCAATGGTGGTCGAGCTTGATATTGGGGATAATATGGCTGCTGCTGTGTTGGCAGGATGACAGATACCTCTCCTTCTTTCTTGCTGATACCCCGAGTGGTTGCTACTTTCTTAGCCGCATTTGTGAATCCTTCACTCGTCTTAGCATAGGGATCCATGATTCTGCAAGTTTTTCAATCCGTTCTCGATCATTTCTCCTTGCATTATCAGCTCAGAAAAACTCTTTCCCATGCTCAGGCACAGGCGTTCATAGTACAGACCTTGGAAGGTGTTTACAAACAGCTGCACATACTCTTTTTCTAGCAATGGGGGGTTGACTTGAGCAGCTGCCTCTCTCCATCTCAGAGCGTAATTCTTGAAGCTTTCTTTCTCACCTCGAGTCATCATCATCAGGGCACACCTATCCATGGTTAGGTTACTGTTGTGTCAGTATTGAGACAGGAAGGCTGTGACCATTTCATTCCATGTTGTTATCTTCTTTAAATCTAAATGGGCTAACTATTGTAGTGCGGGCCCAGTCAAGCTACGTTGGAATAGTTGCATCAGGAGTTTAGGGTCATTCCCATGGCCACTTAATGCCCTAGCGTATAGTCTCAGGTGAGCCATGAGATCCCCACTTCCATCGTACTTTGAAAATCGGGCATCTTGAATTTGGGTGGCCTTGGGTGGTCAGGAAAGAAGCATAGTTCATCATAAGATATCCCACTGAAGGTGTCATGACCTTGTAGGCTGTGCAGGGACTTTTCTAAGCCTTATATCTTCAGATCGAGAGGATCCGGGCTTTCCTTCTTTGAGATGGAAGTTAATAGGATGGTTTTAGGGTTGTCCTATTCTCCTTCCTCGAGGTGCACCGCTTTGAAGAGCTCTTTGATCTTCATTGCACCATCAGTTCGCAGGACGACCTTTGGTAGGATTGCTTCTGTTTTCTTGGGGTGGGATGTTGAGGTTGATGGATTTACGACAGGTCCTTTGAATGCCAGCAGTTGCATGAGCTTGAACATCTCCTCTATCTTTGCCTTTATCTTATTCACTTCTTCCCGTGTCACTGAGTTGTTCTGTTGATCAGGAGTGTTGCCTTCACTTGACATTTGTGCTACTCGTTGTCGGGTAAGGACTAGTGTTCGGAGGATAGGGGACACTCGTGTTCCTCTCTTTCCTTTTCTTGGAGAAATGGTCGCCTAAAATGCAAGCAGTCTCACCAAAAACTATTGTCAGTCTTTAGATGAGACGAGAGCGGGAATAGAAAATAAAAAAAAAAAAACAAAACAAAAGGATCATATGTTAGGTTTTGGCTTTGGAAAGATTTTATGCAATGTATGTCCGAGGGGTGCCCCTGCCTTTTGAGGGGAGCTAAGCATGATGCTTTGGCTCAAGTCTGGAAATAGGGGGTTGACCCTCTATGTAATACTGTACTTGTGCCTGTTCATTCAACCATTCATATATTCATTCATTGGATAGAAATAACAATTTTATTGAAATGAATTCTCCTTTGTACATAGCATTTTTCTAAAAAAATACATTAAAAAGGGGAAGGGGAACATTTTCCTTGGGACTTCCGCCTATTCTATATTTACATCATGGGATCCTAAACTACTCTTGAGTCTTTGGATTCGCCTTCTTGAATGGTAGTTGGTAGGAGACCTTAATTTGAATTGCCCCTTCATCTTCTTGGTAGCCCTATCTCCATGAGCAGGGAGGGATTAAGGCCCTTTTTTATGAGATAACTTTGATGTATGCCATGAACCCTTTGGGTCCCGTGGTACCCTTAGGAGTTTTGGGTTGACTTGATTTGAGTGAGAAGGTCATTAGGCTTTTCTCTGGGGGTTGATTAGATACATGAAGATGCAATGACTTTAGTTACCTTGGAAACTCTTGTCTTGAAATGAATTCCGATGCATGAGCGGTTATGATGCATATACATAATAAAATGATAAGAATTGAATAGTATAACAGCATGAATTGAACATAATATATAAGAAAAAATAAAGCGGTCGCCCTTTCCTCCTTGGTTTTGAAATTAACGTGTGTGTCCTAAATCCTGTAGAGGTTCGGCTATGCATGGGGTGCTACGTGAGCATGAGGTTAGGGGTTACTAATGCTTCCTAAAACGCTCGGTTCTTGAACCTTCAAACCTCCGGCGTCCACCCCCGAAAGGGTGAACTCCATCTTTGGTTGGTGGTTCAAGCGGAGGAACTATCAAGAGACCGTAGGCTAAGAAACTGATACAACATCCGTCCACAGTCAATATACTATTCCCCTTCTATCTAGAAGGGTAGTAACCATGTAATACATGCAAAATGCAATTGCAAGTGAGCGCACCAAGTGTGTGTGGAGTTTTTGAAAATGGAGGAAAGGACCCAACAACACACATCACATCCTGTCCATTCATCACATACATGACAATAAATAAGACATGAAATAAAATGTGAACAAAGGTCCACCTACAAAAGAAAAATGCAAAGAGTTAGTAACTTTTCAAAAAACTCAATGCAAGGTAAAATAGATGGTTAATGTAAGGACATGAATGCAAGCAATGGATGCAAGTGATGACGCTTATTTGAAAATCGTTTTGAAAATTAAGATTTTCTTTGTAAACTTGGAAAAATTTGAAAAGTGGATAAAACTGGACAAAGTAGCCGGAGATTCTGGGTGAGTGAAGGGTGAAGGGACATGTCAATGGCCTAACCCTCTAAGTGTCCCCAGTGGAGTCGCCAGTTGTCACGCCTCGATTTTTAGGTCCAAGGTCCTTTTGGCTCGGAGACAAAAGCACGAAACTCTTGTCGCGCCCAGATTTTTTGCACTCGAGGAATACTCACCCAAGCGGGAAAAATGTTGTACTCTCTCGTTAGAACTCACCCTCCTAAAAGAATGAGTGCGACTAGATTTGAATTGAAAACAGGTTTGAATAAAGGGCTTTTTGAAAAAGATTCGGAGTCGCCACCTAACTTGATTAAGGTGAGTTAGGTCACCTAAAAACTAAGAATAATCTGAGGACTACACTTAGGGTTTTGAAAAACGATTTTGAAAATATCTCCTCAAGAGAGGGTTTTTTAGGAAAACGGGTTGTTTGGCAACCTTGGGAAAACATTTAGCCCTTTTTAGAAAAATAACTCCTTTTGGTCTTTTGAAAACAGTGGTCATAGGTTCGGAGGTTGGTTACGTGTAGGGAAGATGCACTAAGCTATCACCCTACCCCGCCCTTTCGGTACCTACATGTCAATCTACCCTAGATTTACCTATGAGAGTCTTCGACTAACTATAGTTCAACCCTATTCACTTTAGAAAAACAATGTTTGAAAAATATGATGCATGATAGGCAAGTGCAAGATGAGAGAATTGGAAAATAGAAATTGATTTGAAAAGAAATTGATTTGATTTGAAAATAGATTTGAAGAAATAGAATTGAAATTGAAAAGTTTGAAAATTGAAAGTAGAAGTTTGAAAATAGAAATTTTGGAATTTTGAAAATAGATTGGAATGTGAGGTTTGAAAAGATTTTGGAAACCGCACCCATGAGGGTGGAATTGAAAGTTTGAAAAGTATTGTGACCGCACCTATGAAGGTTGCCTACGTATCCCTTTGGGGGAATCAGGTCAGTCGTAGTTCGGACCGGAGTCCGATTGAAAAGAGAAAGGTTGATTTGAAAGAAAGAGATTGAATTGGAAAAAAAGAAATTGAATTGAAAATTGGATTTGATTTGAGATTAGAAGAGGAGATTGGAAATTGAAATTGAAAAGATTGGACTTTAATTTGAAGAGATAGATTTGGACTTGTTTTAGAAAGGTGAAGGTTTAGGAAACCTAGACTTAGGAAAGAGAAAAGACTTGGGAAAGATTTGACTTGACTTGGAAGGTTTAGGAGATTAGGAAAGATTGGATTTAAGAAATGTTTGAATTAGGAAATGTTCGATTTAGGAAAGTTTCGAATTAGGAAAGTTTCATTTTTGGAAAGTTTTGAAATTAGGAAAGTTTGGAATTTAGGAAAGTTTTAGGTTTAGGAAAGTTTCAACTTAGGAAAGTTTCGAATTAGGAAAGGTTTGGGTTTAAGAAAGTTTCAACTTAGGAAAGTTTCAAATTTAGAAATGTTTGAAAAGAGAAGTTTTGATTTTGGAAAGTTTTGAAAACAAGGAAGTTTTAAAAATAAGAAAGTTTCATTTTGGGAATGGTTTGAAAAAGGAAAGTTTTCAATTTAAGAAATGTTTGAAAAAAAGGAAATTTCAACTTAAGAAAGTCTTGAATTTAGAAAGTTTTGAATTTAGAAAAGTTCTAGATTTGAAAAGATTTTGAAGTTTTGGAAAGTTTAGAATTTAGAAAGTTTTTAGGTTTAGAAAGATTTAACTTAAGAAGGTTTCAAATTTAGAAAGTTTTGAATTTGGAAGCTTAGAATTTTAGAAAGATTTGAAATTTAGAAAGTTTAGGATTTAGAAAGTTTTAGAGTTTTAGAAAATCTTGAAATTAGGAAAAGCTTGAGTTTAGGAAAGGTTTGAAAACTTAGATTTGAAAAAGATTTTGGAAAAGGGTAGAATTAGGAAAGGGTTGAACTAAGAAAGATTTGAAAGTTGAGTTTTAAAGTTTAGGAAAGATTTATATGTTCAAGTTTTTAGAAACTTAAGGTTTAAGAAAGTGGGATTTTAGGAAGGATTCGAATTAGGAAAGAGTTGGATTTTGAAACTTAAGGAAAGATTTAAAGTTTGGGTTTAGGAAACTTATGGCTTAGGAAGGAATTGAATTAAAAAAGGTTTGGGATTAGGAGGGATTGGATTTGGTTTCTAAAAGAGAAAGGTTTGATTTTGTTTCCAAAAACGGAGGATAGGATCTAGTTTCCTAAACGGGGAGATTTGATTTGGTTTCCTAAAGGGAAGATAGGATTTGGCTAGGATTCAGAAAGGAGATTCTAGAAACCCTATATTTGGAAAATTGTTGTTTTGACGTAGAAAATAGGTTTTGAAAACATGTATAGTTTTGATATAGAAAACAAAAGATTTTGGAAACCTAGGTTTGGGGCAAAGTTTGAAAATCATGTTTTTGGAAAGAAAACTAGGGTTTCCTAATTGCGAGTTCTAGGGCTTGACTTGGGCTCTAAGGAAAGAGTTTTTTGGAAAACGCGTTTTTAGAAACGAAGGTTTTCTAGAAGGGAATCTTAGGGAGGAGTTTTTGGAAAGTGTGTTTTTGGAAACATAGATTTTGGAAGGAAATCCTAGAGAGGAAATTTCTAGAAGGGAGATTTTGGAAAAGAGAGTTTTTGGAAAGATTTTTAGGGAGCGTTTTTAGGAAGGTGAATCTAGGGAGAAGATTTTGGAAAAGAGTTGAAAAAGAGAGTTTTGAAAAATAAATTTTGGAAGGGAGTTTTTGAAAAACAATTTTGGAGAGGAGAGTTTTAGGAAAGTATGTTGAAAAAGAGATTTTTAGGAAGAGATTTTTGAAAAGAGAGAGTTTTTAGAAGGATTAAAAACGTCTCACTTTCCTAAAGCAATTCTAGCCATAAGAGGGCTAGAACCACTTTAAGAAAGTGGTTTTTAAAACAAAGGTTTGAAAATATAGACCAAAAGGCCACTTTTAATATAACACTTTCCTAAAGCAACCCTAGCCATGGAAAGGCTAGAATCACCCTAGAATTGTGGTTTTGAAAACAAGTTTTTGAAAAAGAGATTTTGATGCAATTTTGAAAAACAAGTTTGAAAACAGATTTTTGAAAACAACTTTTTGAAAACAAATTTTGGAAGATGCAAGACTATGATATGCACAATGCAATTTGGGGTCGTGAACATACAAGGTTAAGGCTTCACCATATAATCAAGGGGGCCGGACCCACGTGGTCTTTGGTTAGACTAGAAGAAAGCCCCCGACACGGTGACTCTCCCATAGTCCAATCCTACACATGGACCGGGAATCCCCTTGTTTCAAGCATGCAAAGAAGGGGGGGGGGGCGAAAGAGATGGGGGATTAAAATAGAGAAAACCCAAGTGGGTTGGAGAGAGAAGAGAAAGGGGGGAAGTGCAGAAAATTAAATAGGGAGCCTACCTTGTTTCTTGTTTATTTTGCGCGCCGTGCAGCCTTCGGTCTTCGGTCTTCGGTCTTGATCTTCACCCTCAGTCTTCAAGGATTGTCTTCAAGCTTTGAATGGCTGCTCTTCAAGTCTTGAGAGAGTGGTTGAAGGCTAGTGTATGAGTGTATAGGGGTGTGTATGAGTGTATAGGAGGTTAGGGTTTGTGTATAGTGGCTAGGGTTTGGAAAACCTAGGGAGGCTAGGGTTTTTGGAGGTGCTCGAGCTCTGTGTATCGAATTGTGTGATTTTTAGGTTAAGTTTGCAGACCCCTTTCACGTTGATCGAGACTCTGTATTTATAGAAGTTGGACAAGCCTGGCGCCTGTTGCAGTGGCGTCAGGGCAAAATTTATACTGGCGCCACTAGGAGTGGCGCCAGGCCATTTTTTGGCAGTGGCGCCAACCATTTAGGAAACAATTAAGGTCGGCAAGTAACGTATCTTTGAGTAGATTTTGGCGCTTGTACTAGTGACTACCATGTAAACTTTAGCCTGGCTTCACTAGGAGTGACTTCGGAAAGTCCGGGAATGATTTGAAGGAGCCGGGAGTGACCCGGAAGGCCGGAAAGGAGCAGGAACACTTAAAATAGTGTCCTGGAGGTATTTGACTTAAAAAGTGAGGATTGGATGTGTCGGAAAGGTTGACCGAGCCTTTAGGGGCAAAACGGTCAATCGGACCGGAAAACTGCCGGGACAGACTCAAACTATCCCGGAAGAAGACTTGGGATCTGGAAACATTATTTAGAATGTTCCCAGAGGTTGTCGGTTTGATTCCCAGGGCCGGCGTGGTCGGAAATGGAGACCGGCCCACCAGGGGCAAAATGCTCATTTTGTACCGGGTTTGCCGGAACTGACTCGGAATGGTCCGGAAAGGTAAAGGAAGGTCAAGAACACTATAAAAAGTATTCTCGGGACATTACCGGTTTGATACCCAGAGCCGGTGTGGTCGAAGAAGGAGACCGGCCCTCCAGGGGCAAAACGGTCATTTTGTACCGGGTTGGCCGGAACTGACTCGGAATGGTCTGGAAAGGTAAAGGAAGGTTGAGAACACTATAAAAAGTATTCTCGGGACATTACCGGTTTGATACCCAGAGCCGGTGTGGTCGAAGAAGGAGACCGGCCCTCTAGGGGCAAAACGGTCATTTTGTACCGGGTTGGCCGGAACTGACTCGGAATGGTCTGGAAAGGTAAAGGAAGGTCGAGAACACTATAAAACGTATTCTCGGGACGTTACCGGTTTGATACCCAGAGCCGATGTGGTTCCCGGGGCATTCGGATGCTTAGGGGCGAAATGGTCATCTTGACCGAAAAGTCTCGGAAAAGGCCCTAAGGGTAGTCTGGTTATTTTTCACCGAAGTGAGCTAACAAACATGGGTATTGACCTAGGTGTTGAGTATTTCCGCTACTCGGACGGGGTTGATGATTTGAGAGTATTTCCGCTACTCTAACGGTTCTATGAGTATTTCCGCTACTCTAACGGTTCTGTGAGTATTTCCGCTACTCTAACGGGTCTGTGAGTATTTCCGCTACTCTAACTGTTCTGTGAGTATTTCCGCTACTCTAACGATTCTGTGAGTATTTCCGCTACTCTAACGGTTCTGTGAGTATTTCCGCTACTCTAACGGTTCTGTGAGTATTTCCGCTACTCTAACGGTTTTATGAGTAGTTTTGCTACTCGGACCGTCTAGAGGAATAAACTATCTCGAGAGAGGGATTGGAAAGGGGTCTTATTGTCTCCGAAGAGACGTGCCTGGATTGGAATCGTCTCGAGGAATAAACTGTCTCGAGAGAGGGATTGGAAAGGGGTTTTACCGACTCCGAAGAGACGTGCCTGGGTTTTGAGTGTTTCCGCCACTCTAACGGTGTTGTGAGTGTTTCCGCCACTCTGACGGTTTTGTGAGTGTTTCCGCCACCCTAACGGTTTTATGAGGGTTTTCGCCACTCTGACGGTTTTGTGAGTGTTTCCGCCACTCTGACGGTTTGGTGAGTGTTTCCGCCACTCTGACGGTTTTGTGAGTAGTTTTACTATTTGGACCGTCTTGAGGAATAAACTGTCTCGAGAGAAGGACTGGAATTGGAATAAGAAAGGATAATGCCCCTAAGGGCATTTTGGTCATTTTGCCTCTATTTGGGCCTGACAGGCCCGCGAAGCGATGAAAAGACGGAATTTGGACTAGAGGATTGGTTTCGATTGGAATATGCCCAAAATGACTTGAAAACAAGTCTGGACGGAGTGTAGACTGCCGAGCGGTCAAAAATGGGGTGCTTACAACTCTGTCATTAGAACTTGTCCTCCTAGAAGGATAAGTGTGTCTAGGTTTGAACTTGAAAAATGGTTTGATTAAGGGCTTTTTAGAAAAACAGGAGTCGCCACCTAACTTGATTAAAGTGAGTTAGGTCACCTAAAACTAAGTGTTAATCCGAAGATTAAACTTAGGGTTTTTGACAAAGGTTTTGAAAAACTCCCTCGAGAGAGGTTTTTTGAGAAAATAGGTTATTTGACAACCTTTAGAAATTTTTAAGCTCTTTTTGAATACAACTCCATTTTGGTCATTCGAAAACAGAAATCTATGGTCCGGGGGTTAGTTACGTGTAGCGAAAATATCCTAGGATTATCACCCTACCCCACCCTATCGGTGTCCATATGTCTAATCACCCTTTTGTTCACTCACTAGAATAACCGGTTACCATTGTCCACTTTAATATCCACTTTAGAATTTTGAAAACGGGGTTTAGTTATCACTTTTGGGATGAATGATTGCATGATGCAAGTCTTGGAAGAAGTTTGAAAGCATGAGGGTTTTGAAGGAGTTTGAGATAGAAATTTGGGATTGATAGAAACTTTTGAAAAGTGGGTTTGAGTTGAAATAGAAGTTATAACCACACCATTTTAGGTTGCCTACGTATCTCATTTGGCGAGAATCAGGTCATTCATAGTTCGGGCAAGAACCCAATGGAAAATAGGCGCATTAGGGCCTTTGGAAAGTTTTGAAGACACTTTGAGGTCTTTGAAAAAATGACTTGAGAATTTTGATTTGAATCAGATGTTGGAGTGTCTTGAAATAGAGCTTTAAATCTTTTGAAGGGGGTTTTGAAGTGTTTTGAAATATTTTTAGAACAACTCAAGGGAGTTTTGGAAATACTTTGAAGTAACTCAAGAGAGTTTCGAAAATGTTTTGAAGTTTTGTTTTGAAAACCTTGGATGTAGAGTTTGGGGTCGGAGACACTCTTGTGAACTTGTCTTTGAAAAAGCTTTTTGAAAGTGGTTTTTGAAAACACCTAAGGCTTTGAAACCCTAACATAGACAACCTTGAAGGCTATACTCAATATATCACCTTCCCTTGGGACCCCTAACCATAAAAGGGGTAGGGACACCGTAGGGTTGTGAGTTCTTGAAAATATTTTTGGAAATAATTTAAAGGTAGAGTGTAGGAGCATTTGAAAAGGTCATGGAGTTGGTTTTTGAAATCTCAAGAGTGTAGGTGGTTTTGGAAGAATGGGTTATGAGAATAGTTTTAGATAGAGAGAACCTTTAAAAGGGGTCTATGAGTTGGAACCTTGAAGTATACTAACATAGATTGGGTTAGCCTAAGGTTAGGGATGACCTAAGGTTAACTAACTCGGGTTAGGTTAACTTAGGGTTAAAGTGACTAAGGGTTAACTAACTTGTGTTTGGTTAACCTAAGGTTAGATCACTAGGGTCAAGTTAACCTAGGGTTGAATTGGAAGATGGTTTTGAAATATGGTTTAATGCATTTTTAGAAAGAGTTTTGAAAAAAAAAGTCATGTTATACAAAGGACTTTGGTTGACAACCTTTTGAAAATTATTTCCATGAAAATTTAACTCTAGTCAAGAGTGTGGTTTACATGGTTGGTGTTTGAAGACCACTCCAAAGAAGGCTTCCTTATGATTATCATAACCATTATCTTGACAAGAGTATGGGGTTCAAGAATCAACATGGTGATGGCAAATTTTGAAAAACCGTTGTTAATGTAAAGATGGAGATAATGAATTTTTTGAAAACCATTCCTGGGAAAATGATTTTGAAAGCTATTTTTAAAGGAAACCATTCCAATAAGGTAAGGTTCTTATGGCCAATGTCAAAGGGCGACCACTTCAAGAGAGGGTCCCATGGGACCATTTCAACTACTAAACTTGAGAGAATGGAAACCTTGCAAATCAAAGAGTTTGAAACCCACTTGTGTACAAGAATAAAGAGAGAAATGGACCATTCTAACAATTTAGGGCTCCTTTGGTCTATATACAAGGGAGACACTTAAGAGAGGGTTCCATGGAGCCATTTCAACCACTAAATTTGAGAGAATGGAAACCTTGAGAATTAGGGAGTTTGAAAACAACTCTTATGCAAATTGAAATGCAAAGGTGCAAAAGTGTGAATTAGGGGTTAGTGAGGGATTTTCTAAGGCATGATTTCAAAGGTCTCATCCTAAACTTCAAGGGACCAACTCTTAGAACCATTTTTGAGAGGAATGTTGAACTTGAAAATGACATGGAAACAAGAATAATGTAAGTTTTGTAGAACATGGTTATAAACATGAAAATGAAGTCAAGCACACAAGACATGATCAAAATAGCAAAATGCAAAGGGATGGCTATGAGTCCTTAGGGTTGTATGGAAGCCCTTAGGATTTTGGTAGGTTTTATGCAAGGGAGAGTGATTTTGGTGTCACTCTCTGGGGGTTGATCATATGCTTAAGAATGTAGTAACTTGAGTTACTTTGAAACTCTTGTCTCGAAATGGAGTATTGAATGCATGTATATGTATGCCAGAATATAATGAGAGAGAATGCAATAGTAAAGTAAATATACATGTATGAACATTACACAAGCATTATAATGCCAGGAATGGATAAGAATAAAGGAAAGTAAAGTAGTCACCATTTTCTTTATAGTTTGAAATTGAAGTGCGTGTCTTAAATCTGACAGAGGTTTGGCTATGCATGGTTTCTACATGAGCATGAGGTTGAGGGTTTACTAATGCTTCCTAAGAACACTCAGCTCCTGGATCTTCAAATCTAGGCCCACTCCTCAAGGTGGTGCCATTATCGGTTGGTGATCTGAGTGGGGGAACCATCAAGAAGTCGTAAGCTAAGAAATTGACACAGCATCCGCCTACAACCAATATACAGTTTCCCCTTTTAACTATAAGGGACGTAACCAGGTAAAAATGCAAATATGCAAATGTGAGTGCATGTGCAATGTGAGTGTGAAATTTTAAAAAATGGAGGAAAGGGCCCAACAACTCCCATCCATTCTCTGAATTCTACCCTATTCATTCATGACATACATGGTAGATAACATGATAAGGGCTTTTGGAAAAAGTTTGGAGTCACCACCTAACTTTGTTAAAGTGAGTTAGGTCACCTAAAACCAAGTGCAATCCAAATATTAAACTTAGGATTTTTAAAAAGGTTTTGGAAAACTTTCTCAATAGAGAGTTTTTAGAGAAAACATGATATTTGGTGGCCTTTGAAAATATTTAAGCCCTTTTTGAAACATGACTCCGGTTTTAGTCTCTCAAAAACAGTGATTCTAGGTTTGGAGATTGGTTACGTATAGGAAATATGCACTAGGCTATAACCCTATGTCACCGTTACGGTACCTACATGTCTTTTCACCCTAGGTTCACTCATTTAAAATCTTTGATTATCTAATGTCCAATTATATCCACTTTGAAAAGAATTTTGAAAAGAGGTTTAATATGGTGCATGACATGCAAGTGCAAGAAAAAGATTTAATTTTGAAAATAGATTTGAAAGAAGGATTCGAAGTTTGAAAGAAGTTATAGGAATTGAAAACTTGAAGAAGGTTGTGGAATTGAAAACTTGAAAAAGGTTGTGACTGCACCCATGAGAATTGTTTACGTATCCCTTTGTTGGGAATTAGGTCAGTTGTAATTCAGACTCGGGGTCGGATTGATAATAGACACTTTGAGGTCTTTGGAAAGATTGATTTGAAAAGATTTAATTTGAACCTTGATTGGAAGATTTGAAATTGAACTTTGACTTGAAATCAAATTTGAAGTTGACTTTACAATAAACTTGAACACTGAATTGAATTTTTGAAATAAACCTTGAACTTGTTTTGAAAAGTTTGAATTGAATTTTGAAATCATCTTGATTTCAATTGGATCTTGAGAATCAATTTGATTTAGATTTAGAAAAGGGGTGAAGCCTCTAACTTAGGGTTAGGGTTGAACTAAGGCTTAGGCATCCTAAAGTTTGGGTAAGCTAGGGTTGAAGCATGCAATTGAAATAGGAAGGTTTGATTTTAGAAAAGTTTCGAATTAGGAAGGTTCCAAATTAGGAAATTTTTGAATTGAGAAATTTTCAAATTAGAAAAGTTTTGAATTAGGAAAGTTCCATTTTGGGAAAGTCTCCTTTTCAAGAAAGAGTTGATGTTTGGAAAGATTCGAATTTGGAAAGGTTTGAATTTAAAAATATTTGAACTTAGGAAGATTGAAATTTGGAAAGATTTGAAACTTTGAAATTTAGAAAGTTAGAATTTGGAAAGGTTTGAAATTAGAAAAGATTTGATTTCTATTTCCTAAAGTAGAAGATTTGATTTTGTTTCCTAAAATAGAGGATTTGATTTGGTTTTCTATTTGGAAAAGATTTGATTTGAATTAAAATTATAAAACTTTAATTTTAGAAGTCTTGAATTTGGAAATCTATGATTTTATGTAGGAAAAGATTTTGGAAAGTTATGATAGAAAGTCATGATTTTAATAAATGAATTAGGGTCTCGTAATCATGGATTCTACGGTTTGACTTGGACTTCAAGACAAAGAGTTTTTGAAAAATAGATATTTGAAAGTTTTTAGGAAGTAGATTTGCAAAATCATTTGGAAAGGGGTTTGAATATAAACTTTTGCAAGTCTCTTGAACATCTCACTTTTCTAAAACGATTCTAACCGTAAAAAGATTAGAACCATTCTAGGGTTTCAATTTTGACAACAACTATGGTTTGAAATATGGATCACAATGATCACAATGAATGTGATACTTTCCTTAAATAACTCTTACCATGGAATGACTAGAATTATCATAGAAGTGGGTTTTGAAAACAATTTGGGGTTTGAACCTAAATTTAGACCTTGATGGTCATATTGAATTTAACAATTTTCTAAATTAACCCCAAGCATAGAATGGCTAGAATCATCCTAGAATTGTGATTTTGAAAACAAGTTTGAAAGAAGGAGGTTTTGAATGTATGTTTTGAAAGAGAATTTTGATGTAAGTTTGAAAACAACTTTGAATGCAATATTAGGAGAGAAGAGAGAGGGATAATTACATAAACTAAATTAAAAAACCTACCTTGTCTCTTTATTTTGCTTTGATTGCTTTGCTTACTTTATTTTTTTTTTCACCTTGAGAACTTTGAAGATGCAACACTTGATCTTCAATGGATGCTTGGAGGTTTGTATTCGAGTGTATAAATTGTATGGAGACTAGGGTTTAAGTATTGGAGGCTGGGGTTTGAGGAGGCTTGAGAGAATTAGGGTTTTGAGGATCGAGCCCTGTTTTCAGAGAGACATCGTTTTTTGACTGAGTTTGCGGGCCCTTTTTGCGCAGGAAGAGGTCTGTATTTATAGACAATTGAAATAGGAACTGGTGTTTGTTGCAGTGGCGCCTAGCCATTTTTTGGCTTGGTGCCACTAAAAGACCTTTGGGAATCTTTTGAGGCGGCTAGAAACAAATCTTTGACCCTTAGGACACAATGCAGAAGATTTTGGGTGGCTGTCCTATGACTACCATGCAATTTTTAGTTTGGCTCTACTAGGAGTGACTATGAAGAGTTTGGGAATGGTCCAGAAGGCCAGGGATGGACATGAATCCTTAAAAGAGTGTCCCAGAGGTAACTGGTTTGAGAAATAGCGTCGGAATGGTTAAAAAAGTTGATTAGCCCACCAGGGAAAAAATGGTCATTTGAACTGGGAAAATACTAGAAAGAACCCGAAGTGACCCACGAGAAGGCTTGAAAATTGGAAACACTATTGGGAATGTTCTGAAGGATTGTCGGTTTGATACCCAGAGCCAATTAGGTTGGAAAAGGCGACCAGCTTGCTAGTTTCAAAACGGTCATTTTACATTAGACTTTACTAGAATAGACTCGGAATGATCCAAGAAGGCATTAAAAGGTTAGGAATACTATTAAAAGTATTCTCAGAAGGTTACCGGTTTGATACCCAGAGCCGGTGTGGTTCCCGAAGGCGATTGGATGTCTAAAAGCAAAATGGTCATTTTGACTGAATGCTCTCAGAATCGATCCGAAAGTGACTAGAAGGCAATAAAACGGGCCAAATTATTTTTGGGACAATCTTGGAAGGGTGGACTTGCTACTCTGAGAACTTAGTTACTTTCTCAAAAAACATGCTGGAAGGGCCTAAGAGGCAGTTTGGTCATTTTGTATCGGAGTGAGCTAGCAGACACTGGTGTTGACTTGGGTTTTGAGTGTTTCTGTCACTTTGATGGTGTGTGACGAGTTGGTTTTCAAAGGTATCTTAGCCTTTGGTAAACGTGTTAGGACCAAGAGGCGTCTTTAGTCCCGTGATTTAGTGGGTTTGTTGGCAATTCCCATAATCGACCTGTTTGAGAGTATTTCTACCACTCCCACGGTTGCGACGTTTGTGAGTGTTTCTGCCACTTTGACAGTGTGCGTTCATTCTAGAGACTGCCTGATCTCGGAAAGCTGTTGAATGGTCTTATTGTCTCGGGGCCTTAGGCACTCTCGATCGACGTTCCGGTTAGTAGACATTCTACGTTGGCGGGGTAGAAGGCCCTAGAAGTAAACCGCTCTACCATCTCGGGGACTTGGATTTAGTCCCAGTCGACAGGTTTGAAGGGACTTACCATTTCGAGGAGTTTTCTTATTAAATGTGCTAGATTGAATTTGATTGGTTTGGACTGGAATTGGAATTGGAATTGAAGTTGAAATATGGACTTACTGTCTTGAAAAAGACGTGCTGACTAGAATTAGACTGAGTAGCATCCCAAGGGCATTTTGGTCATTTTGTCTCTATTAGGCTCGGCGAGCCTGCGAAACAGTTGATTAATTGGATTGTGTCTGGAGAGTCGATTTAGGCATGGATGTGTCTGTGTTGGTTTGAATGTGAGTTCGGTCGAGCCAGAGATTATCGAGTGGGCAAAAATGGAGTGCTTGCACTTAGTCCAAGGTACATTGGGCCATTTGAAGTTCTTGAATGGGTTAGACCCATTGCTTACTGTATTGCTCTTCCTCTAGAACTTTTGTAAGTTCACGGCTTTTTTCATGTTTCAATGCTATGGTGGTATGTTCACGACCCGACGTAACTGATTGATCACTATCCTTTGACAGTGAACAAAGATTTGAGTTATGTTGTAAGACCGATTGAGATTCTGGATCATCGTGACCAAGTTCTTAGGAACAAGGTCATTCTTTTGGTATGAGTTTTGTAACAGAACCTCACATGGGAGGAGTTTACATGGGAATGTGAAGATGAGATTAGGGAATGTTATCCCTTTTTATTTGAATGATGGTTTGTATTAAGTTTGGAGACCAAACTTCTTTAAGGGGGAAAGGATGTAATATCCCGAACCTCTATTGTCTGAATTAATGTGAATTTCTATTAGCAACATTTATGATATCCCAAACCTCTATTTATTTAAATTAATGTAAATTTCTAGTGCTTATATTGTTTAATGTTAGTTATTTCATCATTTGGGTCGAGAATGACCAATAAAAACTTGTGTTGTAACTTAAGCCCATGGGGTGAGTTTTATTTCATCATTTGGGTCGAGAATGACCAATAAAAACTTGTGTTGTAACTTAAGCCCATGGGGTGAGACACACGGGATTATTTCCCATGTGTATCATCTTATATACACTTACACTTACACACACACACTCTCACCAACACACACACCCAACTGGTTGAGAGAGGGAGAAAGAGAGAAGAGAAAGCGGGAAGGGGAGATTGAAGGAAGATGAAGACTTCACCAAGCTTGAGGAAGGTAAGGTTTCATTTCTCTCTCTACAATTATGTATGTATATGTATGCATCCTGTTGGGTAATTGTGTTTATGCATCTAGGATAGTTATTGTTCAGATTGGGGGACCCCTTGGGTCCCAATCACTTGATTTTGAGAGCTTGAAGCTCATTTGTTTGAGGGTTGGGTTGGGGTTGAGGAAACCCCCAAATTGAGATCATGTTAGGGTTTCGAATTATTCTCTAGATCCCTTTGTTTTGGTTGTTTATTTCTCCTTATTTTGAGTTATTGTCATCCTTGTGGGCTAATCTTTGAGCCCTAAGAGTGTTGGGAAGGTTTGGTTAAGTTTGGAGGATTTTTAAAGAGTTTTGGTTCGAATTTCTGCTGCTATGCAGCAGGGCGTTTGAATGCCGTGTGAGTCTTTGGCCTTGGCGTTCGAATGGCCCAGGTGGGTGTTCGAATAGCCAAAGGGCAAGAACCCCTATTTTTGGCCTGTGTTCGAACGACCTGTCTAGGTGTTCGAATGGCCAGAGAACTTTTTGGCCATTTTGGCTAAGGCGTTCGAACGGTAAGATTGCTTTGATCCTGTTTTGCAATTTAGTCCTAACTTGCTCTAGAAAACTTAGTTTCGAGCACTGCTTGAAGAATTAGATAGTAGACATATATACATTTTCATCCATATAAAGTTTGCACCCTAGTTTCTTGTGGATTGTGAGTTGTTGGAGTTTGAAGTCAACCCAAATTCATGCCGACAACCTTGTTTTTCAAAATGTTAGCCCGTTTTTCAAGAGACTCAACTTCTTCACCCAAAATTTATTTTTGACCCTTGACCTATCAAATTAAAGGCCTTTAAGCCTATTTTCATATGGAACTAGCCTAACGTGTGTATCCTTTGTTCGGGGTGGTTGGGACACGATGTAAGAATCGATGTTCCGGGTTTCATACTTCACCCTCAACCTTATGTTCTCGTTTTACGTTGGGGTTTTGCCCTAGAGTTTAGCCTCATTCTTCTGTTGTGAGAGTGAGGTGTTGATGAGTCGGAGTCGAGGAATTTATGTGCTTAGTCAGTTTAAGTGTTATTGTTTTGCCTTAAAACCTTGTATTAATGTTTCTATGCTTCTATATGAATTTTGTATAAGAACACCTTTTTTATCACCCGTTCAATCAGAGAGAGGTGAGTAACGATATGCCATGGGTAAAACTCTATTATTTTTCAAATTTTTTAAACTCACTTCTATATCATGAATGTTTTCCATTTATTTCAATGCATCAATGTTATATTCAATTACAAAAGTCATATTTCAACGCATGCACGTTATATTTATGTTATGAATGAAAACCATGGACTATAATGTTTAAATGAAAGAGATGCTAAGTTTCCAAAGTATAGTGCTAACTCAAGTCTTCTCGTGGCAAGACCTTAATTTAGTTCGATAGTCCTACAATAGGGGATGAAAAATAAACTATCTATGTTAGGAGACGTCCCTGGCGTAAAGAGCCTTAGCGTGACCTACATGGTTACTATAGAGTCTAGCTCATTTGTTGAGTTGTAGCACACTTATGTTTTAAGCCGAGAATTATGTTATGTTCAAATGCCTTATGACAAGTTATGAAATGCTATATCAAGAACAATGCTATGTTGCATCTCTTCTTACGATACCATGTTTTGAAATGTTGAAACGTTTCAAATGATGTTTACGTTACCTATGAATTCCAAGTATACGCTTCATACATTCAAAAGTTCATATTCTTATGCATAAATGATTATCTATCCTTGTATGTTGGATATAATTGCTAGTCTATGATATTTTTTCGCTCATGCATCATTGTTATTCACTAAGCATTAGCTTACGTTTTCTCAAATGATTTTCAGATAGCCAATCCGGAAGGCCCTAAAGCGAGGCCATATGTGGATTTTAAGCTACGGCCTACGGGCCTATGTTTTGTAATATGTTTAAGGGTTAGACCCCAATGTTTTGTGATGGTATAAATGTTAAAACTTTAGTGAGCCATGATTAGGCTCATATATATGTTACGTTTTGGATTAGGTACAACTCTGCTATATATGACACAGATTATGTTTTTAAGTTTCCAAAAGTTCTATTTTTTTTGCAATTATGCATTATTTTAAATGATTATACATAGGTGATCAACCAGTTTAGGTAATGGGACCTTGGGTAGCCTTGCTACTGGCCGTCATAGACCCTAAATCCGTATAGGCTAGGTTATGGGGCGTGACAACATTATTCTTCAGAATTTTAGTCCATTTTTTATGAAACATAACTTTTTCATCCGAAATGTATTTTTAACATATAACCTATCACACTAAAGGTCGTTAAACCTATTTTCAAGTAAAATTGGCTTAGGATATAATCTCATTTTTCTGATGAGAATGAGATGCATTGAATGAACCGGTGTTGAAGGATCAATGTTTTAAATTTCAACTTTTATTATTCATGCTTTGCTTCGGGGTTTTGTGTTTGATGCTTCTATGTACTTTATGTGTAGGAACACCCTTGTTTAACACCAATCCTCAAGGATAAAAGTGAGTAACGATATGTCATGAATAAAACCCTATTACTTTCTAAATGTTTTAAGTCCAGTTACTTTATGCATCAATGTTTATGTTCAATTATAAATGTCATACCCTGAAATACATGCAAGTTATATTTATGTTATGAATCGAAACCCATGGACTAGAATGTTTACATGAAAGAGATGCAAGATTTCCAATATATAGTGCCAACTCAAGGTCTTTTCGTGGTAAGACCTTAACCTCGCCCGATAGGCCTATGGTAGGGGACGTGAAATAAACTATTAACATGTTGGGAGGCATTCTTTGGCCTAAAGAGCCTGTGCGTGACCTAAGTGGGTTACTATAGAGTTTAACTCATATGTCGAGTTGTAGCACATGATTATACTCTAAAAATTACAATCAGAGTCTCTAATTATAAGTTATTATTAGTAATTATTTATATATTATTTATCATTTTAATGCAAATTAATTTTCTTTTATGTTTTTTATGTCATGTGTAGATTTAAAGATAAAATCGAGCAAAATAAAGCAGGAGGGCACACAGATATTTTTTTCAGGTGTTAATTTGATGTATTATGTATATATATAAATTAAATAATGTGAGTGGGAAAATACAATTAAATAATGTGAGTGGTAAAATTAAATAATGTGAGTGAACAAATTAAATAATGTTAGTGAAAAAATAATAAAAAATTGTTAGTGGGAAAATTAAATAATGTTACTTGGAAAAAATAATATTAAAAAAATTAATAAAATAATAAAATAATAACAAAAATTCTTTTCATCTCCTATAAATAGGAGAGCCATAAGAAGGAAGAAGAAAGCTTGAGAAGAGAGCCATAGAGAGTCCAGAGAAGAGGAAGTTCAAAGATAGGGAGCTCCACATTCAGTTGTTTTATTTTCAAGTGTAGATTTTCAGTTAGTTTATTAGTGTTTTTTTTTAGTCAGTTTTAGTCTTTTCTTTACTATTATTTATTGTAATAAACCTTTTTATTTATAAAGTCATTTTTTTTTATTATCATGAGTAGCTAGTTTTATTCTTGGAACCAATTGTGAATATCACATGATGGTATGGGGATGATCAATTAAGATTTGTCTTTCCATTCTAGATTTATTCGAAAACTTAAAGTTTTTACACATGTTTGGTATATTGCATACACAGACAAGGCTACGTATAATTTGTGCATGTAATGATTTTGTATTTTGAAAACAAGTTTAAGTTTGAGAGTATCATAATTAATATATGAGTAGTGTAAAGTAAAGTAAATACTGGTTTATTTATCATTTTTTAGAGGTTCGTATATTTTATGCAAGTTCTCTGACTGGTATATTTTCATGTCCAAATTTTTGGTGGGAGCCTAAGGCTCTTAATTTTAATCTGGAATGGATTACTTTTATATTTTTGGTAATTAAAATCTAGATCCTTTTGAAAACTTAGACTTTTAATTATGTTTATCATACTTTTTGCCTTGACAAAGCAAACAGTATATGCAAATCGACGGTGAGAGTCTTCGATAATAATTTAATAAGTATCTAGCTAGAAACTTTGAAAACATATGACGTTTTTTATGCTTGTTACACTTACGCTCTGACAAAGCATTACCTAGTGTTTATGAGTCGATGGTGAGGGTTCATGATTTTAACATAATATTATAGTATTTGGTTATCAATGAATATTTTCATTTGTTGGTTTATGAGGTTCAAGGGGGCCAAACGATTGGCAAATTGTAAACTTGTATTGATCAACCCCAAGAAAGTCACGTGATCGGATCAATTGGATCTAAGACTATTTTTAATCTGTTTCTTTTTGCAATCTAGTTTAGCAACCATCAAATCTATCAAAAACAAATATTTTTCTTTTAGATACTATTTTTGTAACTTTTGTCCAACTCTCGTCAGCAAGAGGTAAAATTTAAACTGGTTGGTTTAGCTTCCAACTTAAGCCGTTTGTGATGCTTCTGTATCTAGCATGACTTAGTCATTATCTAACCCATTACTTGGCATGAATTCTACCACCTACCATTCGTAATTGTGACATTTCACATAATTTAGAACTCCATTTCCTTTAGATCAACCCCGTTCTTATCAAGTTATTTTAAATGCACTTACACTTAGGTATTTAAATTCCCACAATCTGAGCATTGATAAGCAATTTTTAATACCATGGTTGGGAAAGACAAGCAGTTTTTGATGGGACTACATTCGTTTTTCTAATATTTGTATTATTAATTTTTATAGTTTTGTCTTTGTGACCAGTAGATATTAAAGAACTAGATAGTGTCATGACTTCTCATATAGATAGTCGAAGGCTTACATTTGCATGTTGCATCTTTCAGATATTTTCATTTGGTATTAGAGGTGAGATAATTCATTATGCAAAGATCGTGAGGAGAGTTAAGCTCCAAGAGAAACAACATCAACCTCTTATGGTCGTAGTATTCTGGCTTGTAAGAGAGTAGCAAAAAGACTAAATATGTATCACCGTTGTGCTTAGACACACGTGTATGGATAAAAATTACAATGGGAGTAACTGACTATTGTCAGAGAATCAAATAGTTTACTTAGATATTATTAAAGGATGAGTAAATCCTGAGGTATTGAGACGCTATGAAATCACCAGAACGGTAGACTATCTTGATTTTGATGTCAAAAGTCTGGCTTGACTTTGTAATGATTATTCTTCTTAGGGTGTGTTATATTTGAGTGTTTTATTTGCGTGTTTATCTTTATTTGTAAATATGACTATCATTTATTTTGTAGATGTTTTATATTTTTCAAAAACAAAAAAATAAAAAATAAAAAATAAAAACAAAAATATGCGCAAGGCCGAGGAGCGTACAATTTGAATGCACTTGAGATCCATAAAAGAGGTTTGCATATTTTTTATAATTTTGCACAATTTTATGTGAAATACAAATGTAGATTTTGAAAATTTATTGAAACATGTTTTCATTTACCTTAGCACAATTTTTGTTTTATCTTTTCTTTTTAATACAATTGCAAGATTTTATCTTAACACACAGAAATAGGCTATTTTACATCACTTATTATCATTTTATGATAAGTTTAGTATTTTTACATATTATACAGTTTCATCCTTACAAAAGTAGAGATTTTTCACCAAGTGAGTTTTAAAGCTAATCACGCCTTTCGAAGTGTTTATATTTACTCTTGATGAATTTCTTCCACATCACTCTTTCAATAGCTTCATTATACTTGTATTTAACTCAATTGTTTTAATTGCTACGGTAATTGAATATGTTAAATTCTTATAATCTTGAACTTTTGTGCACTTTAAAAAATGAATCGAGACCATCTTTGATCTTTTGAGCCACAGATTTCTTTGTTGACATGATTCCCTTAGAACTATCTTTAATCCTATTTCTTTGTATCTTGTTACATATATTATTGCTAAATTTTTTTCCATAAATATAAAAACACAAGTATCTTCACTTGTACAAGTTGAATTGAAAAGGGGGTGATCTATTTGTAATGCGATGAAAAAAAAAACTAGAAAAGAAAGTAAGAAAAAAGGGAAGTATAAAAAAAAAACAAAAAAAAAAAAGAAGAAAAAAAAATATTAGTATCAAATCAAATGAAATTGGGAAATTGAAGATATGCATTCATTGATCATTCCATGTCTTAATCACACATGTTTTGAGCCGTTTATTCTTTCTTACCTTAAATCTCATGGCCAAGTTACAACCTGAACAACACACTTATGCTTTAAAAACAAGAACTAAGATATGTTTAAATGCTTATGATAAGTTATGTTATGTTTTATCACGAACAAAGATATGTCGTATATCTCTTTTACGATACCATGTTTTGAAACGATAGAGTGTTTCAATATGATACTTATGCTGTCTATGATTTAAGCCTATGCTTTCACGTTTTCAAGTTCATGCTCTATATGCATAAATGTTTATTTATGTCAGTACACTAGATATAAATACTAGTCCATGGTATTTTTATACTCGTGCATCATTATTATTCACTAAGCATTAGTTTACATTTTCTCAAATGTTTTCAGGTAGTCAATGGAGGCCCTAGGAGGAGGTCATATGTGGATTTTGAACTACGATCCACGGGCCCATGTTATGTTATGTGTATTTGGGCTGGATCCTAATGTTTTGTAATGTTATAAATGATATAACAGTGGCGGCCTCGAATAGGCTCATATGTACGTTTATGTGATAGATTAGGCACAACTTTACCATGTATGACACAAGTTATGTTTTAAACTATAAAAATTCTACTTCCGCAATTATGTATCATTTTAAATGTATTATACATAGGTGTTTAACCGATTTATGTAATACAGCCTTGGGTAGCCCTGCTACTGGCCGGTCATGTATCCTAAATCTGTTTAGGCCAGGTTACGTGGCGTGATAAGAAATATGTTGATTGATATGAAGAGTTTTTATTTGAATTTTTTTATAAATGAGTTTAAGATGAGATGTATTGCCTGAAGGGAAGTTTGAATTATAAATCTCTATTTTATTACTTCTTCATTAAACTTAAAATGTTTATGAAAACATTTATTTTACTTGAAGAGATTTTATGAGGTAAATCAATCAAATATTGTCATCATTAAAAAGGGAGAGATTGTTAACCCTAAGTTTATTTATATGAAATTTTATATATGGTTTTGATGATAACTTACTTTGATTTATAAATATTTTATTGATTAAATATGTTTAATGCTTTTAATCTTTGGTCTAGTTGTTGTAATAAAGTTTTGTAGGATTATGAAGCACTTGAAAGAGAGATCAAGACTTGAAAAGTAATATCTAAATCCTTGATAATCATGTTTTAAGGAAATTTGATTCAAGGAAGAAAATTAGATGACATAATTTTCTTCTAAGGTTGAAAATTTGATAAAACTATATCTTATGATACAACCATAGTAATTTGCCCATATTTTTTTATCTACCATTGGTTTGATCTGATTCTTATGCGACTGTAAAGAAGACTCAAATGTATAATTACGGTGTTTTATGAAGTTTTCATGAAAAAAGCATTTTGTGAGACGAAAATGAGCTAGAAGGTGACTTATTGGATTTGAATTCAAAATATGGCAGCTTAAAAACAATCATGATTATTTGACCATATCTTTTGATCTAGAAGTCCAAATGATCTAATTCTTGAAGTTATGAAAATCTAACATCCATATATACATTTTATACGTTATATGAAATTTCAAATTCAAATGTTATCTGCATAAAACATAAGCTAAAAGAAGACTTGGTGCAGCAGAAATTTAAAAATGACAGCTGGGAGACAGTCTGAGTAATTCACTCATATCTTTTAACTCAGTTATTCAAATGCTAAGATTCTTGAAGTTTTGATAAGCTGACTTCAATATCTATAACTTTTGTCTAATAAAAAAGTTTCAAATTCTAACGTTAAGGTGAACATTGAGTTGGAAGTGAAGACATCTGTGCAGAAATTTAAATATGCCAATTGGAAGACAATTCCAATAATTTGATCATTACTTTTGATCTAACTGTTAGATCTCCTTAATTATTGTAGATCTGGAAAAATTACTTCTATATCTACCAACTCTCTCTTATAATAATGTTCAAATTCGAACACTATCAAGGTGAAAAGTGAGGTGGAAGCAAAGACACATGATCTGAAATTCAAAATCATGTCTGGCAGCAGCTTGCTCAACGCAAAGAAATCTTCAATGCTTTCTCAAATGGTTAGAAACAGATTTGAAACTACAAATCAAGCATCATTCTTCATCTATAAATAGAGACACACTTGAGGAGTAAAGGAAAACAACAAGAACATCAAGAGCAATAAGAGTTTGTGCATCAAAGTAATATTCATCCTACAAAGTCTTTGAGAGCTTAATTGTCTTTTATCTTGCAATGTTTTGAGAGCTTCATTGGCATATTTATTCTCTGAAAGAATTTATTTGTAAGCAAGAACGGTTGTACTCTTATTCTTTCTTCTTGCAAAGGAAAGACTAGCTAGGGGTTGGGTATGACTAGCATCTGTATAAAAACTAGTTAGAGTGAGGGATCACTGTAAGCACCCCATTTTTGCCTGCTCGGCGATCTACGGCCCAACTGGACTCACATTCAAGCCAAGACAGACACATTCAAGTCCAAGCTGGCTTTCCAGACTCAATCCAGTCAATCAATTGCTTCGCGGGCCCACCAGGCGTAATGGAAGCAAAATAACCAAAATGCCCTTAGGGATTCCTCGGTCCAATTCTAGTTGGTACGTCTTCTTAAAGATGGTAAGTTCCTATTTCAACCTCACTTCCAACTCCAAATTTCAATCCAGACCAATTAAACTCAATCTAGCACATCTTTCAAGAAAATTAATCCCTCAAGATGGTAAATCCACCTAGCATGACACATTTATTGAGCAAACATAAAATCTCTCAGAACGATAAGTCCCTTCAAACCTGTCGATTGAAACAGAACCCAAGTCCCAGAGATGGTAAAGCAGTTCTAGCCCGCCAATGTAGAATGTCCACTATCCGGCATGTTGATCGAGAAAGTACCTAAGGCCTTGAGATGATAAGACCATCCAGCATCTTCCCGAGATCAGGTAGTCTCAGGAATAAACGCATATCGACAGAGTGACAGAAATACTCACAAACATTGTAACCATCAGAGTGGCGAAAACACTTGCAAATATGTCGACATTAGAAATTGCCAACAAAATTCCTATGTCACGGGACCGAACACACCTCTTGGCCGTGACACGTTTACCGATGGACGGGATACCTTTGGAAACCAACTCATCGCACACTGTTAGAGTTATGGAAACACTCAAAACTAGGGTCAACACCAGTGCCTGCTAGCTCACTTCGGTGAAAAATGACCAAATTGCCCATTGGGCCCTTTTAACGCGCTTCTTGAGAAAGTATGTAAGTCTTTAGAGTGATAAGTCCACGCTTCCAAGATTGTCCTAAGGATAATCTAGCATGTTCAAGTTCCTTCCAGTCATTATCGGATCGATTTCGAGAGCATTCGGTCAAAATAACCATTTTACCTCTAAGCATCTAATCGCCTTTGGGAACCGCACCGGCTCTGGGTACCCAATCGGTTAGCTTCTGAGGATGCTTTTAATAGTATTCTCGACCTTTTAGCACCTTTTTGAATCATTTTAAGTTTATTCCGATAAGCCTGGTGCAAAATGACCGTTTTGCCCCTAGTGAGCCGATTGCTTTTTCTAACCACACCGGCTCTGGGTATTAAACCGGAAACCCCTCGGAATACTCTCGATAGTGTTTCCAACCTTTAAGCCTTCTCATAGGTCATTTCGGTGTTTCTTTAGTCTAAATGACCATTTTACCCTTGGTGGGCTAATTAACCTTTTCAACTTTTTCGACATTAGTTCTCAAGCCAATTACCTCTGGAACATTCTTTTAAAGGGCTTGCTTAAGAAGTTCACCAGCAGTCGCTCTTCCGAGTGGATGGAACGTGGAATGATTGGGACAAGACGCGGGGGGCATAGTGATCTCCTCTACCCGCCGAACCACGAAACCGTTACCTCTGGAAGTAAGGGCGTGGTAATCCACGACCTAGGGAATGGAATGAGCTCGCCTCTTCATCCCACAATGAGGCCTTTTCGGAATGCCATGAATCAGACCTGTTTTTGACTTTGTTTTGATACCAGCGAATGCTCTTCATAAGATCTACGAAGCATTGCGAAGGGCATGATCGTCTTTTAGTACTGCACAAAGCTTCCCGTCCATCCCCGGATTTCCGGATCATTCCCAAATTTTCTGGAGTCACTCCTAGTGGAGACAAACTAAAACTTGCATGGTAGTCACTAGGATAAGCACCCAAATCTTTTGCTTTGTGTCCTGAGGGTGAAAAGATACGTTAAGCCAATAAATGGCTTGTCACCACTCCTAGTGGCGCCAAGCTTAAAAATAAACTGGCGCCACTGCAATAGGCGCCAATTCTTGTTTGGTTTGCTTATAAATACAGACTCTCCCCCTGTATATTTGGGGTGCACAAACTTAGTCCAGAAACTCTACCTCACTGAAAAAAGAGCTCGAGTTCCCTCAAAACCCTAATTCTCTGAAGTCTCCTCAAACCCTAGCCTCCATACAATCAAACCCTAACTTCTATATACTTTATACACTCAAATACAATCCTCCAAACATCCATTAAGGACCAAGTGTTGCATCTTCAAAGCTTTCAAGGTGAAGCAAACAAAGCAATCAAAGCAAAAAGAAGTAAAGGTAGGCTTTCGATTTAGTTTATGCCATTCACCTTCTCTCTTCTCTCTTCTCTCTCCTAACCCACTTGGGTTCTCTTCTATTTTAATCTTCATCTTCTACCTTATCTTCTTGCATGCTTGAAACAAGGGACTTCTTGATTCATGCTTAGGAATACTTGTTGATGGTCACCGTGCTGGGGGCTTTCTTCAAGTTCAACCTAAGATGGTATGGGTCCGGCTCCCTTGATTATGTGGTGAAGCCTAACCTTGTATGCTCACGACCCTATTGAATTATGGTTATCATGTTTATGCATTACATTTAAGATTGCATTCAAAGTTGTTTTCAAAATTGCATCAAAGTTTCCTTTCAAAACTTGCATTCAAAACCTCCTTCTTTCAAACTTGTTTTCAAAATCATAATACTAGGATGATTCTAGCTATCCCATGGTTAGGGTTCTTTTAGGAAAGTTTTATATTCAGTGTGACTATGATAATCCAAATTTGAGTTCAAATCTTAAATTGTTTTTCAAGAAATCACAATTCTATAGTGATTCTAGCCATTCCAAGTTTAGGGTTGCTTTAGGAAAGTCTTACATTCAATAGGATTCTTAAGATCCAAATCTTGTTTTCGAACCCTATTTGTTTTATAAATCACAATCCTAAAATAGTTCTAATATTTCATGGTTAAAATTGTTTTAGGAAAGTGAGATATTTAAGAGATTTTCAAAAGTCTATATTCAAACCCCTTTTCAAATGATTTTGCAAATCTACTTCCTAAAAATTCTTTTCAAAGATATACTTTCTAAAAACTCTTTGTCTTGAAATCCAAGTCAAGCCCTAGAATTCATGATTAGGAAACTCTAATTTCTTTCTTAAAATCATGACTTTCTATTACAACTTTCTAAAATCTGTTCCTATATAAAATCATAGATTTCTAAAATTAAAGCTTTCTAATTTTAATTTAAATCAAATCGTTTCCAAATAGAAAACCAAATCAAATCCTCTATTTGAGGAAACAAAATCTAATCTTATACTTTAGGAAATAGAAATCAAATCTTTCCTAATTTCAAACATTTCCAAATTCTGACTATATAAATTTCAAACTTCCAAATCTTTCTAAATTTCAATCATCCTAAGTTCAAATCTTTCTAAATTCAAACCATTTCGAATCTTTTCAAAAATTAACTCTTTCTTAAAAATGAAACTTTCGTAATTTAGAACTTTCCTAATTCAAAACTTTCCTAATTTGAAACTTTCCTACTTTTGAACTTTCCTAAAATTCAACTTTCTAAAATCAAACCTTCTTATTTCAAGTGCTTGTTTCAACCCTAGGTTACCTAAGTCCTTGGATGTCTAAACCCTAATTCAACTTTAACCCTAAAGTTAGGAGGTTTCAACTCTTTTCTAAAAACTTAAGTCTAAAACCAGGATGGTTTTCGAACTCCAATTCAAGTCCAAGCTTAACTCAATCTTTCCAAAATCAAGTCCAAGTTCTCCTTCAAAATTTAATTTTTTCGAATCGAAGGCAATTTCAAATCATCAAGTTCAATTTTAACTTTGGGCCTTTCTCTAGGGGTTAATTAGATGCATGAAGATGCAATGACTTGAGTTACTTTAGGAATTTTTGTCTTGAAATGAATATAGATGCATGAGCAGTAATGATGCGAAAAGATGTATACATAGCATAATGACAAAAATCAAGTAGCATAATAGCATGAATTGAACAGAATATAAAGGAAAGTAAAGCGATCACCCTTTCCTCCTTGGTTTTGAAATTGACGCGCATGTCCTAAATCCAGCAGAGGTTCAACTATGCATGAGGTACTACATAAGCATAAGATTGGGGGTTTACTAATGTTTCCTAAAGAGCTCAATTCTCGAACCTTCAAACCTCCAGCATCCACCCCCGATAGGGTGAACTCCATCTTAGGTTGATGGTTCGAGCGGGGGAACTATCAAAAGACCGTAGGCTGAGAAACTGACACAGCATTCACCCACGATCAATATATTATTCCCCTTTCTATCCAGAAGGGTAGTAACCAAGTAATATATGCAAAATGCAAATGCAAGTGAGCGCACCAAGTGTGTGTGGAATTTACGAAAATGGTAGAAAGGACCCAACAACACACATCACATCCTGTTCATTCATCACATACATGGTAGTTAATTATAACATAAAAATGAAATGTGAACAAAGGTTCACCTATAAAAGAAAAATGCAAGTTAGTAACTTTTTAAAAAACTTAGCGCAAGATAAAATGGATGGTCAATGCAAGAGCATGAATATAAGCAATGAATGCAAGTGATGACACTTATTTGAAAACCATTTTGAAAAATAAGATTTGTTTTGGAAACTTAGAAAAATTTGAAAAGTGGATAAAACTGAACAAAGTAACTGGAGATTCTGGGTGAGTGACAGGTGAAGAGGTATGTTTATGACCTAACCCTCTATGTTTTTCCAATAGAGCTGCTAGCTATTGTGCCCTAGTTTTTAACCAAGTCCTTTCAACTTAAGAAAAAGCACGAAACTCTATCATTAGAACTCATCTTCCTAGAAGGACGAGTGCGACTAGGTTTGAACTCGAAATAGATTTTGATTAAGGGCTTGTTTTAGAAAAATAGGAGTCGCCACCTAACTTGATTAAGGTGAGTTAGGTCACTTAAGACTAAGTATAATCCGAAGATTAAACTTAGGGTTTTAGAAAAAGATTTTTGGAAAAACTCCCTCGAGAGAGGGTTTTTAAGAAAATAAGTTATTTGGCAACCTTTTGGAGAGTTTTAAGCCCTTTTTGAAAATAGCTCCATTTTGGTCGTTTGAAAACAAAAATCTATGGTTCGAGAGTTGGTTACGTATAGGGAAGATATCTTAAAATCATCACCCTACCCTGCCCTTTCGATACCTATATGTCTAATCACCCTTAATTCACTCATTAGAATTACCGGTTACTATTATCCAATTAATATCCACTTTGAAATTTTAAAAATGGGATTTGGTCATCACTTTTTGGAGTGAATGATGCATGATGCAAGTTTTGAGAAAAATGTTTGAAAATATGGGAGTTTTGAAAGGATTTGGGATAGAAATCTTGAATTGATAGAAACTTTTGAAAAGGGGACTTGGATTGAAATAAAGGTTATGACCATACCATTTTAGGTTGCTTACATATCTCATTTAGCGAGAATCAGGTCATTCGTAGTTCGGGCAAGAGCCCAATAGAAAAGAGATACATTTGGGCCTTTGGAAAGAAGACGTTTTGAGGTCTTTAGAAAGGTTTGAAGACGCTTTGAGGTCTTTGGAAAAAGAGAATATGAGAATTTAGGAAAATGTCTTTTAAATAGGACTTGGGATGTTTGAAATGTTTTTGGAATTAGGATCCAAGATGATTTTGAATATTTTTGGAATTAACTCAAAAGAGTTTTGAAATAATTGGAAATCTTGTTTTGAAAATTTTGGAGGTAGAGTTTAGATTGGAAATGGTCTTGTGAACTTATTTTCAAAAAACTTTTGAAAGTTGTTTTTGAATACCTTATGAAAGGCATTTTTAATATTTCATTTACCTTTGAGAGGTTAAACATTGAAGAACTAAACTCCTTTAGGGTGGTGAGTTTTGAAGACATGTTTGAAAAAGGGGACTAGAGACTTCCCTTTGATTAATTCTTTAAAACTTTAGGGTTATAGAACCCTTCTTGAATGTCTCACTCACACTTGAACAATCCTAACCATAGAAGGATTATGGTTGCTTTAAGAATGCGATGTTTGAAGATCATTTTTGAAAAAAGCTTTTAGAAGTACTTAGAGTTTTGGAACCCTAATATAGATAACCTTAAGGGTTGCATTTAATGTATCACCTTTGCTTAGAATCCCTAACTTTAAAAGGTTAGGGGTGCTTTAGGGTTGTGAGTTTTTGGAAACATTTTTGAAAATAGTCTTTGAGAAATGTTAAGTTTCTAGCCACTTTTGTAAAGACAAGTTTAAGAGAACTTCTTGGAAGCTTTTGGAACACAGAAAATGAAAGTTTTTGAAACGAGTTTGGATTTTATTTTTAAAATCTTAAGAGAGTGGGTTGTGTTTTGAAAATATGTTATGTAAGTGGTTTTTGTAATTAAAAAAGGGTTTGAAAAGCTCTTTGAGTTGGAACCTTGAACCTTACTAAGCATAGTTGGGTTGACCTAGGGTTAACTAACTCGGGTTAAGTTAACCTAGGGTTAAAGAGACCTAGGGCTAACTAACTAAGGTTAGGGTGACCTAGGGTTAAGGTGACCTAGGGTTAACTTGGGTTAGGTTAACCTAAGGTTAGAAAACTAGAGTCAAGCTAACTTAGGGTTGGATTGACTTGGGGTTAACCAACTAGGGTTAGGTTGACCTAGGATGGATTGAACTAGGGTTAACTAACTAGGGTTAGGTTAACCTAGGGTTGGACAACTAGGGTCAAGTTAAACTATGGTTAGAAAAGGGTTTAAGAAAGGTGGTTTCATGCATTTTTTAAGAGGGGTTTCGGAAAACAAATCATGTTATGCAAAGTACTTTTAGAAACAAGCCTTTTGAAGATCATTTCGATGAAAATTGACTCTAGTCAAATATATGGTTTATATGGTTGATGTTTGAAAATCATTCTGAAGAAGGTTGCCTTAGGACCATTATAACCTTTATCTTAAAAAGGGTAAGAACTTTGAAAATCAACATAATAATGACAACTTTTGGAAAACCACTTTTAATGCAAAGATGGAAAGAATGAACTTTTAAAAACCATTTTTAAGAAAAAGGTTTTGAAAACCATTTTTAAAAGATGAAACCATTCTAACAAGTTAGGGTTCCTATGACTAATGTAAAGGGAGACCACTCAAAAGAGGGTTTCATAGGGTCATTCCAACCACTAAACTTGAGAGGATAGAAACCTTAGAAATCAAAGAGTTTAAAAATCATTTTGGTACAAGAATAAAAAGAGAAGGGAACCATTCTAACAAGCTAGGGTTCTTATGGCCAATAATAGGGGAGATCACTCAAGAGAGGGTTCCATGGGGCCATTCCAACCACTAAGCTTGAGAGAATGAAAGCCTTAGAAATCAAAGAGTTTGAAAACCATTTTTATGCAAGTTGAAATGAAAGGATGCAAAAATGAGAGTTAGGGTTAATAGGGAGCTTTTTAAGGGATGATTACTTAGGGTCTCATTCTAAACTTCAAGGGACCAACTCTTAGAACCACTTTTAAGAGAACCTTTGAATAAGGAGCTTGAAAATAACAAAGAAATAGGGATAGTGCAAGTTTTGAAAAACATGGTTGTAAACATGAAAATAAAGCCAAGCACACAAAACATGAACAAGATAGTCATATGCAAAGGGGGTCATGAAACCATACAAGGCTAGAGGCTACACCACATAATCAAATTGCTCCAAGGCTATACCATCTTAAAGTAGGTTAGCAAGAGATCCCCCTACATGATGGCTCTCACAAGCTTTGCTCTAGGCATGAACTAGGAGCTTTCTTGTTTCAAACATGCAAGAATGGGGGGTAGAAGATAGGGTTTAAAATAGAGAATAGCCTGAGTAGGCTAGGAGGGAGAAGAGAGGAGTGGGGGTTGACAAATATGTAAAAGGGAATACCACCTTTTACCTTCAAACACTCTCAAACTTCCATAGATGCTTTGACTTGAGCTTGGATAACCTTAGAAGGGGCTGGAATAAGGTCTTCTATGGCATGGAGGGCCTTGTAGGTGTGGTGTATGGACTAGAGTGAGGTGGAATACAACTTAAGTGTTTGGAGGGAGAGATATATGGAGGGTTTCAGATTTCTGGAGTTGTTTATGCAGAGTTTCGTTACAATTTTAAATTCTGGAATATACAAAGGGGAAGGCCAGTATTTATAGGCAAAATTTTGGACACTAGCGCATATAGGACATGCGTCTGTGTAAAATTTACACAAGTGTATGTTCTACATACGTTGGTACTGTTCCACAGAATGAAGGC